>OX155664.1:5509704-6118838 GCA_944567765.1 Carterocephalus palaemon
AAAAATTCCGGGATTAGAATGTAATAAGTGCGGCAAGCTCGTCCATGCCAATCAAATCTGCTCAGGACTATCTTCTAAGCAGCTATCAGCATTGCGTAATGCCGAAAATCTGGAGTGGAATTGTGTGGAGTGTCACCGGGAATCACCTCAAAGAAAATCAATTATAATCCCAGACGAAGATGAGGACGACGAGGAAGACACAAGTAGCAGGATGGAGACTGGCTATCCCACAGGTACCCACATCAACAAACTTGTTTCTGAGATAACAAAACAAGTTAAAAAAACACTGAAGTCTGAGCTTGAGATTGTAAATGAATCACTGCGCACCTGTTGTAAAAGGATGGAAGAGATAAACAACACCCTCGAAATCTTGAGTGGCAAAATTAAAGATTTGGAAAAAAAGAATAATCACCTAACAAACCAAAATACCCATTTAAATTTAAAAATAGTTGCACTAGAGCAACATATCATGGACATGGAGCAAAAGCAACTGGAGAATGTGGTCGAAGTTGTAGGAATTCCAGAGATGAAAGAGGAGAACCTGGAGACAACGGCTGTCAAGTTAGCCACTACTTTAAACATGGACAGAAAACAGGTAAAAGTTGTAAAAAGAGTTAACGGACGAAATGGGAATGAAGGCATTATTCATATTCATTTAATCCATGAAGAATACACAGGCCATTGGATCCGGGCCTCAAAAAAATCTACTGTACTCGTGGAGAGTGTATTACCAGACCTCAATTCTGAAATGGCTAAGTCCAAGATAGTGTTTCGACGTGCCCTCACAAAAAGAAATAAAAATCTCTTATGGCAGGCCAAACAAAAGTTGAAGGAAACTTTTAAATACATCTGGTTCCAGAATAATAAAATACTAGTGCGTAAAAATGACAATGATAAGCCGTTGGTTGTAAGAAATATGGAAGATGTCGAAAGGATCGTCACGGACTACAACAAACATCGGTAGAAGTGTGTTTTCAGCAAAAGTTACAATGCAGAATATAAGCGAAATATTTAACTGTCATAGTATTAACGACTTTAGTTTACTCTTGCCAAAACAATCCCGTATGTTAAATATTGTACATATTAATATAAGATCCCTAATCAAAAACTACTGTCAAATTCTACAACTATTAAATTCATCATTGTTAGCTATTGACGTTCTTATATTGTCAGAAGTTGGAATATCCGAGAGTATTAAAAATATGTTTAGCATAAACGGATATAAAATGTGCAGTATGCTTCGAGAAAACAAAAAGGGTGGCGGTATTCTGATTTACATTAAAAATGAGCACGACTTTCTAACAATAAATTTAAAAACAAAACATAGTGAATCACTTATTGGCACGATAACCACATCTAAGCAATACTCAGCAAATATCTGCGCATTCTATAGGCCACCAAACACTAGTAAATATCTATTTATATCGGAACTTAGTAACTTATTAAGCAAAGAAGTTTTTAAGGGTGTCGACTTATACTTACTGGGAGACTTTAATATAGATTTAAAATGTAATGATAGCATTCGTGATTCATACTTAAATAGACTAGCCGAGTATGGTCTAACGAGTGCGATATCCGACTATACGAGGATCGAAACACGTAATAATTGTATCACTCGAAGTTGCATCGATCACATTTTTGCACGGTCGCGCTCCTTAGATCTATACTCGGCAGCGCTTGGAACTGTAATGGCGGATCATAGAATGATTGTGTTGTCGTGTGTCGGCCTCGGTGATGTACATATACAGGATGATGCAAAAGTTATTACAAAAATAAATAATACCAAATTATGTCAACTCATTAACAATACTGACTGGAACCTAGTTAATAAATTAGAATGCCCATATGAGATATACAATTTTATTAAGAATAAATTTGACACTTCTTATCAACAGTCAACTTACACAAAAACTATAAACAAAAAAAGTAAAAGAAATAAAGAAATATGGATAAACGATAAAATAAATAATATGTGTTTTAGAAGGGATCAACTATTCATGCAATGGAAAAGCGATACTAGCAATAAAATACTTAAGATGGAATATAATAAATACAGAAACAAAACACACAAGGTGATAGAAACATGTAGAAACAAATATTATAATAATATGATAAATGATAATAAAGGAAATCCTAAACAACTATGGAACATTTTAAATTTGTTAACGGGTCGTGTGCGTAAATCTATTGATGAAGCTATAATAAGCTCTTTTAAGAAAAATAATATTACAGATAAAATATTAGCTAATAATTTTGCTACAGAATTTCGTGATAGTGTCAAAAAGATTATGCCTACATGTGATAGGGCCATTATAAAACAGTCCGAATATACAATTCCAGCCAATAAGTCCATGATGTTCAAAAAGGCTTCAAACTTAGATGTGAAAAAGATCATAAATAGTCTTAATACCTATAAATCTGCAGGTATAGATGGAATAAGATGTATTGATATTAAAAGATGTAGTGAGAAGATAGTAAACGCTATTACTAGACTAATTAATTGTTGTATAAGCACAGGGAAATACCCACAAGAGCTAAAAACAGGCATTGTGCGCCCCATCTATAAAGCTGGCACGCACAGTGTGTATGAAAATTACAGACCAATAACAATACTTCCGATATTAGACAAAATAGTTGAAAAATATGTTGCAAGACAAATCCATGACTACTATAAGAAATACAACATACTCTCAAATAGTCAATTTGGTTTTCAACCAAATAAGTCTACTACAATTTTACTCTCTAAATTTACTGATCAAATTAACCAACACCTAAATGATAAAAAACACGTCATTTTAATATTTATTGATTTCAGCAGGGCGTTTGACACTTTAAAACATGAGACACTCATAAGACAACTACAAAACACAGGAATTCGTGGTCCTTTACTAAAATGGTGTGAAGACTATTTGAGAGACAGAAAATACCGTGTTAAAATAAATAATGAGTACAGCGATGAAATAAAAGTGACAACAGGAACAGCTCAAGGTTCGGTACTAGGACCATTGCATTATCTGGCATATGTTAATGACATGGAAACGCTCGTCACCGAATGCTCTATTTATCAATATGCTGACGATACGTGCCTTGTAGCAGCAGATAAAGATGCCGAAAAAGCTATTTTGAAAATACAAAACGATTTTTCTAGTGTATGCAAATGGGCTCATGATGTGGGCCTCGTAATAAACATCAATAAAACTAAAGTAATGCATGTACATTCTAACTACTTAGCTAATTATAAAATGCCTATTAAGATACTTGCACATGAGCACGATTGCTTGCACAGAATAAACTCGTCAAATTGTAATTGTAAACACCTAGAACAAGTAACAACTTATAAATATCTTGGATTGTTCGTTGATGATAGATTTAATTGGATCAATCACATAAACTATGTATGTGGTAAACTTAGAGCAATGCTGTCAAAATTTGCAATTATTAAATATAAGATACCATTTAAAATCCTACTTAACCTATACACGGCCTTAGCGGAATCTACAATATCGTATGGCATTACCAGCTATGGTAGAACTTTTAAAACATACTTAGATAAAATATATAGCTTACAACTGAGACTATTAAAACTAATCATACCAAAAAAAATAAAAGAGAGTTATTATAAAAACGAAAATATAGTCGGGATATTCAAATACTGTAATATACTACCAATTCATTTGAAAGTGGAAATGCAACTATTAATAGAACAATTTGAAAATAAACAAATACAAGAAAAAATATCACACGGATCAAAATTAACACGAAAAGTTACACAAAATAGGTTACATATTCCTAGAGTAAAGAACTATTATGGAAAACGGACTCATAGATACATAATACCTTATCTTATGAACAGTATAAATCATAAGCTTTTACAAGATATAAAAGAAACAAACTATAAGAGTAAATTTAAAAGCATATTTCTAAACAAACTGGAAATTAGTGCACAATAGTGCACAATTTTTGCTAATACACAAATTAACTACAAACCATATAAAAAAAAAAAAAAAACTACTAACTAACAAAGCACAATAAACAAAAACAAAAAAAAAAAAAAAAAAATGTATTTCATATAAGTATATATATTAAAATATAATTATTTATGTATTATATACCTATATATATATATATTATACCTACATAATAATATGTATTATATTATGTTGTTTGTATGTTGAATAAAAAAAAAAAAAAAATTAAAAATAAAAACCATCTTCAAATCCACACTTCAATCATCCTGTATATTGAAGCACAAATGATGAGACCAGTTTATATTCAACATAAAGGAGTGGCGATTACTATTGCCACCCGCATAATAGATACGCAAATATTTCAGATGTACCCACCAGTAATTACTTTTGTTGTCGACTTATTACGCTCATAGTTTCTCAGATTGTGTGTATCATACTATTAAACTAAATAGGATTGCTTTTCGGTGACTCGGGATCCAAGACAAACCGTATGTGGTTTTTGGATACCCTTTAAATAAGAATATTTGTACCTACTTGTTTTTTAAATAAATAAAAAAAAAAAAAAAAACTAAGAAAGGATTTTTGAAAATTCACCCCCTAAGGGGGTAAAATGGGGGTGCAAGTTTCCTTCCTGAAAAACAAAGTAACAATTATTTTTATATACCTAATAATTTATATTGGTATAGATATTTTATAATTTTGTTTTAATTAAGTGAATACCAAAACGATATCTGTATAATACCTACTTCATTTGGTCAGTAATTATATAGTAGAGACCAGATTATATGCAACATTAAAAATCTTGAAATATGCATGCAAATATGATATTATGTTAGAAATATGCATGAAAAATGTCAAAATATGCAATTCTGAATTTACCTATCTACCTTACGCTACCCTGTTTAAAATCTGATTAGACTTTAAAAGATAATTAAAAAAAAATATTTGTGTCTAAAGTAGACATAAAAATACCAAAGTTGCAGATCCCTCATCAGCGCGTATATACAAATTTTAATATAATTATACAATTAACATAGCATTATTCATTTTTTTTCAGTGGACATATACACTGAGCACTGCTATTCCAAAAAGGAACTACATGAAGACCATTCATACTATAAGTCTGCCGGTAAGTTATAATACTAATATCTTTTGAATAGTAAGGCTTAAGCTGACTAAATAGAGATTGTGAACATCACGATTTATGTGCCGAGTCCTTTCAACTCAATACATAAATCACAAAGCTGAACTCATTACGATGGAACTATTTTCAACAGTACTTGACACCAAACCAGTTTTGGGAACATAGCAAGCGGGGAAACAATATTGTAGATTTTTTTACTTTAGTGTACAGTGGTACTCAAGTTGTTTTAATCATTTCAGTAGTAATACTTACATCATCACACACACATCACATTGAATCGATTCAAGTCATTGGGCTATGGACGGTACGATAGATACATATATGTACCTAATATTAATATGGTACATTTACTTAATTTTACGGCATAAAAATGTGTAATATGTATAATAGTGCCAAGCTATTTTTGACGATTTAAATAGGTACAAAATTGCTAATCTGGAATTTAAACAAAACTGAAAAATAATCCGAACGTACGGGTTTAATAATAGTACATTATGATACAAGTGCGGTAAGTTGAAAATTACAGCCGAGGCGATATTGCTAGCCCGAGCCGTAGGCAGGCTTGACAATCTTCTCATTGGCTACCGAGAAATAGGTTTTAATACGAGGATTGTATGTTAGGTCTCAAATACACCCAGAGATGGCAGTGCACAGAACATAATACTCCTAGCGGACTACGTAGTTTATACTATGGTACGTAAGATGGCGTTATTACGTTTGTTGTTATTTACGTTCCTGCCTGTCACAATCACAACAAATGGCCGCCGGTTCGCGCAATTGTGTTTTTCGGTGTCTTAGCTTGTTTCGCGTTCTTGTGCTTTTTCTGTACCTAAGAGTTCCTGCTCCTCCGGCTGTGCCGATTTTGTACATACGTGCGTGCATTGAAAGTTTAGCATTAAGATAGGACTCTGACGATCGTTGGGTGTTAAGGTTAACTTTTGTGAAAACATGTCTAATAAAAAGTGTTGCGTCCCCGGATGTGTAAATAGTTCAGCAGGTTATAAGAGAGAGTGTGATGATGATACGGATATGCATAAAGTAAAAGCTAAGAAATTGTTTATGAAGTGTTTTATAAGAAAGAAGTAAATAATTACTTAGAAGGTTATCGTTGTTTTATTTATTTGTAAACTTTAGTTTAACAGTTGTTTTTAATAACCTATAATTGGATTTGGCTACTAGAGATTTATATTTGAACATAAAGACCATTTTAGTTTCTAGTAGCCAAATTCAAAGATAGGTTATTAAAAACTATTATGATGCCAGCTAGGCCGTATACGTATACACGCACAAATACGCGAATGCATTTACGCACACTAGGATGCCAACTAGGCCGTATACGTATACACGCACACATGCGAATGCATTTACGCACACATGCATATACGCAGACATTAGCTCCAAACCAAAAGTCCAGAGGGCGACACTTGTATTACCCACTTCGGTCGCAAAGATAAACCTCTATTTCAGTATATATAAAGGTACTCTGTGGCCGTAGGCGAGGGCTACAAGAAGGCAGAGGCTGTAATTATCAAAGCGCACGTGTGTCATACGACGTTTTATAACATATTTGCGAGGAAATAAATTAATAAATTCATCATTACTTGACGACATTTTCAAATAAAAACAATACAACGAAAAGAAAAAGCGCGCGGAATAATTTTTACTTGTTCACAAATTAACGATGCGCGCGCATCAGCGCTTTTTTTTAAGGCAAAGACACAAAAACAGCCAGTATTACTAAATAAGTGTACTATAAAGTAAATTAATATTTTTATTAATATGTGTTTGTTACATACAGATTTAATTAATTTAATTAAAGAATTAAATGTTTATTTTTTATATTTTATGTCCCAAAGTTAATTTTGTTCATAAAATGTTCTTTGCTAAGATTGAAAAAAGTACCGTTTGTTTTAGACGGAGCATCTTGATAAACCGTGCGTTTTACCTTATTAAAAAGAAACCCGTGCGTTTTACATTACAATTTACACTAACGCACATTAATAAAAACATTACGATATTGAAATTGGTGTAGTAAGAGACCCTTTACGAGCAAATGTGTTTTAAAGATTATAATAAGCAGAAACAATGCATTTTATTTCACCGGTCTACCGGTATTTCTGGTAAAAGTTGAGGGAACATTTCGTTAGTCAGTTGTTAAGTTAGTACCTACCTACTATAGTCCTGTTCTAAGCCAAGCCTTGACCTTGCTCCATGATAGCCTTATTGTTGTCGTAACCAGCTGTATTTCGCAGAGCTGCCGTTAAATATATAGAATAACATATAAAATAAGTTCAGTATGTAAGTAGTATGTAAACGTATTGGGGACTTACTTTATAATGTTTACCTCATATTATTACAGTAATATTACAGCACGAATACCTTACTGATTCTAGGTAGCTATGTAGGTACTTTTCAATGGATTGCTGCGCACTAAAATGCATCCAGGCAGTTGGGCGCACTAGAGAAAATCAATACCTATAGTCCGTTCAACGAAACGAGATTCCAGACGTAAACAAACCGACTGCAAGGCCATTCGCTAATGCAGGGTTTTGTAACTTTTTTTACTTACTCTAATTTTTAAAATGTAAAATAAATTTATATTTTGATAATTACCTACTACTTCAGAGTATTTAATTCAAGATTTCATTACATTATATTCATATGGTACATTTTACGTGGTATAAATAGATACCATATGTGAGAGACATATACAATATACATCTTACATTTCAACTTATTTTATGCAACTACAACTATGATCGATAGCCGGTCTTTCGTAGTATCTCTACCTAGTTTGTGGTATATGTATTCTGTGGACTACAGAGTACATTACTTACACAAATGTAATAAAGGGATATCCCATATTACTATACTCTTAGTATCTCTAGTTAATTTGTGTATACTCTTTCTTTGTATTTTGTTTATTCTGTGGACAGCAGCAGCCAAACAAAACGTGGGGTTAACTTTGGGTCTAACTGTGAAATTTAAAGCATATCGTTAATTTAATATTGCAATAATGCCTAAAGTAACTAAATTACATAGTAAAGGCAAGCCAATGAAAATACAAAAGGCCTGTAAGGTTGACAAAAACAGTTCTGTAGATACTGACCCACAGGAATCTGCAAGGGAGTTCCAGCTACAACTCTGCTGGTGTATTCAGCAGTTGGAACGGACACTTGCAGAAAAGAAGGGAAATGAGAAACAGAGTAAGTACTTCAATTCGTATTCCATTTCTTACTACTATTAAATTTAAGTTTACTTTTCATGCAATTTTGTGGGAAGTGTTTATTTTTCGGGTCAATTCTGAATTTAGTCCATATTTAATTCCACTCAACCGGAACAAGATAGCTACTTATTAGTTTAATGCTATAAAATCGGGAAGAACTTGTAAATTTTAACTACATTGACTCTTTAATGTCGTTTTGTTTGTTTTTGGCACCCAAATTAAATATATTTTTACACTACACTACTACAGTCACTCGGTCAATTTAGTCCTGATCAGGAAATCATATAAATCATCAACTTTTATCTACGAGTGATAATTTGTTTAAATGCCATAATATCGCTTGAGGAATTAGCACTTAGCTTAGGTACTTAAAATTCATTTAACAGATAAATCTAAAAGTAATTTGTTTTGTATCTTCAGTGCAAGAAACATGGAAAGTGCTGACCATCCTTAAAAACAACACCCAACCTATTATACGCAAACGTCAACTTATGAGGACACACTTTGGAGATTACCGGGCAAAGATGGCTGCAGAAGAGAAAAAATTGGCCAAAAGTTGGTATTAGCTACCATATCGAAAATATTTTTATATTTATTACTTACTAGAAACTGTTTTTAATTAGGTAAGAAGTTGATGTAATAGCTATATTCTAAATGGATTTAATAAATGAAATTGCATTCATCATGTTTTGGCAAATTATATTTTACATAAGCTGGAACCCATAGACATCCCACTGCTGGGCACAGGTTTCCCCCACTGACAAATCTGCGGGAGGTCTAGAGCATACTCCACCACGCTCCAATGCTCTTGGTGGAGAATTTTACATAATTGGAAGTATTTGTCAGATATCCTATTACAAAATGTGAACAGATTTGTCAAACAATTCACTTAAAATACAATTTCATATTATAATTTGTTATGTATTTAATTTAATTTTTTTAATTTGAAGTTACAAAAAAAATATGGATCAATCTAATTTATAAAACACTCAACATACTGTTGTGTTGATTGATGCAATACTTTGTCTTTTGCAGTGGCAAGCAAAATCTCAATTTCTGACAGCCCAGCACATCCCAAGGCTACATTCCTGAGGAAATCTGCATTTTTGACTACCGGAGATAGCTCTTTTCGATTTCACTTTGATATTCCTCAGGATGCCAAAGACAATGAGAATTCTGCTACAAATGATAGCTTAACTAACATTTCTAATGAACAGGAGTCCAATTCTAATGCTGAAAATGTGTCAAATACAAATGAAAATAGGTACCCAAATTCTGAAACAGTTAAAAAAGACTCTGATGTAGTTAGCAATGAATCAAATTCAAATAGATATAAATTTGCATTTTCTGGATCAGAATTTAGGTTTAATTTTAGTGTGAATGAAACACAGTGAAATGTACATAGCTTAGTATAATGTTTGTATAATCTTAAGGCAATAAATGTGAGATTGTGTTTGTGTTTCTAATTTATATCCTCACACAAAGCTTGGTAGTAACCATCGATAACAAGTGATCCTTTGTCTAACTTAATTCTTCTTGCACAGGTAAAGTCTTCAAAGAAACTTCTCGAATTAGGCACAGAGAAACCTACAGGTAATTCATGTTTCACAAAATAAGACCCCCAAGTCGATATACCTAATAGTCTATTTGTTTTAATATTGAATACAGCACTACCCTCAGCTCCGTGATAGTTGGAACATTTAGAATGTTTCTCTTTGAACTGTTGGACAGAGCAGGAATGGTAACATGGGACATGGAACCCAGTGATGAGGTTGTTATAGATAAGAATATTGGGGCAAATGTTTATGTTCACAATCACTTCCAGCTCACTCAATTTGTACTGGTCGTCATCTAATAGAATGTTCTGATAACCCTAAAACAGAAATGGCAGTTAAGAACAGTCATGATATTGGTGCCTGCAAAAGTGGTCTTAAAAACTTGTCTTTAGTTTTGATTGAAACCAATGTGGTAAATGTGTTTTGGCATAGTTAAACTGTGTAAGGACTATGGAGGTGAAGTAGTTACACTAATGTAAAATAATGAAAGAACATTTTATTAGCGCCATCTGTGAGTTTTTGTCAACGGTCCTATTCAGAATACTATTTGAAGTGACATCACAGATGCATGGGCGGCAGCAGATGGATGGAGCTGCATGCTTGTTTGCTACTGTACACAGCAAAAGATGAAGTGCGTCAATACCTTTTCTGACGCATAACCTATAACAACATGTTCTGAACTATCTTCAGGCAGATCCAAATCAGCAAACCAGTTGAAATTATCATCCGTTCTATTAGTAGTGTCAAACAGTTCAACATTGGCCCATTGTCCGTGGAAGTCATCCTCTTCTACTACTATAAAGCCGATGTCATCGAAAGCCTGTTTAGTTTTCTTTGAAGGCACCACGAAAGATGTTACTGGGAAGCGGTGGTTTTGATAAATTATAGTTGTGTAGGCTACTTTAGCACTGAAATTAGAATTAAATATTTTTATTGATGAAGTAACTATATGTATGTAAGTATGTCGATTTATTTTACTCGAGAAGTAGGTACATGAATTAAATAATTCATCATATTTAATTATCATGGTGACTGTGAAAAAATTCGTGAGCGTTCTTTTAGATCGAACTTTGGTGCCGGCAAAAAAACACCAACCAGTATCGGAGCAGTGTTGAAGTACGCTCCTTGCTTTCTCATGAGAAGACAACCCGTGCTCTGCAGTGGGAGGCTAATGTATGCGACTGTGCCTTGTCGTATAAACTGTGTCCTTTGACTTTGTCCCTAGCCTATTCTTAGTGAGGAGTAGCGAAATTAAGAAGATTTATACCATACTCTTCAGTAGGTAATCCTTTTCTTGGACGCTAAGATTTAGGAAAGTAGGTAAGCGGAATTAATTAACGCACCCCGCAATAGGAGGCGACACTATGTATGAAAAAAATGTGCGTACGGCTACTCTTCCAACCGTTCTTCTTGCTGGCAATGTATCCATTGACATATATTACTGCATTATACAGTTTATTCTATTTCTATTATATATTCTTGTTTATTAAATAAAGGCATTTTAAAGCGATAATATTACTATCGAGGTTCATGGAATTGCCTTCGCCGTCCCGTGAGGCGGTGTGGACATCTTAGACTGCAGCAACTAAAAATTTTACGAGATAGTTCTACATTTTGGCTTTCAAGAGAAACGTTTGTGTAAAATGTTTAGACGGACCTAATCTTTCGCAATCGTGAATCTATAACCTGTATATACAGCGGGCAGCGGTTACAAAGATTCTGTGTTCGACACAGGCGGCGGTGCACACATGTGGGCTGTGGGAGGCAGTGGAGTGAACCACGCGGGCGATCCACGGGTACTTCGCTTCGGATGCGGGCACAGCGTTCACCTCGTAGTTCTCTAGTGATAGGAAGACTGCAATAATATGAGGCTAATTTAAAAAATCTTTAACATTTAATAAATGTCTTGGACATTTTCACACACTGCCATCTTACCCCAAAGTAGGCGCGAGTCTGTAATATTGGTGTCAGAGACTGACATACTCGTACATAGATATTTTAAATACATACTTAAATACACCATGTACCATGTGTTTTACGATGTAGCGTCCATAGCCCAATGGCTCGTTTCGATTCAATGTGATCGAAAGAGTTAAGCAACGACGGGCGCGGTCGGTTTGTGGATGGGTGACCGCTAGTGGCAAAATTTCATGGACGCTACCGTGCTTCGGAGGGCACGTAAAGCCGTCGGTCCCGGTTGTTTTCAATGTTGGAAACAGTCGTTAAGCCTTGTCGAAGACCTTCGGGTGGCTTGAGAACATTCGACACTGGGTTGGCCACTAACCCCTCCACCAATCCGCATTTGAGCAGCGTGGTGGAGTATGCTCTAGACCTCCCGCAGCTGTGTCTGTGGGGGAGACCCGTGCCCAGCAGTGGGACGTCTATGGGTCGCAGCGAGCGAGCGACTTAAATAGACAATATTAACATCCAGACACAGAACAAATACAAGTGTTCGTCACACGAATATTTGTCCTCAGTGGGATTCAAACCCACGACCCCTGGCGCAATAGACAGGGCCACTACCTATTGCGCCAACGGGCTCTGTGTAACATTATAGTTCGATATTCTAAGATTCGAATTAGAAACGACCTTCACCCATATCTGTTTAATTGAAAAAACATCGAAGAAGCCTACTACTACTCGAGACATTTTAATGAATTGTGGCGGATACCACTATCGATCGAACTGCACCATCAAATACACACCCGAAGGTATGGAATGGAAACCATATTGGGTCTATTGTGGTGGATTTATAGGGCTGTGGAGAACTATGACACCTGCCATTCAGATCGTTACAAATCTAAAAAGCGGCAGGTGGGTGATTCTTCACTCACTTTATGGACCACCCAAATATGCCAACGCTCTGAACGGCAAAGGCGGCAACATGTTCGTGAGTGGCTCAGGGTGTCGACAGTTGTTCACCACCACCACCACAACCCTTTCTTTGTCCCACTGTTGGGCTCAGGTCTCCTCTCAGAATGGGAGGGATTAGGCCTTAGTCCACCACGCTGGCCAAGTGCGGATTGGCAGACTTCACATACCTTCGAGAACGTTATGATGAACTCTCAGGCATGCAGGTTTCCTCACGATGTGTCCTTCACCGTTATAGCAAGTGACATTTAATTTCCTAAAACAGGTGTACGGCGCTTTAAATGAGATGGTTTTACCCACTCTACCCACTCGTGACTTAAGCAAGTTTCACTTCCATCCTGCGAGCATATAGCTCTAACGCTGCACTGGACGGCCGTTTAAGGTTACTATTATTATAGGTACTAATAAAAATACGAACAACTTTCATTGTAATTCGGAACCGTAGGCGTATTTCTTCTCAACAAGTTTAAGTAGTGAAACACGCTGCTGTAACCTAGATGAAAATGAACGGCTAAAGTAAAAACTACACTCAACCACATGTTATCGGGCAAATAAAACACCAACTTTGGTATAACTTTTATTATTACATAAACTATAATATTATTATACAATATTTTCACTATACTGCGCGGAGAATCGACTGCGTGTAATAGCGATAATAAAATTCATCTTACATACATTATAATTAAGTTTTCCATAGCTTAATAATTATGTGGAATAAAATAAAATGTTTTTTGGGTCGGACACGCTTTTAATAAGGACTTTGATTAGAACTTATAAATTGGCATAAGCCAAAATAAATACGAGCGTTGTTTGTTGATCGTACTCTACGTTAGACCTATGGTGGATTTTATTTTCAGTTAATCCATACAAAATGCTCACAAATCATTTGCTTCAATCAGGGATACCTGCGTTGAATAAAACATCATGTCCGTATTTTCCAAATAATTATGACGGGAAAAAAGGTTATTGATAATTATATACCCACCATAGATCGCTAGGCAACGCTTTGCTGTAGGTTTTCTTTAAATTTATTACAGCCAGCAGCACGAAAGTTTAGTTCTGACCTTGCATTCAAGGAAGGAGTCGAATTTTAATTCGTCATATTGATATATATCATTATGTAATTTATGTCCATAAAAATATTGATAAATTTAATAAGAAAGGTGAATTTAATGAATATAATACTAGAAATAAAAATAAGCTGAGTCTTTCTCCTTTTAGGCTCCATAAAGTCAGAAATTCTTTTAAAGGGCAATGTATACGTTTCTATAACAGAATGCCTTGTAACTGCCAAAAATTGTCTTTAAATAAATTTAAACGTATGATTAAAGCTAATTTAATAAGCAGAACTTATTACAAAGTTTCTGACTTTTTTGACGACCGCATACCCTGGAATTGTTATGATGACATACCTAGCTAATTTATTGTAATATGAACTTGCATACTGTAACATATCTCAAATATCTCTTTTTCTATTTAATGTACCTATACAACACATGAATTTGAAAAAAATTTGAAATTGAATTATACACTGCCCTTTATTCGATCAGAGCTAAACTCTCGTGCCGACTGCTGTACCCCTATTTATCTCGAATACCTATCTGTATACAACATGTTCTAAATCAAGATAAAGCGCCCCCCCCCACCTACCACTCACCACTCTTCCCGGTGCCATCACACTATCTCGTACTTGTCCGGGTGGAAGCTGGTCTCCTGGGAGAAGTCGACGGCGCCGCCGTCCTCCGCCAGCGCCACCCTGGTGGCCGCGATGAGCGCCAGCGTGGTCTCCGAGCTCCACGTCACCGACAGAGGGAAGAAGTCGTTCGGGATTGCCGGAGAGACGCTACGGGAAAATATACAAGTTTACATAAGTTTTTGTTGCCGACAAACTGGCCTACAGTTTGGCAAATTATAGATATTATTAATTTTGTAACTCTTTCTTTGGATTAATAAATAAAAAAAAATAAAAAAAAATTGTGAGTCTCCGTTCAACTAGATAAAAGATTTTTAAACTTTTTTAATGTATCATTTTTGGTTCTAAAGTTAACCCGTTTTTGAATATGAGCTATATTCAAAAACGGGTATATAACGTGAACCATAAAAATGTGGTGGTGCTAGAGCTATAGCTATATGGAGCTATATTCAAATCTGGCTTAGCTTCAGAACCAAAATTTTACACTGCAAAATGCAATGCTATAAGCGGTATGTGCGCAAGTTAAAAAATAATGTCACAATTTATGTTTTATTTTTAATAGGTAGATTGTAAACGGCACCTATTTAAAGAGGCAGTTGTAAATAGCAGTTTTGGTAAGTTAAAAATTATAAATGGCACGTTTAATAACTAGTTCAGCAGTTAAAACTAAGCAGTAAAGTAAACAAAAATGGGTAGTAAAAAATAATGAAATAGATCAGTGAATATATAATTGAGCAGGAAGATAATTAAATGGGCGGTAAAAATGACTGATTGGTCATGGTCAGGTGACATTCAGTCATTTTTACCGCCCATTCAGTTATTGAACTGCTCAATGTATGATAAAATAACCGACTAATTTATATTTTATTACTGTCCATGTTTTACTGTCGCAATAATTGATCAACCGCCATTAAATTAAATAACTGCTAAATATGTTTTTCAACTGATCATAACATCATTTTAATCTTGAATTATTATTATTAGTTTCTATAATTGTGCTCAATGTTTAGCTGCACTAACGAATTAGGGAAGCCTGTAATGTTGTGTTAAGCTTGGAAATAAATAAATAAATAAAACATCGCGAATATTTATATTATTAACTGCTCATAAAATTACTTCCCATTGTAAACTACTTATTTTTACTTGATAATTCAATAATATATTGCTATACGCAGTGTAAAAAGGAGCTAGATACGTTATCACTATAGTGCACATTTCGATGATAGATGATGATGATGATTTTAGATTCTAGCTAAAAGAATATTCGACGTACAAGAGGCAAAGCCAAAATTCCACAAATTTGATCAGATTTCGTGTGCTACATTTATGATGCATGTAACCCACGTTTACTATATTTTTACACTTCATATATCGATGCAATGATAACACCACCACAACTCTTTCTTTGTCCCACTGATGGGCAGAAGTGTCCTTTCGGAACGGGAGGAGTTAGACCTTAGTCCACTCACGCTGGCCAAGTGCTGATTGGCAGACTTCACATGCCTTCGAGAACATTATGGAGAACTCTTAGGAATGCAGTTTTCCTCACGATGTTTCCTTCACCGTTACAGCAGGAGACATTTAATTACTTAAAGCACACATAACTTAAAAAAGTTATAGGTGGAGATTGTTACAATGATGGTACACATAAGAAACTCTTATTCTACCTAACCGGCATGCAAATGTAGAAGAAAATATGTATAACATTGTCAGTCTTAGTAATTCATATATGTATTTAAATTATAACATTTTCAATGTACCTATATATATATTAACTAGTGGACGCCCGCAGCTTCGCTCGCGTAGAATTAGACCCATCAACGACGTCTGCCCGCGTTCGGGTTGCCCACTTGACTTCAAAAACGGCAAAGTTTCATACTAAATTTGCACCCCCGTTTTACCCCCTCAGGGGGTGAATTTTCAAAAATCCTTTCTTAGTGCTCCCCTACGTTATAAAAGGAACCCCTGTGCAAAATTTCAAGTTTCTAACCCTTATAGTTTAGGCCCTGCGTTGATATGTCAGTCAGTCAGTCAGTCAGTCAGTCAGTCAGTCAGTCACCTTCTCCTTTTATATATATTACATAAGTTTTTGTTGCCGACAAACTGGCCTACAGTTTGTCAAATTTTAGATATTATTAATTTTGTAACTCTTTCCATGGATTAATAAATAAAAAAAAAAACATAATTTTTGTGAGTCTCCGTTCAACTAGATAAAAGATTTTTAAACTTTTTTAATGTATCATTTTTGGTTCTAAAGTTAACCCGGTTTTGAATATGAGCTATATTCAAAAACGGGTATATAACATGAACCATAAAAATGACAAAATTTTTATGGTGGTGCTAGAGCTATAGCTATATTATATTAAAAAATAATGTCAGTTTATTTTTAATAGGTAGATTGTAAACTACTTATTTTTACTTGATAATTCAATAATATACTAATACTATATGCAGTGTAAAAAAGAGCTAGATACGTTATTATCACTATAGAATCTATAAGAATATTCGACGTACACGAGGTAAAGCCAAAATTCCACAAATTTGATCAGATTTCGTGTGCCACATTTATGATGCATGTAACTCACGTTTACTATATTTTTACACTTCATATATCGATGCAATGATAACACCACCACAACCCTTTCTTTGTCCCACTGATGGGCAGAAGTGTCCTTTCGGTACGGGAGGAGTTAGACCTTAGTCCACTCACGCTGGCCAAGTGCTGAGTGGCACAACACAACTTCACATGCCTTCGAGAACATTATGGAGAACTCTTAGGCATGCAGTTTTCCTCACGATGTTTCCTTCACCGTTACAGCAGGAGACATTTAATTACTTAAAACACACATAACTTAAAAAAGTCATAGGTGGAGAATGTTACAATGATGGTACACATAAAAAAATTGAAACTCTTATTCTACCAAATCGGCATGAAAATGTAGAAGAAAATATGTATAATATTTTCAGTCTTAGTAATTCATATATTTAAATTATAACATTTTCAATATAACTATTATATATTAATTGAGAATAATGTACAAAACATAGAATAATGTCATATGAATTTTTGTATTTATGTATTTGTTATATAAACAGACAACTTACGTAAGCTCAAGGGTTCCTGTCTTGAGCCGGTCGTTGATGACGGGAATGGTCCAGATCAGGGAGCGGCCCTTCTGCGCGTAGCTGCCCTCCCACTGGTGGACCACCACCGATGGGTTGCCCGCCCTGACGGAAATGTAAACAAGAGTTGAAAACAGGTATCAATAAAAAAATACTGGTTGTCTGTAAAGTCGGTTTACGGACGATAGATTTACGTGATAACGTCATAATCATTATTTTATACAATACAAAAAAGGAGAATTGAAAATACAAAGATAACAGAAAACAGACAAGTCTATATATTTATTTTGACAGTTCCCTATTTCGGAGCCATAGAAACTCCAATGTTGTCGTGTGTAAAATTAATTAAAAAAATTAATTAAAATTAATTAAAATGATAACAGACAACAGACAAGTCTATATATTTATTTTGACAGTTCCCTATTTTGGAGCCATAGAAACGCCAAGGTTGTCGTGTGTAAAATTAATTTAATAAAATTAAAAATTAATTTAATAAAAACACTCAACGGAAACGGAATCGGAACGGGATATACTTTTTCATATGCGCTGTTCATCAATTTATAAGACGTTATCACGTAAAAAAAATAGAATAGGAAATATTTTATTCAATACATCAGACTTCAGACAATCACATAAAAACATTACTGTACAGGAAACAAAAAGAACATCAAATAAATTAGATAGAGTGAAGGGTTAAGGCAGAAAAAGAAACAACGGCACAGGATCAACTTGGATTTAATAGTTTGTAGCTCCAGCCAGTACTTTATTTTACTTACTTACTTATTTATTTGAATTTTTATTGTAACACCAAAAAAGATGTTACAATGGGCGGACTTACTGCCCATTGCCGTTGGCATTTTCTGCCATTCAACACAGGATTGGTAAATTAATCGTTGGTATATTTACTATTGGAGAAAACACGTTAATAAGTGCCAGTTCCTTTAGGTAAGGTATTCATAGTTGAAGTTACCGGCTTACTACCGACTTAGTCGGAAATAGGCCGACTAGTATTGACCGATTTCCGTGCCCGACGCGAGCGCGTTCACTCCTAAAGATAATCATCGTAATCAATCGAAATTAATTAAAAAATATATTTAAAAAAAAGCTTTTTATAACTTTTTTTATAAATTTTATTTT
The DNA here is from genome assembly GCA_944567765.1 of Carterocephalus palaemon. NCBI lineage: Eukaryota > Metazoa > Arthropoda > Insecta > Lepidoptera > Hesperiidae > Carterocephalus > Carterocephalus palaemon. Next base: position 5,528,426 of record OX155664.1, read on the forward strand.
CGTGCATTGTCATCGGAACCTAATATGTGTTCCAAATTTCAGCTCGATAGCTTCAGTGGAAGTGGGTGAAATATTGATTGCAAGATTCCAGGACATACATACATACATACGAGTGAAGTTAAATAAAAGCCTTTAATATTTCCGACTTAAATCACACGTGCCGGTAACTTCAACTATGAATATAGACACTCACGAATCATTCAGAAATAAAATAGCTAAGGTATTGATCGAGGCTAGTCAGAGTTGTACAAAAGAGGGTGTCTTGGTACCACCGATGTACCGCCAGGATCGGACCTATATAGGTCGAACCACTTAATCTTCTTATATATAAAAATGAATCGCAAAATGTGTTGGTAAGCGCATAACTCAACAACGCCTGGACCAATTTGGCCAATTCTTTTTTTAAATGTTCGTTGAAGTTCAAGGATGGTTTTTACGGCGAGAAAAATTTGAAAATTCATCCCCTAAGGGGGTAAAACGGGTGTGCAAAGTTAGTATGAAGCTTTGCCGTTTTTGAAGTTAGTGAATGTGTAACGCGAGCGAAGCTGCGGGCGTCCACTAGTAATATAATAAAACTCACGGCAACGGGATGGTGATATTGACGTCGGCCAGCTCGAGCGAGTCCTGCTCCAGCTCGAACTCGATGTTGACGTCACAGCCCCCGCTGCCGCTCTCGGACGGCCAGCAGTTCACTGCAGACACAACATTTATATGTTACCGATAATCTGTATAATTCAGGTGTTCTATACAATACCTAGGCAATGTATAGAACACCGTAACTTACACTAGGTAATGTATGAAATACATGATTGTCCATTGCATATTAATGCATACAGTTCCTAGGGATTGTATTTCCTGCTGGTCCACGGGCAATGTGTAAAATAAATTGATTTTAACTACCAACCTACCTATAAACTGGCAAATAAATCACGTTATATTTGCTGAAAATCAATTTGGATTGGGTCTTAAATCCGGAAGTAGAGTATGGCGCGTAAAAATCTTGAAAATAATAACGCTCCTACAAAGCTCCGCCCGCCGACTACAACGATACTACTTTCGGTACTAAGTACCATTTCTACCGTGTAATAATTGCTTTAGCAATTGTGGTCCACTTGGAAAGGTGTGATCTTAGCTTAAACAAAAATATACAATATTCAAAAATCATTATTAACTTACTGTAATAGTATATTTCATTACAAGTGCGGAAAGCCTGTTATTGCAAAGAGTTCCGACAAATGTCTACCCGAGCCGAAGGCGAGGGTTGACAGTCGGAACAAGTTGCAATGACGGTTCCGCACGTGTACTGAACAACTATTTTTAATACAGTTGCGAAAAAATGAAGCAATTTAATAAAATTATAAAAACACAAACTAAACTCGCAAAGAACTTTTTTGGAAAATGGCGCCAACCGTAAAAAAATACAGAGTATTGCAGAGATTTTTTTTTGTTTTCTTCACCCATTCTGGGTAGGCAAAGGGAACTATGCCCATACAGCCAAGTTTTCAGTAGAATTTTTTTATTGACATGAAATTTAATGAGATGAAATGAAATGAAACTTAACCTAACTCATTAAATCAAATCATTAAATCTGATATTGAAACAAATTAGTAGCTTCTTTTTAGAAATATTTGCATGAATCATAAAAACTTCTATGAATTTTTTTTTTAGTAAAAACTTCGTGGTTGGTTTTTTCTTTTTAATAGACATTATTTTGACAGTTGGGAAAGAGAACGCACGAGTTCGGAAAAGGTAAAGAAAAAGCACGAGTGTGTAATAGCTCACTTCCCGAACGCTATACGTCCCTGAAATACGCCACTTTTTGAGCAACTGTATTAAAAAATTCATTACATATTTAGAGTTCCCTGCATTTTAGCTTGCACTGTATTATGGAGACAGATATAAACGCTCGTATAAAACGCTAGTGTGTTAGCGGCCTTACCGGAGAGGGGCGCCAGGCGGTCGTCCGCGGCGCCGGTGAGCCGCCACTTGAGCACGCCCACGTCGCTGTGCAGCGGGAAGGGCCGCTGCGCCTGCTTCAGCCCGATCACGCCGCTCGACCGGAACGCTAGTGTGTAAGCGGCCTTACCGGAGAGGGGCGCCAGGCGGTCGTCCGCGGCGCCGGTGAGCCGCCACTTGAGCACGCCCACGTCGCTGTGCAGCGGGAAGGGCCGCTGCGCCTGCTTCAGCCCGATCACGCCGCTCGACCGGAACGCTAGTGTGTAAGCGGCCTTACCGGAGAGGGGCGCCAGGCGGTCGTCCGCGGCGCCGGTGAGCCGCCACTTGAGCACGCCCACGTCGCTGTGCAGCGGGAAGGGCCGCTGCGCCTGCTTCAGCCCGATCACGCCGCTCGACCGGAACGCCTCTTTGTCCACATTGGGGTGGGTCTGGTGAAGCATTGTGTTTAAAAAATAAGCATTGATCGCGAACTAACTTGTATCTATACTCATGTTATAAAGAGGAAAGATTTGTTTGTAATGTTTTCACACAAAAACTACTGGAGTCCACATTGGGGTAGGTCTGGTGAAGCATTGTGTTTAAAAAATAAGCGTTGATCGCGAACTAACTTGTATCTATACTCATGTTATAAAGAGGAAAGATTTGTTTGTAATGTTTTCACACAAAAACTACTGGACCGTGTTCACTGTCTCGCTTTCACGCCAAAACTGAACCGATTTAAATGAAATTTGGTACACAGATAGTGTAGTAAAAAGTGTTGAAAAGGGTAGAAAAGGGGGATGAATGGTTGTATGAAAGTTTTGTCATTTTCAGAACTAGAAGCATAAAATTTATATTTTAAGCTGTTGATTAGATATAAATAAATATGGCATTCAAAGTTTGTAAAAATGTTACCCTTACGATTTCACCAACATTGAACTAACACTAGAGTAGCTATCCCAGTATAACTGTACTCTGTCGAATTCAATGGTTAACTTCAATTTCGTTTCACCACGGTAATCTAGAGATATCAATCTCGCATAGTTACTCTATGCCGTTGAACGAATGAATTGAATGTATGTGTAATGTACCCAAGTAAAATAGACAGTTTGGCTCATACTTGCTCAATAGCGCTGTGTATTCTTCTATTTGTTCGGATAATACGTTAACTTGACAATTGAGTTGACAGTGATCCCGCCTTTCAGTTATATAAATAAAATGTACTCTGTGATCCCGCCCGGTCCCGTGCGCGGCTTTTTAGAATTTAAAGAGTTTAAATAAAGTTTGGTTTTGTTGTGTTTTGTAACTTTTGAACTAGTTTTATTCCGTGTAAACAGATATATAAAATTGTTTTATACAAATCGTTGATTATAAACAATGGCAAATGAAAAGCGAAAGCGATCTGTTAATTGGATGGCATCATTAAAGTCATTGCTGGTTGATCTCGTTACTGAGCATTTTCATGTGATAGAAAATAAAAGGACGTATGGAGTATCAATGAAGCAAAAGCTTGGAGAATGGATAACAATTTCAAGCAAATATAATTCGCAGACAATGCTTTCTCATCGTACTGCCGATAATTTGAAAGCCCAGTGGAAAAACTTATAGAAAACTACAAAAAAAGAAGCATCTTTTAGAAGGATGCAATTAATTCAAACAGGTATTTTTCTTTGTTTCCTGATAATTTTTACAACTTTTTATATATTCCTGTAATCATATTATATTAAAAAAATATATCATAAAAATTAAAAGTTGTGATGAAATTAAAACAATGTGATTTTTTCAGGTGGTGGACCTCCAAGGTCAGTGATTGAAGACCCACCACAACAGAAAATACTCTGCATTATAACGCCATGTTCTGTGGGCTTGCATAATCCTTAGAACAGTTTTAAAAAGAGTGGTGTTATATGTTTTTACAGTCACAGATACAGTTGCTGGCCCTGAGGTACAAAATAAATATTCAACTGATTCTTGCCCCTTCTGCTGTACATGTCATTGAAGATTGTTTATTGGTACATACCAATATCTACATAGATAATAAATAATTTGTTGGTTAAATTTACACTTTTCAGCAGGTATCAACAGATATTTGTCCACCTAATATTGTATGTTTGCTTTTAGAATGAAAACATAGTTCCAGTTGTGTTGGTTCCAACATAATAGTTGGAGCAAATCATCTTTTAACTGTAGTACATCCTAAAATAATGTTATTATGGGTGGAAAAATAGTAGAGCATTTATCTTGTTTCAGGATTGGGGTGATTACACTCCCAAAAATTTAAAAACGCCCATTTCCAAGCTGTTACAATGTAGTACACAAGGAAAGTCCTGCAGTAGGCCTTCTACAGGAAAACGGCTTGAATGTATGTCCAAAAGACGGCCACAGCTCTCTACTTCTTCACTAGAAAAGTTAATTGAAATAAAAGGGAACGCTCCCACAACTCAAATGGAGCATGCAGCTAAAGAAAGAGAAGAAGCTAAGAATTATTTGATATTCAAATGGATATTCAGAGCGAAATTTTGTAACAGGAATAAATTAAAACCAGATTATTACTTTTGCAGTTTATTTATAGCGAATAAAAAAAAAAAAAAAAATCAGTTGTTTTATTACAATAAGCTTCGGAAATAGTCATTAATGATAGCATCTCGCGTTACGCTGGGCCTTATTCCTGGTATGCTTATTTCCTGGTATGTTGCTGGATACCGTAGTCCTTGTTCAGAGATGCTATTGCTGTACTGACTTGGTGGATAATTCGGTGTGATGTTGGTGCACTCATTCCGCCATAGTCACCAATGCTCATTTGGGTGTTTTTTGTTGCATAGAACCTTAATGTAGCAGTTAATAATTGGTTGACAGGCGATATTGACCTATTTATGAAACAATACAAACAAGGGGTAAAATTAGGCTGATATTTATTAGATATTGGGAACTAATATTTATAAGAAATGGGATACAACATACATACATAATACGTGTGTGTGTGTGATTTACACAGCAAGAAAGCAAGTTCTTAAAATACTTAAATATGTGTTAAATACCTAATCAATGGATATAAATTAGAACACTCACCTGTCTGTTGGATACTCCAAATGATGCTCGATTTTTGCCAGTAAATTCAATGCTGCCTTCTTTGATAGACGAAATCAACACGAAATCGTGGTCGTCATAGTCTTCAAAATAATTAGCCCTTTCCTTAAACCACCGTGGGCGAGGAAATAAATAATCATCAGTTATAGATAATGCTGTTGTGACACTATTAATCTACGATTAGCAGCTTACTCGGCCGAAATCGGCGGTGTATGATTTTACTCTAGTATAGAGATTTTATCCCTAGGTTAAATGTTGGTGAAACGTAAAATGGGCTAACTCGCGAGTAAATAACAACTTATTCCGGGCATAAGATTTACACGAAGTTGGTGAAATCGGCCCTTAAGGGTGTAAAATAAACATAGGGGATAACACATTTACGGATTCATTACAAATTTGTGGAGTCAAAGTTACGCGTTAAGAAGAATCTATTATTACGCCTAATTCCACGCGAGCGAAGCTTCGGTCGTCCACTAGTATGTAAATATAATACAAATAAAGCGTGAAATACCTGAAGTTGTAACGGTCTGCTATCCTTATTATCCACGTGGATCAGAATGCGGCCGAACTGTTCGTTGCTCACACGAAGAGTAAGCAAGCCTGTAAGGGATTAGAATAGTATCATTACCTCCACCACCACCAAAACCACACACGTCCACTGCTGGGCGCGGGTCTACCCCAGACACGACTGAGGTAAGTCTAGAGCATACTCCACCTTTGGATCTTTATTTCACATAAGACAAAAGACGTCACTTACATGAGAACATACATTTTCATAGGTAACACAAGATAACCCGGTGCGGGTAGTTTAAAATTACATTTATTTTTCACAACTGTAAGTAGGCTATAAAAGCTGCGAACTCTTTACTTTGTCTTTACACATATACTTATAGTTATAATAAGTCCTTATACCTTTACATTAAATTTGGGTTGTAGTCAAAGTTAAAAGTGGATGATTTTGTTTTTCTAAATATACCTAGGTATTTTTCAAATAAACCGAGAAGATTGTTGAAAGATTGTTGAAAACAAGTTGAAAATGTTTCATCTTGTCTTTCCAGTTCTAACTAATTTGACTGACTTCAATACTGGTCAAACCGCCAATGTACTGCGTCAAACTTTATTATACAAGACCAAAATATTATATCCTTACCAGTTTCAAAGTCATATCACACTTTGCTAAATTCAATTCATCCAAGATGTCACAATGAAATAAATATAACATGAAGATGGTATTTACCTGAGAGCTCAAACGTCTGAATGTCCCCATCCCTGCCAGCTACTAGATTGAGTCTCTCTTCGAATCGCAAGTGTACACTGCAAACAAACACATAAGTAATTACCAGTAAGCATTGATTTTTTAGCTTAATTTTTTTAGTTTTAGCCTCGGGTGGAGTACATAAAAGTCGGTGAGTACATAAAACCTTGAAGACTCGATCAGATGCGCCGGCATCCCGCACCTTTGAACTGCGTTGCTCGATAAAGTCAAAGTTCACTGAACAAATTCACTTAATACTACTTTAGTGGTGGGAACACTGATCAGAGATACTTGGGTGTTCACCATAATAAAGTGGCACTGTATGATTATTTTTCGCCCAACATTTTACTGGACCGAGCTTTCACCGCGAAACTCATGAAGCAAATATTTAGCCTATTTGTGAAAGGTGGCATTCCTGGTTTTTGGACATTATGGGGTGATTCTTGGCATACACGATTGGCTGTCTCCATCCTCGCCTCTCCACCAGTGTGTATTTCACATTCTGTATCCTGTGTATTGATGCGGGCGCGGCTGTACTCACTCTAGTCTTGTGCCTATTCATTCACTTGAAAGAGCGCTCCGTAATCATTCATTCCGGTTAAGGAACTAGTTCACTCTAATCATTCTATTAGGTCTAGTCCTACTATGAATTATGAATGAAGGTTTTAATATTGTTTGCGGTTCATCATATTATAAGCTTTTGCTTCGAACTGAAGATTAATTATTCTTCAGACACTTTTTAATACTAACATGTATGTAATTTGTGACATTTTCGATGAACACTTTTTAATTAGGTACCTTTGAAGAATTGTTGCATAATCAACTTATTACTTATACGTATAAGTAATAATATAAAATAAATACGTACGTATTAACGTATTTATTTTGTATTATTTTAATACTTTATAATGTAATATTATGATAGGAATTTTGAACATTAAAAACTTAATTACATATTATTATTATTTTGAAAGATATTTCTTAAACTCGACTCGAATTGCCACTACTTTACAACTCACTCGGTTTGGCATCTCATTCTCATTCACGTTAGTCATTCGCAATTCGCATTCACGGTTTGGCTTGCCAGAGTTGCCTGCTCACTCGGCTCGGCCGTTCGTGTGACCTAAACGACACAATAGTATGAATAGCAATCATAGGTCGGAAACGTTTCTTTTAGTTCATCACTAGGAAACGTTTCCTAATCATTCATCATTCATGAACTGCACAAGACTAACTCACTCCTTCTGGTTGGGCGCGGCGGGCGCGGCGGCGGCGGCGACGCTGGCGGCGGGCGCGGCGGCGGCGTCGCCCTCGCTGCGCAGCCGCGACACGAACGACTCGGCGTCGGTGCCGCGCGAGCCGAGCTCATCCGAACCTACCCGAGCGGACCCGAGCGCATGCTCGCCTCGCCACCAGTGTTTATTAGTATTTTACACTGTGTATTCTGTGTATTGATGCGGGCGCGGCTGTACTCACTCCTTCTGGTTGGGCGCGGCGGGCGCGGCGGCGGCGGCGACGCTGGCGGCGGGCGCGGCGGCGGCGTCGCCCTCGCTGCGCAGCCGCGACACGAACGACTCGGCGTCGGTGCCGCGCGAGCCGAGCTCATCCGAACCTACCCGAGCGGACCCGAGCGCATCCTCGCCTCGCCACCAGTGTTTATTAGTATTTTACACTGTGTATTCTGTGTATTGATGCGGGCGCGGCTGTACTCACTCCTTCTGGTTGGGCGCGGCGGGCGCGGCGGCGGCGGCGACGCTGGCGGCGGGCGCGGCGGCGGCGTCGCCCTCGCTGCGCAGCCGCGACACGAACGACTCGGCGTCGGTGCCGCGCGAGCCGAGCTCATCCGAACCTACCCGAGCGGACCCGAGCGCATCCTCGCCTCGCCACCAGTGTTTATTAGTATTTTACACTGTGTATTCTGTGTATTGATGCGGGCGCGGCTGTACTCACTCCTTCTGGTTGGGCGCGGCGGGCGCGGCGGCGGCGGCGACGCTGGCGGCGGGCGCGGCGGCGGCGTCGCCCTCGCTGCGCAGCCGCGACACGAACGACTCGGCGTCGGTGCCGCGCGAGCCGAGCTCATCCGAACCTACCCGAGCGGACCCGAGCGCATCCTCGCCTCGCCACCAGTGTTTATTAGTATTTTACACTGTGTATTCTGTGTATTGATGCGGGCGCGGCTGTACTCACTCCTTCTGGTTGGGCGCGGCGGGCGCGGCGGCGGCGGCGACGCTGGCGGCGGGCGCGGCGGCGGCGTCGCCCTCGCTGCGCAGCCGCGACACGAACGACTCGGCGTCGGTGCCGCGCGAGCCGAGCTCATCCGAACCTACCCGAGCGGACCCGAACGCATCCTCTCCTCGCCACCAGTGTTTATTAGTATTTTACACTGTGTATTCTGTGTATTGATGCGGGCGCGGCTGTACTCACTCCTTCTGGTTGGGCGCGGCGGGCGCGGCGGCGGCGGCGACGCTGGCGGCGGGCGCGGCGGCGGCGTCGCCCTCGCTGCGCAGCCGCGACACGAACGACTCGGCGTCGGTGCCGCGCGAGCCGAGCTTCATCCGAACCTACCCGAGCGGACCCGAGCGCATCCTCTCCTCGCCACCAGTGTGTATTAGTATTTTACACTGTGTATTCTATGTATTGATGCGGGCGCGGCTGTACTCACTCCTTCTGGTTGGGCGCGGCGGGCGCGGCGGCGGCGGCGACGCTGGCGGCGGGCGCGGCGGCGGCGTCGCCCTCGCAGCGCAGCCGCGACACGAACGACTCGGCGTCGGTGCCGCGCGAGCCGAGCTTCATCCGAACCTACCCGAGCGGACCCGAGCGCATCCTCTCCTCGCCACCAGTGTGTATTAGTATTTTACACTGTGTATTCTATGTATTGATGCGGGCGCGGCTGTACTCACTCCTTCTGGTTGGGCGCGGCGGGCGCGGCGGCGGCGGCGACGCTGGCGGCGGGCGCGGCGGCGGCGTCGCCCTCGCTGCGCAGCCGCGACACGAACGACTCGGCGTCGGTGCCGCGCGAGCCGAGCTTCATCGCTGACCGGCCAGCGCCGCGGCTGACGAGCGAACGTACAATTTATATGTCAAATTCCACGAGCAAATACGCGGGCGTTTTTTATGGATACAGGATAGCAAACGAGCTTGCAGCACCACCCATCCGCTGCCGCCCATGACAACTGTGGTGACTGACTTTGAACAAGACTCAATTAGGGACTGGGATGGTTAGTCCAATTAGTTGAGAAAGTTAATTAGAACATTAGTTGGTCAGTTCGTTAGTAGGTATGAGGACTGGGGACTATTAGTGATAGTTAGTCCTGTTAGTTGGTGTTAGTAATAGTCCAGTTAGTACTTGTTATTAGGAGTCTCGTTCTAAGTCAGTCACAGATGTGTTGCTACCCTTGAGGACTAAGATGGTCGCCTCTAAAGAAGTGTAACCGGAATCCACACCTTTCCAACCGGACCACAATTGCTTTAAAAACAATTATTACACGGCAGAAATGGTACTAGGTACCGTGGCGGGCGGTGGTACTGCCCCGGGCGAACTCTATATGGAACCAATTAGCTTTCATATAAAACCTATTTGGTTCCCTATAGGCTCTACCACCTATAAGCCTCTAGTAGTGTAATAATAATAATATAGTGCTAAGATGGTTCTTACTCTTCTTACAGCAGTTACAGCCCAGTGGCTATCGAACTCGCCTCTCACTCGAGCGGTCCGGGTTCAAACCCCAGCGGCACGCACCAAGGACATTTCTAATGTGCGATTTAAGAAATTAAATGTCACTTGCTATAACGGTGAAGGACACATCTGAGAAAACCTACATGCCTGAGAGTTCATCATAATGCTCTCCAAGGCATGTGAAGTCTGCCAATCCGCATTTGGCCAGCGTGGTGGACTAAGGCCTAATCCATCCCACTCTGAGAGGAGACCCGTGCCCAACAGTGGGACAAAGAAAGGGTTGTGATGAAGTTGGGTAACACTATATTATTACTGTGGTCAGTAGTCGCACGAAATATGTGGTATTTTAAGCCTACCGTCTGGCGTTTTACTTTATTAAATTTCGCGATAACTCAATACAAATAAAATTGATGTCAGATGCATGTAAGTGAAATTACCATCAGCTCTCAGAATACTTTTTTTCTGTATTTTTATGATCAGCTCAGGCTATACTTGTGTAGATAGATCATATATAAGCATATAATGTAGTTAATCCGATATGTAGATACATAAGTTTTTTAAATAAAGGATTAATGAGATGTGTTATGTTATGTTATGAACTTCATTTGTTATATGGAAAAAGTCAATGATAACAATCAATTTTTTTTTTAAAAGCATTTTATAACTTTTATTTTTATTTTCGTGCATTGTCATCGAAACCAAATATGTGTGACGGATTTCAGCTCGATAGCTTAAGTGGAAGTAGGTGGAATATTGATTGCAAGATTCCAGGACATACATACATAATACATACATACGAGTGAACTTAAAAATAAAAGGTTTTAAAAAAGTAGACTCACTTGTCTCTGGCAGGTGTCGAAGGCATCTTCTCGACAAGCGGGTCCATGGTGCTCGCGACGATTATCGACGAGCTGCCGAACCCGCTACCTGAACACACATACAATACAATACAATGCAATACAATGTTTCATTTTACGTCTTCGTAGTTCCACACATGATGTTGGGTAACATGCGCACTTGCGTGTGCGTTTAACCAAGTTTTTAAAGTGCGTTTTCTTAGATGTGATTGGAGCAGACTTTTCATTACACGATTTAAAGCGGTTGCTTTGATCCGTGGCAAATCATTTTTTAAATTAAAATCAAAATTATTTGTTTAAAACATTCAAAGATAGTAGAGCCTATAAGGAACCAAATAGGTTTTATATGAAACCTATTTTGTTCCAAATAGAGTTCGGCTGTAGTGTAGTGAGTATAAGTAGGCTGCTCCCGCTAAGCGCCTCGAGCCCGCTGCAGTTCCTTTGCGCGTTTGCGCCGAAATCAGTTCCTTTGCTCTGCAAAGATTGCAGTAATACCACACTGTCTTACTGAACGAGATCTGCGAGCGCGTCGGCTGCCCCCGCTTGGCAGCCTCGAGCCGCTCCCGCTGCAGTTCCTTTGCTCTGCAAAGATTGCAGTAATACCACACTGTCTTACTGAAGGAGATCTGCGAGCGCGTCGGCTGCCCCCGCTTGGCAGCCTCGAGCCGCTCACGCTGCAGTTCCTTTGCTCTGCAAAGATTGCAGTAATACCACACTGTCTTACTGAAGGAGATCTGCGAGCGCGTCGGCTGCCCCCGCTTGGCAGCCTCGAGCCGCTCCCGCTGCAGTTCCTTTGCTCTGCAAAGATTGCAGTAATACCACACTGTCTTACTGAAGGAGATCTGCGAGCGCGTCGGCTGCCCCCGCTTGGCAGCCTCGAGCCGCTCCCGCTGCAGTTCCTTTGCTCTGCAAAGATTGCAGTAATACCACACTGTCTTACTGAAGGAGATCTGCGAGCGCGTCGGCTGCCCCCGCTTGGCAGCCTCGAGCCGCTCCCGCTGCAGTTCCTTTGCTCTGCAAAGATTGCAGTAATACCACACTGTCTTACTGAAGGAGATCTGCGAGCGCGTCGGCTGCCCCCGCTTGGCAGCCTCGAGCCGCTCCCGCTGCAGTTCCTTTGCTCTGCAAAGATTGCAGTAATACCACACTGTCTTACTGAAGGAGATCTGCGAGCGCGTCGGCTGCCCCCGCTTGGCAGCCTCGAGCCGCTCCCGCTGCAGTTCCTTTGCACGTTCGCGCATGCGGTTCGCCGCCTCCCGCTCTTGAGTCTAAGAAACACACACAACGGTTCAGTACGGTCAATAGATAGAACAGTGAACATTGTATAAAGAGAAATCAATAATTTTGCGCCTTCTGGAATTTAGAGGAGACTTAAATACATAAAAGAAAACCTTTTATTTCTCAACAATAAAATTTATTTTCAAGAAAACTTTTACAATCACAGTCAGGCTCGCGCTGACTCCGCTCAGTCTCTCTATATTTCCGCGAACACCTTACAGTGCGTTTAACGTTTAAAACATAATGTTAAACGCACTGTAGACATAATAACGAAATTCGATATAATCTCTATCGCGTAAAACGTGAATTCCTATGAATGGAATTGACGTTTTACACGATAGAGATTGAAAAAATCTCTACAGCGCCAGAATTGGGTCCCTGTTTGCTTGTTCAATGCGCGAGCGTGGCTACTGGCCGGTTGCGATTTCAAAAAGCGCGGCAAAACGGATGCCGGCTCTGATTGGTCCTAACCATAGACGGAGGTACGCGGAGTTTCGCGCTAGTTTAATAAAAATTATTAAAAATTGAGTTATATTAATTAAATAAATTAAATATTTAACTTACTTGTCTCACAGCCTGGTATATCTTTTCTTCGTGTGAATCCATTTCCACAAAGGAGCGTACCTGGCCGTAGAAAACATTGTGTATAATAAACATAAATATCTATATATTACATATATAAAAGGAGAAGGTGACTGACTGACTGACTGACTGACATATCAACGCAGGGCCTAAACTATAAGGGCTAGAAACTTGAAATTTTGCACGGGGGTTCCTTTTATAATGTAGGGGAGCACTAAGAAAGGATTTCTGAAAATTCACCCCCTAAGGGGGTAAAACGGGGGTGCAAAGTTAGTATGAAACTTTGCCGTTTTTGAAGTCTTTAGACGGGTAGACGTCGTTAATGGGTCTAATTCTACGCGAGCGAAGCTGCGGGCGTCCACTAGTTAGATATACAAGAATTGCTTATTTAAAGATATAAGATATTGGTTAGTTTGCCTTGAACTGAATCAGACATACCAGTGACATGAGAATTAGATCGAATTTTTACACTAGAATATCTATCTATATATATATATATATATATATAAAAGGAGAAGGTGACTGACTGACTGACTGACTGACTGACTGACATATCAACGCAGGGCCTAAACTATAAGGGCTAGAAACTTGAAATTTTGCACAATGGTTCCTTTTATAACGTAGGGGAGCACTAAGAAAGGATTTTTGAAAATTCACCCCCTAAGGGGGTAAAACGGGGGTGCAAAGTTAGTATGAAACTTTGCCGTTTTTGAAGTCGTCAGACGGGTAGACGTCGTTAATGGGTCTAATTCTACGCGAGCGAAGCTGCGGGCGTCCACTAGTTAGATATACAAGAATTGCTTATTTAAAGATATAAGATATTGGTTAGTTTGCCTTGAACTGAATCAGACATACCAGTGACATGAGAATTAGATCGAATTTTTACACTAGAATATCTATCTATATATATATATATATATATAAAAGGAGAAGGTGACTGACTGACTGACTGACTGACTGACTGACATATCAACGCAGGGCCTAAACTATAAGGGCTAGAAACTTGAAATTTTGCACAATGGTTCCTTTTATAACGTAGGGGAGCACTAAGAAAGGATTTTTGAAAATTCACCCCCTAAGGGGGTAAAACGGGGGTGCAAAGTTAGTATGAAACTTTGCCGTTTTTGAAGTCGTCAGACGGGTAGACGTCGTTAATGGGTCTAATTCTACGCGAGCGAAGCTGCGGGCGTCCACTAGTTAAATATAAGGACCTTCCCTTCAGTTTCGTCGGTGTTGGTTGGTTGTCTATTTGTATACTTTTCTTGTGTATACAAGAGCATCGCATCCTAACATCATGCTCCTTGGGTTGACTGGGAATTCCTAAGGTATTAAATCCGCCAATTGACATTATAAAGTTAATAAATAAAATTAAAAAGAAAAACAGATCAGACGGAAATACGTTAAATACAGGTCGACCTAATAAATGCGTGTTAAAAAAAGCAAAGTATATCACATTCATTTTGCTGCTAATAGCATGCATAATTTTTTCACCATCCACTTTATGTTTTTTCGATTTATTAATCTAGGAATTATTATGATTTCATACTGATTTATTAGTCTATAGGTCGCAGGCGCTACTGCTGAGCTAGAAGTCCTGCGTTTGATCCCCGCGTAGGGCAGTCTTATATAGTTCTTGGTATATTAGACTCATCTGCCTACCACTTTGGGAAAATAGAGGCGTGATGTTACATTTATGTTATTATGTTTTTTTATGTTTTATCAGTACAGAATTTCATATTGTCAACACGTACTTATTTACTCTATAACTGTACTATACTACTATAGCTCTATAACTTGATTTAATTCGCCATTTTAGTTGCTCTACAGGGTTGTCCCTTACCTGAGCCAAGTTAACGCTCTCCCGGTAACCCAGAGCAACGATCTCATCGAAGGCAAACAGGAGGTTAAAAGCTTGGTTCAATACTTCCACCTCTGTGAGCTGAGTGCAGTATTCTGGGACCTGTTAAATTGAATAAAAAAATTAAATTGCCTGTTAAATTGTTACTTCATCCAATAAAATTCTATAAGATAATTTTTTTTATACAATTTCTACATTTTTATTGACAGATGGATAAGAAATTTATTTCATCACATTTCAGCATCAGTACAACAACTTTTTCAACAGTCAGTTTCAGTTTTACACACAAAATTATTTGTATATATAGGTACAACATCAACATAGCAACAATTATTGACTTAAATTTAAGACGAAAATGTGAAAAAAAAAGTGACTACTCAGCATTAAGCTACAACAAGGGAAATCTGTCAGTTGTAGCTAAATATCTGTTCTAGGAGAGTGCCCTCTTTCCACCCATTTTAACGGCAAAAACATATAACACTGATTCAATAAGCAACTGTACTCACCACTCTGCTGAACAGACGGAGTGTCTCCAGATCCTCCAGAATGTTGCTTGCCTTTGTGGTGATGAGGAGCATGTATAGCTTGTCCAGGGGCTGGTACACATACCTGAAGTAAAAATATAAACGGAAATGAAAAGAGCAACTAAACAAACAACAACGAGGAACAGTGTTTGGAAGGGTCCAGGATCAAATCTGAGAGACATCACAACACTTTAATAATGCAGGAACCACATAAAAAAAAGTAGAAATGTAGCCACTCATGTCTCAACAAAACCCTTAGATGCACAAAGCATTTGTGTTTGCCCAAAAACATCAATTTGACTAAGTACTAGCCACATTTATTGTGACATTGCGAATATTTGCTAAATCCCAATAAGAAGCCCCGGTAAGCTAACTAGCCCCTGATCATCATGAATTAAAACATTGTGTAATCTGCATAGCTGATACTCCTCATAATGTTCACAAAAGTGAACCAAAAAAGTGAGTCTGCCAATCAGCTCTTGGCCAATGTGGTGATGTGGCCTTATTTCTCTCAGAGGACAACAGTGGGCCCAATGGTAGATCATAATGAGGATGATTAAGTTGACACTGAACTGAACATACCGAACTGATTCTGTCTCCACAAATGTATGCTGTCTGCCTCCTGTCATAAGCTTTGGGAATGCAGCTAGCAGTCCTTCTATACGAGCCTTAGTCATTTCAACAAACTGGCGGGACACCAAGGCTGAAAAAAAAACCAGTTACAATTCCAGTAATTACAAAGCAAAGACTAGTCACAGAAATCTGTAATATTTAAAACATCTGAAATCCTGCCTGCCTGAGAGTTCACCAAAATGTTTTCCAAGGCATGTGTTGTCTGCTAATCTGCACTTGGCCTCCAAGCTGGACTATGGGCCTAGACCTCTCCCATTTCGAGATGAGTCTGATTTTGTAAACAATTTGATAATACTGCTACACAGAATACTGGCATGGTAGAACAAGGTATTTTATAAAGTAAATAAATTGTTGTATACCTTTCCCTGATTTTGTACACACCGTTGCCGCTATGAGAACCTAAAAATTCAGTAAAAGCGATTTAAAAACTTAAATTACAAGCTGTCAAATACCGGACGAACACGACTACATTTATTTTATTCACATTCATTCATGTTATGCATTATCACCAAATTAATTAAGCATTCATATAGAAGATTAATATATAAAATTATAATTACCATCTTTAAATTTACTTGTTAAAAAATATAAAAATCCAAATTTTATCTTCCGAAATAAAGCAATTCAACCAGTCCACATTAAATTGGCAGAATAAAGATGACGTGTAGCACAGACAATATAGGGATATGACGTGAATAACGTAACAGACAACAAAACAGATAAACAAACTGTAGAGAAAGCCCACGACTTAAACATTTAATTTTAACACCAACTAGACCGACGAAAACTGCCGAGTTACAACGGATAGAGAAAATTCTAGTGCAGTGGTTCTGCGGGGAAAAAAATCCTGTGGACCCACCAGTGGGTTATAGCAGACCACAGGTGAGTTGTCGAAAAAAAATTATGTTATCAAACAAATGTTGATCGATTAAATAAAAATATTATTTATTTCTTATCCCTTTATCCTCTAGATAAAAAATAACCCCAATTACCAACTAATTACTGAGAAGTTAACTATCGCAAAAAAATATGATGCGAGTACGCCCTTTTCCTCGCGCTGGAAATAAAATCATACAAAGGAAAGAAAAACAAACTTTAAAAACAATAATTACATACATACGGTCAATCTGGGTAACTTTGGCCGTAGTTATAACTTTGGCCCAAAATTATATTTCCGATTATTATTATTTTTTACACATTGCCTTAATTGATAAAAATATAATTTTACAAATAAAAGATAGAAGGTATCTTCGTAAACGTATTTCACCCGCCGAAATGTGTAATTTGTCAATGACAAAATTCAAAAGTTTCCTTTTTCGTGATGGCAATAAAGACGGTACTTTTCTCAGTGTTATAAAGTAGCATTCAGCGCTGTTCATAATAGGTTTTGAATGGTAAGTTGCAATGTATTGTGTTACCAACTTGTCTGCCTATCATTTAATAAATTTTTTGCAATATATACAGTATTTTTTCTAGAAACATCTAAAATATTTCAAAACTACTTTGGAGTTACTAATTTAGGGTAACATTGGCCCGGGATAAGGTTACACTAATATTTTTCTATCATACTAATATGTTGCCAGATTTTGGAAAATGTGTCGAATTTGATATAAATATGTATGTAGTACATTCGATATCGTGAAAAAATCTTTTTGTCCATACAGAAAAAGATATCATGCCTCAGGACGAATCTCTCTAATGGCAAAGGCTACAGATAGTTGGATTTGGCCAACGAATCGACCAGAAATAGTGCTATTATCAAATAACAATATCATAAGTCTTAGATGAATCGTAAATAACTTGAAAAGGCAGGTGTTGAGGAAATTTATATTTTGAGATAAATGATGATTTTTGGCGATGGAATGGGATGATTAGAAAGGATGACTTTACAGCATTTTTTGATAATTAAGTACATAGTTACTTTTCGGTTAAAATTTTATTTTTTAACAATTATTTAGATATTTTGTAGGGCCATAACAGCCTGATTTCCTATTTTTCCTATCAATACCAAATAATAAAAGATTTAATTAAAAAATATGTTTCGTAGGGCAACATTTTATTTCATACCTCACAAACCCTACGATACAAAAAATACTGTCTTTGGATGTAGATTATATATTTTTCTGCTAGTATTTAGTGACCAATTTTAACTAGTTCACTTATTTTGCGAGAAATCATAAAAAACATGCACCAGGCCAGGCCTGGGTCAATTTTACCCCAACTCTAATTGTAACTTTGATCCATCGGTTTTATTACTTTTTCATTTCTTTTTTGAAACTATCATTATATTGCTAGGTTTATAGAATCAGTGGGTCTCAAAGCCATCAAAAAGTCTTCTTGGATGAGTCTTCCGCTCTAATTTAAACATTTATTGCATTTTAATTCCGAAAAGTGGGCCAATGCTACCCCAGTTGACTGTACTGAATTAAGTTGTATTATAGAGCTTTGAGGAAATAAGATTTCATATACTCTGTTTCATGTTCCAAAAAAGATTGATTTGATGGCAAACAGATAGGATAATAATAAAAGATCTCAGAGATGCTGTGCCATTAAATGCCATATTAATTAAATGTCAGATTTGACAGCTGCTGAGAAGGAAGGAAGCACATTGTGTTCATAATTTTAATTACGACGTTTTTACGTGAAATTCCGTGTAAATATATTATTTCAATAAAGAAGAAATCCATGCGCTGACAACTATGGAGCTTATTATTTGAAAGGGACGTTAAATTCTATGGAATACGACTTCATAACACACAGGCCAACATTCAGAAGTAAGTGATCCTAATAAAGTATCCTATCAATTCCTATCGTACAATAAAGCACTTTTGATTTTAAGCTCTGGTAACATGCGTGCATTGTTGTTCAGATAACGACATATTTTTAGCTAATGGTCAATTGTTTGAACTTTGATTTGCATACAATCAAATTTACATCATGCCTGATTGATAGAATATATTAAAAACATATTGTATTTAGTGAGCGTAACCCATGTCCAAATTAGTGGGAGTAGTTAGCTCTTGGTTTGACTTCAAAAGTAGTGTCTATAGTTTAGTATTTTTGACTAAAATTTTTTTCTTTCAATTTTAACAGTATTTAGTAGTTTTAATCATAAGTGGATGGAGGAAGAACATTTAATAGAGAGTGATGATGAGGTACAAAGATTATCATGTTAATTAATTTTTGTTTTGTGCGTAATGTTCTTTTATTTTATGGTTACTACTTTATAGTTCAAAAATATTTGTAAAAAGGGGTGTTAAGGAGTTCAATAAGGTACATTTTGTTTTTGTTCTCAATCAGATATGCAATTTATAAGATATTTGCATTCTGAAGGACACATTGACAGTCCACAGTTAAGAAGTATGTGTAGAAATGAAGAGATGTGATGCCTGCCGTAACCGTTCCGAAGGGGGGCCACCCGATTCCCGGCCGGGGGATGACCGGGACCCCCTGATAAAATCTCCCACAATCTTGCCGGAGGAACCCTACGATAATCGGACATTAGTAAGACTTGCAACTTTTTAAGTAGCTAGCACAGTTTCTTTTATGTGCACCTTAAATATTTAGTGCACGTTCACTTTTCAGTTCTGTGCATAATTGAATTCCAAATTGTAAATTTTTTTGTTCGTCTATGGTAACTTGGCCTATGCAATGTTTAGATTATTGTTTGGTAGTGAAGTTCAACAAGGTGACAAGGTAGGTAATATGTGTACCATCATTATCAGGAATGTAAACTTGAGAAATAATCTCTGTCAACAATGTGGGAGTGGTCAGGTTACATTGACTTTGATAAAAAAGCCTCTGCAGATTAAGAAGATTTTAAGCTTGATAATGCAATATACCATACAATCAGTTTATCACAAACATTTATCATTATTTTATTGCTGCAAGCAAAAAGACAGAGCTCTGGTAAAAATTGATTCCCAGCCAATTAAAGTTCTTTTGTTTCACAACAGAGGAAAATGGCTTTGAAAATGCTTATAGATTGTCATTAGTTCTTGCTCGAAAAGTAGTGTGTATTTTTTATTTGTGCTTAATGATAGAAAAATGTGATTAAACCAGTTTTGTAGTTGTGGTAGTGACAAAATGAAAAAGAAAATATATATAACTCAGCCTCCCAAAAAGGTAATATTAAGTTGTTTTTACTCCTATTTAATTGTCCATTTAATTGGGTAGTATGTACTTTAATATAATTATGATGAATTATGATAGCTAAGTAAGAAACAATCAATGCTGTTTAGGTTTATTTTCCACACAATAAAATATTATGAACATTAAATTAGGTAGAAAAATATTTCTTTTAAATTTTGATTTCTAACATAATAAGCGTTATTTTGATAACATGTGTTAATAATAAATCCATAAACATTTAATACAAATATAAAGCTTAGCAGAACCATAATTGCCATAGACATAACATAGTTATATGCCCTCAAAATCAAACCTTTCCTACTGTGTACTCAAAATGTTGGTCTCAAGTTTTCTCTTGATTTTAATTAATATGTATATATATTTAATTAATATACATTTAGGGGACATATTTCTCCCATCGGTTGTTACGAAATTCGAACATACGACATTGTAATAATGCTAACCCAATTGTCTATGTATGGTATGCGTTTTTCGTTTCATATTCGAACGCGTAGCAAGCCTTAACCTTCATAGCGCGTTCAGTAATCACGAACTAAGACCGTTTGTAAAGGACATTGGGTCTGACGCAAGTGATTTTGAATCGTTACGGTTCGAAACGTACCAAAAGCTCTATGATTTGCGGACATCTAAACGTCTGCCTATCACGGCGCCAATACGGTACCTAATCTGCCCTGTGATGCTGATTCTTAAAGATTTGTTAAAGCCATTTGTCTCGGCCCCGTGTTGTGCTGCCCCGCTAGAATACTCTTTTCCATAAACAAACGTTCAGTTTACGTACTTAAAATAAGTTTTTATATATTTTTTATGAGCTGCATCACAGACGGTGAACTAAAGCCGCACTGAAAATCATCGGTCGTGTATTTAAGTCACGTCACGACACAGACCTTTACTTCCATACCGCTGTGATATATGTTACCAATATTTAATTTCTCTTTGAAATTAATAATTTATTTATAAATCGTTTCTAGTCTGTTTCCATCCAGAATAGTAGATATGCATTCGAGAAAGCTATCCTTGTAAAGTTCAGCTCTGGATATACTCGTAGCTTCACACGGGCCTGCGCGTTTCGTCGTTTTCGACGTCTTCCTCAGATACCCAACGACCACCTGTGGTCGTATTATTTTATTTTCGTTGAGAAAAAAATATTACTCTCTTTCTAACAGCAGTAGGTAAGTACCTAATTAAGTCAATTATTTCTGCGCGATACTCACAGCACGGGGCCTGTACTTGTAATTCTACCTTCGGGTCAGGGACAAACCCAAAGCGATATAAAACCGTAACGCTGTCGGACTTGATAATTAAAATATATGATGGTTCAATAATAGCGTGTGTGCGTTAGTTATTACCGAAGGCTTCCGTATTATGATGGAGTGTTGAGGGAATTGCTCTGATAACGGGATAAGAGGTGTAATACCTTTCCTGCCTGGTGCCTTTCATACTGGCGACCGGTTTGAGCCAGCTCGTGTGGATGGTCACTTGAGATATCTTGAATGCGTATGTGTGAACGTTGAACGTTGAATTTATACTATAATATTATAAAGAAGAAACATTTGTTTTTAATGTTTTCACATAAAAAATACTAGACCAATTTCAAAAATTCTTATTTTAGTGATATATTTGTCTGTGCCACAGATTACTACTATGTACTTCCATAGTTAATACCTGTGCGACATCAAATACATTGCTTAGCCCTTATGAATAAACCAATCTCAGATCAGGATCAACATCAGGATGGAGCAGGCCATTTCTCTGTTCTCTACTCAATCTTTTCTCAAACTTGAAATTGGTTTTTGCATGGCCTCAATCATTTAAGTCTAATGTTCTATACTAACAGTAGTTCAATGACCTCAACTCACAATTAACTTGACAGTCACAATAGATCTTTTATGTTAGCAATGCTTTCGACAGGAGAACTCTAGTAACAGTCATCAGCTGTGTTCTCTCATTCCGGCTAGTCGCAATGAGTTTCCTTGAGAGCCATTCACGGGACGCCGCGGTGGTTTCAAGTGGTGTTCTTGTTAGCCGGAAACACACTGACGACTTGCATTCACTGAATCTTATTTTCTCGCTTAATACACTAAAAGTCTGACTTAAATACTGCATTTAACTCCATCCATCCATCGTCATATCCCGTCCATAGCCCAATGGCTTCCGTCGATCGTGTGTGACCGACCGAGTTAAGCAACGACGGGTGCTGTTGGTTTGTGGATGGGTGACCACTAGTGGCAAAATTTCATGGGCGCTACCTTGCTTCGAAGGACACGGGGGAAAACAATCGGTAAGCCTTGTCTATGCTTTCTTCGGTTGGCTTGAGAACATTCGTCATTGGATGGCCATTTATCCCTCCACGAAGGCGCATTGGAGCAGCGTGGTGGAGTAGATATGCTCTAAACCTCCCGCAATTTTGTCTGGGAAGGAGATCCGTGCCCAACAGTGGGACGTCTATGAGTTGTAGCTAAGCTGCCTCCTTCATTCAACGCCATTCCTTTCGATTTTGTACCCTCTGAATTCAGCGGTTTCCCGCTGTCTTTTTCAGGTCATCGGTCCACCATACCATACATTTGACTATGCTTAACAATAAAGGTGAAACAGTGGGTCTTCAAAAATACTATTTCTATCTCACAGCCGTAAACACACGGACGGTTTGAATTCTTTGAGACTTTTACTGCATACTTACGTCCTTCTAATATCTGTCTTTATTTTATTTATTTATTCATTCATTCATTCTTTTTTTTATTATACAGCAATGTTGTAACTTTGTGTGCGAGTATGTTATCAAATTGCGATTGTTAATACATAACACAGATTGATAACTTCATCTGTACGGTAAGTAGTTGTAATTGGTAGTTACAATTAAACCAATTTCGTCAGGCTTAAGACTTTATGTGATAATCGTGAATGGCCGTAGTAAAATCATTCCGAAGGCCATTTTAATTGTGATATTATCACTTCACGTCTGAAGCCTGACGAAATTGGTTCTTCACTTCAAACCTAAAGCCGAAAACAGTAGAGGCTATCATCGCGAGTGACATAAAATCATTTAGTTACTGTAATTTTATTTATTTATATAGATATAGATTATAGTACACAGATCCAATTTATTTAGCCTTCAACGTGTTATTCTAGAGTAGGTCAGATTAAAAATACTTAATATAACAGCATATTTTTATTTAACCGTAGTTATAATAAATTTGTTTGTTCAAATTAATTGCTCCTTACGAAGACCTCGGCTCGCGAACGTAATGTAAGAATTCTAATTAGGCAGTCGTATGTATTAATCTGCTTTACGTTTAGGATATTAAAACCTTTTATAAATAAACGGGCACGATCTAATTTGGAATACTTCGCTCCCTTGAATAGGATCTCAAGAAGCTATAATATCATTGTGTGTGATACACAACTCTTGTAAATGTCTCTGACGTAAATGATTGTAATTGTGCTAACGTGAACAACGATACTATAAAATTACCTTTGTTTTCACGAACTCTCATTAATAATTCAATAATTTTGTTTGGCAAACTTTACTTTGATTCAAAATGTACTTTGGTTGTTATTTTTTATAATTTGGCTTAATATAATGTTACATGAACATATGATGTTCAATCATGCCTTTTACCACTTTTACCTGATATATTTTAAAAAGGAAATGTTTTTGTCAAAATTTATAGTTCGTCGTAGGTTTCAGAGTCCTTTACAGAGGTTTTTTTTTTGTACAAAATTGTATGTTGTAACGTTTTGGTTTTTAATTACAAGCTGTAACTGAAGTTACACTGATTAAATCAGTGCATGTTTTCTTTCTTTAATAATTTTTTAAATGCACATAAAGTTTCCGCTTTCCTTGAAGAAAGAAGCAAGTACCTACTGCTGTTACTGATTCACATTATCTTCATTTAATTCACTGTTCGTTCATTACGGTATCTTCTAGCAGGATGACGCGAACAAGGTTTTTTAATACGTTAGAAGAGAGGACAATAACGTAATCAACGCCTCCAGTCACGCGTCAATAAGCGTGGCAAATATAGGTATATAGTAGGTATCGATCCCTCACATCGTATTGGTGACACTGATTGGTAATGCACACCATCTCTGTTACGTATATTAGTAACCGCAAAGTTTTTAATTGCACCAAATATCTGTCGACTTCTCGGCGAATTGAGGAGGTTATATCGAAGACTCCAACTATTTGAATATTCGAATTCCTCTATAATCTCTAGGATTGTACGAAAATGTATTTATAAACAACTTTTTTATAAATTCTTCATCTGCTGTTCCTCGTGGTACGAAACTTTAGCTCTGAACGATATCTGGAGGGGGACAAAACGGCCGGTGAACCAATCAGCCCGCTCGCCCCGACCTATACGATACCTTAATTTAGACTTATGTGCATTCAAGGTCAGAACTAGATTTTGATGCCGGACCCTATACCTGCCTTACTATTAGCATAGAGAAAAGCTTTAGTAATGTAGTCCGTGCTATTAGCAATAAATTGGACGCATCTTCGCGAGTGCGGATTGGTAGAAAAATCTTAGGATAAATATTTTGAAAAGGCTTTAGAAGTACGTGCCGTACAAAATTGTTACTAATTAGCAACTTGATTGTTCGCTGTTAGGAAGTTTAGCAACCAAGGTAACTGTTAGGATTCGGTCAAAATCTCAGTTGCGTACTATATGCTGAATGAATACCCCACAGCACAATGCGACTGTACAATACATTCCGGTGGCGGTGCTATTGAGATAAGGCTGACACATCACGTAGTGTGAAACGAGCTAGTTGCTCACTTGTGAATTCCTGCGAGAAAAAAAAATCATGTCAGTATGTTACATACGTTAATGAAAAAATAGGTGAGTAATATTCAAATTCAAATTCAAACAATTTATTTCGCTATGAGGTGATTACACACGCTTAACGAAAGTCTAGGTAACTACAAACTACTTAAAGAGAAGAGATATAATGCTATTCTAAACTGATTAATATAAAGCAAAGGATGAGCTATCTGGTCATCGGCTTAGGAAGAATTTACAATATTCTTATCCTATGCCCTAGTGTAGGCCGAGAGAGAAAATAGCCGGAGGAAAAAACTCTCGGTACTCTTTTAAAATTCAAATTAATTTGTACAGAAAAATGTACAGTATGACCATGACATGATCAGGACAGACACGAGACAGCCAATCGTGTATGCCAAGAATCACCCCATATGCCACCTGCTTACAATATTTAGTATAATTAATACAAGGAGAAGCATAGTGATAGCCTATCAGAGTTTAATTCGGTCCCATGCCTTCTTATCATCCAAATACTCCTGAATACTGAGTTACTAATTAATAAATACTAATACTACTTGCTC
The DNA here is from genome assembly GCA_944567765.1 of Carterocephalus palaemon. Classification (NCBI taxonomy): domain Eukaryota; kingdom Metazoa; phylum Arthropoda; class Insecta; order Lepidoptera; family Hesperiidae; genus Carterocephalus; species Carterocephalus palaemon. Next base: position 5,553,607 of record OX155664.1, read on the forward strand.
AATTTTTGGAGGACTAATTGGATATGTAACTTTTTAAAAATTTAATTACATAACTACATAAAATATAAACAAACCATTCCAAAACATTATTTTCCGGAATATTTAACTTTCGATACTACATCTACATAAAAAAACCAGTTTTAACAGTAGGTAGTAGAATGATAAACCAAAAATAATTTGTATAGGTAATAAGTACTTACTTCAAAGATAAACCACCGGCTTATTACTCGTGTAGCTTTTGGATCTTACGAGCTGTTGTAAATATGTACGATGAATTAGACCACCCTCTATTTAAATTTATTTATTGAACACCAACATAATGTACACTGATACACTTAATTATTATCTTAGACATAACTCCTTCTAAGTGCCATTACAGTTACAGGCGTAGACAACATGCAAAATCAAAACAGAGAGAGTCAGCTTAAAACTAACTAAATGTAAAAGCTAATTTAAAAGAAAATTAAAAAATATACAATACATAGGAATTGAGCAAGAAAAATACTGTATATATATGACTATTTATACGTACTTAAATAAATAAATGCAAGCTCATTGAGCAAGAAAAATACTGTATATATATGACTATTTATACGTACTTAAATAAATAAATGCAAGCTCATTTAGGGCGCTCACTAACGGATAAGTTTATCCTATTAATATATCTTTATAACACATTTGCTCGTAAAGGGCCCCTTATTTCACCAATTTCAATATCGTAATGTATCTAATTACCGCACTTGTGCGTTTTAAATTACATTACAGCACTTGTGCGGTAATGTAATGTAAAACGCACGGGTTTTTTTTTTAATAAGTTAAACGCACGGTCTAACAAGATGCTCCGTCTAAAACGAACGGTACTTTTTTCAATCTTAGCAAAGAGTTTTTATGTCAAAAAGTGGTCAACATTTTATGAATAAAATTAACTTTGGGAGATAAAATATAAAAAATAAACATTTAATTCTTTAATTTAATTAATTTTGACAATAAATTAAAATAATTTATCTGTACCAAAAACAAAAAAATATCAATTTACTTTAATAATAATATTGGCTGTTTTTGTGACTTTGCCTTAAAAAAAGCTGTGATGCGCGCGCATTGCTAATTTGTGTACAAGTAATAGTACATTATGATACAAGTGCGGTAAGTTGAAAATTACAGCCGAGGCGATATTGCTAGCCCGAGCCGTAGGCGAGGGCTACAAGAAAGCAGAGGCTGTAATTATCAAAGCGCACGTGTGTCATACGACGTTTTATAACATATTTGCGAGGAAATAAATTAGTAAATTCATCATTACTAGACGACATTTTCAATACAACGAAAAAAAAAAGCGCGCGGAATAATTTTTACTTGTTCACAAATTATCGATGCGCGCGCATCAGCGCTTTTAAAGGCAAAGGCACAAAAACAGCCAGTATTACTAATAAAGTAAATTAATATTTTTTTTGTTTTTGTCACAGATAAATTATTGTAATTTATTGTCAAAATTAATCAAATTAAAGAATTAAATGTTTATTTTTTATATTTTATCTCCCAAAGTTAATTTTATTCATAAAATGTTGACCACTTTTCTGACATAAAAACTCTTTGCTAAGATTGAAAAAAGTACCGTTCGTTTTAGACGGAGCATCTTGATAAACCATGACCTTTTTAAAAAGAAATCATTACATTACCGCACAAGTGCGTTTTACTCACAGAACAGATAAAGGAGGATAGAATGGAAATGTGGGCGTGACAGGCGCGCCAACAAGTATGATTAAACAATCATACTTCAACTGAAATCACGCGTGCATACTTTTAGTCGCTTTCGGACTGCGGTGGTGCCAGGGTGTTTGCGGTTATAAAAAACCTACTCGGAAGCATAGACAATAGATATTTGGAAAACCAACCACATTTAGGATGTATGCAAAAACGTAGACTTTGCTTGCTGCGAAATGATATTAAATATTGTTTGGTTATACTGATTTTGATTCCAAAATTATACAAAAGATGGTATTATTCTACACAAGTAATGACGTTTTTCAATTCAGTGTTACCAATGGTTTTATTTTTATTTTGGTTATTTTATATATTTTGATCTGGTAACATCAAGTCAGATTTATAAAACAAAACATTATGTACTAAATAAACCATAATTAGTAATATTAAGTTCAGAAAATGGGTCCAGCAATTTTGAATATTGTAATTTAAATATTGATATTCCATAATTACTGTCGTTGAATTGTAGGAATGGACTGTACAAACGCCATTTAATTAAATTTAAAATGAAAATTCAAATGTCACATGTCAAATGTGTCATTAATTTCATTAATATTAGTTGTTAATAAATGCATTTTCACTGTTTTTTACGATTTTTCCACCTCACGACCCGGTGATAAATAGGATTCCGAAGCCCCGCATGTACGTCTACTTACGAATAATAATATGTAATACTTATTAATATCGATGTCGTCAAAATCTAGTTCCGAAGCATAACTGGACTTCTGTTCATCACTTAAATTGAAGAACAGTTTGAGAAGAATGAAGAATGATTTGAATCCTGTGCATGAGTCGAGTCAGGTTCACAATTTTCCTCAGGTGAATGAAGACTGCTTAAATTATTTATATGTAGTCCTGCTTCAAAAGTGACTCATATCTTGTACAGGATGGAGAAGTATCCTATACCAGAGGCTTCGAATGCAGCCAAAGAAATTTTAAACATGAATGAATGTTGTGTTCTCTGACAATTTCAGGGCCTTTTTAGTTCTTTGTAAACATTGGTGTTTTACCTACGCTTCGTATTACTGTAGTATTATAAATTAAACAATAAATTATCGTATAAAATTACAGTCTTCTTATTTTTATAAAATAGGATTAGTTACTAATGCTCTAAAAGATGGCATATTGTATTTGATCTTAATGAATTAAGAGCTAACTAATTCTATTCTAATTGAAACATTAAAAGAAAATTTAAATTAAAGGTGCCAAGGTGCAGAAAAATGCATGAAGTTTTCCAAATTAAAAAACAGATGGCGTCACATTCATGGGCCATGCACAAGCCTTGAGCGCGGAGTCTATTTCAGTTATATAAAATGTACTCTGTGGGTGGTGCGAAGAGCTGCACGAAAAATATACATTGCCGGTAAAGTACGCAAGTAATCCACGTGAACACATAGTTCGTGCGCAATGTATTCTGTCCTACAGAATGCGATGACGTCACGATGTTCTGTCGAGTTCGTTCGCAGCGAGATAGTGTTGTGAAAGTATAAGATAAATTTTTCGATAAGTCTTGATCTTGAGTACGTAATTAAAGTAGTTTCAGGTGTAAATACTTAATTTCAAGGAGTAGGTATAGTACTAAATAAGTAATTTAGTACTAATTTATATTATGTAGGTATTTATTTTAGGTTTCCAAAGGATCCTAATAACCAGCATTGGATAAATGTAACGGGTAGAAAATTTGGATCCCTAAAAAACAATGTACCACTTTGGAACAACTGTACTCGATTTTGCGCAACTTTGTCGGAACTCAATTATTTAGCAACATTACTTATCATCAGATTGTATTATATTCTACTGAGAAGCATATTACAGACTTTACCAAAGCTATTAAAGAAAAATAATTTAAATATAAGATTGCATTAATTTATTGTAAAAAATTCGAATACAAAAGAGTCCCCATCTTTGCTCTGCACAAGTACATTCGTCGCGCAACTGTGTATATTAAAACTGTACCTGTGTATTTATTTAAGTACGTACACTCACTCTGAAACTTTTTAATAAAATAAATAATTATAATGTAATTTTTCATGTGAAGATAATAAAAAAAATGCATGTTAATAAGATGTATGGAACAGGCGCAACACCTAAAGGAAGCAAAACTCAAGTTGCATATGTTTTCAGTGTTAGTTTTAAAAGAGTCATTTATGCGGATGTAGCATTATAGGTACCTACATAACTCTAAACAAGTTTCAAAATATATTTATCGATAAATATGTTTACATCTCTAGTTGGGTTACCAGTAAATCTATATATATAAAAGAAAGTCGTGTTAGTTACACCATTTATAACTCAAGAATGGCCGAACCGATTTGGCTGAAAATTTGTCGGGAGGTACCTTAGAACCGGGGGACTGCTATAGGATACTTTTTACACCGTTCCGTTTTATTTTATTTTTTAGTGACGGTTGATACTTTGACAATTTGGAATTTTTGAAGTCGACCAGTTGATGTGTTTGTTTTACAGAGTACATTTTAAATGTTTGTTTCGAGTTTCTATTAGCTTATTGTGTCGATATTATCATTGACAATACCATGCCGCGACCAAGACAATCAATTCTTCTCCGACAAAGCCGTAATCCACCTAGGATTCGAAACATTGCGAATCAAAGGGCACGTGAAGAGCGCCGCGTTAGTATGGCGACTTCGTGCTTCTCAATCACAAGAGCAAAACGAGGCAGCCACTGAAACGGCTAGGTTGGCAATGCGAAATCGTGGATCAAAGCTCAGAGATCAAGAACTAGATAATTTTAGAAGAACAAGAAGAAATTTATCAAGTACTAATTTGAATCGAGCAGCGTTTCAATACGATTTCAGAACTGATTACTGTCCGCCACCTGAACCATTACATTCATTGTTCCTTGGCGAAACACCAGAATCACGGCATTTTCTAGCAAACATTCGAAAATATAATAGTTGTTTCCAAATGACCTGATTTGGGGTAGTCATTATGGAAGAACGAGGATTTAATCCGACATTAAAGGTATGTATTAATTTATTTAATTTTTGTACTTACAAAGAATAAAGTAGAACATTAACATACTATAATTATTACTATGTTATGTATGCAAATTATAAAAAAAATATTTATAAATCAGTAATACTGACTTTGCTTTTGATTTTGTAGATACAAGGACAGACAGATTTACCATTGAATCGGATCATTACAACCTCTCGAAGATGCACAAAATATTTTTTTACAATTATACTGCATGGCCAACATGATCGACGTCAAGAGATTCAGCAATGAAAAGAGCAATTAAACAAGATCTGCAGCAAATACTTCATGAACTTCATGCGTTGGTCAGGTTGTTCAAGAGTGCTTTGGAGCGCATGACAAATGAGGACTACAAAGTGGTGATCAGAGCGGATAAACAACCATCTGGAAAACACGAACGCACATTTAACGCTCCAGATTAAGTCAAATTAATAATTTATTAACATTAATTTAAGATCATCTGCATTATTTGATCTTGCGCATGAAAATAAAACGAGAAATGTAGTCTATCACAAGGTACCTAATATATAAATAAATGGTCAATAAAGAATCATTAAAATAATTAATTTGTTTTATTTATATTATGTACCTACTATGCTAATAAAAATAAAATCAAAAATATACTCATTTATTTCCTGCGCGGAACAAAGTTCGCGGGGTTAGCTAGTAACATATAAAATTGCACGATCAATTTTCTCAAATATGCAGTAAATTTTGTTTCTTAACTTTTATTTATTAATTTCACCGCCGTTAGGCATCTTTTGGCTCAATAAAGGTTAAATAAATAAATAAATAATACAGTAAAATAAAATATACTCTATTTTACTAATCTTGTAGTGGTTCAGTACCTACCAGTTACCTTACCTCCGAATACCTCCGAATACCTCAAGAATACCTCACACGGATACCTCATACCTTCGAACCAGTTACCAGTTACCTACGTTGTTAATATGAAACATATACGCGGTCGTCAAAATAGTGTTTTAAATAGTGTAGTATGTATGAAAGAAAATGTAAATATAAATAGGTGATTTTACAAATAAATTATTCATTCGACAATCGGACAGATCACGAGTTTCATTATGAATCCTATGAAGAACCTCTAAAATCTTATTATTGCACGAAATTTGTGCAAAACACTTACTGGCAACATTAAGTGTCGACAAGGTCAAAACTTGCACAATTCTACAGCTTGACGCGAGCAAAAAGTATCCTTATTGATTTAATGCTAAGGTTAGTTTTTAAAAGTTGCGATTCTCGTGCAATTTGACCAATGGCTGATGAATATTTTATGTAAAGGTAATAATAACGTGTATCTAAGTGTGGGTAAAACTGGCGACAGTGGTTTTGTTTCAAAACTGACTCGATGGCCTTTCTACCTCCTTTATCTGTTCTGTGGTTTTACTTTACATTACCGCACAAGTGCGGTAATGAGATACATTACGATATTGAAATTGGTGAAATAAGAGACCCTTTACGAGCAAATGTGTTATAAAAATTATTTAAATTATAAAATGAAAACTGTAATTCGAATTTGCTGTAAATGGCTGAGAAAAAAATCAAATAATTCACTCAATCATCGAAAATAACGATGCATAATCATATGAACCATATTGATCAGTGAAATCGTACGATATGACTGTTCTGTCGTGGTTCTGTGGTGTTCCGCGCGCTTTTTCTTTTCGCTGTAGTGTTTTTATTTGAAAATTTCGTCAAGTATTGATGAATTTATCAATTTATTTCCTCGCAAATATGTTATAAAACGTCGTATGACACGCGTGCGCTTTGATAATTACAGCCTCTGCTTTCTTGTAGCCCTCGCCTGCGGCTCGGGCTAGCAATATCGCCTCGGCTGTAATTTTCAACTTACCGCACTTGTTTCATAATGTACTATTATCCTATAGTATACGGTCGGGCGTTTTGTTAATTGCGCGATACGATCGCGCGTCTCATTAAGTTTCACGATTCTGTTGCTGAGCAGTTATCATTTACGTTGCTTTTTATTTAATCGGTGCTATCAAGCTCCTATATAGCTAAATAGATGTTGTGCTATTTTGTCGCTACTGTTGCAAATGCGACACCTTCAAAAGTACCGAGGCGAGCGCGACTACATGTCGCGCTATAAAGAAAAGCGTTCAAGACGATCTCTCACAATATTACAACGTATTCGTAGCCGAGTGAAAAAATGTGTTTCAATAGCTTTTCTCTTGTTCAGTCGTGCGGCATCTGCACGATGTTTCCGTCGTGCATGTCGCTGCTGCCGCGCCGCAGCGAGCCGCGTGCGCCGCGCCCCGGCCAGGCGCCCGTCGTGCTCAACGTGTACGACATGTATTGGACCAACTGGTGAGTGAGACGTTATTTATCCGACTCGCGACATCGCGCGATGTTTCCGTCGTGCATGTCGCTTTGCCGCGCCCCGGCCAGGCGCCCGTCGTGCTCAACGTGTACGACATGTATTGGACCAACTGGTGAGTGAGACGTTAGGTATGTATCCGACTCGCGACATCGCGCGATGTTTCCGTCGTGCATGTCGCTTTGCCGCGCCCCGGCCAGGCGCCCGTCGTGCTCAACGTGTACGACATGTATTGGACCAACTGGTGAGTGAGACGTTATGTATCCGACTCGCGACATCGCGCGATGTTTCCGTCGTGCATGTCGCTTTGCCGCGCCCCGGCCAGGCGCCCGTCGTGCTCAACGTGTACGACATGTATTGGACCAACTGGTGAGTGAGAAGTTATGTATCCGACTCGCGACATCGCGCGATGTTTCCGTCGTGCATGTCGCTTAACCGCGCCCCGGCCAGGCGCCCGTCGTGCTCAACGTGTACGACATGTACTGGACCAATGTTGAGTAGACGTTGATCAATTTGAATTGATATGATCCGTTAGGTTCTATTTTAAGTGTGTGCAGAACCTTTGAAGGTACATCTCATTATAATTATATCTATAGGCCTGATTGCCGAAATTTTTCTTCATCTTCACTTGTAGCACGAATGTGCGCGCCATTCGACTAACAACAGTAACGGCCTCACACTTAGCGGCGGCATCGTATTACGCGCCCCACAAAAGCCTTTGTCTGAATGGGCGGGGGCTTTCAGCGCGAAACGGGTTCGCGGAAACGAAACGAGTCACGGTGGGTAGGTGGATGTGGTGTTTGTGGAGTGTGATGGCCTCTACGACCCGAAGATAGGCTTACCAGGACGCAGCTTACTAATTACAGGATATTTGAGGGATAAGGACAGGATAATTTAAGCAATATGATAATTTATAAGCAAGATTTCCGAACACAATTTTATCAGGGTTTAGATGTACATCAGTGTGTTTCTAGTTCGTATAGTATTTTAGTAGTTATTAGTCACTCACTACGTTATGTAGGTAAATGAAGATTTAACCATACATCTTCCCTTTCATAGGTACTACTATCTATTTATTGGTTTGCAACCAATAATAACATATAATTCTAATCCATTAATTACTTAAATAATGAATAATGTAAGCTGGCAAATGTAACTGATCTCATTGCTGTAGTCCCGTGCGATAATCAATGTTACTATTTGTCACACAATATACTGTGATTAGCCGAATACGAAACCATATCAAAAGCTACTTGACAAGGGAATGTATTGGAAATACAGTTTTATCCCGAATTTTTCACCATGTTGACTCTAACCGAATTGCTCACATTACGCAAATTGTATAAACGAGGGTCGGATTTATGTGCAACATCACGGTTAGGATACGTACATGTATGTAAATAACTTTTTTAATCAGAGTTGCATCTACGGCTTCTAACTCGGGAGGCCTGGGGTTCAAATTATGATACGCTTTGATTTTAATAGAAACGGTTTCTCAGTATTAAATCTCAAGTCTTTATATGTCTTTAAATATACTGTATATTTGATTTCAATAGCCACGGCTTCTCAAAATTGTATGCGGTGTATTGCAGTTTATTGTCATCTGATGAACATTGTTACAAAGCTGAGGATCCTTTTCGTTGCTCCGCAGTTAATTTGATAGATAAATAGACTCGAGTTTCTTTATCTATCGAGTCTAGTGTATGGGTATATATAGCGTATGTGGGTGTGAGCGTTTATTTTTCATCGACTTTCTCAATTAAGGGTAGCGTGGTGGACTACGGCCTAATACCAAATTGTAAAGAGTAGTAATCTTTACATTATGCTAATATTTTTCGATACTTCATGACATCCACTCACCCCATCCCATCGCTCATGATGGTTTGTTATTGATTAAAGTCAACTAATATTCTAATGAGGACTATTTTCTGATGAGTACCTTGATAGCTAACAAGAATAATATCTGCCGATGTAAAGCTTCAACGTGTTTCATTGGTCATTTCTCGATGAAAAATAGATGGTTCGATTAATAAAACCTTGTAAGTGTTGGACGGTGGGTACTTGATGAACCTTATCATCGGAGTCAATGCCAATCGGAATCGATATAGCGAGGATACTGTACCGCCCACGCTTTTATGCCACTGACTGCTCTGTTAAACGAAACAAATTCTACTGTCTCTTTGTTACTGTGTTTTGTGGGTTCTTTAGTTTTCATGTTTAAATTAATATTCCCTGTATATAAAGGAATAATTTTTAGAAAGAAAATAGCTCACGCTTGTCTCGTGTTTTCATTCCAAAGATTACAAAATAATATTAGAATCATCTTGTGGATTTTCGTAATTGACTATTACTGTCAATTCATTGGCTTAACCAAGTATCGATCCATTGATGATTTTACCTTCGCCTTTTCATCCAGCTATGCACTTGGTTCGCGTGACGGATAACAATTTCAGAAGGTACCTAGTACCTATAGGTAATAAGTAAAAATAATTGTTCATAAATCAATGACGATAAACATGATCTAGATAATAAACGCTTTTTTTTTAAATTTTATTATCCTTCATTATGCGTGTTGAGGTCAATTATTGACTCGAGGCCGAGTTGAAATCAGAAGTTAGGGGCTTGACAGGAATCATTAATTATTATGTCAGGTATAACTAATCAAAAAAACATTGTTTAACTAATTAGTAAGTAGTAAGTTGTTGTAAGCCTTTCTTAAATCCCATTGACCGTACTACGCGGGAACCATGGCGGGCGCACTGAAAATCAGCGTTCCTAGATTCGTGGCCCTTCAGGTTTTACGGCTATGTCGAATTTGCCTTTCCCACTGATGGGCACGGGTCTCCCCATAAACACTGCTGCGGGAGGACTCTAGAGCATACTCCACCACGCTGCTCTTATGCGGATTGGTGGAGGGGTTAGTGGCCAACCCAGTGTCGAATGTCCTCAAGCCACCCGAAGGTTTTCGACGTTTATCGACTGTTTCCAGAAGACTCCGAAGCACGGTAGCGTGTATGAAATGTTTGCCACTAGCGGTCACCCATCCTCAAATCGACCGCGCCCTTCGTAGCTTAACTCATTCGATCACATTGAATCGATGCGAAAAAATGTGTTATGGACGCTTTTCAACAATAAGTCTGCTTAAATATTTTGTAACGATGTTGTTTATGGCGAAATAAAATGCTATTTTTTTATAATTAAGTAAAAGCTTTTATTTAACTTCACTCGTATGTATGTACTCGTATGTCCTGGAATCTTGTAACCAATATTTCACCCACTTCCACTGAAGTTATCGAGCTGAAATTCGGCACACATATTAGATTCCGATGACAATGCACGAAAATAAAATAAAATAAAAAAGTTATAAAAAGCTTTTTAAAACTAAATAAAAAATTATGCAACTTATTTCTTTTACATATTATATGTAATTGCACGCGGCAGGTACACGGCGGGCGCGGGCGTGGGCGTGTTCCACAGCGGCGTGCAGGTGCACGGCTCGGAGTGGGCGTACGGCGGCCACCCGTACGCGTTCACCGGCGTGTTCGAGATCGCGCCGCGCGACGAGCGCGAGCTCGGCGACCAGTTCCGCTTCAGGTGACCGCACTATCTGATCAACATATATCTTAATACTAGCTAACCCCGCGAACTTTGTTCCGCGCAGGAAATAAATGAGTATATTTTTGATTTTATTTTTATTAGCATAGTAGGTACATAATATAAATAAAACAAATTAATTATTTTAATGATTCTTTATTGACCATTTATTTATATATTAGGTACCTTGTGATAGACTACATTTCTCGTTTTATTTTCATGCGCAAGATCAAATAATGCAGATGATCTTAAATTAATGTTAATAAATTATTAATTTGACTTAATCTGGAGCGTTAAATGTGCGTTCGTGTTTTCCAGATGGTTGTTTATCCGCTCTGATCACCACTTTGTAGTCCTCATTTGTCATGCGCTCCAAAGCACTCTTGAACAACCTGACCAACGCATGAAGTTCATGAAGTATTTGCTGCAGATCTTGTTTAATTGCTCTTTTCATTGCTGAATCTCTTGACGTCGATCATGTTGGCCATGCAGTATAATTGTAAAAAAATATTTTGTGCATCTTCGAGAGGTTGTAATGATCCGATTCAATGGTAAATCTGTCTGTCCTTGTATCTACAAAATCAAAAGCAAAGTCAGTATTACTGATTTATAAATATTTTTTTTATAATTTGCATACATAACATAGTAATAATTATAGTATGTTAATGTTCTACTTTATTCTTTGTAAGTACAAAAATTAAATAAATTAATACATACCTTTAATGTCGGATTAAATCCTCGTTCTTCCATAATGACTACCCCAAATCAGGTCATTTGGAAACAACTATTATATTTTCGAATGTTTGCTAGAAAATGCCGTGATTCTGGTGTTTCGCCAAGGAACAATGAATGTAATGGTTCAGGTGGCGGACAGTAATCAGTTCTGAAATCGTATTGAAACGCTGCTCGATTCAAATTAGTACTTGATAAATTTCTTCTTGTTCTTCTAAAATTATCTAGTTCTTGATCTCTGAGCTTTGATCCACGATTTCGCATTGCCAACCTAGCCGTTTCAGTGGCTGCCTCGTTTTGCTCTTGTGATTGAGAAGCACGAAGTCGCCATACTAACGCGGCGCTCTTCACGTGCCCTTTGATTCGCAATGTTTCGAATCCTAGGTGGATTACGGCTTTGTCGGAGAAGAATTGATTGTCTTGGTCGCGGCATGGTATTGTCAATGATAATATCGACACAATAAGCTAATAGAAACTCGAAACAAACATTTAAAATGTACTCTGTAAAACAAACACATCAACTGGTCGACTTCAAAAATTCCAAATTGTCAAAGTATCAACCGTCACTAAAAAATAAAATAAAACGGAACGGTGTAAAAAGTATCCTATAGCAGTCCCCCGGTTCTAAGGTACCTCCCGACAAATTTTCAGCCAAATCGGTTCGGCCATTCTTGAGTTATAAATGGTGTAACTAACACGACTTTCTTTTATATATATAGATATACAGGGTTATTGGTAATTCGACGTATTCCCGTTAGGAGGTGATAGGGGTCACTATTTGTGATAATTTTAACCCCCATGTGCATTATGCAAAAGTGAACCATTTTCGAGTTATCAAGCTTTTCAGCTTTTTTCAAAATAAGTCAGAAATGCAACATCAAAAATTTATTTAAAAAAAAGTATCAATTAAAACCAATTTTTGTCTTCTGATTTATAAAAACGATTAAACAATCATTATTTATCACAACATTAAAGCTACAATTATCCGTCCAACTTTAAAAATGCGAGACGATTAACGATATTACTTCAATATTTTTTGAGATTTTTGTCCACTAAAATGCCTTAAAAACCAAGAAAACTTATATCAAACTTGGCTTGCAGATTATTTTAAAAACATAACCGTTTTCTTAGCTTTCCAACAAGGCATAATAACTATGAAATTATTTTGAAAAAACTGAGAAAAACCGATCACAAAGCAAGCAGGCGGAAATTTGTATTCGAACTAAACTTATGGTCTTTCTTTAAAATTTCAAAAAAAGCAATTAAAAACAATGCCCAATGTAAATAAAACAAAAAATATAAATATAAAATTAAATTTAGAACCAGTAAAAGTTTAGTAATAAGAACAATTAATAATAAGTAACAATTACGACACTTTGCAATTTAGCCTAATTAAAGTTCTTGCTCGAAGGGACTTCCCCTATTGCGTACGCAAAGTCTCATTATTTTTCTGAGGTGTAAGTTAACTACCGAAGTAGTCAAATTATTCTGCACTAGCTGACCCAGCAAACGTTGTTTTGCCATATAGATAATTTTTTTTGCTATAAACCTCACGGAGCCCGAGACCTTTCCAACCAATGCAAAACCGTGGAAATCGGTTCGCGCGTTCTGGAGTTATAGCGTCAGGAAGGAAAACACGACTTATTTTTATATAGTAGATTATGTGCAATATGTGCAAGAATTTAATTAGGCTAAATTACAAAATGTCTTAATTGTTACTTATTATTAATTGTTATTATTACTAAACTTTTACTGGTTCTAAATTTATTTTTAAATTTATATTTTTTGTTTTATTTACACTGGGCATAGTTTTTAATTAATTTATTTGAAATTTTAAAGAACGACCTTAAGTTTAGTTTGAATACAAATTTCCGCTTGCTTCTTTTGTGATCGGTTTTTCTCAGTTTTTTTAAAATAAGTTCATAGTTATTATGCCTTGTTGGAAAGCTAAGAAAACGGTTATGTTTTTAAAATAATCTGCAAGCCAAGATTGATATAAGTTTTTTTTGTTTTTAAGGCATTTTAGTGGACAAAAATCTCAAAAAATATTGAAGTAATATCGTTAATCGTCTCGCATTTTTAAAGTTGGACCGATAATTGTAGTTTTAATGTTGATAAATAACCATTGTTTAATCGTTTTTATAAATCAGAAGAAAAAAATTGATTTTAATTGATACTTTTTTTTAAATAAATTTTTGATGTTGCATTTCTGACTTATTTTGAAAAAAGCTGAAAAGCTTGATAACTCGAAAATGGTTCACTTTTGCATAATGCATATGGGGGTTAAAATTATCACAAATAGTCACCCCTATCACCTCCTAACGGGAATACGTCGAATTACCAATAACCCTGTATATATTTCTTGTGTACGTGTGTATGACAGTGAACTCCACCTAAATGCTGGATAGATTTTGATGAAATTTTTTGTGTGTGTTCAAGGGGATTCGAGGATGTTTTAGATTCACAATTTGGTCCACTGCAAAATGTTTTTTAAACACTATTTTAGTATTTTTGAAGTGAAACTTCTTTAGAATCGGTGTGATTTCAAACTCGATGAAACGAAAAAATAACTCCATAGAGACAAACACTTAAATGTATAGGATTCAGCCGGCGAGAGAAAGAGATAGAACACATTAGCATATGCAGCTTTCTAATGGTGAAAAAATTTTTGAAATCGGTCCAGTAGTTTTTGTGTCTGATGTATACGTGTTTACAACGTTGTGCCGCTCCACAAACCTTCATACTTAATACTGACAAATAATCATTCATTCGTTTACTTTCCCTGGTCGCCTTAGCTAGACGGTTCGAGATACTTTACATTCTTGAATATCTTATTATTTCATGTAAAAAAATATAAAAAAAATCTGAATCAGGGATAACACATAAATATCCCAAGACAGGATATTTGTGTGTAAAATCTACGACATGTAATAAATATGTAATGTGTTTTAGTCGGTGTTTCAGACAAAGCGTGCACATTGGCTACACCGACTTCAGCGAGGAGGAGGTGCGCCGGCTGGTCACAGAGCTGGGCAAGCAGTTTCGAGGTGACAGGTGAGTGGGCGACCTTATTTAGCTACTAGTGGACGCCCGCAGCTTCGCTCGCGTGGAATTAGACATTTAGGATTAGAAGGACAAACCAACAAACATATTTTACCATTTATATATGTTTTATTAATAAGGATTCTGAATAAAAAAACATAATATGTTTTTTTATTCAGAATCCTTATTAATAACTTACTCCCAATATATTATATTGGGAGTAAGTCACTGGTTTCCGAGTAAAGAGTATGGAGGAGAGAAAGACCATATTATTACATTGTAAATGTTATTGCTTTAGTGTTGCGTGCAAATTATAAAATAAATAATATACAAAAATTAATTTGAAAAAGTGGGCATTACTCAAATTTTCACACATTGAAAGTTCTCTCCTCTGTTGGTCCAGAAGTACCTAATTTAATTTTTGCTGACTCAATTTCAGGTACCATCTAATGAACAACAACTGCAACCATTTCACCTCCGCCTTTTGTCAGGTAAATATCTTTTTACGTCGGTCGGTCATTTGTTTTTACCGTCGGTATCATTCGCAAGCTCAAAGTCGCTCAGCGTGCTATGGAAAGAGCTAATTTCGGTGTTTTGCTACGAGAAAGGATTCTTTATGATGAGATCCGTGGACGAACGAGGGTTACCCACATAGTTCGTCGAGTGACTAGCTGAAATGGCAATGGCCACGTCGCTCGTAGGAAGGTCCTCGAGTCCAGGACAAGAATAGAAGAAGAAGAAGAATATAGTTCATTCGCCAGATTACACAAGTTACAGTTTATAATAAAGAGAAAAAAAGAATTTTTTTTTTAAAAGACAAGTTTTACAAATAATTAATTTATTAGATTAAGGGTTGCCTTTTTCAAGCAGTTGACTTAGGGCTGATGTATGGATATTTACACTAGCTATACCCGCGGCATAGCTAGTTGTAAGTTACATTGGTTTGGTGCGAACGCAGCCCTTTAGAAATCTACCGACTCTGATTTGGGCAGTGTGGTAGACTAACCTAATTCCTGTCTCGATTCTGAGGGATGATGGCCAATGATGATGAGTAGTGAAGACGATCACCACGATAGGCAGAAACTATGTGACGTTTTGCATATGCCACACAAAACGAGTAACTAGTAAGACGACCAATCATATTGCAGATACTTGTACTTTGTTAGCACCCGTTTAAGGTTAGACGGGTGTCTAACCCTAAGTGTAGGTAGGTGTAGGATTAGCTATTCATTCAATGATCAACAGCTAATCCTTTGCCTTATATGCCGTTACTAACACATAATATGGAGAAATCCGAAATAAATTGATTATTATTATTATATAGATTAGTTTAGAATAGCATTAAATCTCTTTTCTTTAAGTAGTTTGTAGTTACCTAAACTTTCGTTAATCGTGTCCAATCACCTCATAGCGAAATAAATTATTTGACTGACTTTGACTAACTTCTAACTTAACTTCTTTAGAGGCGACCATCTTAGTCCTCAAGGGTAGCAACACATCTTTGACTGACTTAGAACGAGACCCCTACTAACAAGTACTAACTGGACTATTACTAACACCAACTAACAGGACTAACTATCACTAACAGTCCCCAGTCCCCATACCTACTAACGAACTGACCAACTAATGTTCTAATTAACTTTCTCAACTAATTGGACTAACCATCCCAGTCCCTAATTGAGTCTTATTCAAAGTCAGTCACAGTTGTCATGGGCGGCAGCGGATGGGTGGTGCTGCAAGCTCGTTTGCTATCCTGTATCCATAAAAAAACAAAAAGTTCAGCGGGATTTCATGCGAAACTGGGTAACATGGACTAGTTTTTCTGAAACTGTATACTGTATGTTTGTTTTCAGACGCTGTGCTCGCGCGACATCCCCGCGTGGGTGAACCGGCTCGCGTACGTCAGCTCGTGCGTGCCCTTCCTGCAGCGCTGCCTGCCCAAGTACGTGTGTCCCCCTCTAGCGCGTGCCGAGTGAGAGAGACGACAGATTTGTTGACATTCAAAACATAAAACTATTGAGTGGCTACAAGAAACGCCTTCCTCTTATCCGGAAATGTACATACAATATACTTTACTTGTACTTAAAGCATTTATTTAACTTCACTCGTATGTATGTATGTATGTCCTGGAATCAATATATCACCCACTTCCACTGAAGCTATCGAGCTGAAATTCGGCACACATAAAAAGCCGTAAAGCCGAAAGCCTCCTTTATGGGGCCTTATAAAGAGTCCATTAACAATACATATTTAAGAACCGCATTTACGTTGTATATACATACCCATGTATACATTTTGTTCAAGTTATGTGTCACGGATTATAAGCGTTTATTAATGTATGGTATATTGTGTCAGGGAGTGGCTGACGCCCGCGGCGCTGCAGCAGTCGCTGGCGGGGCACTCGCGCTCCGCGTCGCCCGCCACGCCCGCCACGCCCACCACGCCCGCCCAATAGCAGCGTGAGTATCCAGCACGTAACCCTAAGGCTCTGTGCAAACGGGCCACCGACCACAGCCACCGGTGGCCATCGCGCGCTACCGCCACCGTGTCAGAAGCGAGCGACAGCCACCGGTGTTCGGAAGTCGCCACATTTTATAACCCGTCCGCTCCAACGATGGACTCCGACGCGGGAAGTGTGCTCGCGCTTTTGTTAATGCATTGAAATAAATAAATAATATAATATATAACTGCGCGGGGGGTGGACCAGTGCGACAGTGGCGGGTGTCGGCGTTTTGTGAGGCCTGTAGCGACCACTGGTGGCGCGTCGCGGAGCGAGTGGCCGCCACCGGCTACACGTGTGCGGCGCGTCTATACAAAATATTAAAAAGTTTATGTTAAGTGGCTGTCGCTGGCCACCGGTGGCTGTGGTCGGTGGCCCGTTTGCGCAGAGCCTTAAGGGCCCCATACACGGTACAATTGATCTGTACGTACCGTCGTTTCAGACCGAACGGACAGACGAATTGTATGTGTAGGTATGTCAAGATCGTTAACTATTTACTTAATTTTTTGTTTGGCATTTTTGTGACGATCGATCGTTTGATCTTACAGATCAATCGTAAGTATATGGGGTTAACATTTCTAAAATGTTTAAACCCCCTATAAATAATTTTTAACCTCGTGAATCCCCGACGAAATTTACTCGACGACTCTTAATTAACTAGTTGATATTTTGGTAACGTCAAACGAAATTATACCTAATGATTATTAACAGCATTTTTTTAAGAATTCTTTTGTTGTATTTCGTTCATAAGAGTAGAACGCTATAAATTTTTTGTATCACAGCGCTCCGTTCGCTAGCGCTGTCCACTTGCTATATCAAGTCGCTTACGGTGAAGCCAAACGAGCATAATTTAGTAAGTTGTGAGCAAGATTTTCGTATTGAAATTAACAACTCAGATTGCGCCGTCGTGTGGTACAAAGTAGACTTTGGTATGACACCAAATGCAATAGGTTTTTTCGCGATCATAAATATGCGACTCATAACTCAATTTCGGTAGTTTGGCCTCACTCTTACTTAATAGATTGGTTAACGAAACCTGGCACGTTCGTAGTATTCCGCAGTATTTCCTATCAGAAATGAAATGTTTTTTATTTCGCTCTAAGGTTTACGCTTAGCGAATGTAAAAAAAGTTTCTTATTATCTTAATCAGGGATGACAAGAAAAACATTTTATGTATCACTAGCTTACATTAGGTACATTACATTCACGTAATTACTATTTAAATTTCGCGCATGTCTTAAATTTCGATTTGTGAGCATTCAAGGTTAGAGCTACACTTGTCACTACTCACTAGTCATGTCGGTCAGTGTTCGAAATGTTCTATTAATGTTTATACATCCGCAATATTTGAATGTGTTGTACAGTACTCCCAAATTAATAATGCGCATGCAAATTTTCGCTAATTGTCGTATTCCCGGAAACACCCGAATCATTGAATCGGAGAAAGCCCTATACAATGCACTTGCATTTTGCACCTTGTTCGAAAGAAACAGGAATCAATGTCATATGTCAAATCATGTGAAACAATTGAAAACAATTCGGGCGGTCGGCGGCTGTCGCCGGTCAGTCAAAGGTTCGTCAGTCGTCTTTATATATTGGTGGTGAATGCACGTGTTCTCTCTGTGTGGAATTATATACACTACTATTATATATACGCTACTATTACACACCCTTCTTGGTTTTGTTTTCAAAGGTGATGAATGCATTATGCATGAAGAAAATGCACTTAACCACTCTATATACATATCGTGTTCCGACGCTCGGGGTATACGACCGTTGCCGAACAGTGACGAAGATTTCTATGCGCATTATTAATTTGGGAGTACTGTATGCGTTTGCGCGTATGAATGTTTTGTTAATACTACTTTATCATGAAAGTTACAATCATGTAATATGTTACTGAGAATTTCTGTTAATAATGATGTATATTTGGTTTGACCCAGGGGAGGACCTGCGCTCGCGCAGAAGGCAGCGTCTCGCTCGCTATAGAAATTAAATTAGTCTTAGGTGACACTCCGTTTGGCGCATTGTCGAATTTAGTCTGTAGATTACATTACATTTATTACCTGTACCGTCAGCCAGTGAAAAGGCAGAACGACTTTGGTAATTTGTCAATTTTTTTTCCTCTTATGTGCATGATCTCGAATTTCGTGAAAAAAAATGTTAAATTTATTTTCATGACCTCTGCCTTTTTTACTGTCTATTTAGTATAAACAGCCATTGTAGTAATATAATTATTTTAAATAAATTTTAATTTCAAGCTACTTTTGACTGTTGACTGAATAGTATTTATTATAATGTCAGTAAAAGCATTAATTCTGTTAAAAATTACTAAAAAAACATCGTAGGTGACGTTTTTAAAGTAAAGTGGCTGGAATAAACATTAATATTCCCTAAGTAACTGACACCGAGAAATTGTTTTAGTGATAGTTTTAATAAATTGTCCCTAATTGAGGGTGTCGTATGATTGTTATATCTATTGTCTCAAATGGACAAAACTATTCGAGCGTGATTTTGTAAACCAAAATAATTTGCCTTGATTATAATATAACAGTGCCATGATGCCATATAGAAATAAAATATAAAGTTAGTGTTTTAAAACCTCGTGTGGCCGCATTGTTCAAAATATAATCGCCGTAGTCAAGGTTATATAGAGTTATTACATCAGTTGCAATTGAAAGCAATCATAGGATATCCATCGCTATCCATAGTATTCCATAGCTTATATTAACGACACATCTGTCATTGCACTTCACTAAAACGCTTGAGCAATTTTGACCCATAATCATTTGCACATAAAGGTCATTAAGCGTTCTCGTGAACTGCAATAACTGGCTTCCTTCAATGTAACATTTGCGTACTTATTTGTGTAGGTTTTCGAAACCTCATCCAGTGCCTTGGAGTGGAAAATTCCCTCTGCATAATATATTGCCGCTACAGATTTTCGATACGAAATTTACACGCTGCTTTTGATATGAAATAAAAAACAATTTTATAACAATTTAATGAATTCGTAGAATAATTACTAGTATAGGTGAGTTAAATACTGTATAGATGGCAAAAACAACGCACGACATACTAATATTAAACAGATATGCTAATATTAGTATGCTACAGTGATTTGTAATTATTTTTTCATTTTCATTTGTTTTCAATAACTAAACTTAGAAACCCTCATTTAAATCTTTAGAATTATTAGTAAAAATAAATTCAATATAATATCACAATACCCATTTGTTTTACCGCTATTCACACGACCGTTCTAAATACATACTCTAACTTCCTAAATGAGCTATCTACACTTTCACTAGAATCTAGTCACCATAAGCTGCTTAACTTAAATATGTACGATTCAAGTCCCTTTCATAAATTTAATACTTGATGAAATCATTTTCAGGCATTCTTATGAATTTGATAATAAAAAACCATTTAGATAAGTGATTAGAGTACAATTTACCGTGACAATTAGGTATGATTCCCTCTCAAGATATAGTATGTAGGTAAACATAAATAACACACAACGATTATAGGGTTAAATAAACTAATTATAAAATTATTATTTCCCTTATATAACCTATAAATAAATACTAAAAATATGGATGTATTAAACAAGTTTACTATTACACTAAAAAAGTGTAATTTTCACAATGCCTTGACATGAGCGGTACGCTTTCTTTGTTTAATATTATTCGTGAAAGATTCACGCATAAAATTAATAACAAAGAAAGCTCTGGAGTTCAGAATACGTGGCAACATGAATTTTTACATTAATCAATAAAAATAAGTTGTTTTCAGTCCACTAAGGAAAACTGAATATTTTAATTAAGTTAATAAAATACGTATATTCAGTGATCCGTCCTTTTAAATCTAATGATCGTAGGCATAAGTCGAACACACAAAATTCAACATTGTTCTGTATAACCGTCGTTGATTTCGTTTGGTTTGAAAAAAATAAATCTAACGTGTTATGCCTGCATTAGTGGACATGTTCCCGTCTTGCAAGTCTTGCGACTGTAATATTTTAATTAAAAATTAGTGTTAAAATTATGAAGCGTTTGTACAGATTTAAAAGTGCCATGAGCGTAGCCGTTGGAGTCGTTTGTAAGTTACATAGACTGTGTAGGTTAGTACTAAGATGCTCTGTTAATCAATTGCATTTTGTGTTTGGTAGTTGAAACAATGAATAATTAAATATTCATTTGTCATTTGTTTGTTCGAGGAATACGGACACTAAGGCATCTGTTTTCGGTCTCGTTTTAAGTAATTATAAATGAATCAAGTTAATTTTAAAATCACTGATTTGAGTAGGTACCTGTTACTTATTTAAATTTTTCCATGATTCATTCACGTTTCATGATCTCACAGATAGCTCGAGAGTGGTTATACATATAGATAATGAGGATATCAACATTTCAAAAGACAATTATACAAATCGAAGTTAAACGTAAAGGAATATAAATAATAATAAATATACAACAATAATCCACTCTATGTATTTCACGAGTTTAAATTTCATTCAGTAATAAAGTTGTTAAGGAAGCCGTTAACCTATAAAATTAAAATTTGCACCTTAACGCTTGAAGGCTTTTGTTTAACATTTGGCTTTTCTTTGTTGGATTGTCTTGTCCTATAGGTACTAAACTTATGACTAGTAATATCTACTGTTTTACCTCTTAATTTTTAAACGATTACGTTTAACTTAGTACCACACTAAAATAAATAGTTTGAACGTCTAAATACATCGTAAACAAACGTTCCAATCAATAAGTACAGTACTAAGTTCAATCAACGTTTAACAATAAAGGTACGTTTGCTATCTTAATAATAATCACGCTAACGGAACGATTACTAAACGGTGATACCAGCTTGCAATAGCTCTCATCCTTCCATTTCATATTAATAGTTATAAAAATATTTTCATCCAAGCACCTTTATTAGGAACGAAGATAATCTGTAAATAATCTAGGACCTATCATTAGTACGTAGACTTAAGCCCAACTGTTTGTCCTTGACAATGCGCCAACAGTAGTAGACTAGGTCAATGTAAGACGTTTTTCAAAAATCCAGATTTCAAAATGTACGAAATTTAGAAAAGATAATATTTTATTTTGCATTGTTTTGTCTGGTTGAGAAACGTCCCAGTCTTATTTAATATCGGACTTATAGTCTGTTTAAGGGTGAAAATGACAAGCGGAAGAAATAATCTGAATAATCTTTTTAATTACCGTCAAGATTGAAATAGTATTTGTAGAAAACCTTCCTCGAGGTTGCCTTAGAGGTTGCATTGGTGAAACACAATCACCAAAAGCACCTTATTTAAATGTTTGTAATGATGATAATTTTAAAATAACAGGTAATGATAATTGAACTCATTACTTAAAATTATTTCTTCGAGTGCTGTCTTCATTTTCACTTTATTATGTGCCACTGTTCATCTGTTACTACAAATAAACTTTTGTAGTAACATGTTGATTATTGTAGAAAATGAATTTACTTATGTCTTAAAAATGTAATGTGTTCTATAAAAAGCGAAGGGTGAAGACAAGAATTTTAAGTATGTGAAAAGATTTTGTTAGCATCTATAATTTATGAATAGGTAGGTAATCTTAAATGCATTATTAATTTTGATCTAAAAATCATTAGAAATAGCAAGCATTAGTTAATGTGTAAAGGAAACAGATCGTACTCAAGATGCAGGCCAGATTTAAAAGGTATACCAAAGATAATAATCAGGCACTTGTTTTGCTCTTTATTCTATATTAGAAAGATCCCAGTTTGCTAGTGATTATTGATTTTTAACAAAACCCTTTTAAAAGAACTGACCGCTAAATAAAATGATACCCAGCGAATTAGGACTGCCTTTAGTTAACATAACAATTGTTTTTATGGATTAAAAGAATCTGTAAAACCATGAATAACGTTTTTAGGTAGCTAATTATCCCAATAGCCATGTATTAGCAGGCTTAAGAAATATTTGTGAGATACCCGTACTGTAATGTGTACAAGTAAGGGGTGCTCACCCACATTGGTATTTACTCTCATATAACATGACAAAGCTGTATTCTCATAAATCATTCCTTGTTGTTTTGTAAGAGTATATTTCTATTTATGCATTTTGGAATTAAAAAAATGTTTTGAAATTTATAACCTAATTCTAAGTTATTTTGTATTGACGCTTAAGGTTGCGTATGTTGATGACATTTGATTTCCTTTATAGATTGGTGTGCGTTAGATTGAGTTAACTCTATAATATGTCTATGTCGCAAGCGTCATAAACCCTATGGATGAAATGTATGCACTATCCTCCTCGACGGACGTGTTTCGATGGATGGATTTTACTTCTGATAGTAATTATTGATACAGGCAGCGGCTAATCGGTGGATGTGATATTTTAGTATTTGGCTGGAGCAGTTCTTCACTCGTTAGCCGAGTATTGCGAGTAACGACGCGAGTGAAATTTTACTTATTGTTATGTCAAATTTACATTTGCTGCCACTTTGGAGTTAATTGTGGGGTAAAAATCTCTATTTTTACTAATAATGATGTATTCTTAACGAACTAATTTAGAGTATAATTAATTAGGTATTAAAACACTGTTAATTAATATTATGTATATTCTATTCGATGAGTTAAATCGAACACTGAAAACCGCAGGAAAAGTTAATGGCTCATTGAATGGCAATATTTAGAGGTTTTTCACAACATTGTAAAAATGAAAGTTATATATTGGCAATACCTTTTTGAACTAATAAACTGAGAAGTTTTCATTGAATTGTTTTATTTTTAGAAACTCATATGAAAGTAAAAACGCAACGGAAGACGTTGGGAAAGAAGAACTGTAGTAAAAAAAACGTAATAAATGTAAAAAAATTACCTGAAAAAATTCAGGTTCATCAATTTCAAATTAAAATAACACGCTAATCGTGCAGATCCTGGTCAGGATAATGGGGACAAACACTTAAATGATTGCTTTGTCATCAGTATAAGTGTGCAGTTTCAAATTAATCCGTGAGTGAAAATCATGTTCAAAGATTCCGTTATGTACATACATACCAAGCTAAAAAAAGCGTGTAAAAAAGAAGCTCCTATAGGCGCTGTAATGTAAGTCTCCAAACATTTTCTACTTCGCTGCGACCCATAGACGTCCAACTGCTGGGCACGGGTCTCCCCCACAGACACTGCTGCGGGAGGTCTAGACTCTAGAGCATACTCCACCACGCTGCTCCAATGCGGATTGGTGGAGGGGTTAGTGGCCAACCCAGTGTCGAATGTTCTCAAGCCACCCGAAGGTCTTCGACAAGGCTTGACGACTGTTTCCAGCATTGAAAACAACCGGGACCGACGGCTTTACGTGCCCTCCGAAGCACGGTAGCATCCATCAAATTTTTCCACTAGCGGTAACCCATCCACAAACCGACCGCGCCCGTCGTTGCTTAACTCTTTCGATCACATTGAATCGAGTCGAGCCGTTGGGCTATGGACGCTACCTACGCTATTTTCTACTTACCAAGTTCATTAGTGCATGTCTCTTACTTCTCCACAGCAGGCATGTTGCGGATGCTGATGTTTTGACATCCATGGATTCTTGAAGGCATCCGCGGAACTCATTAAATATTTAATTCTAGGTGACCTGGTGAACTTCGTCCCATCTATAACTCGTCCGAATTAACTGTGCACCTGGCGCCATGAGCATGACTTCACTCTGTCGGTACTGTTAGCAAAAAATGTTGGGTAATTTCGTATAAATATTTTTTACGATTTTTTTTTAAGATGCATAGGTATGGTTCTTATCAAATGATAAAGGTAGTAAATATAAACAACCAAAAACTACTAGGCTCCCACCACTGAAGTACTAAGCTCCGGAGAAACAGATTGTGTTGCTTTCTTGGATTCGTTTTTAAAATACATCAGTGTTCTTTTTGATACACCAGACGCTGCATAATCCTTTTTATAGCTTGGTCTACAGGAATCAGAAATCATTTACTTGCCTTCTCAATTTCAATGAACGCCAACACCCTTAATTTTAATGTCCTTTCTTTTATGAATAGTCTTTTCCATTGTTCTTGACACAAACAGGCTACCTACTAAAATACAGCAAAAATGTTCAACTTAACGAAAACCAACTACAACAATAACTACAACAACATTAAATTCAAAAACTTAATATCAACAACTGGCGATTCAAAACGTTGACACGATAAGGTAACAAAGATGCTATCGCTACAGAACGCTCATGGCGAACCCGGGGCGCCGCGCGGGGAAGCGCAAGAGGGGTCGCATTCCAGCGACGTGCAGTTAATTCGTACGGGTTATACAATCTATTTATCTTTCTTCAATATTCTGCTACTTAAAACCTATGAGCAAAGAAATGAAATTCTATTCGTTAGTCTAGCAAAAACTTAAAAAAGGCTTGAACAATTTGAATACTTTTTTGGACTTCATATCTGTACGGATCCGTACATTTAACACTACCACATTACGCTGTGTCATCATTATTTACCTATTAAACAGTACTAAAATAAAGACCGCGCGATACAGCCGCGTCAACTGAGCGCGAGTCGTTTCCGTCGTAACTAACTAACTTAACTTATAAATAAACGGTACAAACCACAGAACAAATATTGGTACAAACACTAACTTGTGTCTACAAAGGAATTACTATCATCAAGTAAAATAATCATATGTTCTATGCGAAGAAAGGACTTTAAAACAGAATATAACTCGCAAAAGGTCAAATCCCAAGCATTCAAAGTCCAATATATAAATTAAATCCGTATTTGGACGAAGAAGGAATCATACGCGTGGGCGGCCGCTTGAACAAAATTACACTATCCATGGATACTGGAGACACGCAAGAGAAAACCAAAACTTCAACCTGCAAAACAAGAAAAATCCCACGAAAGGGGGGAAGCTTAACTATGTTTACTTAAGCTATGTTTGTTTCACTTCTATCGTTATTTTTAATGATAACTGCGCATACTAACATCAACGTCACTTACAATATGACACCAAACAAACGCTCAGATTACCAACCTCGGTCAGGAGCGCCCAATCTATTACGACACGATGGGAAAGGTACAACTCATTCATGACGAATGGATTCTACTCACATACTTTAGCTTGTCTTCGTATTGGAAGTCTACTCAAGAACTCGACAACTACTTGGAAGAGGTGAAAGCCTTGTGTCAAAAATTGGATCAAAGATATTGTGAGAGTACAACCCAACAACTATTTCATGAAATGGAACTATTGAAACATCATAATACTATCCTACTCACTCCTCACAAACATTTATCTGCTCGCAAGAAACGTGGCCTCATCGACGGTGTGGGCTATGTAGCAAATAGCTTGTTTGGAATACTGGACCAGCGATTTGCGGAAAAATATCAACAAGATATTCAAGCAATACAGAATAACGAGAAAAACCAAACAAGTATTTTCGAGATGGAAAATGACATTATGAGAAAAAATTAAGAGAACATCCGTCACCAGTTTGAAATAATGAATAAGTTCATGAATGATACGTCTACAAGATTGGCAAGCCTTGAATCCCGAATTGGAACCATCATGGCCACTAATTATTTCAGTTCTGTGTCGCTCACAGCGCATCTGCTTTTAAACAACTTGAAAAATATTCAAGAGATAATTTTTAATGCTCTTATAGACGTTTATAAAGGCCATACTTATATGCATCTCCTCACGCCAGTCAACTTAATCAAACAGCCTAATGATATCTCGGGAAAACTGCCCAAAACGTTAACTTTTCCTGTGGAATATATTCAAGAGCAGATAAAAGATGTATATCCGCTACTCTACATGAAAGCTCGAGTCACTAGTAATTATTTCATGTTTGAAATTCACATCCCGCTAACTCGCGACGAAGAGTTTACACTCTATCGGCCCATCCCTTTGCCTCTGAAAACAGAAGAAATAAACACTGTCAAATATGTATTTGTCTCATACCAGTACCTCGCCGTCGACTTCGTGAAAAGTACCTTTAAAAGCTTAAACGCAGATAGAATGAACCAATGCATTCAACGAAGTGTCGACAACTTTGTATGCAATCTAAACTTACCCATAACAAACTTAGAAAGCAAAGATGCGCCATGCGAAGCCAAATTATTAAGTCACCTAACAAAATCACCGTGCATTACGCATAGGAGTAAATGCGAAGCGACGTGGATCGAATTAAACTCCACGAACACCTGGCTGGCGGCGTGCTGCGGCTCATGCGTACTGCGCACCGTCTGCCTGCGCCGGAGTCGTGACGTCTTACCAAATCAACCAGTCAGCCCTCGTCACTCTCAAACAAGGATGCGTAATTCAAAATAGGGACTCGAGCATCTACGCACACGATACCACAGTGACGCGAAGATCGACTTCGACTTAGCGGAAATACCTTTGCTTGAGAAATCGATCAATCACATTTTCAACTCGCAACGACCGCCGCAACTCCAGCTGCTCTCGGAGGAGGAAGATCTCGCTAGCATTGACAAACAGGTCAAACAACTAAAACGGAACGAGATTCAGCTACCACAAACAATCACCCAGCATGACAACTATCAATACGCTCTCTGCTATTCTATATTAGGATTGCTTATAATTCTCATAGTTGCGTGGATATTTAAGAAGCGGTGTTTGTGTACCAGGAGACAGTACCCAATAGCGAGACCCCCGACAAAAGAGTGTCGAACTCGACACGAAAACAAAACCGGAAGCGATTAAACCTCAGCACCACCCGGGAGGAGCCAAGCCAGGAGCGACATCACCAATTACGCAACAGGAACGTCGCCCGCAACCGTAGCTTCGTAGAAAAGAAGCGGACGACGTCGTATTTGATTTTGAATAATTTCATTTTGTACTTACATTAATTTTTTTATCTACTTTCGATTAAATCGTTCACATAATTACAATCGAACATTACTATGCTCGTTTGATTGTAAATTATCTTACGTTTTACTACTTTTACCTTTATTGTTTGTTTTTACATTTAACGTACTTAGTTATACTATTTTTTGTATTTACTTGACCTAAACGACTCCCTCTCATGCGTTCATCTTTTGGGGTTAGAAATATGTACGGATCCGTACATTTAACACTACCACATTACGCTGTGTCATCATTATTTACCTAATAAACAGTACTAAAATAAAGACCGCGCGAGACAACCGCGTCAACTGAGCGCGAGTCGTTTCCGTCATATCTAACTAACTTAACTTAACTTATAAATAAACGCTACAAACACTAACTTGTGTTTACGTACAATATCAATCAATAATATGTTGTTTGCTTCATCAAAGGATGATGGACAAAAATGTATGGAACCTGGTACCGGCACCAATCGAAATGTATGATATATCGTTGGAAAGGTCTTGTCAAGGATATATCGTTGGTAGTGTAGAATAATAATAACCATGACGCCACTCCTAGTTTGCTGTCCGATCGGGGCGATCGGAGTAATCATTCCTTGAAAATTATTAATTTTCCTAATAAAGTATTTCAATCAGGTCAATTTCTTCTCCATTTCGCCATAGTATTCATGTTTAATTCTTATTATGTGGTTAAATAATAAGCGGTGACAGTCCAATGGCTATCTAACTCTAAGGACACATCGTGAGGAAACCTACATGCCTGAGAGGTCTTCATATCGTTCTCGAAAGCATGTGAAGTCTGCCAATTCGCACTTGGCCAGAGTGGTGGACTAAGGCCTAATCCCTCGCATTCTGAATTCTATTGTTTGGTACTTAGGGTACGCTAGACAACAAAAAGACAACGCTGGTTCAGTGAAATCTTCGTGTCTAGCGTATGTAGTAGTATGTACATATAAATTATATGCGCACAGGAACCTACCTATATTTCAAAACTGACAGGTATTTCGGACATGCCGTAGTATTTTTTTATACTCTTGAAAAGAGCTATCCAATGGTGCATTGATTAATCTTGATTGGACATGGGAACCAAAATAGCCACCCTCCTTTATTTCTTGTCGCAAGAAAACCCGTAATATTTTTTTAGCTGAACTCTAAATCATGGAGTTGGCATCTCTACAGTACAAAAAAAAAATTGTTTTCGTAATCAAAGGTTATTAAGGGTCCTTGAAATAAAAAATCGTACGTATCTTAATGAATTACATTTATTTAGAATTTAAATCATACAATCATCAATCACTTTGACATCGGAAACTTAAACCAAAGCTTAACCATTATCTTCTGTACACCACAAGCCTTGCAGCACTCGATTACCATTGTAACCTGGTCTAGTCTACTATTGATATACCTTATTTAATACCTAATCACCTCATCATTAGCACACGAAATAACATTGCATGTCAGTCCGAGAGTGAAAATCTCTGAGAAATCCAAAATCGTCGTGTGGACTCAAAATACTCGACGCCTCAAACGTGCTTAATCTAAGTGCATGACTCGTGGAAAAGTTAACTTCTATATGATTCAACTGAACCATAAACATAAAATTCAAATCCTTACCATAAGCTTAACTTACTTATAATCTATATATTCTATACCTTTAGTATACAATCCTTTGTCAAACACTTGCAAGTGCGTCGAAGAGGTAAAAATATTTTTCACCCATTAAAAATATCTTTTACCTGCATACATTCAAATTAACCTGCTAACTCACCTCATTTTTATAACGAACCTTGTTGATAACGGATGTAATTGATTATAATAGCACATAAAATTAAATTTTAAAACTACTACAAATATCAAAGATGAAGCGAGTACCTCAAACATGAATTTTAAAATAACAAATGGAATCAAAAAGACCCTCTCACGATGTCAGTTAATTTAAGTTGTATTAATTAATAAATTGATTTAAAATTTAAATCAAGTTAAAATTAACACCCGATTACATTAAGCTTCCCTATTATAAAACATTTTATTTGAAACTATGTCATTACTAAACTTTAATATATGTTATGTATACTTTTCAAATACATACACAGACATACACAGAATTGGCAAGGTGTATTTTAACAATTACTAAAAAGACGCTTTGATCCTTGGCGTGAAATATAAATAAACCATATTTTTTGGTGTTTTCAACTACATAGTTATAATGAAATGAAATACACATACATCGAAATATACAATGCTAATCGGTATGTGCGCAAATTAATAATAAGTTCAAAAAGTCTATTTTTAATTTATCCCAAAAGAGTGTATAACAAAAAAAAATATTTTTAAAACTCACTATGGATCGAAGCAATCGCCTTAAGATTTCCATGAAAATAAAAAGAGTATCATAATCGAGTGTCCTGAACCTAGGGGATGGTTTAAGAAATCGGGCGCAATGGGTGAAACGCAAGTGCATCCGTCAAGGGCTAAGCACTGCGGGGGGAGTCCGTGCGAGATGTAGTTAGTATCAGAGGTTTCACTTCTTGTCGGGGCCGACCGCCGCGTTGCCCGTATTCGCGCCCCCGTAGTTCTGCAAAAATATTAACAATCATTTTACTGTCATTAAAAACATACATACATATGACAGGCCCGTTGGCGCAATCGGTAGTGACCCTGTCTGTTGCGCCAAAGGTCGTGGGTTCGAATCCCACTCAGGACAAATATTCGTGTGACGAACACTTGTATTTGTTCTGTGACTGGATGTCAATATTATCTATTTAAGTATGTATTTAAAAATATCTATGTATGTATGTATATCAGTCTCTGACACCCATAACACAGTCTCGCGCCTACTTTGGGGTCTGATGGCCGTGTGTGAGAATGTCCAAGATATTTATTATTATTTTACTGTCATTAAAAACATACATACAGATTCAGATTCAGATTCATTTATTTTTTTCATTATAAGGTATTTTGTATACGCTTAATGAACGTCATAACATAACATTTTTTACATCGCACCAAGCATTTCTATCGTTCAAGTAGTCATTAATTTTATAGAAAGCTTTGTTAAAGGAGGTTTTGTTTAATGTAAGATTTAAATTTATTATCTGAGAGACAAGTAATATTTCCGGGTATTTTATTGTAGAAGCGAACACAGTTCCCCATAAAAGATTTTGATACTTTACTTAGTCTAGAGCTAGGTACAATAAATTTATCCTTATTTCTTGTACTAAAGTTATGTACACTGCTTTTTTTGTCAAAGTACATAGTATGTTACATAAGCAGGCGAGGTACATAAGATAATAATGACAACACGGTTAGGTTTCCTAGTCATGTTTTCATTCCCAATTACAGCTAGTGAAGATAGATTTCTTGCGCTTGCTCGTATTGAATAAGAATAAGAATAAGAATAAGAATAAGAAAACTTTATTCACACGCATGGACACAGATAATATACAGAATTAAAAGATAAAGACAGACAAAATAAAAACAATAGAAGATTAAAAATAAGCATAACGAAAAGAAACATTAAAAAAAAAAAAATTAAAAAATTAAAATAACAATAAATAAGGTAAACAGCTCGATTTTTATAACTAACATAACATAAACATGTTTGTATCTGTGCCGCAGCTGTGTGAAAGGCCACCACTCAGCATATGCTCCGATTCATATTGTTAAATCAGAGCGCTGGTTTTCAGTTGCGTCGTTTATTGCGTCGTTTTTGTTTATTTATATGAATAAATATTTTTATTACCTGGTAATATTGCGCCCACGCCTGTTGTGTCTGTTCAGCGGTCGCGTTGCTCTGTTGGTTGTTGCCCTGTTGTTGCTGGTACTGGATAAATTAATTAATAAGAATTAGTAAAAGCTAAAGAAAACTTTAAATAGTTAAGTTATTGATAAGTTTATTATTATTTTTACGCTTAACACAATCTTGTTTCTGTGTGCCTTGGATTTGATATAGACCAGAGACACGATTTACTGATCACACTCATATTACACGAAAATAAAATTAAATCCGTCGACGAATTTCATGCAGCCTCAATGTTTCAAATTCACTAAGGCTACTTATGTAACGAGTGGTCCATACCAATCGATTTCTAATTTTGCCTGCCGATAAATGTTGTGGAATAAATGTCAACGGCAGTGTTGAAGTTTCAGTTTTTCTGTTCGTATACCTACAATTAACTCGTTAGGAAATAGGCATACAGAACTTTTTTGTATAGAATTAGACATAGTATACGATTAACTTGAATGAAAAGGTTATTTTATATCGTGATATTAATAAATAAATAAATAAATATCTTGGACATTCTCACACACGGCCACCTGACCCCAAAGTAGGCGCCACGAGCCTTTAATATGGGTGTCAGAGACTGATATACATACATAGATATTTTAAAATACATACATAAATAGATAATATTAACATCCAGACACAGAACAAACACAAATGTTCGTCACACGAATATTATGTCCTTAGTGGGATTCGATCGAACCCACGACCGCTGGCGTAACAGACAGGGTCACTACCGATTGCGCCAAAGGGCCCGTCATTAAATGACGTTAGTAGTGTAGAATGTCGATTGCGCCAACGGGCCCGTCATTAAATGACGTTAGTAGTGTAGAATGTCGATTGCGCCAACGGGCTCGTCATTAAATGACGTTAGTAGTGTAAAATGTCGATTGCGCCAACGGGCCCGTCATTAAATGACGTTAGTAGTGTAGAATGTCGATTGCGCCAACGGGCTCGTCATTAAATGACGTTAGTAGTGTAGAATGTATGTGCTCACCCCCGGCCAGCCCTGCTGCTGCTGCTGCCACTGCTGCCACTGGTACCACTGCTGCGCCGTGTAGTTGGCCGGCCACTGGCCCTGGCCCTGCGCCTGCGCCTGCGCCTGCGCGCCCTTGCCCTGCGCCTGCGCCGCCACGGGCCCCGCCTGCGCCGCCGCCGGCCCCGCCTGCGCCGCCGCCGCCGCCTGCCCGCCGCCGCCCATGCCCGCGCTCTGCTGCTGCTGGTTCGGGTTCCAACCCCAGTTGCCCCAGTTGCCCCAGCCTGGAGATTATTAAACTCAAAGTCAAAGTCAAACTTATTTATTCGCATGATAAGGTACAGTAGGTATTTAAAAGCAGGTTATTTTAATCCTCTTATCCTAACCCATAGGGCATGCAAAATTTAAACTTAATCTAAATACAATTGGTGAAATTTACTAAAAATGAATTTGTCAAAATATTAATAATAGGTATTAATAGTAGTATAGTAAGCGAGCTTGTGATTAATCCGATATTTTAAATGTCATAAAAGGTCAATTTTCAAATAATTCTATCATCCAAAAATTCTCGTTTAAATATGTTTAACGTTTACTTCATTATAGTTAGTGCGCGTTCAGACTAATGTTTTATATAAGCGTATTGTTTATATAAACACGTAATGTTTTATATAAACACGTTTTTTGAAACGCGTGTACTTACTAATGTTGGTCAATTTGGCGATATTAAGAGGCGAGCGAGCTTTTATTTATTCTATACAATGCGAAAAACGTAAAGTACTCGCTTTACTGCGGCGCGGGGCGGTGATAGTACCGCAACGCTGATTTTCAGTGCAACCAGCTTGGTCACATAATTAGGGTGATGAAATAAAAACGACAACGGCTGGTACGCCTGGGCCAGAGTTGCGGTTGGCGGACACAGAAAGCCACACCGTTCAAATATTCATCTGGGAAACATCTACACTACACCGACCGGAACAGGAACGACGGACGACCCATGATTCGGTTGTCGAGTCGTAGTGATGTGGCCCATAGCCCAGTGGCTCGCTTCGATTCAATGTGATCGAAAGTGTTAAGCAACGACGGGCGCGGTCGGTTTGTGGATGGGTGACCGCTAGTGGCAAAAATTTCATGGGCGCTACCGTGCTTCGGAGGGCACGTAAAGCCGTCGGTCCCGGTTGTTTTCAATGCTGGAAACAGTCGTTAAGCCTTGTCGAAAACCTTCGGGTGACTTGAGAACATTCGACACTGGGTTGGCCACTAAACCCTCGACCAATCCGCATTGGAGCAGCGTGGTGGAGTATGCTCTAGACCTCCCGCAGAAGTGTCTGTGGGAGAGACCCGTGCCCAGCAGTGGGACGTCTATGGGTCGCAGCGAGCGAGTGATGTGGCAATTATTATGTGCACAACCACCTCTCAGTAAGCGAAAGCGCTCAATTTAGTGACATAGTTATAACGTGGAGTGACAAGTACCTTGGTTCTGGTTGCCCCAGTTGCCCCAACCACCCCAGCCGCCGGCCCACTGGTTCCAGCCCTGGTTCTGATTCTGGCCCTGGTTTGGTCCGCCCTGGTTCGGTCCCTGGTTTTGATTCTGCATCTGATTATCCTAAAAAAAACGTTAAAGTAATTGATACGTTGAATTGAAATTAAATTCAATAGTACTAGAGATGCAGTATTTTACTGGCCAAGTCAATCTATGGCGGAGTTATCCAAAACCTCACTTGTCCAGCGAGGTGGATTAAGGCGGTATTGTGGTGGTTTTCGCTTGGTTATGTTTCGCAGCTTTGTATATGAATGAGATGTGAAAATAGTAAATAAAATAAAAGGAGAAGGTGACTGACTGACTGACTGACATATCAACGCAGGGCCTAAACTATGAGGGCTAGAAACTTGAAATTTTGCACAGGTGTTCCTTTCATAATGTAGGGGAGCACTAAGAAAGGATTTCTGAAAATTCACCCCCTAGGGGGGTAAAACGGGGGTGCAAAGTTAGTATGAAACTTTGCCGTTTTTGAAGTCTTTAGACGGGTAGACGTCGTTAATGGGTCTAATTCTACGCGAGCGAAGCTGCGGGCGTCCACTAGTAGTAAATAAATTATTATGTGTAACGGCTATTAAATGTAAATATATTTCCACATTATGCAGATCTGCTACGTTGTTTTCATATATTCACAGAAATTAGGCTTCCGCTGTTTATATCGTTAAATCAAAATCCCGCTCTGATCGCATTTGCGAAACGCACCGTAAAGTTATCTAGGTTTATACGCACAAGTGCGAGCTCTCTGCGTTCATTAGTCTGCGGAATACCAATGAACATAAACTACTCTATGTAATTTTGCGTTTCAAATTTAAAGTGACATAAATCCGTCCCTTAAACTTCCACTGGAATTATGCAGTCCTATAATTAATCATAGCACTCGTCCATTCCTTTCCTCCTCTTCCGCGGCGCTATGGATGCTCTTGCGTTGAGGGGATTCGGAGCTAACCCAGGGGGGGTAAACCCTATCGGTGACTTCCCCGCTGTTGAGCGTGGGGGATGGGTGACCGCTAGTGGCAAAAATTTCATGGACGCTACCGTGCTTCGGAGGGGACGTAAAGCCGTCGGTCCCGGTTGTTTTCAATGGTGGAAACAGTCGTTAAGCCTTGTCGAAGACCTTCGGGTGGCTTGAGAACATTCGACACTGGGTTGGCCACTAACCCCTCCACCGATCCGCATTGGATCAGCGTGGTGGAGTATACTCTAGACCTTTCGCAGTAGTGTCTGTGGGAGAGACCCGTGCCCAGCAGTGGGACGTGTATGGGTCGCAACGAGCGAGCGAGCGAGCGAGCGTGGGGGCGAGTTATACGCGTACTAGCTTTTACCCGCGGCTCTGCCCGCGTGGTCAAAGGGAATTAACAATGAGTTGTTTATCATACATAAATAAGAACTTGAAAATGAATTATACTAACGCCATCTATTAACAACATCCGGAACTAAATATCTAGCAAATAACAAAACATCGATATCTTCCCATGGGGATGTTTTACCGCAGTAAAAAGTAGCCTACGTCACTCTCCACCCTCCTCATTATTTCCACACACAAAATCCATACCATATAATAGCTTCGTTGCGACGTGAAAGCCGGACAAACAAACAAACACACTTTCATATTTATAATACTAGCTTTTGCCCGCGGCTCCGCCCGCGTGGTAAAAGGGAATTAACAATGAGTTGTTTATCATACATGACACATTTGTGGTGTATGAATAGTGACAGTTCCACGATTAAAAGATACTAACTACTTAACCACTATACTAGCTACTTAACTAAATTGTACTTACGCCATCTATTAACAATATCCGGAACTAAATATCTAGCAAATAACAAAACATCGATATCTTACCATGGGGATGTTTTACCGGGGTAAAAAGTAGCCTACGTCACTCTCCACCCTCCTCACTATTTCCACACACAAAAACCATACCATATAATAGCTTCGTTGCGACGTGAAAGCCGGACAAACAAACAAACACACTTTCATATTTATAATACTAGCTTTTGCCCGCGGCTCCGCCCGCGTGGTAAAAGGGAATTAACAATGAGTTGTTTATCATACATGACACATTTGTGGTGTATGAATAGTGACAGTTCCACGATTAAAAGATACTAACTACTTAACCACTATACTAGCTACTTAACTAAATTGTACTTACGCCATCTATTAACAATATCCGGAACTAAATATCTAGCAAATAACAAAACATCGATATCTTACCATGGGGATGTTTTACCGGGGTAAAAAGTAGCCTACGTCACTCTCCACCCTCCTCACTATTTCCACACACAAAAACCATACCATATAATAGCTTCGTTGCGACGTGAAAGCCGGACAAACAAACAAACACACTTTCACATTTATAATATTAGTATGGAAGTATGGATGGATGGATTGCTCACCTTCTGGTTGGGCCCGCGCGGGCCGCCGCCCCCCGGCATGTTCTGCCGCGGCGGTCTGTTCTGGCCGCCGCCGCGCTGCCACGTGCCCGCGCCGCCGCCGCCGCCGCCCATGCCGCCGCCGCCCCCGCCGCCGCCCATGTTGTTGCCTGACAAACACCACACATACATTAATTTGACAGGCCCGTTGGCGCAATCGGTAGTGACCCTGTCTGTTGCGCTAAAGGTCGTGGGTTCGAATCCCACTCAGGACAAATATTCGTGTGACGAACACTTGTATTTGTTCTGTGTCTGGATGTCAATATTATCTATTTAAGTATGTATTTAAAAATATCTATGTATGTATATCAGTCTCTGACACCCATATCACAGGCTCGCGCCTACTTTGGGGTCAGATGGCCGTGTGTGAGAATGTCCAAAATATTTATTTATTTATTTATTAATTCATACTTAGCATATACAGTTTTTTTGGCAATTTGACGGGAGTTTAGCCTATGTCACTAACAAGCCGTTTTTTTTTTTCATTGCTTCATCATTCGATTGAGAAGAAGGACAAACAACATGTATGTATTGTTTCTCCTCTTAGTTCAATGCAAACTCATCAGTTTAGCCCACAATCATTCTAGCTGACCATCGTCTAAAAGCTAGAATGAGATGATATTAGAAAATATTAATTTTCCGTTTGTATTATAAAGTTGTTATTGTTTATTAAAAAAATTAGAGTCGATTCGTATAGTAGTATAAAATTTAGTAATACATTTTATTATGTTTACTTGTCTGAAGTTTATCAACAATCGTTATGCATTGTCGAAGACATTCGGGCAGCTAGCGTACATTAGACACTTGGTACATTAGTTACTGTGCTAGTAATTTATAATAATACTAATAATCTTTTATTTCAGGCACAAGGCCAATAAAATAGATACCGTAAAGACTAACATACTTCGCTGCGACCCATAGACGTCCCACTGTTGGGCACGGGTCTCCTCTCAGAATGGGAGGGATTAGGCCTTAGTCCACCACGCTGGCCAAGTGCGGATTGGCAGACTTCACATACCTTCGAGAACTTTATGATGAACTCTCAGGCATGCAGGTTTCCTCACGCTATAACGGTGAAGGACACATCGTAACATACTTATTATAACTTAATTTTTAGAAGCGCCAGCAGGCGCGGGTCCGGTGACACCAGGAGGTCGCCGACGTCCGCGAAATTTGCGGAACACGACACCCTCCGGCCACAGCTCTGCGTCCGGGAAGGTCGACAGATGTTCTGTTTGACGATATATGATCTAGGGGCCTAGACAAGTGGCAAAACGCTTGTAGAGTAGAAATAGAATAGATTAAAAAATGTATGGGATTGACATTAGCTTACGACTAATTAGTCGTTAGCGAATGTCAATCCCATACATTTGTTAATCTATTCTACTAGCGTTTTTGCCACTTGTCTAGGCCCCCTAAGTTTCACATGTTGACACTGACCGTGGTGCTGCATGGGCATGGGCGGCGGCCCCTGCCGCTTGTCCTGCTGGTGGGGCCGCGCGCGGTCGCGCGAGAAGCTGCGGTCGTTGCTGCGGTTGTCGCGCCCGCCGTCGCGCGGCCCGCGCCCGCCGCCGCCGACGCCGCCGCCGCCGCCGCCGCCGCGCCCGCCGCGGAAGCTGTCGCGGTCGCGCCCGTATTCTCTACAAAAACCATCATTACTTCATTTACTGATAGCCACTGTAGTATATTGACTAGTAAATCTATATATATAAAAGGAGAAGGTGACTGACTGACTGACTGACTGACTGACTGACTGACATATCAACGCAGGGCCTAAACTATAAGGGCTAGAAACTTGAAATTTTGCACAGGGGTTCCTTTTATAACATAGGGGAGCACTAAGAAAGGATTTTTGAAAATTCACCCTCTAAGGGGGTAAAACGGGGGTGCAAAGTTAGTATGAAACTTTGAAGTCGTTAGACGGGTAGACGTCGTTAATGGGTCTAATTCTACGCGAGCGAAGCTGCGGGCGTCCACTAGTAAATAATAAATATACTCGTAGTTCTCTGTCGTCTCGTCCAAGCATTGCGCGGGCGCGCGGGGTGAGTCAGTTACAGACTGACGGGCGCGGATGAAAGACGTAGTGCTTGCAGCGAGCCGATATAATAATTAACTACGTAAAGTGCATCAGATATACGTTCACTACATTCACATAGTTAGGAGTACACTTCAGCCACTAACATGATTTACAAAGATTTTTAAATATTTAAATAGATTCGCAGCACAATTTGGCTGATTCCAGCGTGCAATTTATATAAGTGAAATTAATTTACCTACTATTTATTTAAATAAGAATATTATGAAGTATTTGTACAAATTTCGATTAAAGCCCGCGCCACTATTTTAAGAATAAGAATAAGAATAAAGAATAAAAATGTTTTTATTGCCACACAATTCCATAGAAAAATTACAGGTACCTAATACAATACACAATTTCACACCAAAATTAAAGTAGGTATTAAAGGTACATTTACAAAAGTTTTGAGTGGGCAACAGGAGTTGGCTCAGTTTCTCCTGACATAGGCCTGCAGGTCCTACGCAGCGCTGTTTTTCAGACAACCCCTGTCCCTGTGTTGTTGGGCAGGACCAAATGGTGCTCCCCGTTTCCCCCTTAGACTTACTAGCTATTAATGAACCAACGTACCGATTGTTTTGCTGATTGCCCCCCCAGCCTCGGTCGAAGCGCCCAGGCGGGCCGCCGCCCATGCCGCCGCGGTCCCGGCCGCCACCGCCGCCGCCCCATCTGCCGCCGCCGCCGCCACCGCCCCCGCCACCGCGGTTAGCGGGTCCCCACCTGCCGCCACCGCCCCCGCCGCCGCCGCCGCCGCCACCGCCACCGCCCCATCTGTCCTCTGTGGGATACGGGAAGATTATTTATAGAACACTTTAATCGCACTTCAAATATGCCTATCTCCTTTGACCAGCACAAGCTGCATCTAATACAGTCTGCTAAACGCACCGCTACCGCGACCTTCATTTTCGTCGACTTCACCAATGGTCAAGGCCCGGAGCCGTAAGACATTGCATTACTATGGAATGCGATCGTTTTTAGTTTTTGAGTAAAACCTAAATATAAATTACTGTAGTACATGTGTTTTTCCTCAAGTTTACATTCCTTTCCAATGGCTAAAATGTGATTGCCGTTTATTCATTGACGGTAACTGCGTTATTGCTTACCAAGTATGACATACAAACTTACAAACTATCCGATTATTCGCAGTCCGATTTGCTGTTTGGAATAGCGCCAATGTAATCGCAAAACCCTTGCGAAATTAAAACAACAGTGTCTGAAGGGGCACAACTATCACGGCGCAGCTCAAATCTGAGGTCTATCTCGTACAATCCTGAATGTTTGCAGGGAAGCAGGATCTTTCCTGTTCTCGTAAACCTAAGACATCCATTAAGCCCACTTCGTCGTTGATTTTAGTATTCACGTGGTATGTCCAGGAGCCCTCGTGGTGGTAACGAATTATTTATTTTAAAAAAAAACTTAGTAACAACCTACCTAACCATCCACTCCAATAGTGGTGGGGGCAATCACCATTGGCAAATCCAGCTCAACTGAGTAAAACACTGGCTCAGTATGGGAACTGGGGAGAAAAATTTAGCCTAATATAAATATATGTATCAAGCTCAAATCTTAAAGGTGGTTGGTTGTTACATCATGGTCGTTGCATCCTTCATGCAATTTTCATTGTATATACAACATTTTCATGCTATTTTATCGACAGAAATTTGGCACGTGGTAGAACCAGTAAACGGTTCGCCCAGAACAGTACAACCGCAGGGCTATTTCTGTCCTGTATTGTTCGGTCTTCTCACTAGCTATTGTTTCATCTCACTCCTCGTTGACTTCATTGAGAATAGCAACGCATCAGTGGCCAGTTTAATAGGTGAACTCGGTGTCACATACTCAAATTAACATCTAGCAATAACCAGGCTTAAGCCGGGTCCAATTTTAGTTAGCAAATATAGCTAATATGCTATAGATTTTTGGTAGCAAGCCCGATATTGACCTGGATTTGTTGAGTCCTATGAATTCGTCGACATTCTTCAGTTCATTGGTCCAATTAAGTGAATAATCAGTACAGATTTTATGCGTTGTGGTTACTTATAACAATATTGTCTCACCATTGCCACTTCAGCTTAACAAGTTGCTTGTCTTTCATGGGACTAAGTAATATTATAAAGGCGAAAGTTTGTGATTGTGTGTGTTTGTACGTTTGTTACTTCTTGACGCTCAAACGGCTGGAACAATCTTGATAAAATTTGGTATGGAGGTAGCGGACACCCTGGATACTAAGATACTTTTTATGCCGATACTGTGTACGCTTGGGATAAAAAGTAATTTCAATATTTTTTCAGTATACATATACTACAAGCGAAGGCGCGGGAAGCAGCTAGTAGTTAATACACCTGATCAAAATTGATTTTAATGCTAACCTTGCATATGTCCTTGGGAAGCACAAGTTAAAGAAAAACAAAGATTATTACAATATTAATAAAGGTGCAATCGAGAATTCAAAGTTGGAACAAGTCAAAGGATATCTTTAACTGGTTGACGGATATGAAGATTTTTTAAAGCCACTTTTGCGCTGTGTTGGAATGATACAACGTTACTGTCCACTGCAAGTATTGCTGCTGTGCCATGTTTTTTTCGTCATCCATCCTGCGCATCTGGGGAGACTCCGGGATCTCTTAAGAACGCACCTGATTGTTGCTGTGCCTAATACTCGATGTTCATAGATGCTGCCATGACAACCTTTCTCCATGTAATAGCTATAAAATAATTTTTAGACAATACTATATAGCATAGGTAAATTTAATTTCCTGACACTGATAGCCACTAACCCCTTAACTATACCATATTTGGAGCATACTCCACGCTTTATCAGTTGCAATATCCTGAAGGGTTGCCTCCACTGGCCGCTGAATGTTAGGTTTTCTGGTCTAGGAGCGACGGATTTACCTTTTATTTCAGAGATTCCAATCTTACGTACTGAGACCGACCATGCAACAGTATTTTTGCTTCCTGTGCAAACTATGAGATAAAATCACGTTGTTTTTATACGAATTTTGTAATCAAAATCTAAACAAGTATTGCCCCTTCATCGCGCTTTAAGAAAGTGTGCTTAACGTGGTGGCTAACCAGGACACAAGTTAGCAATTTAATCTGACTTTGTGATATAGATAGTCTTAAAATCATAGGTTCTTCATAGACATATTCTTTACTTACTTCAATCACTTGACTTTACTTGACTTACCTCAATATCTAAGCAAGGAAGGCACCGGGACGTTTTCTAGTAGATTCTAGCTTCTTCTTTCTAGTAGATTCTAGATTATAGCTTCCTACGGATATTTTAACTCACTTAAAATATCAATACATACAATACCCACCAAGTCCAGTTTTGTCTCCATTAATAAATAAAACTATTAACTAGGTCGTAGCGCATCGAAGGCACTGGTTTGTTTCCAAAGAGATTGCAGAGCCTTCTTACAACATTTGGGCGAGTTCAAATGTCAATACGCCACCACCGTTTCCATGTAGACAGATTGTTAAAAATATTCATCTGTACAAAGAAGAATACACTACCAGGTCGATTAGACATGCGAAGTAACCTTTACAGTGCACGATGAATATACCGGTTAATTTCCTAGGAGATTGCAGAGCCTTCCTACAGCATTTTGTTGAGTTCAAATTGTTATTAATCTCAGACAGATCTTTAAAAGTTTTCCTCCTGAAAAAGGAATCGGTCAACTGATTCGCACATTCTGTTAGGGCGGTTACAAGTGCAATGTACTATCTGTACTACGAT
The DNA here is from genome assembly GCA_944567765.1 of Carterocephalus palaemon. Classification (NCBI taxonomy): domain Eukaryota; kingdom Metazoa; phylum Arthropoda; class Insecta; order Lepidoptera; family Hesperiidae; genus Carterocephalus; species Carterocephalus palaemon. Next base: position 5,596,000 of record OX155664.1, read on the forward strand.
ATAGTTCCTATATGTACTAACTATCTGTACTACCTACCTAATTTAAGTTTCTCATTTTAAGTGACTTTTACTGAATGTCTTATCTTCTATTCTATATAATAAAAATGAATCGCAAAATGTGTTGGTAAGCGCATAACTCAACAACGCCTGGACCGATTTGGACAATTCTTTTTTTAAAATGTTCGTTGAAGTTCAAGGATGGTTTTTACGGCGAGAAAAATTTGAAAATTCATCCCCTAAGGGGGTAAAACGGGGGTGCAAAGTTAGTATGAAGCTTTGCCGTTTTTGAAGTTAGTGAATGTGTAACGCGAGCGAAGCTGCGGGCGTCCACTAGTGAGAAATAAATATTCTTTAAACCGAATGTTACCTCGGTCGCGGCCAAAGTCCCTCCTGCGGTCGTCGCGCCGGCGATCGTTCGACCGCTGCCGCTTGGCGGGCGGCGCGTCCTTGCTGCCGCTCCTCTCCCTCTTCTCCCTCTCGCGGTTCACGCCCGCAGCCTTGGCCTCCTTATGGAACTCCTCGATGACCTTCTCGGCCGCCTCCCGGTCCAAGTCCGGATAGATCACCTCGTCTATCCACGCGGACTTGTCCGGCAGACTGAAGTTTGCTGTGTGCACAGAAAAGTTGCCGAGTCAGTTGGCGTAGGGATGAAGTTTTAACGTAACGAATGGGGACACGCTATCCCCGCTCCCGAGTCCCGCACGGGACCCCCATCGCGTTTATTCAATTCACGCCGACAAAATGACAAATTCGCTGCCGACAAACTGTCTTACAGTTTGGCAGATGTTGATTAAAATGTGTGTACAAAATTATTGAATAAAATAAATTAAAAAAAAAAAAAAAAATACCGATAGTCGAAAGCGTTTAGTCGGTAGAGCGAGGGGGGTCCCGCGCGACTACCCCGCGGTTAGTCGGTAGAGCGAGGGGGGTCCCGCGCGACTACCCCGCGGTTAGTCGGCAGAGCGAGGGGGGTCCCTTGCGTCTACCGTTAGTGTGCAATCACCTTTCATATCGAGCACGGCTCCATCGGGCACCTCCTTGCCGGCGGCGGCGCGTGCCTCCAGCCGGCGGGCGTACTCCTCCGGTTCGGGCACGACCGCCACGGCGACGCGGCGGCGGCCCTCGAACTCGCGCAGCTTCCTCCGCTGCGCCGACGGGTACACATTCGTCTGACACACGTAGCGACGCGATATCGAAACCGCGTAACGCACATACCCCCGTAGAGTGGCCGATGCGGTTGTGTTTGGGAAAATATAAAAAAATGAACGCATTATAGTATCCGCGCGCACCGTGGCGTGCCGACACCTAGAACAAGCTCAATGGAGATCCTTTTGCTACTCGGTCCGTTTGGCAAAGTCTCGCGTTTTGGCTACGTCGTTGTTCTTCGCGCATACTCACCCCGAGGCGACTGTTTTAAGTGTATTTTTAGTAACGACTCGCGGTACGGACGGGGCGTCGACTCTTATACATAATGACGTACCTTGACGATGCGTTGTTACGTGGATGACCGGTATGAAGCTAAATAGAATGATTAATACATACAATAATATAGGTATTACTAGTTATTCCATAACGCGCTGTATGTGCGTATGTATCGATGTTATAATAACGAAGCACTTCGCCAAACCGCCATTGTCCGAAACGACTCTCATTTTTCCATTAACGTGGTTTTAACGTCGCAATTCGTCGCAAGTCTCAACGCTCTCAAGTGTATAGCATCAGGACGATCTCGATTGTTCCTGAATTAAGTGTAGCTGCCCAATTCACACAAGCAAATTCGTAAATTTCATTCACAACACAACGTAAATTTAAAAAATACTTATTGTAATTTTATTTCAAATGAAAATGAAAAAGCGTCTCACCTGATCTAGGATATAGTTTCGCCGGCGGGTCTTGGCGATTTCCAACAATTTAAGGACGCATTTAGCGCCCTTGGAGACCATAGCGTCCCACCTGCCCTCGTAGACGGTGCGGAAGGGCTTACAGTCCACCTGAGATTGACACACTCATACAGTGCCTGGTCTGGGCCGGGCCTACTTAGCCTAAACCGTGATCTTAGCCTAGTCTTACGCTATAGTAATAATGTTGGGATACCAGGGGGCGCTGCGGGCCGGTTGGTTAGTCCGTCCTCTTCTCTGGCGATCCACTGGTATCAATCACACTAACAAGCGACTTCCGCTTTTGTCGTTTGGCTAGACCACTAGCCACCGACCGCTACAGGACGGTATTGCAATGTTTTAGCTATTTTTTTGGTAATAAATGTTGCTCATAATTGACACCCTGTTGAAAACACATGAACATTAGTATCGATGATCAAGTTTTTGTGACACACACACACTGTGATTTTTGCATTTGCATTGCTCAATTTTGGTTCGCAAACCTTAGTAGCTGAAAAGGAAATAAAATTAGTTTTTTGTATGATGAATTCTGGTGTATAAGTGTGAAATATCTTAATGTGCTACTTAAAACATTGGGTAACAGAATATGTCGTTTACAAAGGTTTTATAATTAAAATGCTGAATGCTTATGTAATACCAATATTACTCTTATAGAATATTCTAAAGATTTAAATTGTGCAAGTGAAAAGCAGCAACTTCACAAATCTTAACATAACAAGGACGTCACAAAAGTTGTGTGAAAATTAAAACTATGAACTGAGTAACGCTAGTGTATACAGTATGTATTCTGGTATGGCCTGGAAAACGTGTTGTATTATGAATTCTGTATGAAGTGGATTTAAAATTTGTGGTATCGAGTATAAACATCGGCACGCAAGTATAGCTCTGAACGGAAATCGGAGGGGATAGCTGCCTCGCCATTCAAGGTCAGAGCAAGACTGTCGTGCCGCTAACAGTAAATAAATGAGGTCTGCATGGGGGTGATGTCAAGTAAATGGGGTCGGAATGTGTGTATGTGTGTGTGTGTCTGTTTGCGAAATGCGTACCTTCATATACTGTATGGGGGGTTATGTCATGTAAGTGAAGGGGTCGTGTGTATATGAATGTGTGTGTCGTGTGTGTTTGTGTTTGCGAAGTGCATAAGTTCTTATACTGCATGGGCGTATTGTCTTGGCGAGTATGTGAATGGGGTCGTGTATGTGTGTGTTCCCTGCATGGGCGTATTGTCTTGGCGAGTATGACTGTGAATGGGGTCGTGTGTGTGTGTTAGTGTGTGTGTGTGTATATGTACCTTCATGTTGTCGAAGAGCGCCGCCGTGGAGAGGATGTTGTACCGGCGCTGCGGGTTCTCCGCGGCGTGCCGGGTCGCCCAATGCGTCTTGCCCGCGCCCGGCATCCCCACCATGAGGATGACCTGGATGCACAGCGAACAATTACACAATAATTACACATAATTTACATATAATATTTATATCGTTATCATAGCTTTTATTTATTTATTTTTATAGTTACGTAAGTTTTACCGTATTTTATCCGAATGCGATATTAATAACTACAATTTTTGGTATGTAGGTACTTCGTATAAACATTATTTTATAAAAATTTCTTGTATCTATGTATTGCTTTTGCAGGCTTCTCGGTTGGCCAAACTATTCTCCCCCCACGTAGGCTGCACTGAAAATCAGCGCTGTTGGTTTCTTTTTCAGAGCCAACAGCATAATGCCTGTATAGACCTGTTTGTTGCACTCACTGCAACAGGGATAACGTTTAGACATAAGAATCTTTGTAACTTAGTTATAGTGTGTGTGTGTTATCTTTGTTGCAATAATGCACAAATAAAGTTTTTCATTCATTCATTCAATATTTTATATATGGATATAAGATAACAAACGAGTCTACAGTGACACCCATCCGCTGCCGCGTGACAGCTGTGACTGACTTTGTACAAGACTCAATTAGTTAGGATGGTTATTCCCAGCGCATAACAGTCCCAATCTATAAACGGTGAAAGCCCAGTGGCTATCCAATTCGCCTCTCAAAGCGGCACGCACCAATTACTTTTTAAAGTTATGTGCGATTTAAGAAATTATATGTCACCTGTAACGGTGAATAAAATATTGTTAGGAAACCTGCATGCCTGAGAGCTCCCTAACGTTCTCGAAGCCATGTGAAGTTAGCCAATCTGCACTTGGAGGTTCCCACCCATGCCTTGCAGTGGGACAAAAAACCGTTGGGGACTTAAGATAGGGAACTAATGTAACCAGAGACCACACATTTCGAACTGGACCAAAATTGCTTCAATAACAATTACTACATGGTACAAATTGCAATTGTTACCATGGAGGGCGGTGGTACTGGCCTGAGAAAACGCTATACAAACTATTAGGTTCCTAAAAGGCCTATTAATCCTATCACATAATCCTAAGCTGCAACCCATAGGTGTCCCATTATTGGGCACGAATCTCGCCCACAACCACAGCTGAGATAGGTCTAGACTTGAGTAAACTTCACCACTCTGCTCCAATGCGGATTGGCGGAGAGGTTAGTGGTCAATCCGGTGTCGAATGTTCTCACGCCACCCGAAGGTTTTTGACGAGAAGGTTGATTAACAATTCCCGAAAATCCAACCGGGACCGACGTCTCAATTTTCCAGCCGAAGCACGGAAGCGCCCATGAGATTTTGCCTATACCAACTGCCCCCGACGTTGCTTATCTCAGTCGATCACCAACGATCCATCCGAGCCATTGGGCTAGGAGTACTTCAACATTCAATCCACCAAATCCTATCTATGTATATAACTCCATTAACTAATCCAACCTATGTATATAATTACAATAACAATATTTAGTAAATACTTATGAATTAAAATGCCTGCCTCTCTCCTCATCTTGCAATGCCTTAACAAGGTGCACGTGTTGGTTGTACCTAATTGTATGTTACCTACGAAAACATGTGTAAAGCAATAAATCTTAAATAAATAAATAAAATCAGCTTTTCATAATCCACTGGTGGATCTGCTCTCTGCTCTCCTAAATGAGTAAACTGGTTCTGTGCCTTCAGAATCCAGCGGTTTCCCGCTGTCTAATTCAGTTTATAATTACCACTTCTTCACCAATAATTCTGAGTGGGATTCGAACCCACGACCCCCGGCGTAACAGGCAGGCGCTACCGATTGCGCCACCGGGCCAGTCAAGTTTACTCTGAACGAAATTCGGAATGATATCTGTGTATGGGGTATCAATGCCGGCTGGCGAACCAATCGGTGGCAAGGCGATACCATTATTTCAACTTCTGCGCATTCAAGATGTAGTTTTGTGCCGCTCACTGTGTTTTTTTTTATGGATACAAGATAGCAAACGAGCTTGCAGCACCACCCATCCGCTGCCGCCCATGAGAACTGTGACTGACTTTGAACAAGACTCAATTAGGGACTGGGATGGTTAGTCCAATTAGTTGAGAAAGTTAATTAGAACATTAGTTGGTCAGTTCGTTAGTAGGTATGAGGACTGGGGACTGTTAGTGATAGTTAGTCCTGTTAGTTGGTGTTAGTAATAGTCCAGTTAGTACTTGTTAGTAGGAGTCTCGTTCTAAGTCAGTCACAGATGTGTTGCTACCCTTGAGGGCTAAGACGGTCGCCTCTAAAGAAGTGTAACCGGAAACCGCACCTTTCCAACCGGACCACAATTGCTTTAAAAACAATTATTACACGGCAGAAATGGTAGGTACTAGGTACCGTGGCGGGCGGTGGTACTGCCGCGGGCGAACTCTATATGGAACCAATTAGCTTTCATATAAAACCTACTAGTGGACGCCCGCAGCTTCGCTCGCGTAGAATTAGACCCATTAACGACGTCTACCCGTCTAACGACTTCAAAAACGGCAAAGTTTCATACTAACTTTGCACCCCCGTTTTACCCCCTTAGGGGGTGAATTTTCAAAAAACCTTTCTTAGTGCTCCCCTACGCTATAAAAGGAACCCCTGTGCAAAATTTCAAGTTCCTAGCCCTTATAGTTTAGGCCCTGCGTTGATATGTCAGTCAGTCAGTCAGTCAGTCAGTCAGTCAGTCAGTCAGTCAGTCAGTCAGTCAGTCACCTTCTCCTTTTATATATATAGATTTGGTTCCCTATAGGCTCTACCACCTACCACCACCAGTAGAATGTACTGCTAAACTTCAGTGCCGCTCACTGTACTGTCGGTACGGTAGGTACGGTCGGTACGGTGCCCACCTCGCAGTCGGCCAGCGTGTCCGGGCGCAGCGGGCCGGGCTCGATGAGCGCGTGCTCGGCGTGCGCGATCAGCACGTGCCCGGGCACCAGGCACGCCTCCGTGCCGTCCAGCTCCTCCTCCACCAGGTTCCTGACAATCCGCATTGGAGCAGCGTGGTGGTGTATGCTCTGGACCTCCCGCAGCAGTGTCGTGTGGGGGAGACCCGTGCCCAGCAGTGGGACGTGTGTGGGTCGCAGCGACACTGTACGGTCGGTACGCCTACGGTGCCCACCTCGCAGTCGGCCAGCGTGTCCGGGCGCAGCGGGCCGGGCTCGATGAGCGCGTGCTCGGCGTGCGCGATCAGCACGTGCCCGGGCACCAGGCACGCCTCCGTGCCGTCCAGCTCCTCCTCCACCAGGTTCCTGACAATCCGCATTGGAGCAGCGTGGCGGAGTATGCTCTAGACCTCCCGCAGCAGTGTCGTGTGGGGGGGACCCGTGCCCAGCAGTGGGACGTGTGTGGGTCGCAGCGATACTGTACGGTCGGTACGCCTAAGGTGCCCACCTCGCAGTCGGCCAGCGTGTCCGGGCGCAGCGGGCCGGGCTCGACGAGCGCGTGCTCGGCGTGCGCGATCAGCACGTGCCCGGGCGCCAGGCACGCCTCCGTGCCGTCCAGCTCCTCCTCCACCAGGTTCCTGACAAACCAACCGTCACTACATATATACATCTGTGTAAGATATAAACTAATACTAGTGGACGCCCGCAGCTTCGCTCGCGTGGAATTAGACAAAATTTCATTGAAATAATGTAGGTATATACGAAAAACTTTTATACCTACTAACTTTGCACCCCCCAAGAGATGATTTTCGAAACTCAATAAAAAACTGAATTTCATTCGAATAACATCAAAAACGGCAAAGTTTCATACTAACTTTGCACCCCCGTTTTACCCCCTTAGGGGGTGAATTTTCAAAAATCCTTTCTTAGTGCTACCCTAGGTTATAAAAGGAACCCTTGTGCAAAATTTCAAGTTTCTAGCCCTTATAGTTTAGACCCTGCGTTGATATGTCAGTCAGTCAGTCAGTCAGTCAGTCACCTTCTCCTTTTATATATATAGATCTGTGTAAGATACATACTAATATTATAAATGTGAAAGTGTGTTTGTTTGTCCGGCTTTCACGTCGCAACGAAGCTATTATATTGTATGGTTTTTGTGTGTAGAGATAGTGAGGAGGGTGGAGAGTCAAAGTCAAGTCAAAGTCAAATAATTTATTTCGCTATGAGGTGATTAGACACGCTTAACGAAAGTCTAGGTACCTAACTAAAAACTACTTAAACTACTAACTGATCTATACAGGGTTATTGGTAATTCGACGTATTCCCGTTAGGAGGTGATAGGGGTGACTATTTGTGATAATTTTAACCCCCATATGCATTATGCAAAAGTTAACCATTTTTGAGTTATCATGGTTTTTAGCTTTTTTCAAAATAAGTCGAAAATGTATTATAAAAAATTTATTAAAAAAAAAGTATCAATTTAAATCTATTTTTTTCTTTTGATTTATAAAAACGATTAAACAATGCTTATTTATAAATATTAAAACAACAATTATCGGTCCAACGTTAAAAATGCGAGACGACAAACGATATAATTTCAATACTTTTTGAGATTTTCGTCCACTAAAATGCCTTAAAAACCAAAAAAAATTATATCAAACTTGGCTTGCAGATTATTTTAAAAACATAACCGTTTTCTTAGCTTTCCAACTATGCATGACAACTAGGAACTTATTTTAAAAAAACTGGAAAAAACCGATCACAAAGGAAGCAGGCGGAAATTTGTGTTCGAAATAAACTTAAGGTCGTTCTTTTAAATTTCCATAAAATTAATTAAAAACAATGCCCAATGTAAGTAAAATAAAAAATACAAATTTAAAATAAAATTTAGAACCAGTAAAAGTTTAGTAATACTTAATAACAATTAATAATAAGTAACAATTAAGACATTTTGTAATTTAGCCTAATTAAAGTTCTTGCTCGAAGGGACTTTCCCTATGACGCAAGACGGATGTCTTGGACATTTTGGTGTCAATGTTAGGCGATGACTTGATAGCCATTTTCCTAATAGTTGGATAGGGCGAGGACCCATTCCGCGGCCTGCGAGGAGTCCGGACTTAACGCCGGTTGATTTCTATGTCTGGGGTCACATGAAATCCTTAGTTTACGACGTCTCGCCCCTGTGTTATCCGCGGAAGAACTCAAAACAAGAATTATAAACGCAGCAAATGTGATGCGGAATAATTTGACTATTTCGGTAGTTATGTTACACCTCAGAAAAAGAATGAAACTTTGCGTACGCAATAGGGGAAGTCCCTTCGAGCAAGAACTTTAATTAGGCTAAATTACAAAATGTCTTCAGTTACTTATTATTAATTGTTATTTTTACTAAACTTTTACTGGTTCTAAATGTTATTATAAATTTGTATTGTTTGTAGAGATGTGCCGACTAGTCGGCGACTAGTCGGTAAAGCCGACTATCCGGCCACTATCGTAGTCGGCGACTATTCGGCAAAGAGCGCCGACTATCCGGCTTTTTACTATTATTGGAGTTACATACATTAAATAAAAACCTTGATTATTTATTAATATTTTTATTTTATAATTAATCAGTCTTACACATTTTGAAATTAAATGAAATGTTTCTGAAATTACTTGCTTGTAAAGAAAACATTTCTATGACATTTATTAAACAACTAGTGGACGCCCGCAGCTTCGCTCGCGTAGAATTAGACCCATTAACGACGTCTACCCGTCTAACGACTTCAAAAACGGCAAATTTTCATACTATCTTTGCACCCCCGTTTTACCCCCTTAGGGGGTGAATTTTCAAAAATCCTTTCTTAGTGCTCCCCTACGTTATAAAAGGAACCCCTGTGCAAAATTTCAAGTTTCTAGCCCTTATAGTTTAGGCCCTGCGTTGATATGTCAGTCAGTCAGTCAGTCAGTCAGTCAGTCAGTCAGTCACCTTCTCCTTTTATATATATAGATATTTGTATCTTAATTAACAAACAAAACATAATATCTTCTTCAATAAACATTCATAATAATTATTTCTTCGTATTTAAATAAAATAATCAGATTTTTTATTAACAAATTAAGTAATATTAAAGCAAGATTGCATGTACATGATGTACAGTAAAAAAATATATCCTAAAAACCATCAACTGTATCATAAAAACAAACCGAAACCGTGATCGGCTTGGCCGACTAGTCGGCCGATTAGTCGGCTTCTTTGCAACCGACTAATCGGCTAGTCGGCTAGTCGGCCAAAGTCATGATCGGCACATCTCTAATTGTTTGTTTTATTTACATTGGGCATTGTTTTTAATTAATTTTATGGAAATTTTAAAGAACGACCTTAAGTTTATTTCGAATACAAATTTCCGCCTGCTTCCTTTGTGATCGGTTTTTTCCAGTTTTTTTAAAATAAGTTCCTAGTTGTTATGCCTTGTTCGAGAGCTAAGAAAACGATTATGTTTTTAAAACAATCTGCAAGCCTAGTTTGATATAAGTTTTTTTGGTTTTTAAGGCATTTTAGTGGACGAAAATCTCAATAAATATTGAAATTATATCGTTTGTCGTCTCGCATTTTTAAAGTTGGACCGATAACTGTTATTTTAATATTGATAAATAAGCACTGTTTAATCGTTTTTATAAATCAAAAGAAAAAATTAGATTTAAATTGATACTTTTTTTTTAATAAATTTTTTATGTTGCATTTTCGACTTATTTTGAAAAAAGCTAAAAACCATGATAACTCAAAAATGGTTAACTTTTGCATAATGCATATGGGGGTTAAAATTATCACAAATAGTCACCCCTACCACCTCCTAACGGGAATACGTCGAATTACCAATAACCCTGTATAAGGCAAAGGATTAGCTATTGATCATTGAATGAATAGCTAATCCTACACAGGTGCTTAACTTGCCTTAGGATAAATTTACAATAATTACCTACCACTAAGCTAAGCTCTAAGTCACGATAGACTATCTATCTATATGGTCATCGGCTTTAGAAAGAATTTACAATATTCTTATCCTATGCCCTAGTGTAGGCCGAGAGAGAAAAAAGCCGGAGGAAAAAACTCTCGGTACTCTTTTAAAATTCAAATTATTTTTTACAGAAAAGTGTACAGTATGACCATGACATGATTAGGATAGACACTAGAACAGCCAATCGTGTATGCCAAGAATCACCCCATATGCCACCTGCTTACAATTCTTAGTATAATTAATACAAAAGCATAGTGATAGCCTGTCACTTTATATTTTTGTATGAGACTCTGTCTTGAAATAAATGATATATTATTATTATATATCCATCTGTGTAAGATTAGATAAATGCTCACAAACACCGCGCTTCACCTAGACCTGTGTTGCAGGTGGCAAGACACACAAGAAACAACACAATTTTACCGCCATGACCCGACTCGAGAACATAATAATATATTTATCTGGGAAACTAGTGGACGCCCGCAGCTTCACTCGCGTTACACATTCACTAACTTCAAAAACGGCAAAGCTTCATACTAACTTTGCACCCCCGTTTTACCCCCTTAGGGGATGAATTTGCAAATTTTTCTCGCCGTAAAAACCATCCTTGAACTTCAACGAACATTTTAAAAAAGAATTGGCCAAATTGGTCCAGGCGTTGTTGAGTTATGCGCTTACCAACACATTTTGCGATTCATTTTTATAATATAGAAGATAAACAACATAATGGCACGATATGATGAGCTAGGTGCGGACAAAGGAGCTCACCACCATAACTATATAACCTGACTAGCTAAACTATAATTTTTATTACATAAAGTTTAATAAAACTATTGAACAAACGTTAGTAAAAATGTTAATTAGTTCAGTTTTTCAACTAACCGGATAACAAACTGGATCCTCTTGTCCAAGGTAACGCCTTGCATCACTTGTTCCTCAGTCACTTCTGGTACTGTAAAACAATAAACATCTCAATTATTACTTCATTCATGCCCTTTCTAAGATAAAAAGGCTATCACTATTTTTTTATTTGAGCGTTTGACAAAAGATTTGGTGTGTGATTATGGTTAAGATAAATCCACAAAATTAACCTAAAATAATTCTGTAAAACAGAGTTACTGATAATTTTTCATCTGAAATTTTATTTTTGATCTATGAATATACAGTCCAAATTAAAACAAAAGAATGAGAGGTCTATTTATGCCTTTGAAGAACCCCATGCAATAGCCCACCGTGAAATATAGAAGGAAGTTCATTCCACAGTTTACAACTGCGCTGCATAAAGCATTAAGTAGTTATGTAGTAGTATACACCGTTATGTACAGGACCGCCAGGAATCCAGTCGGCACATATTGTTTTGGTTAAGATTAAACAGAAAGGTGATCCTCCAGCAATCCGCATTGGAGCAGCGTTGTGGAGAATGCTTTAGACAGCTGCATCTGTGGGGGAGACCCGTGCCCAGCAGTGGGACGTCTACGGGTCGCGGCGAAACAGAAAGGTGGTGGAGTAAAGAGCAGTGGGGGCCTAGACAAGTGGCAAAACGCTTGTAGAATAGAAATAGAATAGATTAACAAATGTATGGGATTGACATTCGCTATCGATTAATTAGTCGTGAGCTAATGTCAATTCTATTTATATTCTACAAGCGTTTTGCCACTTGTCTAGGCCCCCTGGGGCTGCGCCACTCGCCTGCGCCCTCGGGCTCCCGCTTGACGTCCGCCTGGTCGCCGCCCTGCTTGACCTGGTCGCCGCCCAGCTTGACCTGGTCGCCGGCCTCGTCCGTGTCCATCACCTCGATGCTCTCCACCTCCTTCGCCACCTCCGACGACGCTTCGGCTGACTTCTCGCCGTTTTCCTGCAATACGGATAAATAATTAAATAAAAACGCCTTTTATTAAAAGCTTTTATTTAACTTCACTCGTATGTATTCATAATAATATATGTCCTGGAATCTTGCAATCAATATTTCACCCACTTCCACTGAAGCTCGAGCTGAAATTTGGCACACATATTTGGTTCCGATGACAATGCATGATTCAATAATTTCCGCCATTTTTAATCTAATATGGCGGACGTTACAAAATGGAGATTTATTATTTTTACAACAACCCCAATGATATGGGTATCAAATTAAAGAGCTCAATGAGCAGAATGCAATAAGTAATTTCATTCTAAATTCAAAATGGCGGACGTTACAAAATGGCGATTTATAATTTTTACAGCAACCCCTATGATATGGGTATCAAATTAAAGAGCTCAATGACCAGAATGCAATAAGTAAAGTAACGTCACTCTAAATTCAAAATGGCGGACATTACAAAATGGCGATTTATAATTTTTACAGCAACCCCTATGATATGGGTATCAAATGAAAAAGCTCTATGATATGGGTATCAAATGAAAGAGCTCGATAACACAATAAGTAAATAAAGTAATGACATTCTAAATTCAATATAGCGGACGTTGCAAAATGGCGATTTGAAAGGCGGCATGTTCACCGTTTTCCGAGTCGTGGTCTCCACCCGAGGACCTTCTTACTTTGTTAGTCCTACGAGAAACGTGGCCTGCCATTGCTATTTCAGCTTGCTAAGTCAAACTATATCAGTAACCCCCGTTCATCTATGAATGTCGTCATCACGAGTCCTGTCTTGTAGCGAAAACTCATCAACCTACCTTAACCTCCTCATTATCACCGCTGTCCTGGCCGTCGCTATCTTCAGCCGCTTTATCCCCCTCTCCTGCTCCCTCGGCGTCCTTCTTCTCTGTTTCCCCATCCTGGTCTTCTCCCTCCTTTTTTTCCCCGTCGATTGGTTCCCCCACCTTTTCTTCCCCGTCTTTTGGTTCCCCCTCCTTTGCTTCCCCTGCCTTGGCCTTTTCTGCCTCTTCCTGTTCTTGCTGAAGTTTTCGCCGCTCCTGGTGAGCAAATAAATTAATGAGCAGTGACAATGTAGTAAAACGAAGTAAATAATGTTAATTTTACCTTCAAAGTATACAGTGTTCGCAAATTGCACATTTCGTCGATACTAGAATCTGCAAAGCTGGGTATTAACTTAAGCAGTCTCGAGGCAAGCTGCCTCATATATGCCCCAAAATGAGGAAAGATCTGTGTCTTTACTTGAGACACAAAATAGTTGTATACACAATAATAAGTAGCCACTGTAATAAAGTATTTAAATAATTTTCTATAAATGTTTTATTATAATTATAATGTCCGTTACCTTCGTATAACATATTGAACACAATATGTATTTAGGCCGAATAAGTCAGACCTCGCCTGCGACATAAGCGGGGTAGCGGGGGTGGGTTTATGTTGCAGCGCGATGTACACGTATTGAAAACAATTGGCGATAAATCTCATACTTTAAGTCACTTTTTTACTAACTTGAGAAATCTACAAATCTCGGTCGTTCAGCTCCCTTACATCGCATGCTTACTTACCACAATGCCATAGCTAAATTACACTCCAACCTACAAATATTTTCAACACCGCTAGAAAAATTTAAAATCAATTTCAATCAAATTGATCCATGGTTGGCAGATAATTAAATTAATTAATTTTTACTTTCTATGTCTTATGAATTTCTATTATTCCTCCTATTTTGTGTTTAATTATAATATCTTTGTTATCACTGAAATAAGAGCCTATATTATCTTGTCTACTTGAAACTTATATATGTATAATAATATAACTTAATATAATATGTTCTCTGTGTAAGTTGTGCTTCCTTGTAAGTGACATTTTCACTGTGGCACACAACACCATTTAATGTAATTCGTAATTATAATCTGTGAAATGTTGTTAGGATGCCTTAACTCAAATAAATAAAATAAATAAATAAAATAAAATTATATACTAAAAAAAATTTTTTTTTAAAAAGCTTTTATAATTTTTTTATTATTTTCATTCATTGTCATCGGAACCTAATATGTGTGCCAAATTTCAGCTCGTTAGCTTCAGTGGAAGTGGGTGAAATATTGATTGCAAGATTCCAGGACATACATGAATGAATACATACATACGAGTGAAGTTAAATAAAAGCTTTTAAAAAAATCTAACTATAAAGCCTCACCTCTCTCCGCTTCCGCTTGCGCTCCTCCCGCTCCCGCTTCACCTTCAGCCGGCGCTCCTCCTTCAGCCGCGCCTCCTCCTCCTGCCGCGCCCGCAGGATCTCGTCCCGCTGCCGCTTCTCCTCCAACACCTGCTCGATCGGCACCTCGATCCGCTGCCGGACTATCTTCGTCTTCGTCAGCATGTTGTACCTTTTGGCAATAAATAAATAAATAAATATCTTGGACATTCTCACACACGGCCATCTGACCCCAAAGTAGGCGCGAGCCTGTGATATGGGTGTCAGAGACTGATATACATACATAGATATTTTTAAATACATACTTAAATAGATAATATTATTGACATCCAGACACAGAACAAATACAAGTGTTCGTCACACGAATATTTGTCCTGAGTGGGATTCGAACCCACGACCTTTGGCGCAACAGACAGGGTCACTACCGATTGCGCCAACGGGCCTGTCGATGTCACACGTGTTTCAGTCATGCGGTGCGTTCGCATTGCGGGACTTCACAGATGTGTCGGTCGTGTAATGTTGCGAGAGCGTCGACGTGCATACATAATAGGTTGTGCTAGCGTCACAGTTTCATGGAATCGCTGCGACCCATAGACGTCCCACTGCTGGGAACGGGTCTCCCCCACAGACACTGCTGCGGGAGGTCTAGAGCATACTCCACCACGCTGCTCCAATGCGGATTGGTGGAGGGGTTAGTGGCCAACCCAGTGTCGAATGTTTTCAAGCCACCCGAAGATCTTCGAAAAGGCTTAACGTCTGTTTCCACCATTGAAAACAACCGGGACCGACGGCTTTACGTGCCCTCCGAAGCACGGTAGCGTCCATGAAATTTTGCCACTAGCGGTCACCCATCCACAAACCGAGCGCACCCGTCGTTGCTTAACACTTTCGATCACATTGAATCGAAACGAGCCATTGGGCTATGGACGCTACATTCATTCATGGAATAACATTGACTAATTGTGGAGTGAGGAGACTAAGTAGACTAACTCCCGGTTTCTGAAAGGCTGATCAGATCAAAGTTCAAATCGACTAACAGCTCTGTTAACTTAACAGCGCTGTCAAATCAAGCCCCGTTAACATCAATTTCGCAGTCGGAAAGCACATCAAGTGACGACGGTAGATAATATTATGTTAAATATCCACTCTATAACGTTAACACATCACACCCAAGCATAAAAATGTCTGTGGTGTCCCACAGAATAAAACCACAATATACCTAAAAAAGAAAACACTAGCACGGGATATGTTTTTAGTTAAATTACTGGACACAAGTCTGGGACCTGTAAAAATCTGTCATTTGTGATATGATACATGTCTAAAGGATAGGCATGTTAATTTGCTTGCAATCTTTTATATTTCGGCATATGTTAGGTTTACTTGTTTCCTAAGAAGAATAAAGTTAATAATATACTTCCAGGTGTTCTAACTGGTGAGAAGAGTTTAGCATTTTAAATATACTCACTTATCATAGCCCATGTTGACTTTGTAACAAATGTTCTTGGTTAGGACGTGCGGGAACAGCGCCTTGCCGTCTAGAACTGACTTGTCGAACTCATAAGCCGTTCCCAGTTCTATTCCATTCAATGTGTAGAATATTTTGCACGGGGTTGACTCCAAGTCCTGAGAACAAATAATAATAATAAATAAATATCTTGGACATTCTCACACATGTCCATCTGACCCCAAAGTAGGCGCGAGCCTGTACTATGGGTGTCAGAGACTGATGTTACATACATAGATATTTTTAAATACATCCCGTCCCATTCTGAGAGAAGCCCCGTGGCCAACAGTTGTTGAAAGGGCTGGCTGGTCAAAGCTTAAAAAAATCACGATCGAAATATCGAACATTGACTGTCATTTCAGTTGCGATCTTGAATATCAAGAGACATACAAGAGTAAATATAAAATTGTTATTATATTCCTGCTGGGTTTACCTGATTTCTATGAAGAATACAAGTAATTGTCAACATACAGGAAATAAACCAGAGATCCACTCAGTGGCTGCAAATAGTAGTATTACAGTGGGACTCATTCATGCTCAGTTGCAGCTAGCAACACCCTGTGTATAGATTGATATTCAATTCCCATAAATATATATGTCATTGTAAATTGATCGATATTCAAAATTATGTAAATATGTATCTTTCGAGGACTTTGTATACATGACTACGTTCAAAGTGAAAAATGTTGAACATGATTTTTTTACGGGGCATAAAACTAGCGATTTAAAAAAATTACGTAATAAGTGATTATGAATCGCGGGAGGAGTGGCGTCGATTGAGGAAGACCTATGTCCAGCAGTGGACCCCAAAAGGCTGATGAATGGATGATGGATGAAGTGATTATGTTCAGAATATTGGTCTGTTCATGTTCAACAGTGTGCGATATTTACAAAAAAGAAGACAACCCCTGTTATACCGTATTTTCTCTTATTCAAGACTAGTGGACGCCCGCAGCTTCGCTCGCGTGGAATCAGACATTCACTAACTTCAAAAACGGCAAAGTTTCATACTAACTTTGGACCCCTGTTTTACCCCCCTTTCAAAAATCCTTTCTTAGTGCTCCCCTACGTTATAAAAGGAACCCCTGTGCAAAATTTCAAGTTTCTAATCCTTATAGTTTAGGCCCTGCGTTGATATGTCAGTCAGTCAGTCAGTCAGCTTCTTCTTTTATATACATATATATATAGATTCGACTACTAACTACACTCACCAGATAAACGCCAACGACGTCCTTCTCGGCGAAGGCCTTGCCATAGTCCTTGAACTCGCCGTTGTTGACGGCCCGGCCGGAGCTCTCGTAGCCCCAGCTGACCTCGCCCTCGCCTGGTTAACAAATCAATTTCACATATAACCGCTGCGACCCATAGACGTCCCACTGCTGGGCACGGGTCTCCCCCACAGACACAGCTGCGGGAGGTCTAGAGCATACTCCACCACGCTGCTCCAATGCGGATTGGTGGAGGGGTTAGTGGCCAACCCAGTGTCGAATGTTCTCAAGCCACCCGAAGGTCTTCGACAAGGCTTAACGACTGTTTTCAGCATTGAAAACAACCGGGACCAACGGCTTTACGTGCCTTCCGAAGCACGGTAGCGTCCATGAAATTTTGCCACTAGCGGTCACCCATCCACAAACCGACCGGGCCCGTCGTTGCTTAACTCTTTCGATCACATTGAATCGAACCGAGCCATTGGGCTATGGACGCTACACATATAATGCGGGGGACATAATATGGCTGGCGAAGCAATCACCATTTACAACTAACAACTCGCTCGGCCCGCACAAGATGATACCTTATATTTCGACTTCCTGTAGCAGGGCCGAAGGGCGCATGTAAAGGGCAAAGCAAAACTTCCATGCCGCCAACTGTATATTTCCGAAGCTGTTGTAGTACGACCACTTTTCACCAGTTATGTCAAGATTCAACATAATAGATGCAATACACCAGTTAAATTAGAAAAACACATAGAATCAATTTTATAATTTTGTATAGGTACATTATTATTGAACTTATAGTGGAGCTGGAGGGGATTTTTATAGTTTCAGTACTCATTTAAATTATAGAAAACATTTTACAGTTGCAGCTACGGACATTTCTATGTTCATCATTGAGCTAAACTAGGCGCATTATAGGCTACTGAACTCTGGCTAGTAAGCAATTTCTCTGAACGTGATTCTGATAATATGTAATAGTGACATCGCTGCGACCCATTGACGTCCCACTGCTGGGCACGGGTCTCCCCCACAGACGCGCTGCGGGAGGTCTAGAGCATACTCCACCACGCTGCTCCAATGCGGATTGGTGGAGGAATAGTGACATACCAAGATGCAATGATGAGTCAACTGTAGACCAGCCGACCCTGAGCGCATTGGAGATGGGCTCCTTCTCGCCCGCCTCTGTAGTTGTCAATGATACACCCAATCGAACCTGCAAGGAAAATAATAAATATCTATAAAAAAATATCTTGGAAATTCTCACACACGGCCATCTGACCCCAAAGTAGACGCGAGCCTGTGTTATGGGTGTCAGATACTGATATACATACATAGATATTTTTAAATACATACATAAATAGATAATATTGACATCCAGACACAGAACATATACAAGTGTTCGTCACACGAATATTTGTCCTGTGTGGGATTCGAACCCACGACCTTTGGCGCAACAGACAGGGTCACTACCGATTGCGCCAACGGGCCTGTCAAATAACGAGGCAGATACCGAGATAAATAATAACGAGATGATCTACTTCAATGCATTTGTGAAGGCATTTTTTTTTTTTAATTAAAAAAAAAAAAATGGTGTGTAGGTCTGTTTGGTGTAGGTCTGTATGATGTTGGTAAACGTACCTCGTAGCATACGCGGCCGCCGGTGACGCCGTGCGAGGCGCGCGTGCCGGCCCACGCGTGGGCGAACACGCCCTCGCTCAGAGGCACCACTGAGTTCAGCTCGGGCACTTCCAAGTACTGGTTCAGATCGCTGTCGTCTGGTGAACAACAATAAAAAATACATAAATAAAAGCTACACACAAAAATACAATTTAACATTACATGATTGAATATTGCTGCCTACCAATCACTATCTCACCATCACCCTGGGTTGACTGGCAGAAAATGCCAATAGGCATTAAGTCCGCCCATTGTAACATCTTTTTTGGTGTTACAATAAAGCATTAAATAAATAAATAAATAAATGATCTAAGTACAAAATGACAAAGGTTTGTCTTAAAAGTTGCTTGTGAAAAGTTAACGACTGTGACGCGATGGTGACTCTAGCTGCCAAATCATGGGTCCTAGATTCGAATCTGGGCTAGAGAAGATAATTTATTGACAGGTATTGTTTGTACTCTAGTTAGAATATTGTGAGGCGTGTCTGTCTGCCTCATGCAAACTCGAAACTAAATAATCTCACTCACACAGACCATTTATATAACTGTTACCTACAGTTAATGATATTTTTTTTATTAAATTGTGTCTGTCCGCCACCTGCAACGCCGACAGGCCTATCGCGTGGTTGTGTTATATATTCACTTATAAACTTTTAGCAATCCTAAAATCAATTTTAAGAACTTCGTACCGTACCGCCCTGTTTTAAGTTTTATTAATTAAAAATACTTACACCAGGAGAGAGTGATCCTGTTCTCATTGATGTCAGGCTCAACCACATGGTCTTGTGTTTCTTTCTTCTGTTCTACTGGAGTCACTTCCTGATAACAAAAAAACAGTCAAGCATAATTACACAGCCTTGGTCTAAATATTGTTGCAAAGAAAAAATAAAAACATTTTTTCTATTGCATGTAACATGTTGGGATTCTAAGCAAGTTTGGGTGGATCGAGCTTTACGACCCGACACCAGAGTCTTGCTGAAAGGACCATTCTTGGTTATTGAACTTGGTGTTGTTAAGGGACTTAACTACCTTCTCAAGAATCGTATCTTGATACACTTGTGCCGATGTTTTGATACCTTTTTCACAAAAATATGGCTGTCACTCCTTCATAGCTAACACTCCACTAAACCATCACTGAAGTCGGATAATGTCCACGTTGTACTCTGTTGACTAATTGGGATGCTTTGAGCATAAATACGGTCATTTTGTTTGTTAAAATATTTCTGTTGTAAAAATTTTGCCATCCATAAACAAAAAATTTCTGTGACCTCCCGCGTACAGCTTAAGTAGTTATTTTGAATACCACCCTATTCTTTTTTAAATTATCAGTTATCAGAAATGACCAGTGTGTCTCTTATAGGCTGCAAGTTCTAAGTAATCTTTTAAAATACGCGACATGGTTCTTCATCTTTTGCTTTCAGACAAGATTTCGTCGGATTCTTTCCCTTACTGCTTTGATCGCCTTTTTTGTATGAACACTATCTTTTCTGTCACAAACAGAGGAGGTTTCATTGTACCTATCAATAGCCTGGAATACAAATATTTGACAATACCAAGCATATGTAGTTTTAAAAATTGTATTTGGCTCCATACCTACTTTGTCTAATGCAATCACAGCTATTCGGTTCTCTTTATCACTCCACTCTTTTTAATATCACAACATATTTTACAGTGTATTGGCCGAAAAATGAGAAAACACAATGAACAATCATATGAAAATGATTCCATATTCAAATGTAATATTTTGTTTATTTTTAATTGTAACAATATTTGTGGCAAGACTATGTATAGTTATCACAAAAAAATGTTGAGTTGCTTTATATTTCTCTGAGAAATAAAACTATCTATACCAGAGTTGGTTGAGTACACCTTGTATGTGATTGATGTAATTTATATATGAAAATGTGTATGGAATATGAATCTCTTACATTATAACTATGAACCTAAAGTAGTGTCACATTAGATTAACTAAATCTATTCAGGTTACTATGGCATATGGGTCAGATCCACAGATCAAATATTAAACATTTACATACATAGTAAAATATGTAATGTGAACATAAATAAATAGATTTTTTATACTTCATCACATTAAAGTTTAACTTAAACACAACTACTGCTAAAACTACGTATTACCAGTATGTAAAAATAAAATATACATATAAACATGTACGTAATAACATATTTAAAATGACCATAAATAAATAAATAGATCCCCCCCCCCCCTATACTTAATTGAATAAAATTTGAAAAATAAATAAAAATAACAAACCATAATCGATATTAGTACCTACACTCACCTTGTTTGTCACTTCCAGTCGATTCTGCTTTAGATCTTTGTATCTGCGATCATCTACGCATGTGTTGATACAGCGACAGTATAGTTTTAGATGTACCCTCATTGTGTGTTATATTTATTAGTTAGTAAATTGTTATTTCTCTATAAGTGAATAATGTATTTATTCTTTGAGAAATAAAGTTCTTTACCCACAATAAGTATCACAAATGCATAATTTACCTCAGGCGGCGGCGCGAGCACTTCATTAGTGACCTCGATGCTCTTGTAGAAGTTGCTCCAGCGTTGCTTCTTCTCCTGCTTGCGCTTCAAACGCTGCAGTTTTACCGGGTCCTGTAATGGAGCGGAGATATACAGTGTCCCGGAAGCTACAATACTACTGTCTACTAGAGCCTATAGGGAACCAAGTAGGTTTTATATGAAACCTAATTGGTTCCATAAAGAGGTCGCCCGTGGCAGTACCACCGCCCGCCACGGTACCTAGAACCATTTCTGCCGTGTTTATTACACGGCAGAAATGGTTCTAGGTACCGTATAATAATTTAAATAATTTTATTATGGTCCGGTTGGAAAGGTGTGGTTTCCGGTTACACTTCTTTAAAGGCGACCATCTTAGTCCTCAAGGGTAGCAACACATCTGTGACTGACTTAGAACGAGACTCCTACTAACAAGTACTAACTGGACAATTACTAACACCAACTAACAGGAGTAACTATCACTAACAGTCCCCAGTCCCCATGCCCCATACCTACTAACAAAATGATCAACTAATGTTCTAATTAATCAACTAATTGGACTAACCGTCCCAGTCCCTAATTGAGTCTTGATAAAAGTCAGTCACAGTTGGCATGAGCGGCAGCGGATGGGTGGTGCTTGTAAGCTCGTTTGCTATCTTGTATCCATAAAAAAAAGCTATTACCCATAGAGTTTCACTGTTGGGCACAGATCTCCCTCACAGACAAAGATGCGGGAGTTCTACAGCATACTCCACCACGCTGCTCCAATGCGTATTGGTGAAGGGGTAAGTGGCTAACCCAGTGTCGAATGTTCTTAAGCCACCCGTAGGTCTTCAACGAGGTTTAACGATTGTTGTACAATTGAAAACAACCGGGTCCGACGGCTTAGCGAGCTTTCCGAAGCACGAAAGCGCCCGACCTTGTTTAACTCAATCAATCACATACAATTGACGCGAGCCATTGTGCTATGAACGCTTCCACTTCCAGAACTAAAGTTACGTGAATAACCCCCCTTTCACACGGCAGTCCAGTTTTGCAGGACCGGCTTTTTACTGTATCCTGCTAACTCCGTGTTCACACAGTTCAGTTTTGTAGGATCCAGTAAAAAGCAGTAAACTGGACTGCCGTATGAACACGGTTGCATCCTGTTTTTTGACCATTCCTACGCCGCTTATCAGGTAAAATGGACGTAAATACTTTCATAATATTCTATTGGTATTATCGGCGTCGGTAGCGAAATAGAAGATTCTGGGTTCATCCTATTCTGACACAACGCTCGAATTTGGGAATTTTTCTGAATCTTATGAGCGACTAGTGGACGCCCGCAGCTTCGCTCGCGTAGCATTAAACCCATTAACGACGTCTACCCGTCTAACGACTTCAAAAACGGCAAAGTTTCATACTAACTTAGCACCCCCGTTTTACCCCCTTAGGGGGTGAATTTTCAAAAATCCTTTCTTAGTGCTCCCCTACGTTATAAAAGGAACCCCTGTGCAAAATTTCAAGTTTCTAGCCCTTATAGTTTAGGCCCTGCGTTGATATGTCAGTCAGTCAGTCAGTCAGTCAGTCAGTCAGTCAGACACCTTCTCCTTTTATATATTGTAAGAAGATTGCCGGCGAAGGAGCTGATCCCGACTCGTGAGCAGCTATGTTCACGTCGGTGTACCGTGGCTCCAGTGGGAATCGATGCAGACTTCACTGCGTTGTAGGGACTCGGTGCGGTGCGGACGTATTAGACTAAATTGATTTCGGGCGTGATATGAAAATAAAATCTTATTATGTACTTTTGTAGTTGTTTTCTTTATTAGTTTCGCTTCTGACCGTAGTTTCCTTAAATCAGAAGTGGGATAATAAAGAAAGCCCACGGCTTATTTACGCTAAAAGCTATCATCTGACAAGTGTAAATTCAGTTTTTTTTAGTTTAATTGTTTTTTTTATTTTTATTATTAGTTCTTGATATTTTTATGCGAATTCTGTGTTCAGTGTATACTTGAGTGCGATCATTGCAACATTTATTTGCCATTAGTTATTGTTTTAGTGTAGGACTAACGCAGTTAGATCTTAGTAAGTAATACTATCAGAGTTGAAAGTGGACCCTTTGTTTTGTTTGTGTACTGGGTACCAAACCCAAGTTGAGTGCGGTACGCTTACGTCATGCCGAATAATAAGAGATCGCGTCGGCAACGTTCGATAACGCGGGAAATAACCCGAAGTGCGTCTCGTACTTGTCGCTCTCGCGGAAGAGATCGGGAATGTGCTCGTACGCGGTCGCGATCATCATCTACGTCTCATAGTGCGCATAAACGTAACTCAAACACTGTAAGCGATATGTTAGGCGCTATTGTGGAACGTTTGAATGCTTTAGATAATAGAAATAAATCAACTCATAAGCGTTCGTATACAAATCCGGGTGAAAAAGATTGTGGCGTCCCCACAGAAATAATAAGTGGAACTCCCCCTGGCACGCCGCCTAATAACTCAACCGATAACGGTGCGCCTACGTCTGTAGACGGGACACTTCAAGTGCCGCCCGTTATTGAGTCTCAAATATTAACTGACGCATTTGGGAACGCGCTTCGCTCGCTTAATACAGCTGTTTGTTCCAACCAACCATATTATATTTCAAACTTTGATCCATGTTTACACGACATAGAAGTTTGGTGTCGAGAAGTAGATCGCGCAAAGCTCACTAATAACTGGAGTGATAACGAATGCTTATCTCGGATAGGTAACTGCCTAAACGGTGACGCTCGAACATGGCTCAACGAGTGGGTAACAAATGATCGTAGCTGGAGTGCATTTAAAAGAGAATTTAAGCCCTTATGTCCGAAAAAAGTAGACTTAGCTAATATATTGTTCGACGTCATGAAAACTACTTCTGACGAATATTCGACATACGCTGATTATGCACGTCGTTCGCTACTTCGTTTACGTATTGTAGTGGGTTTAAGTGACGAACTGATTTCGGCAATAGTTATTCGCGGAGTTACTGACCCACAAATTAGAGCAGCTGCAACTAATGCTAACTTAATGCCTAATGATTTAGTTAAGTTCTTTTCTATATATGTGAAGAGTGGACCTAGTACATCATATAAGAGACATTCCATTCAACCTAGCTATAATCGGCAAGACACTTTTAAATCAAAGCGTGACAATATTAGGAAACGAAGATTTGAGGATTCGAAGTGCTTTTCTTGTGGGCAACCGGGTCATGTATTTGCTAACTGTCGTAAAAGACTAATGAATTGCCCCGGAAATAACAGTTTTAATTCTACTTCCCAGACATCTAGTCCTCAAATTAAGTATACCCAGACAAAAGCAGAACAGTGTTCTTTTTGTTAAAAGCCTGGTCATAAGGTAGAAACTTGTTTCGCTAAATTAAGATCTGAATCCAGAAACAAAAGTAACATTAATTTTTGCCATGAATTAAAAAATACTAGTAATAGTGACGTCGTAGTTGCAGTTATACAGGGCATACCGATAGACGTTTTGATAGATAGTGGGTCAACGGTATCCCTTATTTCATCATCACTGATTAAACATTTTAATAGTCCCCGGAAACCGGCATTTCGTATCTTGAAAGGTATTGGCGGACAAGAGATAGAATCTACTTGCTATGTAACTCTGCCAATAGAATTCGATGAAGTCACTTTGGAAGTAGATCTGTTTATAATACCAGCGGAATATATGAACACTCCTATTATAATAGGAACGGATGTGTTGAATCGTGAAGATATTACATACGTACGAACTCGAATGCGGCAGTGTATCACGCGTAACAGTAAAACATCTGCGAGTGTTCCGACAGTTGAGTTTAGTGGACAACCAGTGGTAAATACCGGTCTTGAGGGTGATGACTTAAATAAACTTTTAGCTATTATTCGAAAATTTTCTGAACATTTTATATCAGGAACAGCTAGTTCAACAGTAAAAACTGGAAGTATGTCCATAAAGCTCAAAAGCGATACCCCTGTAAACTACCGACCTTACCGACTATCACAAGCCGAAACGCTACGTGTTCGAGAAATCATTAAAGATTTATTAGACAAAGGCATTATTCAGGAGTCTGAGTCCGATTTTGCTAGTCCCATTCTTCTTGTTAAAAAGAAAAATGGAGATGATCGTATGTGCGTAGACTATCGTAAACTTAACGATATAACAATCAAAGATCGCTTTCCCCTCCCATTGATAGACGACCATATAGATCGCTTAGGTCGACATGTATTTTTTACGAGTCTTGACATGGCGACAGGATTTCATCAGATTCCTATGGAGAAAGATTCAATCCCGCGGACAGCATTTATAACAACTGAAGGCCATTACGAATACTTAAAATTACCTTATGGATTAGCCAATGCCCCAGTAGTTTACCAGAGAATAATTACAAATACACTTCGTGATTTTATTGATTGTGGTACGGTTCTAGTTTATATAGATGATGTGCTAATTTTAAGCGATACCATTGATGAAGGTTTAGCAAGTCTTAGGAGAGTTCTCGAGGCTTTAACGGAAGCTGGTTTCTCTATAAACCTGAAAAAATGTTCATTCTTATGTAAAAAAATTGAGTATTTGGGTCGCCTTATTAGCCAGGGTCAGGTACAGCCGAGCCCACTAAAAGTAAAAGCTCTTGTTCAAGCTCCTACACCGAAAAATGTAAAACAGGTACGTCAATTTTTAGGTTTAGCAGGGTATTTCCGAAAGTATATTGCCGGTTTCGCATCCAAAGTAGCATGCATTACACACCTAACTAAGAATGGTGTCATGTTTCATTGGGGTACTGAACAGGAAGCTGCTAGGAAAAGCATTATAGAGCATTTGATTAGTGAGCCAATTTTAGCAATTTATGACCCAAAACTTCCAACTGAGTTGCACACTGATGCCAGTGCAGTCGGTTATGGTGCAATTTTAATTCAAATACATAATTCCAGTCACAAACGCGTAGTAGCCTATTTCAGTCGATTGACTCAGGGTTCTGAATCAAACTATCATTCTTATGAATTAGAAACGCTTGCTGTTGTAAAGGCTCTTCAAAACTTCAGACATTATCTTATCGGTATGGCTTTCACTGTAGTCACAGACTGCAATGCCCTTAAGCTAACGCAAAAGAAGAAGGATTTAATTCCAAGGGTAGCTAGATGGTGGATGTATTTGCAGGATTTCAACTTTTCTCTCGAATACCGTAAAGGCACTTCCATGGCCCATGTTGATTATTTAAGCCGAAATCCTGTAAACCTGGTTCAGATTGAAAAGCCTCGTAATTGGGCTCAAATAGCACAGGCCGCCGATGAAGAAACGCAAACTCTTATGGAGCAATTAAATGACGGCAAATTAGATCCTAAACAATATGAAAAAAAGAATGATCTTCTTTATTACAAACTAGCTGACCCGGCAAACGTTGTTTTGCCATATAAATAATTTTTACTGAATATTTTGGGAGAACTTCATGTAAGTGTGTGGACTACAACTACCACTACCAATACCACTACACCTACTACTACCACTACCCCTACCACTAACACTACCCCTACCACTACCCCTACCACTACTCCTACCACTACCCCTACCTCTACCACTACCCCTACCATTACCAATACCACTACCCCTACCACTACACCTACCAATACCCCTACCACTACCCCTACCACTACCCCTACCACTACCCCTACCCCTACCATTACCAATACCACTACCACTACCCCTACCACTACCCCTACCACTACCACTACCCCTACCACTACACCTACCACTAACACTACCCCTACCACTACCCCTACATCTACCCCTACCACTACCTATCACGCACCGGCGCCATCTACTTAAAATATTGGTTTGTAGTACATGCTATGTATCAGAGATGGCGCTGTATGTGAAAAAAGATTTTTCCCGCTTTTCTGTTGAAATTTTTCCTAAATTTTCTTTGCTATAAACCTCACCGAGCCCGAGACCTTTCCAACGAATGCAAAACCGTGGAAATCGGTTCGTGCGTTCTGGAGTTATAGCGTCAGGAAGGAAAACCCGACTTATTTTTATATAGTAGATTACATAGCTGTCATTATACGTCAATTACATAGCTGTCATTTGCGTTTTGTTATTCCGAGTCTGATTCTTTTTTGTTATACCACGTTTTATAGTGACTGACGTTTCATGTCAAGTCACACGGGAACGCTGTCGAACGGGATAAAAAGTATCCTATGTCCGTCTCCTGGCTCTAAGCTACCTCCCTACCAATTTTCAGCCAAATCTGTTCTGCCGTTCTTGAGTTATAAGTGGTGTAACTAACACGACTTTCTTTTATATATATAGATATGCATCAGTTGGTGAACAAACACGTCTCTTATGTTTTATCCCTAAAGGCCATCGACTCAGTTTGCTTCGCGTGTTTCATGACGAGCACTGTCACCAAGGTGTAGACAAAACTCTAGATCTCATTTTGAAACATTTTTGGTTCCCCGGCATAAGACCGTTTGTTCAAAAGTATATTAATCATTGCATTGTATGTATGTCACAAAAGAAGGTGCCTCGTGCACCACAACAACCAATTCATTCCTGGCAAAAACCAGATTGCCCCTTCGAAACAATTCACTGTGATGTGTTGGGTCCTCTCCCCGAATCAAATGGGCACCGATACGTCCTTATCATCGTAGACGCTTTTTCAAAGTTTATTCTTTTGTACCCAATGATCAGGCAAGATGCCAACGAGTTGAAGCGTCATTTTATAAATGCCGTCTCATTATTTGGTTCGCCAAAGTTAGTTGTTGCCGATCGGGGCCGGATGTTTCAAAGCACCGAATTTCTAAGCTGGATGGACGAGCTTGGCAGTGAGGTACACCTGATCACGCCTGAAATGCATCAATCCAATGGACAGGTTGAACGCTATTGCCGCACCTTGCTGAATATGATCCGCATTCATTCTAATTACCGTCAAGACGAATGGTCTAGCGTAATTTGGAGATTACAACTGATTCTCAACATGACCAAACAGAAGACAACTCAGCATTCACCTCTGAGTCTTCTCATTGGGACAAATACTGCAACACCGTTGATTCGCAATCTTATCCGTGATGTGGCGATAGAGAGTTCAAAGCCTAATCGTGAAGCACTGCGTGAAATGACACGGCAGAGAGCTTCAGAACGCTTGAAGCAAAACCAACGGCGACAAGACGCTCTGGTTAACAAAAACAGACATTCACCCAATGTTTTTGATGAAAAGTCGCTTGTTTTCGTAATTAAAAAAGCACAGTCCACTGGAAAGCTTGACTCTGGCATGCGCGGTCCTTATCGCGTGATAAAAGCTTTGCCTCAGGGGAGGTACGAATTGCAGTTGGTTTCTGGCTCTTATGGAAAGTCAACCCAAGCTGCGGCAGAGTACATGGTACCTTGGAGAGGAGAGTGGACTCCTGATGCGTGCACTGCTTTCTTTGAAAGTGAGTTCCGCGATTCATTATTATTTTCTTTCGTTTTTCTTAAAAGTTATGAACTAAGTGAGCAGACCTCACAATTCATGTCTTTACGAGCAGACCTCGTACATAGGTGAGCAGACCTCACAATTCATGTTTTTACGAGCAGACCTCGTACATATGTGAGCAGACCTCACAATTCATGTCTTTACGAGCAGACCTCGTACATAGGTGAGCAGACCTCACAATTCATGTTTTTACGAGCAGACCTCGTACATATGTGAGCAGACCTCACAATTCATGTCTTTACGAGCAGACCTCGTACATATGTGAGCAGACCTCACAATTCATGTCTTTACGAGCAGACCTCGTACATATGTGAGCAGACCTCACAATTCATGTCTTCATGAGCAGACTTCGTTCATGTGAGCAGACCTCACAATTTCATATTTTTACGAGTAGACCTTGTTCATGTGAGCAGACCTCACAAATTCCATTTTAATGGAATGTTGAAGTAAGAATTGTTTTCCATGTAGCTGAAGATAGAGAAGATCCTGAGTCTACCTCGCCTGAGAGTAGCCTGTCCGAGAGGTCAATTCAACGGCAGGCAGAGCATCATTCGTCTGAAGAATCACAGAACGCAGTCCTAGAGAACGAGAACGTTCTGCTGTCAGGAGAAGCCGTGTAAGAAGATTGCCGGCGAAGGAGCTGATCCCGACTCGTGAGCAGCTATGTTCACGTCGGTGTACCGTGGCTCCAGTGGGAATCGATGCAGACTTCACTGCGTTGTAGGGACTCGGTGCGGTGCGGACGTATTAGACTAAATTGATTTCGGGCGTGATATGAAAATAAAATCTTATTATGTACTTTTGTAGTTGTTTTCTTTATTAGTTTCGCTTCTGACCGTAGTTTCCTTAAAATATATAGATTTGAGAAGAGATGAGTCAAAATTTTTCTGCCGTGTGAAAGGAGCGTAAGACGGCTGATCTATCGCAGGATCAAAGGGAGCGACACATGATACAGCATACCTTGCTCATTTCCTCGAACCGCTTGGCGTCGGCCTCGGCCTGCAGCCTCTCCCTCTCGATACGCTCCTGCTCACGAATCTTGAGCCTCTCGTTCAACTCCTCCCATTCCTCCTCCTCTGTCATGTATCTCTGTAACAATTGCAACATTAAAGCTGGAAACTAATTATTGCAGGCGTATGTAAATCGCGACCGACAGCCGCGTCCGATTCAAATGTCCAATCAAGATTTCGCTCAAGGACGGTTAAATGTTTCGCCCACGACTTACAACCGAGTGTACACAGTGTAATGTTAAATGAACTATCCAGATAGTCAGCCGCTTAAATACTAACGGCTGTTCTCTATTTTATTCTTGTTTTATTAGTAACGAATCGCTTGTCTTGCTCTCAGTCGAACGTCAAACGAAATAATATTCAAAACAAACACATCAACTGAGGAAGTTAACATCACTACAGTGATAAAATAAATGAGAAAATAACAAAAGCATGCTCACTTTCTTTCTTTTGCTGCTACTGTCTTCTTCCTCTCCATTCTTCTCTGCGTTATTCTCTTCAGTAACTTCACTTGGCTCAGATTTTTCTTTATTCGCTTCACTATCGACTTCCATTTTTTCTGCATGAACAATTAAATTTATTAAATTAATTGATATACTTGAAGAAAAAAAATTACATTCTTACAATCATAAAAGGTGTCACATTTACACGTTAGAGCTTTTCTGTGCATCCTATGTTGTCGACATCAGGGTTTTTACACTATATATTATTATGTATACTATACTAACCAAAATATATGTAAGTAAATTTCAAAATCCTAATAGGTATAAAGATGCAGAACAGTATGTGAAACATCAATTTTGTTCTTGCAAATAAATTATGATTATGATTATGATGCATGATTATAAGGTGGGTCGTGAACAATATAAAACTTGATGATTAATAAAGAAAAATTGATATTATAAAAAACCAAATAACTTAATGATGAACTCCTCTGACTGATTTATGGGTCACTGTTTTACTGTTTCGTACTATAAATTATTTACGTAAACAAAGCTAGCACCGCATACATTTTTCCTACTCTGCCAATGACCAATTATAGTTAGCCTGCAAAAATTGCAATTATAACTGCTGATAAAATTTGAAAGCATGTTTATTGATTCTTGATTCGATAGTTTATTACTTAGATTAGTTCATGCAATAGCGAGAATTTTGTGTGATGGAGGAAGCTCTCGCATCAACTTGTATTGTTAGAAATAAAATATAATTTTATGCAAAATTATGCCTTAAAAGATAAGCCTTAATGGATATTAATCTATGAGCGCATGTATGACTATAGATGACACAGAACTGGTCCCCTACAATCATTGATTTATCAAGTAAAAAAGAGGTTAAACCTAGTAGCAAATAACAAACTTTAAGCCAGTCCTTGGATCAAAGTAAAATTTATGTTTAAATAAATATGACAGATTAAAATAAATAAGGGGTTCTTTGGACCGTTGAGGTCTGACATCTCTCTCAGATAAGCAATGCAGTACTTACCCGGTTTCTCCCCCGCATCTTCTTCCTCCTTTACTTCAGGACTCCTGAAAAAAATGTATAAAAGCTATTGTGAACTTAAGATAGTGGTATAATACACCATAGACAAAATACATTGTCATTATTACTAAAACATTATTTAAATCACTGTCAATAGCCAAAAAAAGGATAAATGTGTATATTATGATAGTTTAAGTAAAACTGAATATAATACAAAATCAATACAATATTTTTTTATCTTTTAATTGGTTTTTCCAGACGTCTTGCTTTCGTTGTTTATTCATAATCCCACGCATAGGACGTATTGAGTTATTCTATTACTCTGCATAACTTCTCCAAGCTAACATACTATTCATTAAAATGTAACAAATCATTATGAGAAATCTAAGTTGGTTATTTATATGACATGTGCATCTATCAATGGTAATGTTTTATACCAACATAATAATATGTTACAAAATTAATAACAATGAAAGTCTCTCTTTAATATCTTTAAAACAGAACAATTCATTTAATTGCCAAATTGGCTCAGTATTTAAAATCACTCATATTACCTACATTCTTGGTGTACACAGGTGTAAAATTAATAGCTTATTAAATATTTAAGTAATTGTCTTGAAAAGCGTCATTCATATAATATCAATTGTGCAAGTGGTTAATAATGAACCACTTGCATTTAAATTATATTTCATTTTTAGACAACTAAACAAACATTCAAGGTAAAATAAATAGTTATCAAGTAATTCAAGTCTGTAACACATTTGAAATATGAATCTAGTGAATCCAATACTTAAAAATCGATGTGGATACTTTTACAATTAAACCTAAATATAATTAGGTTTATTTAGAAATACATATGCCCTTTCAAGACCAAGACTTCTCATACTGACACTTAAAAGAAGAAGAACGTTTATTACAGAAATCACACTACAACATACACAAATATGATACAAACAAACGTACAAAACATTCCTCAATTCTAAAAATATAATAAAACACAACAATAAAATGCTTACATGTCATCATCTATACTGTAGATTTCTTTCTCATCAGGCTTTTCAGGTTCTGAGGTGGATGGTCTTTTCACAGGGGCAGGTTCCGGGGCCTCTGGTGGACTCTCCTCGGTTGGAGCCGGTACACCCCTTGGTGGGGATTTCTCAGGCTCAGGCTGTGAAGGCTCCAATTCCTGTTTTATTTCCTCCTCTATGGTATCAGGCCGCTCTTCACGGGTAGGCTGTAGGAAGAAAATTTAAAAATAATTACTTAGTGATATGTAATTCAATCAATTGAAATATGAATTTACAATTGATTGAACATGAATACAACACAATGCATCATACAACTCATTAATTAGTCTGTCCTTTCTTTCAGTAAGTCATAGACATGACAAAATTATGACCAGAACAGAAGGTTAATCATGGGCAATAAACAGCTTTTTGGATTGATCTTATAAATCAACTTACTTATACTTCACTATTTCATAAGTGTTACAGCATCCCATACTTGAAAGGCAATTCCTTTTTATTGATTTTAATGTGTTAACAACTTAAGACTAATTGGTCAATTACTTAAAAATTATTAACTCACCTTCAGAGGGGTGGAAGCTAGGTAGGACGAGCGTCGCCTAGTAGTCCTGGCTGCGGGGCGTCGGGGCGTGTCACCCTCGTCGGGGTCCTCATTTGTCGTATCCAGGACAGACGTGTCAGGAAACGCTGTAGGGAAATTGAAAAAAGTATTTAGAAATAAATGCTCTTTAATGTTGTAGCCTTTAGCACTCTTATAGTTATATTGGACTACAACAGTTGTACATTGGAAGATAATCTAAATAAACATAATGTAGTTTAAAGATAGCCTCTGTGCTACATTTGTTAATAAGTAATTCAAATTTCGAATTCAAATTGTTTATTTGCTTTAAAGTTGTTATAATTTACAACAAGATCTTAATGTTTTCACATGATCAACTATAATAAAAATGTGGTATGCAAATATAAATATAAAGTCCTTCGAAGATAAAGTCAGTAATATAATCTACATACATGTATTTGTTTTACAATTTTGTTCATAATGTCATTGGAGACATTACAAATTACAATGATGTCAGTTCTAATAACTATATTTAAATGTCATACATATAATTATGAATAAAATATCAAAAATGTTGGTTAAACAATTCCCATGTCATAATAACAGTAATTTACTAAACGCTGTTTCATTTGTATTTTAAATTAATAATCAAAAGTTTCTTCATGTCGTCAGGAATTTTATTATATAATTTAATTAATTTGCACTTATCAGATACACTTACCAAAATAGACCAAAACAAAAATTTTGAAGCAAATACACTTAATATAGTATAGTCTACCTATTTCAGCTTATCAATTGCTTGTGCTGTAAAACTAGAAACAGTAACACAATCAGCTAAGCTTCTTTATGTGAATTCTAGAGAATATCCTAGGTAGAGCAAGCAAATAGAGCCTTACCACTGAGTAAAACAACTGATATTTACAAAACACGACAAAACCTCATTTCACGGTGTTAACTACTTTATTATCAGCGTTTGCAAGTACAACTTCAGTAGTGATTGTGAAATTTTTACAACTTCTGGTTAAAGCAAGAATTTACAGGTATAGTTTATGGTTGGCATAGCTAAATACATAACTATGCCTATGGTTTTGGCCTTAATGAATAAAAAGTTTTGAATTAAATCCGTTTTTCTAGTTACCCTATTTGTAAACAATCATGGGACTACATTTGTTTTAAATATATATTACAGCAGATTGTCGAAATGGACAGATATCACAAGATATGTTCCATTTTACTCATTTTTGAGAAGTAACCTTTACCTAGAGGTCAACTTGATCGCAATAACGTTCTGTTAAACACAATTTTTGTGAAACTTTATTGTGGCTTTGATGGATTTTAGCTTTAGAGATGTCGTTAGATTCGTCTCAATTGTGAGTAAAAAAACAGCCAATTTATAAGTTAAAAAGGCCAATTTTTGGCACCATTTGATGTCATCAAAATCATTTTTTCTCATGTGGAGTATCAAAATAACGGGTTTTGTCAACTGCTTGCAAAAATTGAAATTTGTAACATGTGTCTCATTAAAGAATTATCAGCACTAAAGCATTATTTTAGATAATGTAAAAATCATAAGTGTGAGGCATTTATAATATATGATATTATGTATTTAACCGTTTCTAGATATGTTTTGTTATATCGGACTCATGCCTATTCAGTAAGCTAGATAAACGTTTGTTTATAGAGAAATGATGCCATGGAATGAATTGCCAAATATGTAATGAAACAACAGAAGGGAACATTAATATATTTCAGACATTTACTGATTGGAACAATCATTCCATTGCATTCTCCATATATTCAGATGATGGCAAACCATTTATTATTTCCAGTCTCAAATGGATCGTTCTAAAAATTCTAAATTAATCATTGAGTCAATCATTGTTTGACTCAATAGATGGCATGATTTATGATAAAATTGTTGTTTTTTGTGTGAGCAAACCGAATGCCTACAAGCCAGGCTCGTAGATATCGTTTTTTCCAAGGGCTTCCACCTATAGCATTATGTCACATACACAATGATAAATAAAACATGGCTTCAACTATAACGAACACGAGCTTGCACGTGTTTGAAACTGAAATCAACCGATAGGAATCAACATTTGGCATATATTGTGCAATGTATGAACTAGAAATTCAGAGAAATAGTTTAGTTGAAAATTACCTTTGCCTGTTTTAGCTTCTAGGGCCTTTTTCAATCTTTCCACTAAAGCCGGCTTGTTACCCTTCGTATCAAGACCGAGGGCGCCCAGCTCGGACCGTAGGTCCACCACCTTCATCTTGGCGGGATCCATATTTACTTTTATGAGCTCAATGCAGAAAACAAATATTCAACCGATAACTCAATCGAAACAACATTTACTTATAAACAACCATTACTCGCTAAATTATTAGCAATCACGGAAAAAGAAAGCGCCAATCCAGTACAATATGGCGGCGATGCGAATGCGAGAAAAGCATAGACAAAAATTCGTTTAACGGATACATCGTCGTTTTCTTTTCCACTACTCTGGCTTCTAGTGTTTTGGCTCACAGTAAATTAAAACCATAGAAATTTTTGTTATTAACTGAAACAGTAAACAACTAACCACTGATCTCTTTCATTTACGGAGGTTTGTCGGACTTTTGACTGAATCAACGGACAAAATCATCGGAAAAATCACAATTTGTCAGTAAAAACTAATAAAATGCTGTGTGAAAGTTGTACATACGCATTGTTTGATTTATGGTGAAAAGAAATTTGCCAACTTTTCCCTACTTTAGC
The DNA here is from genome assembly GCA_944567765.1 of Carterocephalus palaemon. Taxonomy (NCBI): domain Eukaryota; kingdom Metazoa; phylum Arthropoda; class Insecta; order Lepidoptera; family Hesperiidae; genus Carterocephalus; species Carterocephalus palaemon. The sequence goes on from OX155664.1 coordinate 5,631,474, forward strand.
TGGGCAAATCCCACAACATAATTAAAAAACTAAAGTCACATCCTTTGAATAGGTCACATCACAAACCTGGTCAAAAGTCGGTCGTACGAACCTTGCCTATATCAAAAAGGTGAACTCTCACATAAAATACCAGTCAAAAGGCTCTGAAACTTCGCTGTGGCCTGTTTTAGTAGGTTGACCATGTTAGCGAGGGACAATGTGAGACTTATGATTGTGGACTGATTCCTATTGCTCTTTTGCAGTACAATAAAACAGTAAGTTATACATGGTGAAAATTGTTTGATTATTCTAAGAAATAAATAAATACCCACCCCACCCACGACCCCTGGTGTAATAAGCAAGATCACTTCCGATTGCGCCAATGGGCCAGTCATTTATGGGTACCGTGATTATGGTTGTCGGGGTTGCTGATCACGAATATAATACCTATTTTCGGAATCCATGTTGGCAGACACGACTTTTTCAATAAAATCAATATGGGTATCGTGTGTGGTTTTCGAGGATACCGATTACGAATATTACGCCTCTCGGATAGGATCGCGATAGCTTAGTTTAGTCTGGAGAATCCAGACTAAACTAAGCTATCGCGATCCTACGCTAAATGTGGCCGTAATTCGTTAGGCTACATATCGCAATAATGCGAATAGCCTTGCGCAACTTATGTAGTAAAATTTTTCTTCCTTGCTTATAACATTATCGAGATTCAGCGAATATTTGCGTAATCGGGCGAAGGAGAATGCTTCGCGCATCAAAAAGTTTTGTTGCTACATGAGTCGCTACAATTCTACGATCTTTACATCGCGATAACGCGTCACATAATAATTTCGAGCGATAATGTGGTTTATACATTTCTAAACTGCCGTCAAATGACATTGTTGCCCGGCGACATGTTATTATTTAGAGCCATGGAATTAATAACACAGTGATTAATAAGCACAGTGTCTTTTAGAAGATAACTACTTCTGTTGATATTAATTTTTGAATCTCAATAATTATTAGAAGATGGCTCGTAAAGAGGAGCCTAAGAGTAAGTAGAACACTTAAATGGACAGGATAGGGTAATTAATAAGTAAACACAAACTATATTTTAAAATTTCAGTTCGTTATTTGGCTTTCGGAGCATATCCAATAATATCAAAGCAGTATTTGGCTTTCGGAGCATATCCAATAATATCAAAGCAGGCGTTTGTTTTATACTGATATATTTTATCACCCACTGCAACTTTTCTCTACCTACTCCATTATATATTTATCTCGTTATAGGCGTCATTGAACATTTAATTTTTTACAGTACAACCAAACAATGATTTAGAGAAGAAGATTATAGATGCTTTCGAAGTTTTTGATCACTCTGGAAAACAAGTGGTGGATGTAAGAGAAATCGGCACCATTCTTCGATCTCTGGGTAAGACACTAATTTGGCATGGCGGTTAAAGGGCTCTTCATAACGCGAGCCGAGCCAGGCTCGAAAGGCGGGTCCGGGTCCAGACATGAATCATTTGCCTCCGTTTGTATCCGTATCGCCAACACGTGTCAAGATAGCCTAATGACCCTTAAGGACCTAATAACGAGATTGCTACGGGATACGGCGATACGGATACGGGGATCGGATCGGGCAAATTATATATATCTGTACCGGGTAGGTACCCGGCTCCTCGCAACTTCACGGATGGCGAGCTTACTCAAGCAATTTCCTCCTCATACAGGTGGACAAATGAAATGGGGAATTTCTCATTTCATTAGTCCGCTGCATCCCATTCAAAAAGTACAAAATAAAATAAAATCAATTGACTATCTCTGTTGTTCGCTCTGCAAAGCAAATACACTCACAGGGAGCGCGCTATTCGCTATGGACGGACCGTCCTGTTTACATGCCACGCGTGTTATCAATCACGAGCCGCGCCACGACCGCGCGAACGCGGTGTATGCATATATAAATATAATATGCGCGCGCCTCTCCGTGTCAAAAAACCGACAAGCCATAATACGATGTGCCCCAAAGGCTCAGCTCACGTTAAAATGCCGATTACCCGCACCTATAACGCCTAAAAATAAAAATTAACTTACTTCTTATGGACTAAAGGCATATTTAAAGCATTCTCTTCCAGTCAACCTTTGGGCAGTAAGAAAACGAGAGTCTGAGAGTATAGCTTACCTCTACCTAACTAAATTTATTCGGCGACTACACGGTAGGTAGGTAGGTAGGACTACAAGGTAGGTATTACAGTAGGTAGGTACTCACCAAACTTAATGGCCACTTTGAAATTAGCTGCTCCCGCACGCGTTGTATTGGCGAACAGGCGGACACTACATAGAAAGGAACACTGAAATATATGCACTTCTTAAATTACTGGATTTCGAATTTATGTATTCTTAAACATAGTACTTAACTCAATCATTATATTTTTTTATTGGCGGTAAAAAGACCTTGTTTTTTTTTGTGTTTTTTTATCACAAGTTGAAGTTCTTCCTCCGTAGCAAAAATGGAATTCACAAGAAAATATTTTAGGGCGATGATTTTTTATGATTTTAAAAGTTTACTGATTCCGCAAGTCTGCACTGCACATCTTCAAAATGCTTTTGGGAGGGAAGCACTTTATTTGGGCACCGTAAGACGTTGGTATGCAAAATTTAATCGTGGCCGTGTTTCTTGTTGCCGCTGGATTCCTCATGAACTCACTCCTGGCACCATGCTATTTCTTTATTTTCCCAAAAATTAAAGATTTGATGAGAGGTATGATTTATGGGGCTGGAAGAGGGTGTTTCAACCCTTCCGCCAGAATACTTTACAAACTTGCCTTAAACAGACCCAATATTGATTAACTCATTAATTTAGATGTTGTGCTGTATATGTAAGAAAAAGTAGCATGTACGTGGGCGACATATTCGTTTGTACGAAATAGTATATTTCATTACAAGTACAAGTGCGGAAAGCCTGTCATTGCAAAGAGTTCCGACAAATGTCTACCCGAGCCGAAGGCGAGGGTTGACAGTCGGAACAAGTTGCAATGACGGTTCCGCACGTGTACTGAACAACTATTTTTAACACAGTTGCGAAAAAATGAAGCAATTTAATAAAATAATAAAAACGCAAACTATACTCGCAAAGAACATTTTTGGAAAATGGCGCCAACCGTAAAAGAATACAGAGTATTGCAGAGATTTTTTTTTGTTTTCTTCACCCATTCTGGGTAGGCAAAGGGAACTATGCTCATACAGCCAAGTCTTCAGTAGAATTTTTTTATTGACATGAAATTTATTGAGATGAAATGAAATGAAACCTAACCTAACTCATTAAATCAAATCATTAAATCTGATATTGAAACAAATTAGTAGCTTCTTTTTAGAAATATTTGCATGAATCATAAAAACTTCTATGAATTGTTTTTTAGTAAAAACTTCGTGGTTGGTTCTTTCTTTTTAATAGACATTATTTTGACAGTTGGGAAAGAGAACGCACGAGTTCGGAAAAGGTAAAGTAAAAGCACGAGTGTGTAATAGCTCACCACAGAGTACATTTTATATAACTGAAATAGAGTCCGCGCTCAAGGCTTGTGCATGGCCCATGAATGTGACGCCATCTGTTTTTTAATTTGGAAAACTTCATGCATTTTTCTGCACCTTGGCACCTTTAATTTAAATTTTCTTTTAATGTTTCAATTAGAATAGAATTAGTTAGCTCTTAATCACAGAGTACATTTTATATATCTGAAATAGAGTCCGCGCTCAAGGCTTGTGCATGGCCCATGAATGTGACGCCATCTATTTTTTAATTTGGAAAACTTCGTGCATTTTTCTGCACCTTGGCACCTTTAATTTAAATTTTCTTTTATTGTTTCAATTAGAATAGAATTAGTTAGCTCTTAATTCATTAAGATCAAATACAATATGCCATCTTTTAGAGCATTAGTAACTAATCCTATTTTATAAAAATAAGAAGACTGTAATTTTATACGATAATTTATTGTTTAATTTATATTGCTACAGTAACACAAAGCGTAGGTAAAACACCAATGTTTACAAAGAATTAAAAAAGGCCCTGAAATTGTCAGAGAACACAACATTCATTCATGTTTAAAATTTCTTTGGCTGCATTCGAAGCCTCTGGTATAGGATACTTCTCCATCCTGTACAAGATATGAAGTCACTTTTGAAGCAGCACTACTTATAAATAATTTAAGCAGTCTTCATTCACCTGAGAAAAATTATGAACCTGACTCGACTCATGCACAGGATTCAAATCATTCTTCATTCTTCTCAAACTGTTCTTCAATTTAAGTGATGAACAGAAGTCCAGTTATGCTTCGGAACTAGATTTTGACGACATCGATATTAATAAGTATTACATATTATTATTCGTAAGTAGACGTACATGCGGGGCTTCGGAATCTTATTTATCACGTCGTGAGGTGGAAAAATCGTAAAAAGCAGTGAAAATGCATTTATTTACAATTAATATTATTGAAATTAATGACACATTTGACATGTGACATTTGAATTTTCATTTTTAATTTAACTAAATGGCGTTTGTACAGTCCATTCCTACAATTCAACGACAGTAATTATGGAATATCAATATTTAAATTACAATATTTAAAATTGCTGGACCCATTTTCTGAACTTAATATTACTAATTATGGTTTATTTAGTACATAATGTTTTGTTTTATAAATCTGACTTGATGTTACCAGATCAAAATATATAAAATAAATGGACAACCATTGGTAACACTGAATTGAAAAACGTCATTACTTGTGTAGATTAGTACCATCTTTTGTCTAATTTTAGAATGAAAATCAGTATAACCTGACAATATTTAATATCATGTCGCAGCAAACAAAGTCTACGTGTTTCTATACATCCTAAATTTGATTGGTTTTCCAAATATCTATTGTCTATGCTTCCGAGTAGGTTTTTTTTAACTGCAAACACCCTGTAGCTCACTTCCCGAACGCTATACGTCCCTGTAATATGCCACTTTTTGAGCAACTGTATTAAAAAAGCCCTTTTTTTTAAGAAATAAAAAAAATAAAACAGTACGTGAAAAACATCCAGTAAACTAGCACATGTTGTCAAAAATGGTTTGACCGAATAAAAAAATTTTTTATATTAATGTAATGGAGGATACTTCGATAAGCAGTAAATATTTTATTTTACCTACATGTAAATTTTATTTATATCACATTTGCTCGTAAAGGGTCTCTTATTACACCAATTTCAATATCGTAATGTATCTCATTACGCACTTGTGCGGTAATGTAAAGTAAAACGCACTTGTGCGGTAATGTAATGATTTCTTTTTAAAAAGGTCACGGTTTATCAAGATGCTCCGTCTAAAACGAACGATACTTTTTTCAATCTTAGCAAAGAGTTTTTATGTTCAGAAAAGTGTTCAACATCTTATGAATAAAATTAACTTTGGGAGATAAAATATAAAAAATAAACAATTAATTCTTTAATTTAATTAATTTTGACAATAAATTACAATAATTTATCTGTATCAAAAACAAAAAAATATTAATTTACTTTATTAGTAATACTGGCTGTTTTTGTGTCTTTGCCTTAAAAAAAAAGTGCTGATGCGCGCGCATCGTTTTGTGAACAAGACAAGTAAAAATTATTCCGCGCGCTTTTTCTTTTCGTTGCATTGTTTTTATTTGAAAATGTCATCAAGTAAATGATGAATTTATTACTTTTTTTTTCCTCGCAAATATGTTATAAAACGTCGTATGACATACGTGCGCTTTGATAATTACAGCCTCTGCTTTCTTGTAGCCCGCCTGCGGCTCGGGCTAGCAATATCGCCTTGGCTGTAATTTTCAACTTACCGCACTTGTATCATAATGTACTATAATGAGTTATGTACCTACGCAAAGCTTTCAGTGTATAACGTATAACTTTCCAGTAACGTGGATCAAATGGAATAAAATATGAATTAGTTGAGATTTCTGCTATATTTTTATTACAATGTTGACTGCATTCATTCGTCTATTAGACGGACTGACTGTTAGCGTCTTCATAGCTTGTTACTGTATTTTGTAGTAGGATTATTTTGTTGCAGGATGTTGTCCTACTGAAGCTGAAATACAGGAAGTGATTCTAGCAACGGAAAATAAAGAGGCGACAGGAAATGTGCCACTAACCAATTTTCTACCGTACATGTGCAAAGTTATGATAGAACACAGGTACCTCATTCGTTTAAACCTACAAACCTAACGTCTATTGAGACACGTACCTGATCAGTTTTGGATGAGAACGCGAAGCAGTAAACAGTCGATACTTATTTGAAGTTGCTTACGTGAACAAACGCATGCACGGCGGACTGCGGTGCGACGCAAATTTAAGCTAACGCGTTTATAGTTTACATTGGTGATGTATTTTAACAGTTTTAGAGCCCTCTAAATATAGGTAGGTCATGAAAATCCTTTTTAACCGTGTCCGAAGTTCGGTTAAAGTAGCTTAGTACTGGACTTAGTTTATGTTTTGAGCTTCACTTGTCTTCTTGTGGAACCGATTCACAAAGTAGATATTAGGTACAGAGATTAAGCTTCATAGGAACGTGCAAATCGGTTGCACTCCTACAAGCACGCGGGACATCTATGTGTGGCCACTGGCCGCTTGTCGCGTACGCGGCGAGAGTGGAAAAAACCGGTTGACGCTGTCACATCAAGTTGAAAATCGCAGGGTAATCGCTACGCACATTGTTGGTTTTGTTAGTTGCAAGTTTGAATATCTAATATAAAAACGTGGTATTAATAATAATGGTTGTATATTGTACTGTGTGTATGAATAATGCTAGAAAAAATAAAAATATATCATACTTTAACTATCCCAAGGAGTGCAATAGGTAAGTAAATATTTGATTATTACTTTTTCAAGTAAGTACCTTTATTTTACGGAATTATCCTTTTTTTAATAAGAAATGTGTACTACACGGTGTGTTTTTACCTTTTTATTATTATTACAAGCTTTTACTTAACATTTGTAGGTATGTGGGTGGGTTGGTACGTACTATGTGTTTTAAATTTAAGTATTGCAAGTGAGATTTGAACCACATCCAGATGTCTTATTGAACTGAAATTTTTCCTGCGTAACTTCGGTGACAGTACAATAATATGATAGATTATAACCTGACGCTGCAGCTAGGATTTGATATGCCATGTGAGTGTTTCCTGATACATTACTTGAAAAAACTATATATTAGATTTAGAATTTTCCATACCATAAAAATAAATAGTAAAATATTAAAAAATAAAAATTATAAAAATAAAATTATTAGAGTAAGAAATTTGTAAAGTATGTTATTTTCTATTTTCTATTCTGTATTGGTTCTTATTGTAGTATTCTTTTTATATTCTGAATAATAAAACTATTTAACAAATGATTTCTTTAATTTCTCTTAACCTGTTGTGACAACCCTACCAAAATAGGTAACAATTTTGCATGTTCTTAAGAAGATTAGCCTCTGTACCTAATATCTACTTTGTGACCGATTTACGAGTTCAAATCATCGAACGTTATAATCTGAGTTGAAGCTGTGTCTAGAATATTTTATGTTCCATTTAACGCTCGAGATTTCTGGAGCGGATTACCTACTACGTATAATAAGGAGACGAGACGGGACACAACAAAAAAAAAAAAATGAATCATCAAGTTATTGGTAATTCGACGTATTCCCGTTAGGAGGTGATAGGGGTGACCAAATACCGTAATTCGTATGTCTTAGCACTGCTAAGTCAAACGAAAATCGTAATTTAAAAAAAAAAATTCAAATGGATCTCGGACTATTTCGCAAGTCCGTAATTTCTGGTAAACCTGTGATAAAATATTTTAATGTTGATTTGATTTTATATTTCTGCGAACAGATTTTATCCAGCCAGTGCTGAGATGCTCTTGGCAGCATTTCGATATTTTGACGTAGAAGGCCGTGGGTATCTTACCAAAGAGAGATTTACTCAGCTCATGCTTGAAGAAGGAGAGCCCTTTACGCAAGTATGATTTTTGTTTTATAATTGTTGTATACAAATTAGAACTTTTACAATATCCCTTAAACTACCATGCCACTGTACGACTGCAAACTGCTGGCGGGTTCAACAAGGAGTTTGTGTTTCCGGCACCGACAGTTATTTTTGGTGGTTAATAATCTGGCTAATTCATTATGCAGGTCAGAAGCATCGATCATGCACGGCTTTCCGATTTTGCAGGCTACTAGGCTTTAGTGACTACTAAGACTAACTGTATATTCGGTAACCTAGTCCTTAGGAGGGCTACCGTAGGGTACATGAGCGGATAGTATCTACCTGAATTTGCGTTTATATAAACTCCTAAGAAACGCTTTTTGTTCTTTTCGTAATAGAAGCTTGTAAGTGATTAGTGAATGAAATCCTACCACCACAACATTCTTCATGGGGCCACGCTCTGACAAGAGTGTACGACTAACAAGAACAAGTGTAGGTACATATTTGTATTTCATGTGGGTTCCATGATGGAATGGATGGAACAATACACATGGATGGAACTTCCATCCATACACATGAACTGGCGTCTTTAATGCGAACCAGCCTTCGGTCACTTAATATTTTCCCGTGATCGAAGGGACCAGCGCACTATACATATAAAAGCATATACATATATATACACTACGTGATCAGTCTTCAAATAGACGAATGTTTTGTTTTACGAGTGGGAAACCTTTAAATGGTATCCGGACGTCGAGGGAGCGAAGCGACTTGATGCTACAGGAGGGCTCTGGAATCAGGTTTAGTATGCGCTGGTGCCCCTCAGCACAGGGTCCAACACATCCAAATCTTCCAAAGCACATCCAAATCTTCGATTTTAAGCCGACAAACCCCACACAACGCTGTACAGGGACGAATAGCGTGGTCTTCCCCGAGGCACAAAGTAGATATTAGGAACAGAGATTAAGCTTCTTAAGAACGTGCAAATCGGTTGCACTCCTACAAGCACGCGGGACATCTGTGCGTGGCCACTGGCCGCTTGTCGCGTACGCGGTGAGAGTGGAAAAAACCGGTTGACGCTACGCACATTGTTGGTTTTGTCTATGTCTAATCTATTCTGGTCCCGAGCTACATGTACCCTAACCACCGGAAGGATTTTTCAGTACTTAGGTCATCATCATCATACATCGTCTAAACAAAACCATAATGAGCCTACTATATTGTTTTTTATTACTTGCTCGAATTTGAACCAAAAGCTCTCAAATGAGAGTCTAATTATTGGCACTGACTATCACCACAGACAGACCTGAGGTGAGGCCATTAATAGCTTTAATATTGTTGGAGTATTTCAGGAAGAATTCGACGAAATGATGCAAACGGCTCTCGATCCAGTGACTGATACGATTACTTACGAATATTACATCAATCAACTCATGGTGAGTTTTTCATTTGAATAAAACGGATAAACCTACGGGTACGTTACATGTGAGGGTAGGTATATTATCGTCGTTGATACTGCAATACCGCGTAAATAACTGTGGTTAATACCGCGGAAGTACAAAAGTAGCAAATTTTAGATTTGGCGGCAGTGAGCTAAGGATACCGATTGGCTTCGGACCACATTCACAGTTTGCCATATTTATCACCATATAGACGACATATTATTGTGCATTAGGAACACATTATTACGGTTTATATTTTTAAATACTGAGTTCAATTCATTTGAGCAGACTTAAAGGACTTATGTCACCCTGCAAAAGCCAATCATGCTAGATCGATAGGGATCAACAAACATTATTTACTGTTGAAACAATTGCACTAAGTAAATATACTTGTACTATGTAATATTCTGTGTAAATACATCAAGGGGTTTCTTAACCTCTACTTTTGTTAAATAATCTGTGGCCCACCAGTTATTGCCTTTCTCTTAAATGATAAAAAATTAATGAGATAAGCGAGAACAATAGCTAGAAATTAGAAAGACATTTTAAAAAAAAAGTCCTAACCTTGCAGTTATCAATTATAAACCTAAATACATTGCTTAAATTGCAGAGATGGCACATTTTGGGAATTCCCCCGAATTCGGGGGGTTTGTAGCTATTGTAGCTATGGGGATAATTGTATGTATGTTCAAATTATTGGGGGGATTTGTGGAGGGAAAAATATTGGGTTGGAGAGAATCTGGGGATTTTGATTGACAATATCCAAATCCGTAATAATTAAATGATCTTACCCGTATGCGATCAAACTTCCAAGAATGACGAAGCTCCAAATTTATACTTACAGCCTTACAGTGCCCTCTTCCTCGTTTGTTGCATCTTGATTCGTCGGTCGCTTGAACGGTTGAACTAACCGGCTATTTCAGCTCAACTCGGAATGGGACGGGTAACGCCATAGTCCACCACGCTGGCCAAGTGCGGATTGAATTATTTTTTTTTGTATAAAAGATATCAAACGAGCTTGCAGCACCACCCATCCGCTGCCGCCCATGACAACTGTGACTGACTTTGAACAAGACTCAGTTAGGGACTGGGATGGTTAGACCAATTAGTTGAGATAGTTAATTAGAACATTAGTTGGTCAGTTCGTTAGTAGGAATGAGGACTGGGACTGTTAGTGATAGTTAGTCCTGTTAGTTGGTGTTGGTAATAGTCGAGTTAGTACTTGTTAGTAGGAGTCTCGTTCTAAGTCAGTCACAGATGTGTTGCTACCCTTGAGGACTAAGATGGTCGCCTCTAAAGAAGTGTAACCGGAAACCACACCTTTCCAACCGGACCATAATTGCTTTAAAAACAATTATTACACGGCAGAAATGGTACTAGGTACCGTGGCGGGCTGGAAATAAATCCAAACGTCGCTTAGAACCCTGATGACTAACAGATATTCCATAGATGACGCTCGCTGTTCTCCATAAAAATCGAAATCGACAAACGGATAAAGCTTTACACTGTCAATGGATACAAATTGATGAAACTTGAATGAAATTGTTATTAGCATAGATTTATTACTCTAGTATTATACCTATCTATTGTTATTAGGTACCTACTATGAACAAATGTGTGAAAAGTTGGTATAAACATGTTAGGTTGCATTTGTTGCAGTTAATGGCAAATGTGAAGAAAATATTTTCCAGATATTTCTTTAGAGGGTGGTAGGCCTAAGCCTTGATAGTGTTTGCGGGTTATCTTGTAGGTACTATTATGTATTCTGTGGTTATGCCCCCAATGTGAAACAGGGTTTAGCCAGAATAAAAACGAATAGGTTTTCCATCACAGTGTTTTACATATAATATACTAGTGGACGCCCGCAGCTTCGCTCGCGTGGAATTAGACATAATAATATATGTTTATTTTACACCCTTACAAAATTTTTACAAACTTTGAATGCCATATTTATTTATCTAATCAACAGCCTATAATATAAATTTTATGCTTCTAGTTCTGAAAATGACAAAACTTTCATAGAACCTTTCAACCCCCTTTTCAACCCCTTACAACACTTTTTTCCAAATAAAAAGTAGCCTATGTCCTTTCTCAGGCTCTAGTCTAGACTATCTGTGTAGGTACTAAATTTCATTTAAATCGGTTCAGTAGTTTTGGCGTGAAAGCCACACAGACAGACAGACAGAGTTACTTTCGCATTTATAATATTAGTATGGATATACATTTATATTTAAATATACATATACATAAATTCTCCATACTTGCTTTGCGGCTAAGAATACTTACGTTAGGTACCTAAGTACCTACTTTGTGATTCGTCGGGACTAAATACTAATCGCGATCGCATCATATGATCGCAATGAAGAGTGTCTTGTTTATGTAGGTAGAAAGTCCGTAGATACGAGTATATGTACTACTAGATACTTATGAACCTGAACACGATAATGAAAACTATAAACGTCGTTATTAATATAATAATTTACAGACAGCAACGTCTAAACTAAAACTACATAGTTCTGGCCCCTACCCTATGTCTATAACAATCTACCATAGATTTATTACTAGCAATCTATATATATAAAAGGAGATGGTGACTGACTGACTGACTGGCTGACTGACATATCAACGCAGGGCCTAAACTGTAAGGGCTAGAAACTTGAAATTTTGCACAGGGGTTCCTTTTAGAACGTAGGGGAGCACTAAGAAAGGATTTTTGAAAATTCACCCCATAAGGGGGTAAAACGGGGGTGCAAAGTTAGTATGAAACTTTGCCGTTTTTGAAGTCAAGTGGGCAACCGGAACGCGGGCAGACGTCGTTAATGGATCTAATTTTACGTGAGCGAAGCTGCTGGGCGTCCACTAGTTATTTAATATCTCCTGACGCTCTATAAAAAAAATATCATAGAAATGATTTAAGTAGGTAGGGGTAGACCATGGAGAAGGAATTTAATTTTTTCCTTTCATGTTTCATGGGGTTAACAGTAGCATTTAGATTTCCAGTCAAAAATGGTTTTCTAAGTAGCATGCCTCAAATACTCAATGCCCTAAGTAGCCTGCTCTGTTCGGAAATAGGTCCTGAGCGGCTGACAGACAGACAGACCTTTCCTCCTCCTGCGCGGCGCTGCGCTCCTGCGCTGAGGGAATTCGGAGTTAGGGGAGATCCCGTCTATCCGGGACATTTCTCCACGGGTAAACCCGTCGGTGACTTCCCCGCTGTTGAGCGTGGGAGCCAGGCGATCGTCGCGCACGCGGTTCCACTAGCCGTTAGTCGCTAATTCGGGGGGAAGAAGGTCGAACAGCTCTCTAGGGAGCGGTCGGCCTACAGGGGGGCGCGCGTGCAGCGGCGCTATCCCCCTTAGATGAGGATGTGGCCCATTGTCGGCGCGGTTATACATAACACGCGCCAACCGGTCACACACTCAAACACGGATCACAAACTCATCCAGCGACTCCAGCCTGCATCGCGCGCTATCACCGCATTCCGGACGTAGCGTTTAGAACGCAGTGGTAATCGGGATGTCAACACAGGCCGGAGCATCGCTCTCGCGACTAAGTTCTCGACCATACTCACTGCTGCGCCTGTAGAGCGCAGACTAGTGAATTCAGAGAGAGGCAGTAGGTACCTCGTGCACCACATCGCGACGGACAGCAATCGCTGTGCCTCGATAGGCGATGCCCGCGGGAGATGTCTCGTCGCGGTGGTACACGAAGTAACCGGGCAGCCGGTAAGACTCATTTGGACAGAATTTGGTTTCGTTAGCAGCACAAAGTGAACTTCAACTATGAATATAGACACTCACGAATCGTTCAGTAACAAAGTGAACTTCTTGCTCCCGAACGAGTGACCTAAGGCTACGGGCGTGGGGCGAGTCCCCCTGGGTTCCAGTATAGCAGTCTAAGTTGTACTACCATCTTGGTCCCCTAGGATACTCCGGACTAGTGAGCGGCGGATACGAGTGACAGTCCATTCCTACATTAAATTGCTAATTTAGTTATATGTGCCCTACGCAGCGTCTCTTGTCGCCATCTAACAAAGACTTGCTCGTAGCCACCTGTGTGACTATTACATACACTTGCATAGGTTAAATACGTAAATATTTAAAAGTAAAGAAAAAAAAAACAAGATAATTTTGTAAGTATTTATTGAGAAAGAAATACTGATTCATCATCATTGTACAAATACATAAAATTTCCATATCATTTGTTAAGGGAATAAAGTATTGTTTTGGTTTATAAAACAGTTTGCCTTACGCGCATGTTTTCAAACAGAAAAATAAATGGTACAGTTGGACAATATCAAAAAAATAACTCAAAAAGTCCACGAACAGTAACGTAACGTATTACTTGCGCCTTGTAAATAAATTGTGACGAGAATCAGTAGATTTCACTATATTCATAAATTTTATCCTAATTTTACCAATTAAAATTAGTCATAATCATCAATTAAAGTTAACATTAACGTTTTCTGTTTTAAAGTTAACAATCCAGTCATTATTGTAAATTAAGTAAATACCTAATATTAGAATAATTATAAAATAACGAAAATGAAAATAATAGTAACATTGAGACACTAAGCTTCACCTGTTATCTTCAAACAGGCATATAAAAAATCCTTTTCGTATTCTAAATGTTTTTGTGTAATGCATCATTTGTTTATGACCTGTCTCACTCCTGCATAAGACGACTGGCGCGGCGAGTCCTTATCGTGCTGGGCGTGACATTCGCTAAGCGAGACGAATTTCTAGAGGGAGTGCCTTTAGCAGTCTCCTTAACATTGGCCTTAGGACCTTTATCAGTCTTATCTGACTGTGTATCTCCATTCTTATCGTCTTCCTTTATTGGCTCTAGGACACGCTTTGCTGAATTATCCGATTCCTTAGGTGAATCGCCTTCGGCTTTGGAAGAGTTTGTTTTATCTTCATTTTCATTGTTCTTATTTGCAGATATATCTGTTTCATACTCAGATTCTCTGATGGTGGATAAAAGATTGGTTATTTGATCTTCTAAATCATTTCCAAGTATTTCTTCTTCAGCCTTGGCATCATTTTCTTCGCTTGGGTCTTTTTGGACCTCGATTTCATCTGTTGTTGCAACATTTTCATCTTTTTTGGAATCTGTTACATTTATCGGCGTTTCTGGTGTTTCTTTCATAGCCTCCACTGATTCCTTTTGATCAACATTGCCATCTTTTGTAGAATCGTTATCTTTACCAGAATTAGCCTTTTCGTTGGCTTTTATGATTATTGTGGTATCACCTGAAAACGGAAAATTATAACATTAGTGTTAAGTAAGGTATGTTATTTTAAAGCATGTGAAAAGAAGGGGTATGAGCGGAAACAATTAGAAGACCTAATCAAACTCAAAAGGCTCAGAAGGCACGAGCTAATCAAGCTCAATAGACACAACTCTGTATGATGAGCCTTACAGGCCACTGTAGACTCGGGAAACACATGACCTACATGGGCCTTAGTCCCTACAAAGAGTGCAGATTCTGCAAGGAAAACGATGAGACACCTATGCATCTACTCCTCGACTGCTGTGATGGTGAACAAACAAAATGTTTATCTTGGAATGTATGTATTGCATCCAGATGAATTTAAGAGCTACGCCATCCATAAAGTTGCTTTCTTTAAAGCCTTATCGCTGCTGCTGTCGTGGACAGTCTACCGCCCCGGGTCTGTTTAATTTGATCATAACTTCGTAAATTTTTGTCGTAGAACAAACATTTTTGCACTGTATGATATGGATTTTTTAGCACTATGTATCTGCATTCTCAACTAAAAACGTTACGGATCCTCATTAAAAAAGCCTCCAAATAAAAAATAAATATTATTATTTTAACCACTAACACTGAAGATTACAAAACTTACCGAGTACAGTTTCATTGGCCATTAAAATTCCATTGTAATCTTCTTCATCAACAAACCCAACCACCAATAAATTGCTGATAGTCTTGTGCTTTTTTATAGTCGTTGGGTGGTATTTGTTCATAAAGTCGCATATAACATTTTTGGCTGGCAATTTTGGTCGACCAATCAGCTGAAACAACATAATGCATGAAGCAGAGACAATTTACAAATTTCACAAGAAACTAATGTAAAAGCTTTGCATACCTTGACATAATACGGTAATTCTTTCCCCGCAGGAGTCCCAGGTGTTTTAGGTGTAGCGGGAGATATATTTTTCGGAGCTGCTGAGGGTGTGACTTCTGTATTTTCTGTAACTTCAGGTTTTGCTTCAACTGTGTTTTCCTTTTCATTTTCACATGGTTTATTTCCGTTTGTCACTTGCATTTCGGAATCATTTGGCTCTTTCGCATCTATTGACCTATTCACCTCAGCTGGCTCATTCACATCAATTGCATCATTTGCAACTGAAGCTTCTTCAATAACAGATGCTGTCATATCTACCATAGCAGATGCTGTCTTATCTGTGATTGAATTCTCCGGCGATTCATTCAAACTTGCATTCTTGCTCTCGTCTGCGCCATCATCCTCAATTATTATAATATTTTCTGATTCGCCATCTTTATTCTGTTGAGTCTTTTGTTCAGCTTTTTTCAGTTTGTTTTCGTCTCTGACTCGCTTGACTGCCATAAATTTAACAGCTCTGTATTCACGATCCATGTCGAAGATCCTCAAGCAATGCTGAAAGAACAAAACAAATTTGAGAAACTAGCCAATTTGTAAATAATTATCAGGTTTTTAAGAAATTACTTACTGGCATACATAGAGGCAAATGTTCGATTATTTTCTCCTCTACTATGTTCTCAACTAGTCCAGTGAATAGGTGCGTAAGCGCAACTCTTTCTTCAATCGTCACATGCTTCAAAGTCTTCAAAGCCTTCTCAAGGTTTTCATTAGCTTCCCCTTTAATGGGTTTATCAATTTTATTTGCTTCCACTGCAGCTTTTGTTATTGCTAAAGCATTGTTACGACGATTGCTGGCGTACATTTCTGTAAGCTAAAAAGAATGACAAACATTAACATCAGTTTTATGCTTATAGAATAGCTGTTTAGGAATGGCAATCTTATCGTATTGACTAGCTTAGGCGGTGATCATCTTTATACAACAATACACACTGACCAACTGCAGATCATTGGAATGAACACCTACATTGTCTTGTGCATAACTCCGAGGCATGCACAAAGACTCCGAAAAAGACAATATTGAGGCTCTTGTACATAGAAATAATAACCAGGCACCATACTGTACAGTGAAACATTTACTTACATTATTAAACATCTCCAACATTTTCTTCTTAAAAATGGGAGTAATATTGGTTTTGAAGAATTCTTCAGGTTCCTCTGCAATACACAGTAAAGATGTTAAGAAGTGCAACCAATTCTTAATTATTTCAAGGCGACTGAATGAAAATCAGTAGCTTCATAGAGAAATATTTGAATAAATAGTATTTGTGGTTAATATTAAATTTTAAGAATAATTCTTTTAATATCCAAGGGTATAGTATTTTAGTAAAGCAGCTGAAACTGCCATTGCAAGGGAAGTTTTAGCAAGAGGTGTAGATATAACAATAAAAGGACATACAAGAGATGTTTACAGGAAATGTAGCACATGCAAAGAACAGGTAGTTTTGGAATTAATTTCACTCTTGGCTAAATTTACTTATCTGAAGTTTAAGGGTAAATAATAAAAGGAATTAAATGTTCATGTAGTATTAAATAAAAAATAATTCTTATTATACCACATGGCAATACAAATTTTCGACTATAAATACAACTGGCACTTTAGTAAATAATCTCACCCGGAATTTAAAACATCTACATGGATATTAAGTTTCTGAATAATTGTACATTGCTATGTAGTCTGACGACTACACGCACAAGTGAAAATTCAGGAACAAACATCAAAGGATATAATTATGCATAAAATATCCATAAATGAATGCATGATTCATTTTTGAATTATTGCAATAGGCACAGTTTATTTAACAAATTGTGTATTGAATGTATACCTGCCGTGACAGTTTCGGGGTATTTAGTGTTGACCACTAAGTCGACAATATCTTTGTCTGTACTCTTGGGGTACTTCGCACGATATCGCTGAATGATATCGGAGGCGGTGCCAACTCTCTGGTTGAGCATGACGTTGCGGATTCGCTCCCGAACGGCCTGCTTCAGCACGCGCTGGTGACTATAGCTCGCAAACAGGGCATTGAACGAGGAGTTGCAGGCGAAATCGGTTTTAATGTCTTTGACGATGTTCCCCAGCGCCAACTCGAGCCGCCCGGACACTTGCCTATTTGGGACTCGGTCCTCTCGCAGAATCATGTCCTCGTGTTTCAATGCGGGCTTGGGGACGGGCGGCTTGGTCGCGGCCTGTGGCGCAGGCGCCTTGGCCCCGGCCTGTGGCGCAGGCGCCTTAGCCCCGGCCGGTGGCACAGGCGCCTTGCTCCTGGCCGGAGGCGCGGGCGCCTTGCCCCCGGCCGGAGGCGCGAGCGCCTTCGACACAAAGTTAGCACGGTCCTTTGCAGGGTAAGAATTGAGTTTGTTGGGGGGAGGTTGCGGCTTGAGTTTCGTAACTCTGCTGGGATTGAAGTCCTTACGGGCGACAGGAGCTGGTCTTGTCAATCTTTGGCCGATACCGTGCCTGAGCAGCGGGTGCACGATCGGTTTGAACGGTTTCGCGCCCGGCGCCATTTGAATCAGGGATGGCGGTTCGACTTTTTTACTAAAGAGGGGCGGAATGAAATTGGAAGGCATGGGTTTGGACATTGAGTGTCCGGGGCCGCCCCACTGCCTGCCCCGCGCGGGGTGCTCGTTTATGCGTTTGGGAGGAGACGGTTCCCAGGGATTGCCATATAAATATGACGGATTATTGATGTATTGCTCATTATACTGCCTCTGAAATTCAATTGTTAATCGCCATATTAGTATTCAAATAGTAACAGGGACTATTTGACATATATAGCCTGTAAAAAATAATGCAGTTTATTATCACAGAAGTAAATATAGCGCAAAAAATCAATCTATGATATTATACATCTTGAGTAATAGAAATAAGCTAACTTCGAAGCATCCAGGAGATGTTTCAAAGATGTTTAGGAACACATTTCTGATAATGGTTCATCTCTATTAGTAAACCAGGGACCAGCACAGAAAGATATTAACAGAAACAGTGCAGTGGGTTTATAATTTGACGATAGAAAAACTTTACTTCAATATACATAGTTTTAAACAATTTTATGCTTGTTTCCAATGTTTTTTTTTGTTCCAAATTTATTTTAATTTAAAAAGAGATATTTTGAAGCATCATAGGTTGAATTTCAACATACAAACTTAACAACCAGCATAATCTGCTGAAAATTTATTGTCACAATAGACATACTAATCTAATATGTACTTTGTTGTGGAGGTATATAAAAAACTTTTAGCAAAATACACATTTATAAATTGATGTGTATTTTACAAGCATGAAGAGGTGAGCTCATTAGAAATAATTATTATACTACACAGTAAAAAAAATATTATTTTTTAATGGATTTAAGATAGCAACCACCTTGCAGAACAACCCATCCACTGCCACCCATGATACCTGTGACTGAACAAGACTCCAGTAGAGATATTGGTTAGTCTAGTTAGCAGAAACAGTTAATAAGAAAATTTGTTGGTCAGTTTGTTAGTAGGTATGAGGACTGGGGGCAAGGTTAGTGATAAGTGTTAGTCCTGTTAGTTGATGTTATAATAGTCCAGTCAGTAATTGTTAGTAAGTGTCTCCCACCAAGACAGTTACAGATGTGTATCTGTATACCGTGTACTAAGGACTAAGACAGTCTCCTCTAAAAAATTGTAACCGGACACCACATCATTCCAACCTGACCACAATTTCATTAAAAACAATTACTACACAGTAGAAATGTTACTAAGTACTGTGGCAGATAGTGGTACAACCCCAGGGTGAACTATAAATGGAACCAATCTGGCTTAATAGAATTGTAAGAAAAATTCAAAAAAAAAATGCAGAGACAAATTTATTCTGCGTTTCATTTAATGCACCAACAATTTATTGTTCATCAGTAGTGGTACAACCCCAGGGTGAACTATAAATGGAACCAATCTGGCTTAATAGAATTGTACGAAAACTTCAAAAAAAAAATGCAGAGACAAATTTATTCTGCGTTTCATTTAATGCACCAACAATTTATTGTTCATCAGTAGTCATGATCCACCAAACATGGCTAGGTTATTGACCCTCTATAGAACCTTTGTAGCTTCACAAAGATTTACTTAACTTCTGCCATGGGAGGGAGGGAGATTCTTTGCATTTGATTTGAAGGTTAGCAGGGTTTAGTTTTGGACACTGATAGCATACTACAGTTTCTACTAGACAGACACTCAGGTTTTTTCTGTATTCTGAACTGGAGTTTTCTTTACTGAGGAGTAGTCTTTTGAGAATACTTTTTGAATTGCATGTGTATGTCTGATGAAATTTATATTGTAACTTTCATAACTTTCAATAAGTGGGTGACACTTGAAAGTTATCTAAATTACAATTCCATCATGTAAATGAAATTATTATATAAAGATTAACCTCTTAAACACTGAGTAACAAACTGTCATCTATGGTAAGTAGTCACTATCACATAAAAACGCAAGAAACACCAGAGGAGTAGCCAATGCACTGTGTTAAACATGACAAAATGTATACCTTTCTGTCCATTTCACACTCCATACTGAGTAATTGTTGCTCCTGTTGTATGACTTCCCTCTTGCGCCGAAGAATCTCTAACTCCCTGTCAAGGTCCTAAAATTACGGTATTGAAAAATTTATGAAAAAATTAATATAAATAGGTAGTATATTTTTGGTCTACAATATACACAAATCTTAAAATTATTGAGTACATAAAACACTAGAATTACGGGTAGTATAATATTTAATACAAATATGACAAGTAGTCGACAATTCCAGTGTAGGTTAATTAGAGTTACCATCGAGCACAATGACATAGGATTATTGAAGCGAAATAAGCTTATCAGAGTCTATAAGTCTCAGGTTTGATTATTTTCTGTAAGAAGCTATTAAATAAAGAACTGACATCGAGGTGATTGGTCATCAACGGCCCTGCACCTTGATGTCCGCGCCCCCGACCGCCTCTTCCCGTAGGCCTCATTTTTCAATTTGAAGCTGTTGCACTGATATATATACAAACATTAACTAGGAATTAGCTATTAGTCCTTTCGAAAGAATAATAAAACAAAATTCTGGTGACTGAAAAACCATAAAACCGACCACAAATATTAAAGCGAAGCGTTAGCGTCGTAGAATTTGCCGAATGGAATGACGGACGGCAGTGACCACAGAACAAATATACTCACAGTGACTGACACGGCTAGTCGTTAGAGAGTATATGTATTCTGTGCGGCTACTACGGACGGCTAGATGCCAGACAAGATGCGAAATCACAGATTCAGATTATTTTAACCGCGCTCACTCACATGTGTGCAAACGTTTGACATTTGTACGAATGTTTGCACGAATGTGAAGGACGGTAAGGAATTCATATGCAAATGGTCGCAAATGAGTTCACGAATGTCCAGTGTTTCTCGCGATTTTGTTATTACTTATTCTCTTCCAGGCACCAGTCACTATTTTTATAGCCTGTTTTATAGGACTTCTTTTCAGGGTCCAAAATAGAGGGTTCACTTTGCAATAATTCAATGAATTCCAATATGTTATCGTTATTCCAATCCATTTTCAATACAAGATGATAAGATTAGACGCCACAAATAATGTTAAATTAGCACATCCGTCACCTTTGCAATCGTGTGCGCAACTTAACAAAGCCAAGTTATCCAATATTAACTGCTACTAGAGATGAGACGTATTTACGCTACCAGGTTTTTATACCAGGGCTTTGCTTCGAAGTAGGGCTCCCTGGTGCGGCCGCGAAATACTTACAAGTACAAAATACTTGCAAGTATGAAATACTTGAGGGCGCGGGCGTAGACTAATAAAACATAAATCGATTCATGTCGTCTTATGAATAAGGAACACAATCGTATGTGCGAAACAAAAATACTTTATTTGTTTTCGTCCCTGGTATTTTTGCATACTCGTACTTGGAAGCCCTGGTATTAGATTTTGCAAGTATATCTCATCCCTAACTGCTACACATGCGTCAGAGTAATGAAATAACAGCTTTTCTTTCTTTTTTTTTCAACTGGTCACACCACGAATTTGTGGGAGACTACGCGAAGGTTCGCGCGCTTTGATGTTTAACAAAAAACCGACACAGCTTGGAAAACCTCAAATGCATCGAAAACTTCGCTTAAGCATTCGCGAAGGTCGTCCTACACATGTGGGTTCGCGTATGTGCGCACATGTGAGTGACCGCCTTAATAATAGTGCGAAATGCACCACAAACTAATAAGGGATATTAACGAAATGCACTGAGCAAAGCAAATAAATGAAAGAACCACAAATTATGTAGAAATGAAAGAACTACAAAACACAGATTAAATAGCTAAATCAATTTATTTACTTTTTCAAACCATAGACTAGGTGGAACATAAGATTAAAATATGTATCTGTTTTATCTCTATACCTATACCTAGTTTTATCTCTGTATCTATACCTAGTTTTATTATTTATTCATATATTTATGTTTTATCTGTATACAACTTTCAAACCACCGGGCAACACGATATCCCCGAGTGTTTGGTCGATCCCCTTCTATAGTTACAAACAAAGCGTTAACCTTTTATATTATACTAGTGGACGCCCGCAGCTTCGCTCGCGTAGAATTAGACCCATTATACCCTGTACAAGATAGCTTGATCTTTTTGACAGATGTAAATTTTTGTGATCGACATAACTTTGCAATGACGACCATATTATTTTCTTAATTAAAATTTTTTTAAAATTGTAAAAATATTTAAAAAATACATATAACACATAAGTCCCTTTAGATTCAAGCGTTATCCGAAAATTTTAAGACTTTTTATTGCTTCAAAGTAAAATTTAAATAGGAACACTGAAAATAATAGACGTTTGTACAATGTTACATCGATCGGAGGGATGGGACACGAATAACAGGCAATAACCGTTACAAATATCGATTACAAAAAATCATTATTAAAGATCATTGTTAAGTTATTGTTACGAACGGGGGTCCTTTTGGTTGGGGTTTCTTTGGCTAGTGGTTGGGGTCTCTTTAGCTGGTATAACTCTTTTTAGAAAAGTAAGGTAAAAAAAAATTGAATGTTAATTTTAATTACGCATTCCATCGTTCCATGGACTGGCCATATAAGCCATTTATATGTCTAGTGCAATGACGAATTTCACATATAATACACCCACACCATCTCGTCACAGTTGCAAGTATTTAAAAAACGTTATTTTTTGGACTACTAGATATTTCCTGTTTCCCATCACTAGCCAGTCTGTCAAAAAGATCAAGCTATCTTGTACAGGGTATAACGACGTCTACCCGTCTAAAGACTTCAAAAACGGCAAAGATTCATACTAACTTTGCACCCCCGTTTTACCCCCTTAGGGGGTGAATTTTCAGAAATCCTTTCTTAGTGCTCCCCTACATTATAAAAGGAACCCCTGTGCAAAATTTCAAGTTTCTAGCCCTTATAGTTTAGGCCCTGCGTTGATATGTCAGTCAGTCAGTCAGTCAGTCAGTCAGTCAGTCACCTTCTCCTTTTATATATATAGATATTATATATCTGTGCTAGTGATAGCGATATGTCGTTTTGTATCGCAATAAAGTATCGTTTATATCGGAACTGATTGTATCGATACACTTACTATATCGTATACCGTTGTACCGATATAATAACGGTAACGTTAATTTACCTAAATAGTGCCTCATTGGACATTGGTAAAACTTCTAGTAACTCAGATTTTTGATTCTGACGGATGTGACGTGTATTTTTGGACGGATGTTCCGGTTATTTTCTTATTAAACTATTAATTTATTTTAATCAAACGAGTACTTTTTTATTGACGGATGTGACGCTTATTTTTAAAGTATTAATTTATTTTAATCAAACGAGTACTTTTTTATTTTGGAACGAAGTTCCTTATCGATCGTGTGTTGCGAAAGGGGGCTAGACGGAAAAAATGAAGACTAAAAGTTCTGACACTTTTTGTCGGTAGAACCTATGTACGGTACGCTTGTTTTGAATATCTAGGTTACATAATAAATAATAAAAATAACAATAACTTATAAGTAATAAATTTTACTTCAATCGCGCGTAAAGGTTACACGCACACACTTTTATTTTTTATTTTTGTGACGATCGATCGTCTAAGATTTCCGTCAGATCGATCGCGCGCTACGTTGAACAATAGCGCGCGGTGTTATTTCCATGTATCATAATTAGTGCTACCGATAATTCCCTCTATTGCTATGGGTTACAGCTTAAAATTGTATGAACCTAAAGTCCACTGATGTTGTATTGTAATGTCGATTCTTTTTTGTTTAGCTCTCTGAAGCTTACCACCTTATTCGGTGACGCCGTAAAGGTCTGTATGACCATACAACAAAAGTCAATAGACACTTACAAAAACATCTGATCAAAAAATCATCCTAATTCTATAATTCCTATTCGTTCATAACGAGACGAGATTTTTTTATTGGTTATTTCGGCATTGCAATATTTGATACAAATTACTAATGTAAATATTTTAATGTACAGCAAAAGTAAAACAAATATCCAAACACATATTCCTCTATCGGCTCCATCATTTCCTTAAAAATCCATTCAATATCCTCATCAACAGGTAGCTTCAAAGGAAGTTTATGATACAGCCGATCGGATTGAAGAAGAAAAGAGAAAGGCAGCCGCGGCTGCGCCCAAGAAAAGAAGAGCTTCTTCTTTACTACGCGCTGCTCAGAATTGAAAAGGCTCGATTAATTTTAAACCAAGTCTAGATATTACAAAATATATTAGCTTCAGTCTTCTCCATCCTGTTACTGCGTTTATTGATTTTTTATTTATTTATTTAATATTTTATGTACCTACACACTTTAGTTAGGAAATAGGTACAATATATAAGACAGGAAGAAATTGGTACAAGGCTACTACTTACTTTTTGATTCCATAATCAAGTAGTACAAAACCAAATCGTTTCATAAAAGGGGGCTTCTAAAATCAAAAGAATGATAAATATATAAGATTTCGGTCGAGTTGTATGTCCAATATTATATTTATATGTATTATCGTATTATTAATCCATTTGATAGACAGATTAAAATTTGTCTGTACTTATGTAATTTTGTAGTCCTTATGTAAGGAAACCTCAGTAACTAATTCATACAAATAACACATTTCTAACATCTATTTGTTTTCAGGTGGAGGACGAAGACATCGAAACAGCAGAGCTAACTCATTGAATCTCCATAATATGTATTTTTCGTACATATAATTTTTGACTTTCATTTAATACTCATAAATGTGTATGTTGATTTATTGTAGTATTTTGATTTTTTAAATAAAATGCTCAGAGTAGACAAAACAAAAACAAGATTTTTCGTTAAAACAAATTTATTACTATACATAAAAAAAAATTTTGCCTTTAAAAAATACAGTCGAATTGATAACCTCCTCCTTTTTTTTGAAGTCGGTTAAAAAGGATTTTAACTATCTTTAACAATAACTTATCAAATATTGACGACGAATAAAACTAAGATTATACGGCCCGTTGACAAACCCGTTGGCGCAATCGGTAGTGACAGTGACCCTGTGTTGCGACAGGGGGCGTGGGTTGGAATCCCGCTGCGACCCATAGACGTCCCACTGCTGGGTACGGGTCTCCCCCACAAACACTGCTGCGGGAGGTCTAGAGCATACTCCACCACGCTGCTCCAATGCGGATTGGTGGATGAAACCTGGCTCCAGAATACAGATGAGAATATCCATATTTATATAATGTATATTATATGTATTATTAAAATACTTTTTCAGTACTTTTTTCATACTTTTCAGTAACCTATCGCTACAGTTGCTTAACAGTTAGGGATAAAACTAAGTTCTATAATGAATATTAAAGAGTGAAAGCATGATTTGTCCAATGTACAAGTAAACTTGTGGGCGTTTAAATGAATTCATTGCTTATTGGCGCGGTTGAACGTTAACCTTTTGAGTCCCAGGCAGACGCTGTATCCAGTTTCCTTAAGAGCTACCGCCGAGCGCTCGTCGACGGAAACGGTAATTAAATTCCCCGCTTTAACGTCCCTATTCGCTAAAACAGTCCAATCCTCTGTATTGAGACCGCGATTCTGGGCCTTGAGTAGCGATAAAGTGTGGGCTATATCCGTCACTTCCGAATGGGGCACTTTGATGACCATAATTATAGGTTTTGCTGGAACGGGAACAATAGTCGCCGTCAGCTTGGCCCCGCTCCACGGCTGCAAAGTTGGCACTGTCTGCACCAGCCATTGCTGACTGATCTTATCCCTGCAGTTGATTACCACAACTCCAGTCGCGAAAAAGTACTCGTCAAATCTCGGCGCGTCCCCCTTCTTCATCTTCATAATTTTTTCGATCATATTCTTACGGAGAAGATCCGATTGGCTTTTGGACATCTGTGTTGCATTTTTGATCTCGACGCGTGCGCATTTGCGGTTCTTCGTGTGTTCATTCTCCAACGGAACATTTACCTCTGGTGCATCGTCCAACGGAACATTTACCTCTGGTGCATCCTCCACCGGAACTTTTACCAATGGTGCATCCTCATACCGAGCACTCGTCTCTGGGGCATCTAAAGAGCAGTCCTCATCGTCCATCGATACGTCAAAATCTTCCAAGTCCTTATCCCCGAAGGAGACATTCTCTGGATCGAGTTCGAGGGGTTTTTCATACTCTTCCGCCTTCCTTTTCTTTGATGTTTGCCTGAAAATAACTCGCTATGATACAATCCAATTTCTTTATATGTATTTAGGTATGTGTATTTAGCAAGAGTTTGACCATAGCCACTCTCGAGCGTCACGGCACGTCAGAAAACGGTCCATGAAGAACTCGCTTGTCTATAAAAAAGCCAATAAGGTATAGTAGTTTGTTATGTTAAGATAGTTTGTAAAGTAGTTAAGATAAATTTTATTTTCTCTCTATTATAGCTTCGCACTTCGCTTTGTACCAAACACAATCAATCTTGAAAGGTTTAACATCTAACTGTATTTAAATAGTCCTAATGATGATGAATGAGAAATTTAATCAGGTTTCTACAGCTTGTAAAAAATTGTTTAATGTTACCAAAGTGTAATGTTTACAATTACTAAATTAAACGAGAACCTTCAACGTATTTTTGAATGGTCGAATAATAATTCCCTTACATTAAATCCAAATAAAAGCAATTATTTAGTGTTTGGAAATAATAAATGTACTCCAGCATTTCGTGGAAGCTATAAATAGTGTACCACCAAATGCTGGAACAATGTTCCCCCGCCTATCCGTAACCTAAGATCAATAAATGGCTTTAAAACTGCCTTTATGGTTTATCTCCTCTCACTACAAAAGTCAACATAGTCTAATTTTTTTTGACGTGATAACGTCTTATAAATTGATGAACATCGACAGCGCATATGAAAAAGTTGTGTTTTTGTTTACATTCCAGCATAAAAAGAGAAAAATATACTGATTCACAGAAAAAGGCTCAGCTTTAGAATATGCAACACCACAGATCGGATATGTACTTCTTTCACAGCTAGAACTCGTTAAAAGACGTAACATAGTAAAAGGCCACTCGAAAAAAGAAAACAACAACTGTGGATGTTTGTTAGTGCTCCTTGGTGTATATCTATTCTGTGAGTTAATGTCATGGCATTTATTAATCGTGATTGTTTACGAATTTTTGTGAGTGGACGTCTTTTAACGAGTTCTAGCTGTGAAAGAAGTACATAGCCAATCTGTGGTATTGCATATTCTAAAGTGCTTCCCAGAAAAATATTAAAAACAATATTAAATAAGCGGTTCTCTGCAGAGAAATTATTTTCAATATATTAATAATATATAATATATAATAAATAATAATTAATTTTTACACATGACAACATTGGTACCACTGAGCAAGTAGAAGTTGAAGTTTAGATTACAGACGTCAATTTTCCTTTTTTGTATTGTTTAGAATAATGATTATGACGTTATCACGTAAATCTATCGTCCGTAAACTGACTTTACAGTAGTTTACAGACAACCAGTTTTTTCTTTTTCTGCCAGGCATCCACTCATATCACACTTACACGCACTTCACATTCCTCTAATTAAATTACACTACATATTAAAGTCATAGGTACACATACTCACGTATACATCAAAGAACACCTACATTTTAAAATAAAAGAACAATGATCCACAGCATTTACTATCAACCACAAATATTAATTAAAGCGAAGCGTTAGCGTCCTAAAATTTGCCGAATGGAATACGTACTAGTAAACTTTTTTAACTATGAATGGAATGACGGAATTGACGGATTTGACCACAGAACATAATACTGACGGACGGCAGTGACACGGCCATGAAGGAAGAAAGGAGAGAGGAGATGGTCTAAGTAACCGTGTTCTGATTCATTGGGGTCTGCTCTGACGTCAGTGCGGTGGGCGGGGCTTAGGTTAGTCTTAATGTTACACTTGTGTCATTAGGACGTCTGCGATCCGGCATTTTCTACAGTTTTATTACGTTATTTCTTATGTGAAGATGAAGTGATGTGTTCAGGGATGTAAAAGTTATTCCTGGCGATCATCTAAAGCAATCGACGGGATTACATTTCACTTACGCTGCGACCCATAGACGTCCCACTGCTGGGCACGGGTCTCCCCCACAGACACTTCTATGGGAGGTCTAGAGCATACTCCACCACGCTGCTCCAATGCGGATTGGTGGAGGGGTTAGTGGCCAACCCAGTGTCGAATGTTCTTAAGCCACCCGAAGGTCTTCGACAAGGCTTGACGATTGTTTCCACCATTGAAAACAACCGGGACCGACGGCTTTACGTGCCCTCCGAAGCACGGTAGTGTCCATGAAATTTTTGCCACTAGCGGTCACCCATCCACAAACCGACCGCGCCCGTCGTTGCTTAACACTTTCGATCACATTGAATCGAAGCGAGCCAATGGGCTATGGACGCTACATTTCACTTGTAAGTATTTAAAAACACTAAAATTTTAAATATCCCCATTCTTTTTCCATATTTTTCTACTCTGCAATAGATGTCGCTTATTTGTTATAAGATGTTTCGTAATTATTAACAGTAAATTACTTGATGTTAATGTGTTTTTCGGTGTCTAATATAATCTTTAAACAGTAAATTTACTACTTAAACTACTACATTTAATACTTTCATGCTAATTGTACTCCAAATAGATTTTTAAAAATGCCAATTTTTACAAGTACTCGTACGCCACCTAGTATTGATTAGTTAGTAATATAAGAAAAGCAGAGCATTTTTTTGGCTGGTCTAGCTTAGAAATATCAAACTTAAAGTCTAATAATATTTATCAGTTTTCATATTGATTCTGCAAGTAAGAAAACGTCTGTAGAAAACGGCATGAAAAGTTTTATTATTACGCGCGTAAAAAATGAATCGTACATAGGAATTGAAGGATCATGATTCGGAAACCTTGGATATTACTATCAGTGTTTTAATTTATTACGGACAAAATCAATCGGATATTCAAATGGATGCATAGTGATTGTGTTGACACCAGAAACTACTTGTTGTTCCCGGATTTAATAATATCGGATGCCCACATATATATCTGACCATCTTAATTTAGTTTGTATCACTTGAAAATCTAATTTAGAAATGAAATAAAATAACTGCAACTAAGTTATAACTTATTAGACTTTCTATTTTCAACCTTTAATGAAATAAGGAACTATCTAACCCTGATGTGTAAATAATTCGTAAAGATTATAACCTATCTAACTAATTGTTGTTTCTCGTGATATGAATATAACAAGTATATCAAACAACACGCCTGTGTTTCTCCGAAAAGTTAGGCAAAGGTGTGAGGTACACCCACTTTTCACCTGTTGTGTTTAGCTCCCATTATTTATTTGAAGGAAAGGTGTGGGCCCTAAAGCCCACAAGCCACTACGACCTAAAAAGACCTATTGTAGCTAGCTCCCAAAAGTTCAAAGGTCCAAAGGCCAATCACTTGCCTTTGGGGTCAAGTTACTTGATTGTACAAGGTAAGCCAAGCTTCCGCACAGTTTGCGACTTCTGTGTTATGAGTGACTGCAGGGCAGTCGCAGTGGATATGAATGATTTCCCTGCCTCATTACAGAACCTACAGGCGCCAGTGCTGGCACTTCCTATTGTATGTAAGTATGTGTTTATTCATCCTACAGTGTCCAGTGAGGAGTCTTATTAAAATCCACAGTGTGATTGCCTGTGGTAGATAAGTAATGTCTCAATTATTCTCTTGTACACAATACATTTTACATACTTATTATTTATAATTGTCAAACATACCACTTAGAACCTTTGTTGTAAACACTATTCTTTGAATTGTTCTAATGCTCCTCAAACAAACCAAGCAAAACAAAACCAATTTAGCAACATTTTTACTCATCATAAGATCCAGCTTATGTACATGAACCAAAACCATTTGAAGTGGAAATTGAACTTCTATTTCCACTTCAAATGGTTTTGGTACCAAATAAGATATTTATTGTATGCTAATGGGTAGATACTGTAGATAGAAACTGTGATATTTAAGGAAAAAACCATTCAAAAGACAGGGTTCAAAAATCTCTATCAATCTGAAAACTTTAACGTAAGGCATATTATTTATACTAATTATATCAACAATTGTTCACAGATTGATACAGCAGATCACATCCCCATCATTGTTGGCTATTAATAAGCAATGCTTAGAACAGAACAGAGCAGATTTATAATCCCCTAATTTTGTTCAAAAATGTGTATGTGAATTGTGTTGGTCGATCACTTCTAAAAGCCTCCTGCCATGCTTGCCATTCACTGACACAAACTAGCGGGAAAGACATATTTAAAATGTTACATATTGCAGTAGAGATTGTAATAATTCAAGTAAGTGTGATTATTTCAACAGCTTTTAATTCTGACTCATTTTAAAAATAGAAGTTTTCTTAAATCAATTGTAGTTTCTTCATGAAGTGGAAATAGAACTTCTATTTCCAGTTCAAATGGTTTTGGTACCAAATAAGATATTTATTGTATGCTAATGGGTAGATAGATACTGTGATATTGAAGGAAAAAGCCATTCAGAAGACAGGGTTCAAAAATCTATCAATCTGAAAACTTTAACGTAAGGCATATTATTTATACTAATTATATCAACAATTGTTCACAGATTGATACAGCAGATCACATCCCCACCATTGTTCGCTATTTATAAGCAATGCTTAGAACAGAGCAGATTTATAACCCCCTATTTTTGTTCAAAAATGTGTATGTGAATCGTGGTGGTCGATCACTTGTAAAAGCCTCCTGCCATGCTTGCCATTCACTGACACAAACTAGCGGGAAAGACATATTATTTATAATGTTACATATTGCAGTAGAGATTGTATTAAATCAAGTAAGTGTGATTATTTCAATAGCTTTTAATCCTGACTCATTTTAAAAATAGAAGTTTTCATAAATCAATTGTAGTTTCTTTAAGATTCTTGTAATCCATTTTAGAAAATACATATTATGTAAATGTCAATGTATCCTATGTTAACAACCTCATTACTCTTTATAGGGGTACCTTAGTGTATTGCTATCTTCTACAAACATCATCATAAAAAGTTAAAATGGCATAATTATATCCTGCAGTACCTCAAAATCAATCTCTCTATTGTGTGTGTTGGAGGGTTCTATTTGATGTCTGGACTCAGGAGGAGAGGGGCTATTTAAAAAACACTCACTTCATAATAATATATATTAGAAACACTATACTATTACACATTTACAATATTTTAGGTTGATATACATGACATTAGGATCTATTACTGTTCATATCTAGAAGAGAAGTACGTCACAACCGAAGACATTCTGTTATGACGTTATTTTAAACATTCTACTATTCTAAAAACAACTCTTTACATGTGTACAAGTGTTGCCTGCCAATACTAACACCTTACACATTCAAACTCCAAGAGTGTGGATGCCGACACCGACAACGAACCATAGAGATAGCAATCAACGAACCGATGTCAATATTATACCGTTATGAGTATTACGTTCTGTGAATATGACGGCCGATGGGCGATGGCCAACGAACGAACGAGCAGCGTTGCCAACTTCAAAGTACAAACCTACGAACTATAGTCCCAAAATCTACGTAAGTTTCTATCAAAATTGTTTTATGTATAAATTTAATTTGTCTGAAAATGATAATAAAAATTGAATAATTCAAAAATAAAATTAAATTGACGATGACCTTGAAAGTAGCACACTTTTAGATTGTAAAGTACATTAACTACAAGTGGTATTTCATAGATTTTTGATGTGAAACATTTTTAGGCGGAGGGCAAACCAAATTTTTGGCATGGCGAGCGCGGCGAGCGTGGCGAATATGGAATATATATATACTATACAGTTCCGACAAATGACGGTCGGAAATTATTTTATTAATAAAATATAATAATTATTTTTTTTATTTTTTGCTTATTTTTGGTTTTTTTTTATTTTGTTTTTTTCTTTTTTTTTCTTATATGTTTTAGTTCCTGTCATAATCTGTACTTTTGTGCATATTACTTGTACAACATAATTTCGATGTTTCACATCTGCCAGGCGTCCCGTGATGGCACACAATTTTTTTTGTTTGCTAAACGGTATTTTTTTAAATTTATTGTTTGTCTACCTACTGCCTTTCGTTTTATTCACTTTTACCTACCCTACTCTCTTCATTTCACTCAGAAAAAAGTACGTAGATCGACGTATTTTCTATATTATGGAAATTTTATTATTTCCACGTAATTTTCTAATCTGTCCTACGCCTTTTTCAAAATCCGAATTGGCAACACTGAAAATGCTACGTATGTACGCTAGCTGGATATCCGAGTGACACCGTTGTCGGAAACAACGATGTTGACATCGGGTGACGGTATCGAAACAACGATGGACATCGATGTTGAAAAATAACAAAAACGCCCATCTCTACCAATAACATTCTTCTTTTTTTTCTTGCCTTAAAGGGATGTTCGATTCAGGTACTTTGTATCGATATTCTGGATCGTAATACACTGTATCGATCCCATTGATTCGATACGATTTTTTGGATCGATCCAGTATCGTAATAAAACATGTTGTCTTTTACAGCATCAAATAATACACTCAAAATAATAAAAACACGTTTACTATTACGTAGGTAATGACGTAACAGTGAATTAATTAATGGTAACTAACTACATTCATTCCATTAAGGAACAAAACACTCCACCTCATTAATCCTTCCTCAAAAGTTCTCCATAAATAAATATCCTATGTAGTCCAATGTTATTTTTCACTTTTAAGTGAACCTAAATTAATCTTAATAATATAAAAAGTAAAAGTTCATGCAGGTGAAGCTGCGGGCAAATGTTATTTAAATTTAAACGGGACCGACTTCTCACGGTGTACTCGCGTAATTTGCACTTTCCGCCGTTTTTGTGAAAAACGATCAAACAGTTGATGTTTTTGGAGGAGCCATAGATTTAGATATTTCAATTACTTTATCTTGTTGGCGATTCAAGAGAGCGAAATTAAATGATCTATCGTTACAAGTAATCATGCCGAAATTGAAGGTATATTGAAATTTAAGATGCAATAACAATTGAAGTAACAAAATCTACCGCCAGAGAAATATTTTTATCAGAGTAATAATATGAACCTGTTTTTTGTACATAAGGAACTCTGTACTCTGTATCAATGTTACGAATAAATATTATGGTTAAAGTTTTTTTATCTTAAATAGAATTTAATACAAATTGGTCCGATTTTTCGATCCAATCCTCATTGTACTTGTATCGATCCACTCATAGATCGAAAATCATTGAATCGATACAAAAATCGGGTGGATCGTATTACTTTGTATCGATCCACACAAGTATCGGATAGGATCGAACATCCCTATTGCCATACCTACCTCATATTAATCAAAAACATAACCTAAAATAAGTGTCAAACTCAACTGTCAAAATGTAAACTTGAAATATTTCAACAACAAAGACAAGGTGAATTAGGAATCCATCCATCCATAAAATATTGTCATCATTGTCATATTATGTTATAAAATATTTGGTGTGTAAGTGTATATATGTATATATATGAAAAATTATTATCCGTTTCAAACCTCTTTCTACTTAACTGATCCTTTCCCGTGTTCCGTATCCTTTTTAACTTAGTTTCCCAATCTTTTAATTTATGTCATTGGCAAAATGTAAACGCTATTGCCAAAGAAAAAAAAAAAAGACACGGTGACTGAGCACCTTGTGAGGGATAGCGAAACTACGACAATTGCTACCAATATTGATTACTAGCTAGTTTTTTTCTTGACCGCTAGATGGATTTAGAAAGTAGGCGGAGATTACTAGTTAATTCTTTGCTTGACCGCTAGATGGATTTAGAAAGTAGGCGGATTTAATTAGTGCACCCCGCTCTCTTCAACCCCGCAAATCGGAACACCAGTTTTGTATGAAAAATGTGTATAGACCATCTCCTCTCCCATCAATACTCTGTGGACACGGCTAATCAGATGCCAGATGCGAAGAACCACAAATTACGTAGAAATGAAAGAACTACAAAACATAGATTAAATAGCTAAAAATCGATATATTTACTTTTTCAAACATAGACTAGGTGGAACTTAAGATTAAAATATGTATCTGTTTTATCTCTATACCTATACCTAGTTTTATCTCTCTATACCTCGTTTTATTATTATATATTTATGTTTTATCTTTAAACAACTTTCAAACCACCGGGCAACACGATATCCCCGAGTGTTTGGTCGATCCCCTTCTATAGTTACAAACAAAGCGTTGACCTCGCTAGCACAGATATATAATCTGTGCTAGCGATGTGCTGTGCTAGTCACAAACTAATAAGGGATACTACGTGTGCTAGTGTATCAAACAACATGTGCGACCATGTTGTTCGATACACTTATTTATTTTTCGTGACGATCGATCGTTTACGATTCCGTCAGATCGATCGTACGATCAATCGTACCGCCCATATACGGTACGATTGATCGTTATCCATCCATTAGACCAACTGACAGTATTGTATTACCGGATGCATATCATCCTCCACTTGAAATTTACATTACGTTCGCTAGTTCCCGACACTCAGAATTGAAAAGGCTCGATTAATTTTAAACCAAGTCTAGATATTACACAATATATTAGCTTCAGTCTTCTCCATCCTGTTACTGCGTTTATTGATTTTTTATTTATTTATTTAATATTTTATGTACCTACACACTTTAGTTAGGAAATAGGTACAATATATAAGACAGGAAGAAAATGGTACAAGGCTACTACTTACTTTTTGATCCATAATCAAGTAGTACAAAACCAAATCGTTTGATAAAAGGGGGCTTTTTATTTTTATAATCAAAAGAATGATAAATATATAAGATTTCGGTCGAGTTGTATGTCCAATATTATATTTATATGTATTATCGTATTATTAATCCATTTGATAGACAGATTAAAATTTGTCTGTACTTATGTAATTTTGTAGTCCTTATGTAAGGAAACCTCAGTAACTAATTCATACAAATAACACATTTCTAACAACTATTTGTTTTCAGGTGGAGGACGAAGACATCGAAACAGCAGAGCTAACTCATTGAATCTCCATATGTATTTTTCATACATATAATTTTTGACTTTCATTTAATACTCATAAATGTGTATGTTGATTTATTGTAGTATTTTGATTTTTTAAATAAAATGCTCAGAGTAGACAAAACAAAAACAAGATTTTTCCTTAAAACAAATTTATTACTATACATACATAATAATATATGTGCTTTATTACTATACCATACATAATAATATATGTGCTAATAATATATTCTTCACAATAATGGTTTAACAATCAATGTAATTAATATTTTACTTTTCATCTTCAGAGCCACTACACTCGTCTAGAACAACTCCTTCTGACATAAGCGCCAAAATGTCCTCATCGCCTAACTCTTCATCGCCTTCTAATCCATTTTCAGGATCTCCCAATTCTAAATCATCCTCACTACTATCCAATATGTCTTTTATAATATAATCACTGATTTCTTTGTCTTCTAATTTGTCTTTATCAACTTCAATTTGTTTTTTACTTAAATCACTAGCTTTTTTCGATTTTACTGATATGCTCTTTTCAGTGGTCTTTTCTTTGTTATCAGTTGCCGTAACTTTAACAAAATCATCCGCCACCGTTGGTTTTGTACTATCAGTTTTAGGTTTCACATCGATATCTTCTAATTTCTTAGCCTTAGGCTTGATACTTCCGTTTTCAATTTTAGCTTTAGTCTTTTGAGCATGATCTCTACTTTCTTCTGCTTTCTTAGAACTGTCTGGTTCAATATTTTTGTCATTTGAACTTTTGGCTGCTTCCGCTTTCTCAAGGACTACTTGTTTACAGTTTGCAACAGTAGCCTTAGTTCGTTGTATGTTATTGCTGAGTTTTTGTTCTTTCTTCGCTGCTTCTGGTTGGGAACATTTATCATTTGCATTTTTGACTGTGGTTGTAGTATTTAAAGCATCGTCTTTAACTTCTTCAGCTTTCTTAAATACTATTTGTTGAGCGGATTTCTTATTAACAATAGTTTTTGTATTTTGTTCACAACCTCTAACTTCTTTCTCTATTTTAGCGGATTCTGGTTCAATACATTTGTTATTGGCAACTTGTGCTGCAGGATTGTGCAATTCATCCTTACATTTGTTATCTTTCGTTGATTCGGTGTTTTCTGGGACAGTATCATCACAAAAGAATGTGTCATCGTATATTGTCTTGAGATTTTCTGGACACACCGTGAATTTATAACACGGTGTAACTGTTACTTTTGCCTCACCTGTTGGCAATAAATTGATTTATGGTTAACAATAAGATAGTCAAGAATGTCACATATAATAGCTATATTAGCTAGATCTTTTTAGGTTGCAGTGGCTTATGGGCTTAATCCACACCCAGCCCTTCCTATCAAATAATAATAAATAAATGTTACATAATATATGTACAGTAAGTATCAACGAAAACACTTGCATGCCCGATATATACTGTTCAATCATTATCATCATCTGATTAGCTTAATGACTAGCCAATGCAATTTGCATGCGTGCCATTTGTTCTGCTTTGTTATGTTACTGTGGTTCAAAGTTAATAATAATCTTATAATGTTCTTAAGGCATATGATGTATAGTCTGCGGATGGACACATGGCTAGGGTTGTGGAACCCAAGAAATATTCATATCAACTCAATAGAACCAAATCATTGAACTGTTTCCAGTCGCCGGCCAAGGCAAGTGGATGGGTGAGCGTTAGTGCTAGTGGCAAAATTTCTTGAGCGTTTCCGTGCTTCGTAGAGAACGTAAAGCCGTCGGTCCCGGTTGTTTACAATGGTAAAAACAATCGTTAAGCTTTATCGAAAACCTTGACACTTGGTCGGCCACAAGCCACTCCATCAATGCGCAGTGGAGCGGCGTGGTGGAATATGCTCTTGACCTCCCGCAGCCGTGCCTGTGGGGAAGACCCGTGCAGTGACCCAGCAGTGGGACGTCTATGGGTTGTTGCTATAAGCGGCACAGGCCGCCCTTCAGCGATGACTGGCCATTCAGAAGGCACAGGACCGGTCGGAATGGCTATGTTTTTTAAGAGGCATATATCTTAATATATAAAAATGAATCGCAAAATGTGTTGGTAAGCGCATAACTCAACAACGCCTGGACCAATTTGGCCAATTCTTTTTTTAAAATGTTCGTTGAAGTTCAAGGATGGTTTTTACGGCGAGAAAATTCATCCCCTTAGGGGGTAAAACGGGGGTGCAAAGTTAGTATGAAGCTTTGCCGTTTTTGAAGTTAGTGAATATGTAACGCGAGCGAAGCTGCGGGCGTCCACTAGTCAACAATATTATTATTTATTTATTATATATATTATATTATTTATTAGAATTTTTTCAAGATCAGTGGCTCTTCAGGCTAGATGATGGATGATGGATGAATGTAAGATGATAAATGCGTGGTAAAAAATCTTACCACATGTAAGCACTTTGTTAGCGCACAGCTTATCAAACTCCTCAATGGTCTCCATCTGAGCGGCGAAAGTGTTGGAGTTCTTGTCTATCCTCTTAAACTTGTTTATGCGGTACTCGTTCAGGAAACTGGTCAGGCACCCCATATGAGGTCTGCATGTGAACTGCATCTGAACGCAGAAAGGTTACTTATAAAATAAAGTAACTAAATTTTGTCTTCTATAATCAAACCAAATTCAGAATTGAGTGAAAAAAAACTTAATAGATACAATAGGAATATAAATTTTCTAGGTAAGTGTACAGGTTATCTTCAGAAAAGATGAGACGGATGCGGACCAAACGAGCACGTTGAGAGGCATTGTAGATTTATGTATTTGAATAATATTACACCATGCCTGGACTACACATGTACAGAACTTTTTGCCAGTTATGTGACGTCTGTGGTACTATTGGGAATTTCATGATAGAAAAACCCAATATTTTTCTCGAGCAGTGGATCAAACCTATGTCTCCAACTATGCAGTCACGCTTGCAAGCAGCAACATTGTGAGGAAACCTGCATGGCTGAGAGTCCTCCATAATGTCCTCGACTATCCCCCCTCTCAATCCGAAAGGACCAATAGTGAGAATTCCCCACTGTGGGACAAAGAAAAGGTTGTGGAGTAGAAAATTTGCTGCCCATGAGCATGTTGATCTGATTTATCCTTCTTGCTAAGCAACTATCCCCGAGGAAATAATTAAAACTAATATGTATTTATATTTTGCGAAATAAATATCTACCCCGGCCGGTATACGAACCAGGGACTCGCAGTTCGGCAGTCAGGTTCTCTCACCATCGCGCCACGGAGTCGTCTAATTTAATTAAGAATATAATACCCCAAAACATTGTTTAGATTGTATGACTATGTATACAAACCTTTACAAACAGGTTGTTGAAGACATTCAGCAGCCTCTTGGTGACATTCAAACCTAATACCTGTGAAAATGAGAAAAAACATTATTTCGATATAAGGTATTAGGACTAGACCGTCACCTATATAACAATTTATTTTTGTAAATATGTTTTTTAGATTGTTTTTTTTTGGACAGTATGCAACCATTCAAGTTGAGTGAGGTGAGTGTAATGATTTGTAGTTAAAGCAATATGGGATTCAGATATTGACCCTGTATATTTTAATACCGTAGAATTATACCGACAATATGTTTTATTTCATATGTACTATTTTCTGTATGTTTTTTTATTTTAATTATTATAAACTGCAAAAATTACGCGGGATATTAAATTTTTTTGAAAGATCGGGATTGGACAACCAGAATTCTGACGTAACCTAGTGAAGTTAACTACAAGGAACAGCCACAATTTTGTAGTTTGGGTTCCGTCCACTATAGGTTTCCACCACATTGACAAACCTGCATGGTGCGGCGGAGAGCAAGGCGGACTGCCATGCAAGTATAGAATGTATTCACCATGTTCGCGAGTTGTTTGCAAAGTAGATTCAAACTTTATAACAATGAATTTCCGCAAAGTAACTAATATATATATTTCTTGTGTACGTGTGAATGACAGTGAACTCCTCATAAACGGCTGGATAGATGTTGATGAAATTTTTTGTGTGTTCAAGGGGATTCGAGAATGGTTTAGATTCTCAATTTGCTCCACTGGAAAACGTTTTTTAAACACGATTTTAGTATTTTTATTTTTACCCGTCGATCATCGACGTTAAGCGTCGCGTCACTTTGACATTTAATCATAATCATAATTTATTTGCAAGAACAAAATTGATGTTTTACATACTGTTCTGCCTCTTATTTAAGATGACAGAACAACGTTTGCGGGGTCAGCTAGTAAACTATATATTTATTCTATAGGGACGCAGGCAGGGCAATATGAGTGAAAGTTTACACCATCATAAGCCTTGTTCGCGGGTTGTTGCAAAGTAGATTAAACTAACTTTATCAAATCAGTGAAATAAAAAAATCGATCTCCATTTTCTACTTGAATTTGAAAGATTGATAGGTACGCCGCTAATTGAATTTATAAAGATTGACCTAATTGTAGTTTTAAGAAAGATTTATAAGATTTGTATGCCGCATCAGGCAAAATATGGCGGACAAATGTTTCCCTGTTCTTTACCACCAGCTATATGTACCCATATTTATGACAAATAAATGACAAATAAATACTTTGGGGCGTTTAATTCGACTCACCCGTCTTAGTTCGTCCGCAATCTCGTTGCGCAATTTGTCCACCGCGATTCTGTCTTCTTCTTCCGGGGGGTCGTCTGGAAGCGCTTGCCACACCTGATGATACAAAAAAAAAAACAATTAACAAGTAGATCATAACTAGTATAGATATATACTAGATAGTACTGAGTGGTAGTCTAAATAGAACTCTAATCTATATATATAAAAGGAGAAGGTGACTGACTGACTGATATCAACGCAGGGCCTAAACTATAAGGGCTAGAATCTTGAAATTTTGCACAGGGGTTCCTTTTATAACGTAGGGGAGCACTAAGAAATGATTTTTGAATATTCACCCCCTAAGGGGGTAAAACGGTGGTGCAAATTTGGTATGAAACTGTGCCTTTTTTGATGTTATTCGAATGAAATTCAGTACCTATGAAGGTTTTTTATTGAGATTCGAAAATCATCTCTTATGGGGGGTAAAAGGGGGGTGCAAAGTTAGTATGAAACGTCGTTAATGGGTCTAATTCTACGCGAGCGAAGCTGCGGGCGTCCACTAGTTACTTATAAATGGAACTGTTTAGGCCTAGGCGGAAGCTTATAGAACGTTTATAGAAAATAACACTG
The DNA here is from genome assembly GCA_944567765.1 of Carterocephalus palaemon. Taxonomy (NCBI): domain Eukaryota; kingdom Metazoa; phylum Arthropoda; class Insecta; order Lepidoptera; family Hesperiidae; genus Carterocephalus; species Carterocephalus palaemon. The sequence goes on from OX155664.1 coordinate 5,671,868, forward strand.
GGTTGGCCATACTAAACCCCTTCACCAAATCTCATTGGAGCAGCGTGGTGGAGCATGCTCTAGACCTCCGGCAGCTGTCTGTCGGGGACGTCTATAGGTTAGCTTTGCTATCTTGTATCCATAAAGAAACATATGTATCGTAGTCTATCGTGACTTAGAGCTTAGCTTAGTGGTAGGTAATTATTGTAAATTAGCCTTAGGCACCTGTGTAGGATTAGCTATTCATTCAAGGATCAATAGCTCATCCTTTACTTTATATTAATCAGTTTAGAATAGCATTATAAGTATCTCTTCTCTTTAAGTAGTTAGTTTGTTCTAGACTTTCGTTAAGCGTGTATAATCATCTGATGGCGAAATAAATTATTTGACTTTGACTTTGACTGTGATATAACCTGTAGCATGATATCCTTCAACTCCTCTTCAACGGCCCGCGCCAGCACTGCGTCCAACTCCCGCTTCTCCCCCGAAGCTGTTGATATCTTCTCAACTGCTTCTTCGTTCCGTTCTTCACTTGCCGTCGTTCCTGGAACGTTCGGTAGACAGTCTTAATACAGTTGGTTTGGTGGAAGTGTATTCAAGATATTTTCTTACATCTATATATATAAAAGGAGAAGGTGACTGACTGACTGACATATCAACGTAGGGCCTAAATTATAAGGGCTAGAAACTTGAAATTTTGCACAAGGGTTCCTTTTATAACGTAGGGGAGCACTAAGAAAGGATTTTTGAAAATTCACCCCCTAAGGGGGTAAAACGGGGGTGCAAAGTTAGTATGAAACTTTGCCGTTTTTGATGTTATTCGAATGAAATTCAGTACCTATGAAGGTTTTTTATTGAGTTTCGAAAATCATCTCTTAAGGGGGTTAAAGGGGGTGCAAAGTTAGTAGGTATAAAAGTTTTTCGTATATACCTACATTATTTCAATGAAATTTGTATTTAGGTTATGTTACGTCTAATTCCACGCGAGCGAAGCTGCGGGCGTCCACTAGTTTTAAATGTAGTTGCCAAACGGTGATGTATGTGTAGGTGAGACGACTACCTTAGTTTTTAAAATCAGTTATTTAAATGAAGGATCAATAACCTAAATTAACACCGACTAACTTTCAGTAAAAATTGTAACACTAGAAGTCTAGTAGAACCTTGATGAGTTAATATTACTAATTTGTGTATCCTAATTTATCATTATGTGGTTTTATTTTACTTGTACTTGTTACTTGTACTTACTAACGTACCTTTTACGTTCTTAGTAGGTTCCACGGGCGCTTCCTTCTGAACAGACTTAGTATTCTGCACAGACTCCAGAGCAGATTTGGTCTTTGCTTGTGGATTAACTGGCTTGATATTTTGATTTGCTACACCGGTTTTTTGGACTTTAGTCTTTTGCGAAATTGTAGCGTCTTCGAGTTTACTCTTCTGTAAGGCTGCAACTTTCTCCTGTTTCGCATTCTGGATGTCCTGAGCGAGTTTTGCTTTAGCTAGATTTTGCTTCTGTACGATATTAGCTGCTTGGGCTAGCTTAGCCTTCTGTGTAGCAGCGGAATTCTTCTGTATAACAGGAGGCTTCTGTATAACAGCTGGATTATTTTGTATAACTGCTGGACTCTTATGTATAAGAACGGGATTCTTCTGTATAACAGCGGGAGTCTTCTGTATAACAGCGGGATTCTTCTGTATTGCAGCGGGAATCTTCTGTATAACGGGATTATTCTGCATAGGTCGTTTGAATTCTTGATCAGACAAATCGTGCTTTATTGCTAGTTGATTTGCCTTCTTAGCTTGTATTTTATTCTGAATTGCTCTTGGTATCTCGTTAGGGTGCACTTTACCTTCAGCAATATACTTAAATTTTGGCTTGTCTGAAATAAAAATGTGCAGTGGAACTGAATAAAGGATGGCTGGATGGATGGTGATGATGACAAATATGCTAAACAGTGTTTTATTTTTATCAATTTCTTATTTTACTGGTCGCAAGCGCGACTACTAAGGGTCAAACAATTACGTTAGATAAAATAAATTTTTGATTAATCTAGTCTAGTTAGTTTATGAGAAGTTTCTCATCCAACTGATTAAAATAAACTTTGTGAACTAAATAATACAAGTATTAAGGCCTTACTACAAAAACTTTGTTCGAAAATGAAAACATCTAAAGTAAAATTTAGCAACAAGTACCATTGGTAACGCCCTGAATGTCTTTGGGCGCCTTTGTAGCTGCAAAAACCTTTTTATCCGGCCCAGCATTCACCCGGCGAGGTCTTCCAGTGGCACCCGGCTCTGCAACAATATTTACGACTCGTTCACGCTAAATAAATGAACTATAACACATTTATAGCCATCGATACAGTTAGCGGCACGAGTGTTTAGCTCTGACTTTGAATGCGCAGAAGTCGAAATTTAAAGTATCGCGCGGGCGAGCGGGTTGTCAGTCGTAAGCGCTGATTGGTTTTCTAGCCGTATTATGACTACCCGCATTGATACCCCATGAGCAACCGTCCCCTCCGAATTTCGTTCTGAGCTATACTTTCGTGACGCTTACTGTATATGAAGTGTTAAAAAGGTAGATATGTTATACGCGGTCTGAATTTGGCACTAAATCTGGTCAAATTTGCACACATTTGTTTAGTATTTCAACAAACCATCTGAAATAAATAGCAATGAATCAGATTGACTTTACTTACATCGCGTCGTAAGTGTAAATGATGAGCTAGTCTGCAAAATAATTTATTTAAAATATTATTACCTGTTTCTCGCCTCATTCGCATGAGCATGACAGTCCGAAATAAGCAACAACAATAAATCTTGGATTAACATAATACTAGATGAGTAGTCATTTTATAAGATATTGTAATAACGTATACCGAATTGTAATCGATCTCAAGAACATTTCATGATCCGGAGTCTACAACGCCGCGAGTTTTCTTCATCCATCGGAGTGACACGTTCGAACATATTGAACAGTGTAAGCGAATAAAATTGCTGGAAACTAGCAAGTAAGCTATGCATAATGTCCTTAATACTTTCATCACGCAAATTACTACAGATTTTAAAATAGATAGATGAAAAATAAAAAGGTTTCAAACTATTTCAAAGTTTTACATGACACAAGACAGATCTTATAAAAATGTATAATTAGCCACGGAAGTGTACAGTTAGAATAACGGACATGTAACCACCTCACCATATGCTAACTGCATTGGAACTGTTGCTGAAAGAAGACATTATTATCTTCAGAATAAAATTAACACTGCGCAGTTTTAAGTAATACGATAAAATACAACATACACGGAACATCCTTAGGAATGCAAATTTACAATAGAATATAACATGTTGACACCACCAAAAAACAAAAAGAATTACACTAAATATTAGTGTTGTAAAAGGTTGTCTTATTGCTTTGAGCAATTTCTTCCGTACAGCCTGACAAACAATAGAGAAGTTATACGATAAGAACTATTAAAGGGTAGGGACAACAAACAGACCAAGAAATAAATAACAATAATGACACACAATAACATGTACAACTGGACATACTAAAAAAAATATTAGACAGCAGACATAAAGAACAACACCAAGAACAATTGAATATGAAAGAAGTTTTAAGTGAGAAAATACGATTTTACTTCACTTTTAAAGAAATGTATGAACGGGGCACGACTGATGGTTATAGGCAAGGAATTCCATAGGATTATGGATAGGACAGAGAATATTATTAACCCAAGATATAATAAATACTATACTATTTTATCAGCGTTTTTACGTAATTCGAATATACTAAATGATACCTTATAGTAATACAAACGAGCTGCAATTTCTCCATTAAGTTAAGTGTCAAACATTGTACGTTATTTTGGGATGTTAACTTCAGGAATATTGTGAATTGAACTTGAGCGATAGTAAAAAATTATACATAAAAAATAAATTGCTGCGAACGGTTAATCAACTAATCTATGTAAAAGGAAGGACCTGGACAAGAGTCATTCTTTCAATCATAGGTAAAAACAAGAGAATATCTATTTTAAAACCAGTAATGGTACCTACGTATCTACAATATTCCGACGAAGTTAGAACATGTAATCTAATATACTTACACTCCATACTCAAGATAACAGTAGCCCTTTAATGAGTCAGATTTTCAGATTCAGATTATGATAAGTGCAATGCGAGTTTTGCTGCGCTGTGACCCCTATATTCTTGTCGAAAGTGGTGGATAAAATATATTTCCAATACTTATGAAGCGAATTTCTCGTCTGCAGTAGCTGGTTCTAGACTTGCATATAAAACATAAACCATACAGTACCTTTACGTGCGCTGTCTTGAAACCTGAAGACTGACGAAGCATTTCGAGCACAGCGACGAGTTTGAATATCCCACTAAGAATATTATGTTTTTCATTCAGCATTTAAATCTGAAAGCCCAACTTTACTCACTATTATTCGTGACTGCTCTTGTAGCTTTGGGTTGAAGTCTCTTACATAGGTACTGTATACGCTGCAAAAATAATAGGAGATTCGTTTACCCCTAACCTGTTTGGCAGACCGGCGACACTCCTGTGAATTGTTCTTCTAAGACGCTCCGAATCAGTTTCAGCCAGACTTGTTTAGCGGATCCTTTTGAGAAGAACTGCTACTATTTTCGACTTCCTAAATGCATTTCACTGAAACCATGGCCTATCTGGAACACTGAAACTATTGAAAATAAATGGTCCATGTGACACACAGAACATTTTTAGCATGACAGACATAAATATAAGCAAAGTAAATAATTTTTTCAGCAGATTTTTGTAATACATACTTATTGTTATTCTTTACATAAGCAAAACACCATTTTAACTTACCTTATATCAAATAAGTAATTATCTATAAATGCACAGATATATAGAAGTAGTTTCGAAATTCGACACCATAAACGTTAATTTAAAAACCCACCTTATACAGTTTAAAATAAATCGAAAAAACTTTTGACTTTACAATTAACTTTTACTGAAAAAATATTGATTATTGAATCTGACTGAAGACCGACGAAAAATCTAGAAATGATTATTAGAATGATGATGATTAAAAATGCAGCTAATAACTCGATGCCACAACTTTATTATTTCAGTTAAACAAAACATTTTAAACCATCCACTGGTAAGCCTAACAAATGAAAAGGTTACAAACAAGATACAGTAGAATCAAAATTCAACATTATTATCATGGAGAACTAATCGAGACAAATAACATCATCCTCGCTCTCAGAATCGATCTCCATATTGGCTACGTCGTAACTGTCTGTCATTTCAGATTTGTATTGCTTGACAAGCTCTTCTAGTTTGTCGCGAGAGTAGTCAGATTTAACCTTGACACTCAAACAGTCCTGCTCCTCGTCCACATAATCTAACTCGTACCCCAACTTTATGATCGTCTCTACTGATTCCAAGTCCATGTGCACCTCTAGCTTGGTCTTACCTTCATATCTGTCGTCAACATTAGCGTTCTTCCAAGCGCTGAAATTAATGCCTTTTACGCCTTGATTGCTCTGCTTCAATTTCTCACAGGCGAGGGCGCTGTTAACCGTATTGCGTTCGTTGGGCAGCATAACATACATTTTTATGTATCTAACATTGGTTTCATCCCCGCCCAAGACCACGACGGCTTGGCGGTACAGCTTTCCAATATTCAGACCGACTAACCAACGCTTAGATTCAGTGTTCTCCGGTAAGACGCCCAAGAATCCCGGAGTACAGTAGCCGAACTTCTTAAAATCAGTGCTACTGTTGCCTCCTTTGAGGAGATATTGAAACAGTTGGTACACAACCATGTCCTTGATTTTGCGCGCTTGATTTACGGCGATGGACTTGCTTCCCTTCAGTCCTATTTTGATAATGTTTGGATCATTATTGAGTGCGGGCATTGGGCTTTTTGCGTGCATCGAAGGCAAGATTTCGACCGATGCCTCATTCAGTCCAGCGTCGAAGGCGTCCTTATCGACCGCTGCGGCCTTCATAAAGACGCTGACCTTCTGCAACTCGTAACTGAGCTCCATTTTGTGTTTTTCAAGCGCGCGGGCGGAGGACGGAGGCATATCCACGTAGATTCGAGTGCCCAACGTGGTCACCACTTTCTGAACGAACTTCCACTTGTCAATATTGACACCCTCCAGCTTTTTATTCTGCAGTTTCAGCTTGTGCAATGGCTCAATGTGGCGGTACCGCGAGTGGCCCGGTAGCCAAATAGCGGCACGCTCGTACCACAGTTCCTCATTTGTGTATACCAGCACGCTAAAATCGGGGAAATCGCTAAAATTTAAGTCGAGGAGCCAGTTTCTAGAGTCTTCATCGTGGGCGAGCACCTCATACCTGTAAACGCTCTGAAGTCCTTTCATCGTGAAGTCTGGCGCCCACCCGTTGGACGTTTCGGTCTCCTTAAACATTTTGGAGACCAGGTATGTTTTAATTGCATCCGCTTCGTCGTCGCTGAACGGCTGGAAATCCTTTTTGCACAGATACAGTGTGTATCCACCCTTGCCTGAAAGGCTCTGATGAGGTTCAAATACTGGCACGAAAGATTGCGTTGGAATTATCATTGGCGTTGGGGTCACCATCGATGGTGGATTGACTAATGGTGAGGCATTCATCATAAACTGCATACCGATTGGCTTGTCCAAGGGCGGGGGTACCATCGAAGGAGCAATGGGATTTATGACATTAACTGCTGAAGTGGGATTTGGCGTCCATTCGGGAACTGATCGACCCGTCAAATCTGGGAATGATTGGAAACAAGAAAAAAGTAACATTTTGAATGCAGAACATAAGCAGATTTATATTTTTATATAGATTAAAAGCGTATAAGAAAGAGTAGTACAATGAAATGAACCGTATACTTACTGGGAAAATCAATGCGTTTAGTTTCATCTGTGAAAAATGCAAAATATAAAATTACAGTCTGCAAACACGTGAAATCTGTAAACGAACAAGGCTAACACAATATCTAATAGTCTAACTTTTTAATAAATTAAATGTAAAATGTTTATTAAATCACCTTTCATGAAATCCTTTGGAGATCGCTTAGCAGTTTTAACGGGAACATCCAGTTGTTCTGAAAATGCAAAAACATTCATAAAGTTTTTTTTAAACTTTACAAGAAAAATACGAAAGTGGATAAATAACGATATCAATTTTTGTAAAATATTTTAAATTTTTAATACATTTTTAAGTTTATATTTCTGATTTAAATCCAATAGGTGAATTTTTAAATAAATTTAATTTCGTTCAAAGTGTGATCTATGTGCAGTAAAAATTGAGATTATTTTCACAATTGGCTGCAACATGTAAAGGGTGCGTGCAATAGAATGATTGCAATAGAATTTGAAAATGAACTTCAATATTTATTTATCAATTTAAAAAATTTGTCACCATTACTGGATGGATAAAAAAAAAGTTTGTTGAAGCTACATATAAAGAAAATATATCACACATGTCACTGAATAACATCAGCCTTTGCATGCACCCATAAGAAGCGATTAAGTCACAGTATTTACTAAACTAATGCAGTTTATACACGAACATATAAATGTGCACGGCTGTTTAAACTGTATTTCATGTAATACTGCAGAAAATCACTGTCATTTGAAACATTACATTCCTCAAGTATGATTTTAATCTTCCTACCCAAATATATTTGATACTCATGATAGATGCTGTAAACTTACTTATGTTAACTTACGCTCGAAACAAAATGTATTATATAACAACAAACCTAAAAATTATTTTAATCCTATTTTAAATTATTTCCTAAATTTGTTCAATTGGGACATTATTTGATGTATATAACATTATATTGAGGCTAGTATGTATTAATGTCTACAATAAAAACAAGTAAACGGTAAAAACCACTGACAGTTTCTATATAAATCATGATTCCTAATGTTATTATCATACAAAAATGTATGTATATGATGTTGCATGTGGTGTTAATGAAGGAAATAATTTAGTGTAAGAAATGGTGAAATCGTGGGAGGGTGTAATTTGTAGTTAACAAGTCAAGTAACGGAAAAATCCAGTTGAGTGTAATGTTGGGATGTCGGCGTGATGTACAAACCATACACAAATACAGCATTCGATGATGTCCACCAGTCGCTTCGACTAAATCGTTTGAATTATATTGCAAACTGATAACCCCCACAACTCGGCACGCAAATACTTGCAAAGGCAGGATTATTAAATCACAAACCAAAACATCGTCATACTCGTAATTATGTTAATCAAAATCTTACCCTGAGCCGGTCGCTTCCTGTAATTGCTTGAAAAACTGGAAAGGATGTCGCCAAATATTTTCTCTTCGTCGTTGGCATCGTACTTCTTATTGAAGGTGATGATGAGCTCGATATAGGATATATCTTCCTGCTTGAATATGTCGTAGAAAATTCTAGACGTGGTGAGGACCAGTTCGTCGTGGATGCGGCACTCGAGATGCTTCTCGATCTTATCCCTGAACCGGTTCATGATCCTTCTGGTGAGCTCCTCAGCCGCCTTGTCCCTCTTGGATTTCACGGCGGGGTTGAGGGCCAACTTCGGGCGCCACACTTCCGAGGTGTCCGCGGCAGCCCAGCGTGTCTCTCTCTGGCGCGGAGGGCCCTCCCTCGGACCCTTCGACTCCTCCTCTCGCGGCTGGAATCGACCGTCTGAACCGAACTCGCGTCTAGCCTCACGACGACGCATCGTCTCCTCGTTCTGGTCGAAGAACTCGTCGCTGGGACGATCTTCGAAACGGCTCTCCTTCTTACGATACTCCTGAGCCTTCTTCCCCAGCTCGGCCACCCTCTTGTACACGTCTTCGATTTCTTTATTCAACTCTGCGGTGTTGGTTCGGAATATGTCTTTTCTGATTTCGATTTTGGGGAAGTCGTCTCTTCTCGCCTCCTTCTTGGGATGTATGTCATCGAAATCGTCTTTCTTTGGTGCATATTCCCTGTAGTCTCGCTTTTCCTCGTAGAGCGGGCGGCCCGCGTCCATCGGCCTTCCGAACTGCTTCTTCGGAGGGTAGTCATGCGAATCTCTAATGTTATCAGAAAATCGCTCCTCATCCCTGAAACTGCTCCTAGGCAACTCCTTGGAATTGGATTGCGAGATCGGCTTCCATTTCTCGACTTGGTTGTTCGGTGCGAAAGGTCTCATGCCGACGTCCTTATCGTGTCTATTTTTGTCTTCGTAGGCAGGAATCTCCCAGTTCGGCTTCTTTTCAATCTTTTTCGGTATATCGGAGAAGTGTTGTCGATTCGGTCTGGAGAATTCTGGTTCTCTAGTGTTCTGTCCGGGCCAGAGCGGCGGCGGCGGAGCCTCGCGGTCGTCGGGGCTTCGGCGCTTTTCGAGGGCCCACGAGCGGCGCGGCGAGCGAGGGGAGGGCGAGTGCCGCCGGTAGCGGTCCTTGCCCGGGGACCTTTCCCTGCGCGCGGGCGACCGCGAGTCGCGAGTGCCCGACCGAGCCCGCTTCGACCCCTCTCCCATGCGCGAGTGGTCCGAGCCCCGCGGTATATCGAACTTCTCCACCCTATCGCCAATCTTCGGCGGATAGGCCGGCTTCTCGACGCTCGGCTGCCACGGGTCGGGCCGCGCGCTGGCCGCCGTGTATTGCACGCTCTCGTGTACGTTCGGATGGTATCCACCTGAGTACATAGCTTGATTTGGCGCCTGTAAATTGAAATTTTACTAGCAAACACAGACAACACAGTAAATATTAAAAGATTAGATAGTATACCAACATTATTAATGTAATTATTTTAAGCGTGTTATTAAATTTATATCTAACTACAAAGCGTGACGTCACGTATAACGTTTTAAAATTGTAGCGCTTGCGTAACTAGATTCTCTCGTATTAAGTTGTAAGTCCTAAAATTATTGTTCTCTGTAATACTGCAACTTTAATTCCATGCAATAATCTAAAGCATAAATTATGTGAGCTTAAAATAGTCAAAATTATGACTACAAATTCAAATGTCCAGTATTGTAAGTAGTCAAACAACTGCAACATATAATTAGTAGCACCAAGCCAATCCGAGGCCCACCGGTAGGTACAAGTTACAGTAAATTCCGCTATTTCAAGATGACGAACACTACTCATTGAGTACTACTTTTCATCTCTTCATAATGTATATTCAACTTAGTTTGTCGATGTTGCTTGGTCAACTTTAATATTTAGGCTACATATTAATATATCCGAATCCCCAGTAGCGTAGCGCATTTATGTCAACGCACGCCTTAAAATTATTTACTATTATCATTTTTCAATAAAATTTCATTTAAATTCTTCCAATCTTACTTTTTTCTGCTTTCTATTAAATGGACTATATTTTTCTTATGTCCAATCAAACAAATTTTATCTGTCTTATATCGAAATAAGGAGTGAAGGCAAAATCAAAAGTTCCATTGCAATGTGAAATCTTCGATTACAAAATCTCAACTGGATCTCAACTTGTGTATGAGGTCAAATCTATCATACTTTTTAAATAGTCTTCCAATATCGCCTTCAATTTTATATGAAAGAACTGTCATAGAATTCCCTAAAAATAAGTAAGTGTTCTTCAAATATTTCTTTTACCATAATTTGCATGTTCTTTGAAATCGGTCCATATTTTAAAATGAACACTTCATATATGTGCAAATTTATAACTTCTTGTACCATTTTCCTAGGGAGTTATGTTCCATAGGTCTTCCAGTTGTTTGAGAGATATCTATTAAAATTTCCAAATTATCCATGCTTTCTCAGTTGTTCATTTGTTATTATGTCATATAAAAGTTGCATAGGGAGGTTATTACCGCTTATTTTACCATTTAATAGCACACACGACAAACAATCTCTATGATTTTAAAATTAAATAAAAGCTTCATCTCCTTTTTCACTTGTTTGATTTACTATCTGGACGTCCATGGTAAATGGAATATTTTCTCATTACCAAACATTAAACCCGTCAAGAAAAAAAAACTTGTATATAAGTACATACACAACCCACTTGTAATGTATTGTTTCATAATGGTTTAGTTCACTAAATGTTCAATAATGTACGCAAAAGCATTGCTTGATACATCTTCTTGCTCTTCACCACTTTAGGTATAATTTTGTTTCATATGATAATAAATTTCTATAAACCAAACTATTTAATTATTCTCATCAATCAATCTTTAAATACTGCGAAGAGATCTATGATATGCTTGAAGTCTGGAGGTTATAATAGGTAGTCATAATATAGCAAATTTTTTACTCTTATCCATCAATCTTGAAATGGTAAATCTGATCAAAGTAGTAACTGTTTTATTCTAATCAATCAGTCTGGAAAAGGAAATACTGGCAAGAGATCTGTGGTCTGATTAAAGTCTGGAGGTTGCAATAAGTAGTCATAAAGTAGCAAATGATTTACTCTCATTAATCAATCTGGAAAAGGAAATAATGGCATGAGAGCTATCATCTGAAGTCGGGAACTTATAGCAGGAAGTTATGTATATTCTTCAATGTTGGTTCTAGCTTCTCTGAACAAGATCTTCTCTGTCCTCAAAAGATTTTTCAGCAGATATTGCTCCTTTTGTCCGAAATATATATAATGTTACCTCAATTGTTTATTGCAATTTGTAACTTTTCTGTGCAATATTTGTATTATTTATTATGTATTATACTTCTCTGATTTTGTTCTTTCGGAAGGTGCATAAAAATTCCATATTAATATAAATCATCATATTTATTCATTAATTTGAGCGTCATTATACGCGAATTTTTCGCAGATCATTCTCCGTGGCTTGCAAAAGTCCCGAGTTTGTTTACTAGCCGGCACAATCCTTTACGTGTCAAATAACTGTTACGTATATTTGTGATATGTTGTGTGTCAGCGCTATCCACCACATCGACTCTTACAGTGAGTGTGAATGTGTAAGACATCAAATTATTTTCTGGTTGATAAGACAGTCCTCTACTTATAAAATAAAACATTAAAAGAGATCAACTAAAAAACCGCAAAATCTTCAGTCGTTTCGATGCAACCTTTCATTGTCATACTTAAGAATAATAATAATTTAATGTTTATTGACACTGATGATATAAGACCTTATTTAATTATAACATTTAACAACTTATTTTGTATGTTTGTGTAGTTTCTTCAGCTTACCTTTGTAGACGGTTCGTACGCAGGTCTCACTTGTTTGAGATGAGCAGGCCTGTCTCCATCGTCATATTTTGGCTTCTTTGACTGCTGATATGACGGTGGGTATCTGCACAGACAAAACGACAATAATATTTCATCTGTAACAGTAGGTAAAGATTGTAATATTTTAACTGCACAAAACCACAAACGAATGGACGTAATAAAAAAATGGAAAATCAAAACTACTTTTCCAGTTAAATTCCATTCACAATTGAATATGTTCGTAAATGTATGATTGCATTGCATAAACATTAAACACAACACAAATAATTAAAACACATCTGAACAACATTCTAACACTTCTCTTGATCAACAAAACGAACAAATGTCGGAACGAAATAAAAGATGCATAGAACAGATAGTACCTACTAAAAATAAACCGCTTTCGTTTTGAATTCAGTGCCATGTGAATGTCCTAAATTTAATCCTAAAGAATTTAACAGGTCTACGTAAAATCTTTCCCGGAACAATTTGTGATGAACGCTTGTCGCGTGTCATCGTTTATTGATGTGAAACATCTTTAGGCGGAGGGCAAACCAAATTTTTGGCGTGGCCAGCGTGGCGAGCGTGGCGAATATTTTTGTTTTTTTTATTAATTTTTTTAAACTTTTTTTTTCTTATATGTTTTAGTTCCTGTCATAATCTGTACTTTTGTGCATATTACTTGTACAAAATAATTTCGATGTTTCACATCTGCCAGGCGTCCCGTGACGGCTCACATTTTTTTTGAAAACGGTGCTTCTTCATTAACACTGTCATACATAACGTCCATCCATCCATTAACCTACCAGATGCATATCTACATGCGGAATCGGGCGCGATCTTTCACACATTTGAAGTTTCTAAGCAACGCGAGTGGCAGTTCAACGTAGAAACCACCGCATTGCTCAGCTCACGTACTCATACCCTTAAGCGGTATTAGCTGATATAGCTGTAGTTACTCAGTTAGTGTTTTGGTATTTCAACAATGTTAGATTTTACCAACTCCCAAAGGCTTTATAAGCTAAAAAATAATGTGAAGTTCAAGCTAGCGCCCCTGTCACTTGATAACTTAATACGACAAGATGATATAATTATTTTTATTTAATCAGGGTGTACTAAAAAAAATCTATACCTACAATAATTTACAAAGATGCAAAAACAATATAATTATAATCATAGAACATTGTTTAAACCTAAACGGACTATTGGAATCGAATTTAAATAAACATATACATACCTACATATATAACAACTAAGATTGTTCAGTGATTCTGTTATTGAATAAAAAAAAAAATATCCAATAAGACATCGTGAAGTTTATTCTTAAATTAATAATAAACAATATAAATAGGTAGAGACGGATGTGAGTAGGTATGAATGTGTGTACCCGTATTATGAATTCCATGGTGTCTGCCAATATTTAATTACACAAGAATATGTTCCCAAGAAGTGTTGATAACTGATTTCATTAACAAACTCACCCGAAGGCACGAGTTTTCTCAATTGAACCGATTACTACAAGGCTCGGCGTATAGTGCTCAAGCTCCATAGAGATCCCTCTCCGGGCAGTCGAACCGCGTGAGCTCGCTCTAGGCCCTTGGAGATTTACTGCATCCAGGTCAAATAAACCTGGAACAGTTAAGACTCTTTTTCCAAAAACAACCAAGTTTTGGATTATATCGCATGTATTAAAAGGATTGTTACCTGTTCTTGATATGGATCCGTCTGATTTAGGGATTCAATACCCTATTTTTTATTTGAAGACTTTGAAGTCATTATTTCTATGTGTCGTCATGTAAAGGAATGTCGGGCGCTCTTAGGCTTAGGGTTCGAGAGGACTTTAACGCTCTCAGCTAGCATTATTCAAGCTGAATATATCTCTTCATTTTGCATGTAAAATAACGCTTGAGTCTTATTAGTCTGTGATGGAGACCCGTGCCTAGCAGTGGGACGTATAGACGTCCCATAGGGGTTGCAGCTTATTTCGCTATATGTAACCGGTGGTTCAACATGTGGCCAGCATAAATATTCGGTTTAAAGATACTTTATTTCTCATAAGACATACATACCTACAGTAATATTCACTTAAAATTAGAAACTTAAATTAGGTATTCAATGTAACATTCAGATATGAAGATAATTTTTGGGCCATTGATTCAGTTGTCAAAGAACTATTCAGCTCTTTTATAAACATGACACAGAATTATTCAATGCTGTTGATTCGCATCTTACAAATTTATCTTGAGTAAACAGATCTTTATTATTTGTCTCTTTATGAATAATTTTTTTTTTTTTTAAATCGTAAGAGACACCGAAAAATTAAGGTGTAGTTGTCATGATTATAATGCTGTTTTCTAATTTCAAACTAGCTTTTACTTGTGACGTTTACTTTTATTCAGCTTATACATTCATCCCTTTCCAACATCAAAACTATCTCTTATAGATAAAACGAACTGATGAATTAACTTCATCTCTGAAATTGATTTTCACACACACGCATTTTCACGCAAATTTTGGAAATAACAAATTTTTGTAATCATTACTTTATATTTAGAATACAAAAAGCAAAAAACATTTTTGCCTTTAAAAAGGATTTTAACTATCTTTAACAATTACTTATCAAATATTGACGACGAATAAAACTAAGATTATACGGCCCGTTGACAAACCCGTTGGCGCAATCGGTAGTGACCCTGTGTTGCGCCAGGGGTCGTGGGTTGGAATCCCGCTGCGACCCATAGACGTCCCACTGCTGGGCACGGGTCTCCCCCACAGATACTGCTGCGGGAGGTCTAGAGCATACTCCACCACGCTGCTCCAATGCGGGTTGGTGGAGAAAAAACTGGCTCCAGAATACAGATGAGAATATCCATATTTATATTATGTGTATTATATGTATTATTAAAATACTTTTTCAGTACTTTTTTCATACTTTTCAGTAACCTATCGCTACAGTTGCTTAACAGTTAGGGATAAAACTAAGTTCTATAATGAATATTAAAGAGTGAAAGCATGATTTGTCCAATGTACGAGTAAACTTGTGGGCGTTTCAATTAATTCACTGCTTACGAGAGAAGTTTTTTGTTTTTTTTTTTTGTTTAAAGGGCTTGTTGGCTATCCGGCCGCCGTTGGCGCTGTTGAACCTTAACATTTTGAATCCCAGGCAGACGATGTATCCAGTTTCCTTAAGAGCTTCCACCGAGCGCTCGTCGACGGAAACGGTAATCATATTCCCCGCTTGAACGTCCCTACTCGCTAAAACCGTCCAATCCTCTGTATTGAGACCGCGATTCTGGGCCTTGAGTAGCGATAAAGCGTGGGCAGTATCCGTCACTTGTGAATGGGGCACAGTGAGGTTCATAATCGTAGGTTTTGCTGGAACGCGAACAATAGTCGCCGTCAGCTTGGCCCCACTCCACGGCTGCAAAGTTGGCACTGTCTGCACCAGCCATTGCTGACTGAGCTTATCCCTGCAGCTGATTATCAAAACTCCAGTCGCGAAAACGTAGTCGTCAAATCTCGGCGCGTCCCCCTTCTTCATATTCATTATTTTTTCGATCATATTCTTACGGAGAAGATCCGATTGGCTTTTGGACATCTGTGTTGCATTTGTGATCTCGACGCGTGCGCATTTGAGTTTCCTCAAGAAGTAAGCGTCGACTTCGAAGTTAGATATCTGCCACGGTCCAGCCGGAGCCCTCCCCGCCTTTATAGCTTTAGCGCGTTTCTTGAGTCGATTCTTAGGGTTGGATCCTGTGGGGAGTTGGCTCCAGCGCTTTGTACACATCTCCAGCGCCTGCTCCCACGGCACGCCATCTGCTACCATCATCTTGAATCGCTTCCTCGCAGCACCCGACACAGAATTCATTACTTTCCAAATTTTTGTTTTCTTATACTTTTTGTATTTTTGCCACTGTTCTTTCGTATATTCGTTCGGTGGGTCTTCATTTTCACTATCTGTTTCTGGTGCATTCTGCAACGGAAAATTTACCTCTAGTGCATTCTCCAACGGAACATTTACCTCTGGTGCATCCTCCACCGGAACATTTACCTCTGGTGCATCCTCATACTGAGCACCCGTCTCTGGGGCATCTAAAGAGCAGTCCTCATCTTCCATCGATACGTCAAAATCTTCCAAGTCCTGATCCCCGAAGGAGACATTCTCTGGATCGAGTTCGAGGGGTTCTTCATACTCTTCCGCCTTCCTTTTCTTTGCTGTTGGCCTGAAAATAACTCGCTATGATACAATCCAATTTCTTTATATATGTATGTAGGTACGTGTATTTAGCAAGAGTTTGACCATAGCCAATCTCGAGCGTCACGGCACGTTTTTTAATTATTTTTTTTTAACGAGAAGAAGGTTTTAATTAAAATGATTATTTTTCCAATTTTATTCAGTTTTCCTATTTAATTTGACCTTTTAGATGTACCATAATGTTTAGACTAGGCCATACCAGTTTATCCTATAGTGTGCGTATTTATATCAGGATAAAATAGTTTGGCCTAGCCTAAACTGGTTTATCCTATGGAGCTCAGGACAAATTAGTTTGGACTAGGCTATACTAGTTAATCCTATCGCGTATAGGAAGAACTAGTTTAGCCTAGGCCAAACTAGTTTGTCCTGAAATCTGGTTTGTCCGGTAAAATATATACATATTCAAGTCTCACATTTACTCTGGGTACTCACAAAACCGATGGCCGATCCGAACATAGACACAAGATCGACGAAGCAGTCTTTAAAATATGATCTATAATATAAATTGCTTTGCGTTTGCATTTTGACCATGCCAACTTTCGCTGATCGACCTATACATACTGCACGTAGCAGTAGAACGGTGATATAGTTGGCACTCGCCAACGATATATATAACGATATCCTTTTGATGAAGCTCAATATTTAAGCTATACACCTAAATTATTGAGTTTCTTTGCGTCTTATCTTGGTTACCGAATGCAATATGTTCAACTGCAAACCATAAATCACACTTATACTACACAAGATCTGAATTTAGAGAAGTTAGTACGTAGTAGATGCAAGACTTGTCGAACGACCTTTATTCTTCTAAATGCCTTGTTTGCTGATGATGTAAAATTATATCTTCTAATTAAGGATAGAAGTGATTGTGTAGCTCTGCGAAGTGATGTACGCAATGTTTTGCATTGGAGTATATAATAATCGTCTACTGTTAAATTCCGATAAATGCAAGTGTATTCACATTCACGCGATCTCATTCACCGTTTTTATATGATTACCGGCTCCATGATAATGCTCTCAAACGGGTCACCTCTATAGGGGATCTTGGCCTGATGCTAGACTCTCAGCTAATTTCAGAGAGCATGCCATGGATCTGTATATTAACACCTAAGAACTCACGAAGCTGTTTTCACCCGCAACCGCCGCGGATATATATGTAAAATATGAAAGCACATCTAGTCCATTGAAAATTTACATTTGGGGTTGCGTTTTTTAGAGGACGCAATTTTATTTTTTTGATGTGTAGGGGGGTCAGTGTAAAGCTAAAACCAAGTTTGTGGGGTCGCCACCCTTGTCCCACGGCCGCCATCTTGAAAATAGGGGTCAACCCCTCGTAAAAACCATTTCAAAATGGTTTTTCATTATAGCTTATCATATCATTCATAGCTTAAAACACTAGTTCGTTATTAGAACAACCCCGGACTTTACTTTTCCGACTGTAGGGTTACATTAATACTCTACAAAACGTACGTGCGCAATATACTCGAATACAATGCAACCGTTTTCGATCCTCATGAGAAGAAAAATTGTCTTATGGAAAAAATACAAAAAAAGTTTGCGCGATTCCTATATAAGCGCCTCCATGGGTACTACCCATATTTGTACCCTTCTTTATTTGTTTCCGCCACGGTTGGTCGACATACTCGGCAATGGGCACCGCTGTCGTGGGCGGCGTTAAGAATAATTAACGACATGACAGCAAAAAACGGGGACCTAGATATGTTTGTTTGTACCGACCCCTGGCACCAGTGTTACTTTATAATTTTTTTTTAACTTTACATTTGTGTACTTCATGATTCCTATCTCACTCTCATTGTATTGTGTGTATTGCATTTGTGTCTGGTTTAACAACTGTAAGCAAATTGCTGACTAAATAAATAAATAAATACTCTTGAACTTCGGCGAAAGTTGTACATTATGGTACACTTTTCCCTATTGCTCAATAGTAAAATAGACAATCCCCCAGCACTCGCGTCTTGCTATCTGGAGGTTCAAACATTTTGCTTGCAATGTGCGGCGCTTGCTCTAATCAACCGGTTCCTGGTTCAGACACCAGACGCTGACTTATTTTTCAATTAGCTGAATGTATTTATGTCACTATGTAATGTTAGACTGAAATCATTGTATCAGTGAACATCACTATCAACGGCGGAAGATGAAGAACATCCCTAGCGGGTGGGGCAAATCCTCGGCGCTGTCAGTTACGAAGAACAGTTGACGGTGTTAAGTCATAGTAATATTTAGTGTGTTTTTTGTTAATTTAATGTTACATGTAAAGTTCTGGCGGTAGATGTTTTGTTATTAATGATTATTTATTTTTTCCCATTTCTTGACTAGAATACCGCCTTCGCTGTATTATGACTGCCCAAAGGTTGACTGGCACAGAATGCTTAAAGCATTAAGTCTGCCTTTTGTCCCTAATTTTTTTTTTAGGTACAATAAAGATTCAATAAATAAATAAATAAATGTTAATTATGTGTAAATATGTATTAAAATGCGTGCGAGAAGTAGCCCCGGTCATAAGGACCGGTCTCAGTGATTGGCGAGTAAAGCGTACAGCTGTACATGTAAAGCGGCACAACGCAGAGTTGCCAGTTGTCCGGTTTTCGACCGGACAGTACAGTTTTCGTCACGTCTGTCCGGTCAAGGAAATATTGGAAAAACGGACTAAAGATTGTCCGGTTTTCAAGAAAATTCGTCTAATAAAGAACACTTCAGCCTTCAGTCTACACCGATCGACAGGTCAGAAGTACAGGGAAACTAGGCTAGTAAGCCTAATTAGTCAAAACTCACACATTGATTTATATGTACTATGAATGACAGTATGAAAGCCGATTTTAGATTTTTTATTAAAAGCAGTGTCGTCGAATGCAAAATATTATGCAAAAAAGTAGATAAACTGTTAAATTATTAACCTTTGATTGTGATTTAATAGAAAGAAATTTAGTAAAGTATAGGTTATATCCATTTTAAAAGGAATTTATCACTAGTAAAAATTAAAAAAAATTTGTCCGGTTTTTTTTCCAACACATCTGGCAACCCTAGGCACAAGTGAAGCGGACAGTACTCACTCTCTCATACATGTAAAGCGGCACAAGTGAAGCGTACAGTACTCACTCTCTCATCCCCGGCTCGTCGTGCGGCGGCGAGCGGCGCCCCGGCGACCCGCGGCGGCGCCCCGCTGGACATATACACTCAATGTCACTCGTTTCTCGATCATAATAAATAATAAATAAAATAAATAAATATCTTGGACATTCTCACACACGGCCATCTGACCCCAAAGTAGGCGCGAGCCTGTGTTATGGGTGTCAGAGACTGATATACATACATAGATATTTTTAAATACATACTTAAATAGATAATAATTGACATCCAGACACAGAACAAATACAAGTGTTCGTCACACGAATATTTGTACTGAGTGGGATTCGAACCCACGACCTTTGGCGCAACAGACAGGGTCACCACCGATTGCGCCAATGGGCCTGTCATATAACATCACGCCTATATTTACTTCTTTAGAGGCGACCATCTTAGTCCTCAAGGGTAGCAACACATCTGTGACTGACTTAGAACGAGACTCCTACTAACAAGTACTAACTGGACTATTACTAACACCAACTAACAGGACTAACTATCACTAACAGTCCCCAGTCCTCATACCTACTAACGAACTGACCAACTAATGTTCTAATTAACTTTCTCAACTAATTGGACTAACCATCCCAGTCCCTAATTGAGTCTTGTTCAAAGTCAGTCACAGTTGTCATGGGCGGCATCGGATGGGTGGTGCTGCAAGCTCGTTTGCTATCCTGTATCCATAAAAAAAAAAATATTTTCCCGAAGGAGTAGGCAGAGGTGTGTATATACACACACACTTATCACCAGTTATGTTTAGGTCCCATGTAATGATGGTGAGCCTATTGCCTATATATACACCGATCATAATACTTTCCCTGACCTGGGGATCGAACCCAGGACTTCTAGCTTAGCAGTCGCGTCTGGGACTACTAGAGTTGTTCTAGTAGTCAACCAGGCTGTCATTGTGTTAAACACTAATCGGGGTAAATCTAGCGATAGATTGTTGCGTAATATTTTAACTCAAACTGTCTCCAAAGTAATTATTGCTGATATAAAAATAAATAAATAAATAAAATAAATAAATATTGGCTTAGTTGGTCTCCCAAAAAACTGTGTCACGTGCCGTCTTAGACTTAATTTTAATTGGTCGCTCGGGCTCACGTGTTCTACGAATGCTTTCGGGCAACCACCAACCACAAAACCAAACAAATAATTGGTTTCAGACATATTGTGTTACACCATTCATCGACTGCAGTCAGGAATTGCTTATATCGAAAGAAAATTTGTCGATTTGGCCGAGTGTCCAAATAGTTTGCGGGGTGACGCTAACAAATTAATTATCTCAATGATTCTGTAAAATTAAAGAATCATTTGGAGAATCATTAAGAGAATTCAACTCTGGATCTATTTAAATATAATCCTGTGATACATAAATCTCTATTACTATTCATAAGCTTTTCACGTTTATATCAAAATTCAACGAACAAAAAAAACCCTCGGAATGAGTGTCACAGGCAATGATAGATACTAAAATGATTGCGCATATTTAGTATGTAAAAAAAAGTTCTTACGAGGAGACATTCTTCGACCAGGCGACGACTCCCTTCTTCCAGGAGACATTCTTCTCCCCGGAGGAGACATTCGTCCGGGATCGGCGTGCGGCGACATCCTCCTACGGGGGCCGGCTGGAGACAACCTCCGACCCGGAGGCCCAGGGGAGACTCTCCGGGACCCGGACGGCGACATCCTCCTGTCGTATCCGCCAGGGGACATCCTTCGAGGGGACATCTTGCGCGCGTGATCCCCGCCCGGCCCCGGGGACACTCCTCTTCCACCCATTCGTCTACCTGGAGACATCTCACGATCGGGAGACAGTCTGCGCGGACCTGGCGACATCCTGCGCCGAGGTCCGGTCGGAGAAATCCTTCGTCCCGGCCCGGTAGGAGAAACGCGTCGTCCGGGACCGAAAGGAGACATCCGTCGCCCGGGACCGGAAGGAGACATCCGTCTCCCGGGACCGGAAGGAGACATCCGTCGCCCGGGACCGGAAGGAGACATCCGTCGCCCGGGACCGGAAGGAGAGATCCGTCGCCCGGGACCGGAAGGAGACATCCGTCGCCCCGGCGGGCCCGGGGACCCGCGTCCCATGCGTCTCCCGGGGGACGGGTCCCGAGGGGTGAACCGGCGATCCTTGTCGTAATCCTTGTATCCGCCCTCGATGGCCGGCTTCGGCGCCATCTGACGGTTATCATTGAACCCCATCGGGTTGTAGCCGACTGAGGCTGGCTTATCAAATACCTGTGGTTTTACAGCCTGCACCTGAAAAAATCCATACTTCCATACTTAATATTATAAATGCGAAAGTAACTCTGTCTGTCTGTCTGTGTCGTTTTCACGCCAAAACTACTGAGCCGATTTAAATGAAATTTGGTACACAGATATTCTAGAGCCTGAAGATGGACATAGGCTACATTTTAATCTATTATTATGTCTAATTCCACGCGAGCGAAGCTGCGGGCGTCCACTAGTATAGTATAATTAGAAGTACATATGCAAAATATGCAAATCACATTCTCTATTCTTGTAAGGTATATCACATTCTCTATTCTTATAAGGTATATAAGTACATGTTCTTTTAATAGATTTTAGCCAAACAAACAAGCGGACGAGCCACCTGATGGTAAGTAAGTCACCGTCGCCTATAAACATAAGCAACACCAGAGGAGTTGCCAATGCGTTGCCGGCCCTAAAGCTTTTACGCCTTTTTTGAAGAACCCCATGTCATAGCCTACGATGAAGACCTCTGAAGGAAGTTCATTCCACAGTTGACAAGTGCGTGGTAAAAAGGATTAAATTCTACAGTGTTTCAGTTTGAGTTAATATGATTCGCGTGAACAGGATTTTATACCAAGCTATTCTCTAACACAAATATGATCTACATTGTGTTAGCGGAAGAAGTCAAACTGCTGAGTCCGGATGAATGACACATTTTATATCAAAGCAGGATATATACAGGATCTTTTTATTTTAAAAGTTTAATTGAATAGTTACCTGTGGAGTCCACTGCGATGTCTGGGTATGAGAAGGCCCTTGAAAATGTCCCTGCGGGTTGGGCTGATGTTGGTACGGTGTAGGGCCTTGAAAATTGTCCTTCATTATTGTGATCTGAAACAACGTCAATCATCTATCTCACGAAGAATTTTTTTATTTTATTTTACACACTAACGGCAAACACACGACACTAAATTAAAATTATACTAGTCTAGTGCAGGGATTCCCAAACTGGGTTCTAGGAATAGTCATCAGGGTTCCGCCAAAATTATTTCAAATTCAAATATTTTATTTGTCATTAGGTATAGGTTAACATAGAGGGTGGTAGGAGATAAGATGATCCATTATACCTAGCCGTTTAAAGGCGCACAAATATATAAAGTAGGTATGTGTAACTTATAATTATGTATGGCTTTATGACATAGTACAAGTAGTATTATTATTATATTAGTTATAAATTATATTATTAGTTCTATTACTATATCATATTTTAACTTTCACTTACAAATTACATTCGAGTCATTTAAAAAATCATTTATTGAATAATAACATTTTTGTATTAAAATTTGCTTTAGTTTTTTCCTAAAAAGTCTAGTAGGGACATCCCGGACATCTTTAATTTCACGAGGACTTTTATTATATACTTTCCCGCACATAACTACACAGCTTTTTAGGTATAATTGTGTTCTGGGTATTTTACCTATAACTATTCTATCTGGATTTCTTCTATTTCTAAGATAGATATCTCCTGCCTTTGTAAAAAGCTCTGGATGGAGTTTTACAAAATATGCAGCCTCTAAAATGTATATGCACGGTAAAGTTAGTATATTTAGGTTTCTAAAATATGGCCGACATGATTCCCATGGAGGTCTTATACCAGAAATTGCTCTAATGCTTTTTTTTTGGGTTAGAAAGGCTTTCATCGTTGTAGAGTTTCCCCACATAAGTATCCCATAACTAGGCACAGAACCAATATATCCATGGTAAGCCGATACTACGTTGCAAGCAAACATGACTATACTTAAGCTGTACTACGAGAAACAATAAACGCTCATAAGATCATGATTATTTTGTGTCTGTGTTATTTATGAAGCGTACTTTCCCCACTTACCGGATGTTCCGTCACCGTCGGTTTCGGCGGGTAGCCATAGCTCTGTGGCTGCGCCGACGGACCGCCCGGTGCGAACCCCCTCGGCTGCTGTTGACAGTGGAATTGTAAGGCATCATTCAGCACAACCCTGTCTTTGTCCCACTGTCCACAACGCCGGCCAAGACTACTGGTAGACTTCATATGCCTTCGAGAACATTATGATGAACTCTCAGGTATGCAGGTTTCCTCACGATGTGTCCTTCACCGTTATAGCAAGTGACATTTCATTTCTTAAATCGCACATAACTTAGAAAAGTCATTGGTGCGTGCCGCTTGGGTTTGAAACCGGACCGCTCGAGTGAGAGGCGAGTTCGATAGCCACTGGGCTGTCACCGTAAAGCAACTATGTATTAGCCCGTTATTATAATAATAAAGAGTATTTTTGGTATCTACTATTTTTAACGCGTTTTTTTTTGTTGGTATCAAACAAACACGCTGTTGTCGCACGCACAAGTCATGTACATAATCTTAACAAATTTTTTTCACATGACTAGATTGTGACCGCTAGTGGCAAAAATTTCATGGGCGCTACCGTGCTTCAGAGGGCACGTTAAGCCTAGCCGTCGACCGTCTATTTCCACCATTGAAAATATTCAATAGTGGAAACAGTCGCTAAGTGGAAAACCTTCGGGTGGCTTGAGAACATTTGACACTGGGTTAGGCACAAAATACAATCCGCATTTGAGCAGCGTGGTGGAGTATGCTCTAGACCTCCCGCAGCTGTGTCTGTGGGGGAAACTCGTGCCCAGCAGTGGGACGTCTATTCGGTCTTACCCTCAAGGCGCACCAGTTGATACTTTTCAAACAAGCTGATATATGACGGTAATGTTGGTACGCCCCAAGCTGACGGTAATCATTATGAAGTGACGCTTAAGTACCTGATGAATGAATGTGTTGTTGGTTTGCGGGTGCTGTGGGAACGCGTTCTGCGGTTGGGCCGCGGACTGGTTCCACTGCGTGCCCTGTGGGGCCCACGGGGCGGCGCGCGGGTGGTTGTCGTGAGGTATCGGGCGCCCAAGATTGTTCTGTTGGTAGTCATTGCGCTGGTAGCCGCCCCTTGCGTCGAAGTTGCCTTGGTTTTGTTGGTTCTGAGGAGAAATTGGATTTCTTATAACGCTCATTACACATATTTGGCATCATTGTTGTTTGTTTATTGATGTGAAACATCTCTAGGCGGAGGGTAAACCAGATTTTTGGCGTGGCGATACAGGCCGTGGCGACGCTTCGCCACGCTATATTATGATGGAATATATATACTATACATACAGTTCCGACAAATGTCTACCCGAGCCGAGGCGCAGCCGAAGTAGTGACGAGGGGACGAGGGAGGGTAGTGACGAATTAGGTAAAAATATGGGTACAAAATTATATCATCTGACAGGATACCCAATCTGCAACTATTGTATGCCAGGCGCTACTGTAAGAGAAATAATGGATAAGGTACTAAACTGTACATATGACCCTACCACAGTCTTAATATTGCTCTTTGGTAGTAGGGGCAATGTTAAGCAACGCCAGCTGGCATATTATTTAGAAAAATTACAAGCCCTTAATGTAAAACAAATTATCATGTTTACATTTCCTTATATTAAGGGCGACTTCCATGAAAATAGCATAAGACATAAATTAAACTTACTACTATATAATAATATAGGAAATAATAATGTGACATTTCATAAAAATACGGACATTTTATTTAATTTAATTGATGTTAATAGTATTTTTAAAAATGACTTTTTTTTGACCAGACAGGATAGCTTGTATCTATCAAATATATTTTTTACACAGTTAGCAAAGTTGCTATCTTATAATTTACAATTTGACATAAAAAATAATTTATGTAATTTGACCACTGCTTCTATTGAGCAGCATAATATACTGACATTATGTAGTAATACATGTAGTACTACTACACATTCTATGACAAGTTTGGGCGGTACCCAAAGCAATTTAAATTAAAAACTACGACAACAGAGGCATCGGTCTGTCGCGATCATTTATGTAGTAATAGTAATAACAACCACCTGTCGAGCTTAGTATTAAAAGATAAAAATTGTCTAAACTTGGTGCATCAAAACATGCAAGGCTTACTAGGCAAGGAACACGAGTTAGAACTTTTTTTAGGAAATTATAATATTGATGTAATTTGCATTACAGAGCATTGGCTGAAAGATTGCCAAATTGTTTTCAATTTTGATAAGCACCAAGTTGCGAGTTCGTTCAGTAGGAAGACAGCGATACACGGTGGCTCTTTAATCATTTTAAAAAAAGACCTGACATTTAAGGTCCGTAAAGATATTGTGAGCCTTTCCATTGAACGAACTATAGAGATAGCCTGTGTAGAGCTAACGCATTGTATTATAGTTAGTATCTATAGACCACCTAGTGCATGTTATGAAGAATTTGAATTAGTTTTGGAACAATTATTATTAAAAGTATCAGGAAAAAAAGACAAGGACATAATAGTGTGTGGAGATTTTAATATAAATTTATTGGACAATACATCTTTAAGTGTTAAGTTTCTATCTTTATTTAAATGTAATAATCTTATTAACCAGTTCTTAGAACCAACTCGAATAACAGATACCACAGCAACATGTATTGATAACATTTTCACAGATGGGACACCTGTCTACTCGGGTATTATCCATAAACTCAGTTCTGATCACTGTGGTCAGTTGGTTTCTTTTAAGTATAATAAGGATAAACAGGTTAGTAAGAGCAGTGTGGTCGTTCCCGTGACTGAAAAACGAATGGAGAGGTTTAGGAACATAATGAAAGACCGGATTACAATACCATCTAATGAAACTGTAAATGAGCAATATAGTTTATTATGTTTTCATATAAATAACGCCTATAAATCTGTATTTACTGCCAAAAAAATCTCTCCGAAGAATTGTAAATCGTTCAATGATTGGGCGACTACGGGAATCTTTAGAAGTAGGCAAAAGTTATATGACCTTTTACACGAGAAGTCATATAATACAAGTAAAGCCTTTAGCGACTATGTAAGAAATTACTCTAAAATATTTAAGGTAGTTTGTTCCACGGCTAAGTCAATGCACATAAGAAACAAGATTAGAAATAGCTGTAATAAAATTAAAATGACTTGGAATATTATTAATGCGGAAACTGGAAGAGTCAGAAAACGCGATGGTGTCAGTGAGCTTTTCATTGCCAATTCTTATATTAGAACCGATAAACAGATAGCATCAGCATTTGAAAAGTACTTTGCTGACGTTCCAGTTTTAACCACTAAATCGCTGGGGTCTTCTCCCGACGTCGCTGAATCGTTGCTTAAGAAAAATGTAAATGCATGCAAAGGTAATTTCTCTTTCCGACCCACAGACGCCAATGAAATTATAAAAATATTTAAATCATTAGAAATTAAGAACACCACAGATCTATGGGGTATATCGGTTAAACTTATAAGTACAATTATAGATGTAATAGCACCCCACCTAGCTTTAATATTTAACAACTGTATTATAAGTGGAGAGTTTCCTGACCTAATGAAGCAAAGCAAAGTGATACCTTTGTTCAAGTCCGGAAATAGTACAGATCCAACCAACTACAGGCCGATTTCAATTTTACCGGCTTGTAGTAAGATATTTGAGAAAGTAATTCTTCAGCAACTTCTTAGCTACTTTACAAGTAATAAACTCCTGCATAACAAACAGTTTGGCTTTACAAAAGGCCGTTCAACAACTGATGCGGGAGTTGAACTATTTACTGATATTATCAATGCTTGGGAGGATTCACTAGATGCACTGGGCATATTCTGTGATTTATCCAAGGCATTTGATTGTGTACAGCATGAAACCTTAATCAGGAAACTCAATCACTATGGCATTAAAAATACCGCACTGAAACTTCTGATTTCTTATCTCAGCGAAAGAACTCAGAAAGTCGAAGTAAACGGTACAAGATCGTCTGGGTCTTTAGTACAGATGGGGGTCCCACAAGGATCGATTCTGGGTCCATTCCTGTTTTTAATATATATTAACGATCTACCATATATGGTAGAGAATAATAACGAGATTGTATTGTTTGCGGATGACACCTCATTAATTTTCAAATTAAATAGGCAACAAACTAACTATGACGATGTGAACAATGCTCTCTCTGAAGTGGTGCATTGGTTTAGCGTTAATAACCTACACTTGAATAGTAATAAAACCAATTGCATAAAATTTTCAGCACCTAATGTGAAACAAGTAGATAAGCAACCAGAACTAAATGGTGATAAACTGAACTTAGTTAGCTCGACTGTTTTCCTTGGAATCACCATTGATTCGAAGTTGCAGTGGGGACCCCATATCTGTCGACTGGCGGATAGACTAAGTTCTGCAGCTTACGCGGTTAAAAGGATACGCTGTTTAGCGGATGTCGATACCGCTAGATTGGTCTATTTCAGTTACTTTCACAGTATAATGTCCTATGGCATTTTACTCTGGGGTAATGCAGCGGATGCTAATATTATTTTTATTTTGCAGAAAAGGGCTATCCGTTATATATACAAAATGAAAAGTAGAGACTCCCTTAGAGAAAAATTTAAGGAAATAAACATCCTAACCCTTGCATCGCAGTACATCTATGAGAATCTTATGTATATTCGTAAAAATAGGCATCAGTTTGTAAGTCGTAGTGACCTAAATGCCTTACGCAATGTAACACTAAGGAACGGCCACATACTAGCGTTTCCTAAATGCCGGCTTAGTAAGAAAAGTCGTTCCTTCATAGGAATGTCTATTCTAATATTCAATAAAGTCCCGGCTGCGGTTCAGTCTCTGCCTTTACACAGGTTTAAAAAAACCATCAAACAAACATTATGTCAAAAAGCTTATTATAATATTCAGGAGTATTTGGATGATAAGAAGGCATGGGACTGAATTAAACTCTGACAGGCTATCACTATGCTTTTGTATTAATTATACTAAATATTGTAAGCAGGTGGCATATGGGGTGATTCTTGGCATACACGATTGGCTGTCTCGTGTCTGTCCTAATCATATCATGGTCATACTGTACATTTTTCTGTAAAAATTAATTTGAATTTTAAAAGAGTACCGAGAGTTTTTTCCTCCGGCTTTTTTCTCTCTCGGCCTACACTAGGGCATAGGATAAGAATATTGTAAGTTCTTCCTTAAGCCGATGACCAGGTAGATAGTCTATCGTGACTTAGAGCTTAGCTTAGTGGTAGGTAATTATTGTAAATTAGCCATAAGGCAGGTTAGGCACCTGTGTAGGATTAGCTATTCATTCAAGGATAAATAGCTCATCCTTTGCTTTATATTAATCAGTTTAGAATAGCATTAAGTAGTTTGTAGTTACCTAGACTTTCGTTAAGCGTGTGTAATCACCTCATAGCGAAATAAATTATTTGAATTTGAATTTGAATTTGAATTTGACAGTCGGAAATTATTATTAATAAAATATATTAATTATTTTATAATTATTAATAATAATTATTAAATTAAATATATGTAACTAGTGGACGCCCGCAGCTTCGCTCGCGTAGAATTAGACCCATTAACGACGTCTACCCGTCTAACGACTTCAAAAACGGCAAAGTTTCATACTAACTTTGCACCCCCGTTTTACCCCCTTAGAGGGTGAATTTTCAAAAATCCTTTCTTAGTGCTCCCCTACGTTATAAAAGGAACCTCTGTGCAAAATTTCAAGTTTCTAGCCCTTATAGTTTAGGCCCTGCGTTGATATGTCAGTCAGTCAGTCAGTCAGTCACCTTCTCCTTTTATATATATAGATTATAATCATAATTATTAATTATGATTCAATATATTTGTAAAAATGGGTCTGTGAAATAAAAAAACACTGTTTTTTTGTTAATACTCGTCCATAGATATAGACCAACAACTACTATCTATCTAGTCTTGTGCCTATTCATTCACTTGAAAGAGCGCTCCGTAATCATTCATTCCGGTTAAGGAACTAGTTCACTCTAATCATTCTATTAGGTCTATTAGGTCCTAGAATTATGAATGAAGGTTTTAATACAAGTATCGTTTGCGCAGGTGGGATTGTGGTCAAACATAAACTTATTTGTGATAAAAAAAATAAAAATTGCATATTTAAAATAGGCTGACGTTCTATAGTAAGTCATGTAGTCGGGTGTTTAGAAATCATATGTCTCTTTATATTTCCCAGTGATCCAGTTTTGGTACTTATTTTGGTTGAACAATAAATACAAGCAGCTACATTCGCCTCTTCTTTGAAATGTTGCCATAAATTGCTTCGTTTTGGTCTTCGAGACATTATTTGTAGAATTCAAGTAATTTTTGTCGCTATCGAATGAGCAGTTGAGCACGAATATTATTTTACAGAAAAATGACGTTCATATATATATACGACTTTACTCAGGGGGAGGGGGCTCAGCTACTAGCACCAGATGTGAGCTATTATATTAGTGAGCCGTTAGAGCCAATAACGCAATAGGCATTTTTTATTACCAAGAAATTTCATATCAATATTAACAACATATTAAAACAAAACTAATCTTTTGAGGTGCCGAGATTTATAAGAAAGATACCTGAGGTCATAAGCAGCCGTCTCGCTTTTGTTATTGTTAATTGCGTTAACATGTGTACTATTATTCTTGAAATTTTGGTCTCAGTTACTAAACGCACCATCTTCCTTCACCTATTGTGTATTATCGTAGTCGTAAACCAACTTTGAAACTTAAAAAATGGAAACAATACGGCAATTGGCTTGCCGGCTCACTCCGCACTCACTCGGCTCTCGGCCGTTCGTGTGACCTAAACGACACAATATATAGAATGAATAGCAAACATCGGTCGGAAACGTTTCTTTTAGTTCATCACTAGGAAACGTTTCCTAATCATTCATCATTCATGAACTACACAAGACTACTACTATCAGATTAAATAACTACTACTACTGGTCATTATAAGCGTATTCGATAGGCATGTTCTTATGAAAGATTTTCTTCTAAATGTCTGATTTGCTTGATACGATTGTACAATCACGAACATAAATATATTACGATCAATATGTATGTATCTATCTAATTAGTAAACGGCAAACATATTTTATGTTTGCACTCCAAGAGTGATGACATTATTTTGTTAGTAATGTCGTCAAATATTTTTGCTTTAGTTGTTTTTTTTATTTTGTTTGGATGTGTATGTAAAGCTTGTATAAGTGAATAAAGTTTTCAGCAGCTTTCAGCAGTTATTTAATGTAGGTACTATTTTTATCAGATAATTTTGTCGTGACTTTAATATGCTGTCTACGACTAATCAGATATTTTTGCTGCGTCTGTGCAGGCAGATAATATTGAACGCATTCCTAGGGTAGATATTATGGCTGAAGTGTCTATGGTTATATATTTATGCTTGTGACTATACGGATATATTTATGCTTGTGACTATACGGATGTCTATTAGAAAGTTGGACAAATGTTAAAGTTGGAAAAACTGGACTTGTTCTATGTTAGTTTTAATTAACTTTGCAACAACCTGCGATCAAGGCTTACGATGGTGTATACTCTCATGCATACAGCACCTCCCTCACTCCCACATAAGAAAGCATACACATATAGCAATGAAAATATACACCAACATAAGAACAACCAACAACACGTGTTTCGCCCTCCAAACGGGGCATCCTCGGGGTAACTTGAGTCTACGACAGTTAGTTTGTTAGTGTCGTAGATTTCCGCAAGGTAGCGCTTGATACAATTAACTATACTCGACTTTTTTAAAGGTTAAATCAAACATACACAGACACACACACACGCGCTATCCACACTGTACGTACATACAGTGCTCGAAAAAGAACTATACCTACTATCTATTTCATGCCTGTGGTATTCAATTAAATTAATTTATACATCTTATTAAAATGCCACTCACATTCAGATTTTAAAAAGTTCGATTTTATAAATAAGAATATTTTTTATGTGGTAAAGTTTTAAAACTAAATAGCTCCTCTAAAGCTCTCTGTTTGTGTAGGTGTTAGCCTAAAGGAAGTTCTAAATTCTAATTTCATCATGAAATATACGGGTGTTGACTTGTTTATGATTCACACAT
Organism: Carterocephalus palaemon; assembly: GCA_944567765.1. Taxonomy (NCBI): domain Eukaryota; kingdom Metazoa; phylum Arthropoda; class Insecta; order Lepidoptera; family Hesperiidae; genus Carterocephalus; species Carterocephalus palaemon. Next base: position 5,703,624 of record OX155664.1, read on the forward strand.
AGATTTAGGCTTAGGAATTTCATTGGGGTTATGTCTTTTTTATTGCAGCACTGGCACAAAATATTGGAACCATTATAAATTTTTGCTATTCAAAATTGTCTATACCTACTCGTTTTTGTGACACTTAAAAAATATCTAAAGCTACTTACAGACGAACCTAATTAGATCAAGAACAAGTTTTTTTTAAACACTTGTGATTTTTTCGTCACCAAACAATGTTTAGGCCTCGGGGGTCTCCCGAGGTCAACCGAGAGAGAGAGCAAGCGAACTAGGTGGTGAGATAAAAATGAATGTAATAGTGGCATTTGCTGCACTTGATTGTCATTGATAAATTATTCTTATATTATTTCAAACTAGTTAATATAATATCAGATATGTAACCAAAATATATACATAGGTATATATTCAAAGTATGTATAGGTACATATATTTAGATACATATTTATAAATTAAGATGTGTCTCAACAGAGATAGAATAAATCTGCTGTTGATAAAGCAATTTTTCATTGGCTTTTACCAGCTTTATCTTGTTATATTATTGGCAATGATTCTATATGTACGGGCGACATAACGGCGGAGGATTATATTGGAGGGCAGTCATTAGCCTTTGCTCACTCTATTTCGGTCGGTGTGTACCCGGCGTTATAACGGGCGATTTACGTCATACGCAAGTCAGCAAGGCAAGAATTTCAGAGTTTATAATGTTACAATTTCAAAAAATTTTAATTCAACTAAACTGAAAAGCGGTGACAGCCCAGTCTATCAAACTCGCCTCTCACTCGAGCGGTCCGGGTTCGAACCCTAGCGGCACGACCCAATGACTTTTACTTACTAAGTTGTGTGATTTAAGAAATTAAATTTCAATTGCTATAACGGAGGACACATCGTGAGGAATCCTGCATGCCTGAGAGTTCTTCATAGTTCTCAAAGGCATGTGAAGTCTACCAATCCGCACTTAGCCAGCGTGATGGACTAAGGCCTAATCCCTCCCATTCTGAGAGGAGACCCACCAACGGGACAATGCGGGTTGGTGGAGGGCCAACCCAGTGTCGAATGTTCTCAAGCCAACCGATGGTCTTCGACAAGGCTTAACGATTGTTTTCATTATTGAAAACAATGGGGAACGACGGCTTAACGTAGCGTAGCGTAACGTACAGTAGCGCCAATGAAATTTAGCCACTAGCGGTCATCGATCGACACACTGACCGCGCCCGTCGTTCACTGCCTAACCCTGTCGATCACATGGAATCGATGCGAACCATTGGGCTACGGATGCTACGAATAAAGTACCTAGCTTAATATATTGACAATGCTGAGAAACTCAGACATAATTACTCAGGATCATTAACCTAAATAGGCAAAAGATGAGTCAGACTTGACTCGTATTTTTAGTTTCAAAATGTGACTTAGTTTTCATTGTTTGAGTAAATATTTTAAGTGACTACAAAGCCAGCCAGAAGATTTCAATTTAGACTAATGTGTCATCCAACATTGCTAGTTATATTATAAGTGTTAGCTAGACCACATTTTAGTTTCTATCTAAACCTACTCCGTTTTGTTAGATTATTCATATCTTATTATTATATATTTCTTGTGTTAGTGTGTATGACAGTGAACTCCTCCTAAACAGCTGGATGGATGTTGATGAAATTTTTTGTGTGTGTTCAAGGGGATTCGAGAATGGTTTAGATTCACAATTTGGTCCACTGGAAATGTTTTTTAAACACTATTTTAGTATTTTTATTTTTCATAGTCGTTCATTGACATGAAACGAATATCAGTGGAAACTTTGTTGATTTGTGCACTATACTGTAAGCTGTTTTATATGTTTTATAATAATTGTATGTTTCCCAAAAATTAATAAATAAAAATAAAATAAATAAAAATGAATAAAACTAAAACATAACATTCATACAAACGTTATATGAGGATATTCTTACCCTGAATAAGTGAAAAAACTCTGGAATAAGTGCAAACATATCACATTTTTGTGAAAACTTACTAAAATATTGTTTACAATTAAAGTTAGGTCTTTATAGTTTTGTCCTTTTGTAGAATGAGAGAGAGAATAAAATTAGGTAGAATGAATCTTAACCTCCTTAACCTCCTCCACAAGTCTAATCAAAATCTGTTAAACTCAAAATCTTGCATGTTTGGATGTATCTAACATCCAAATGTTTGTTTCCTTCCAATCATAATTTGTGTGATTTGGATAAAACTTGGCACATAGGTAGACTTTAACTTAAATAGGAAAGTTTTCTTCCCAATCCCATCCAAGATGGCACGATTCAAAACCCGACCCCAGTAATTAACATTGTAGTTATATTTAGTAGAAACAGGCAATCTAATACAACTTGCATAGGTTACAAATTCTACAATGCTTACCACTTTTCCCACAGGCACAACTCGTATCACATGTCCTTGGAAATGGTACCCGTTAAGGTATTTCATCAGGTGGCTCCCTTCACCGTCGTCGGTAACCCCGATGCGTACTTTCTTGCAACCATCATCATCCATCACCAAACTGTCCAATATGAAGTCCGTAATGTGGCATTCCTGCTTAATTAGCCTTTTCAGATCTTGATAATTTGTCTGTAAAATCACAGAATATTCGTACGTAAAACGTTTTATGAAGTAAAAATAAACGCTAAAAATCAATATATCATCAATATTGGCCAATGTCTTACGCTGGTGGGCAATCCATGTATTGTTAACATCATCTTGCTAGGAGTATTAATATGTAGTTTTTCTTCACTAAATTCTGAAGTCTACCATATTTCTTTTGCTTATTTAATTAAATTCACGCTCTTTTTTTTGCTACAAATGAATCAAGAAAAGCTTGAGCACGACGCACAGAATATCTTGAGCAAGCTTGCGGTTGCGCCAAGCCACAGATTTAATATCCCTTATTAGTTTGTGCCACAGATTAATTAAATACTCCAAGCTACAAACCATAGAGGAAAAAAGGAACTAAGAGAAACCAAAGAGTATAGTAATATATGAGAGAAACTGAAACTGGATAATCTCTACCACAGACTATGTAGAGACACTACAGAGATATTACCTGGAAGTAATAGAACTACCTTGCGAATATCAGAAGGTCTACTCTCACATCAAATGTGAGCCAAAAGAGAAGCTCTAAAACTTCGCGCTGGCTTGTTTTAGTAGGGTGACCACGGTAGCGCGAGTCACGAACTAACGAACTAATAAAGACGGTCACTCACATGTGCACACATACGCGAACCCACATATGTAGGACGACATTCGCGAATGCCGAAGTTTTCGATGCATTTGAGGTTGTCCAAGCTGTGTCGGTTTTTTGTCAAACATTAAAGCGCGCGAACCTTCGCGTAGTCTCGCGAGCAACACTGGCCATTCGTGAACTCATTTGCGAACCCATTCGCATATGAATTCTTGACAGTCCTTCACATTCGTGCAAACATTCGTACAAATGTCAAACGTTTGCACACATGTGAGTGACCGCGGTAAGGAGCGGGAAAAATTGATCTAGTTCGCGTAGTCTGTGGGAGTGCTCCTTCCTTCGAACTCGTTCGAACTAGTTCGTTCCACAGAGTACATTTCATTTTATATATTGAAAGAAAATTCGTTCATCGTTCGCGAACAGGGCTGGGACCATAGAGCTCCTTTCTTCCTTCATGGCTGGGACAGTTGTAATTACATTCAGAACAGTTTAGGCGCCACCGTCGCAATAAAGACCACAGAGTGAACTTTAAGGACAGAGTAAACTTAAGAGAAGTTGAATTAGACAGTAATAATCTGTGGAAATGTCGCCGCCATGTTGATGTTGTTCTATTATATTAATCTGTGGTTTCTATCTAATTTATCTATCATCATAAGTATGTCTAATGACTGACCACAGATTTATAAGTATAGTACTACGTACAGATGGGAATCGCGCATAGAAAATCTATGGACGCTAACTAAATTAGTTCCAATGAAGCAAGACGGCGTCGCTTTTAGCGACAAGATGTCACGCATGCGCACCAATACCAATCCGTGCGCATGCGTGTTATGTGTCTGTATTGCCCGTTCCTAGTGATTGCTATTATCGATATTTATCGATTTTTTTTTCCCTTGGTGACTAAATAGTAAATAAAACAAAATATGTATTATGTTCAACATTTTTTATTGCTTTAATATATGTTTATCTTATCTAATATTATAAAGAGGAAACATTTGTGCTTTTGTATGTACGTTTGTAATGTTTTCACGCAGAAACAACTGGACCGATTTCCATAATTCTTTCACCATTAGAAAGCTGCATCTTCGTTGCTTCATTTTTGCAAATAAAATAATTTTAAAGCCCTTTGTTAATTGCTATACTAATATTATAAAGAGGAAACAAGTGTTTGTAACGTTTTCACACAAAAACTACTGGACCTATTTTAATAATTCTTTCACCATTAGAAAGCTGCATCTTTGCTGCTGCATTTTTGCAAATAAAATAATTTTAAAGCCCTTCGATAATCTATACTAATATTATATAGATGAAACACGAATGTGTTTGTAACGTTTTCACACAAAAACTACTGGACCGATTTAAAAAATTCTTTCACCATTAGAAAGCTGCTGCATCTTCACGGAGTGTATTACTGAAACATTGTACATCATCACCTGAAACAAAAAGTAAAAAATATTAATCTCAAATACAGTGCTGATTGGGACAAAGCACGAGTATTATTAATGACTAGTGGACGCCCGCAGCTTCGCTCACGTGGAATTAGACGTAACATAACCTAAATACAAAATTTCATTGAAATAATGTAGGTATATACGAAAAACTTTTATACCTACTTACTTTGCACCCCTTTTTACCCCCTTATGAGATGATTTTCGGAACTCAATAAAAAACCTTCATAGGTACTGAATTTCCACACGAATAACATCAAAAACGGCAAAGTTTCATACTAACTTTGCACCCCCGTTTAACCCCCTTAGGGAGTGAATTTTCAAAAATCCTTTCTTAGTGCTCCCCTACGTTATAAAAGGAACCCCTGAACAAAATTTCAAGTTTCTAACCCTTATAGTTTAGGCCCTGCGTTGATATGTCAGTCAGTCAGTCAGTCAGTCACCTTCTCCTTTTATATATATAGATTAAACAAACACGAAGTATTTCTTACACGTACGGGTAAGTTTGCAATCATAGGTTATTTCAGATTTTTAATCTTGCTTTTTAATGTACTTCGAAGACAATACAATACATCGATATTCGATAAAATAATAGAATTCTTATTCCACATCACTACTGTTTACTGTACTAGTTTAGGTAAAAATAAAACCTTATATAAAAAAAAAACTTTATCTGAGCTGATAAATAAATTAAAACCTAATTAATAAGGTTCCAAATGCTTTAAAATAAAGACTGGAACAACTTACTGTGTCTTGTTGGAATCCCACTGCAAATTTCATCCACCGTAAACTACGTAGGCCGCGCAATAATATGAATCAGGCAACCTTTTCGTAGAATTTGCGCTCAAACTCAAAATGCTTAGAACACACCCGCTTGAGGTTAAATTCTCTAGTGTTAAGAGTACATATTTAACACATTTCACATTTTATTTGTTTTAACCACAAATTTCGCCTACTATGCGGATTCCGAAAACAATTAAGAAAGACTCCACTATCCCTTTTGGAGTCACAATTAGGCACGCAACAATCATTACCACTCACAATCAAAAATACAGCAGCGAAGATGCAGCTTTCTAATGGTGAAAGAAATATGGAAATCGGTCCAGTAGTTTCTGAGTGAAAACATTACAAACGTACATACAAAAGCACAAATGTTTCCTCTTTATAATATTAGTTAAGATATTCATATATTAAAGCAATAAAAAATGTTGAACATAATACATATTTTGTTTTATTTAGTCACCAAGGGAAAAAAAATCGATAAATATCGATAATAGCAATCACTAGGAACGGGCAATATACATATATATATATATACATAACACGCATGCGCACGGATTGGTATTGGTGCGCATGCGTGACATCTTGTCGCTAAAAGCGACGCAGACGTACTTCCTTGGAACTAATTTAGTTAGCGTCCATAGATTTTCTATGCGCGATTCCCATCTGTAGTAATCTGTACGTAGTACTATACCACGGCTGTTAATCTTCATTGAAATTGCTTGGGCCCTATGTCTATGGGCCGAGAATAGAATCTGACGTATTCTTTTTTTTTAATTCAATTTGGCCGTCTCCCGTCGAATTTTCGAAGTAACATTTGACACAGCCACAGAGTACTTTGTTATAAACAGAAAGCCACAGCTTTAGTTTGAAGTTTAATTTAGCTAGCTACTGATATATTAATCTGTGGTTTCATTAATCATTATTTTGATCGAGTGAATTTATGTTAAGTTGATTTTTATCCGAGTTTATCCTCTCAGCTAAACCAGTAATTCGTTGTACGTTGTTGTATTTATCACCATGTACAACAAGTGTTGTAATAGAAAACTTTGCGATTAAACGACAGGACGTTAAAATGCATCAGTTTCCCAAATCTAAGATAGGACTCCAAAAGTGGTTACAGTGCATTGGTAGTGTTCACCTTCGTAGCCGTAGTTTGCAGACTTCGTAAGATGTTTGTGTGTCACAAGCATTTTGAAACGAGGTTCATTATAACCACGTCTCGTTTGCGTTATGGTGCGGTGCATACCCAACACTATTTTCGGAAAATGAGATAGAAAGCGGCGTACCAGCAGTAGTTTCCGAGACCAAAAGTAAGTAAATATTAAAATCTTGAAATTTTCGTTCCTGAAAAACAAGTAACAATTATTTTTATATAGGTACCTAATTATTTATACCTATTATTTTATAAGCCTGGTATAGATATTTTATAATTTAGTGTTAATTAAGTGAATACCAAAACGATATCTGTATAATACCTACTTCATATAGTAGAGACCAGATTATATGCAACATTAAAACTCTTGAAATATGCATGCAAATATGATATTATGTTAGAAATATGTATGAAAAATGTCAATATATGCAACTCTGAATTTACCTATCTACCTTACGCTACCCTGTATATAATCTGATTACACTTTAAAAGATAATTTAAAAAAAATATTTTTGTCTAAAGTAGACATAAAAATACCAAAGTTGCAGATCCCTCATCAGCGCGTAAATACAAATTTTAATATAATTATACAATTAACATAGCATCATTCATTTCTTTTTTCAGTGGACATATACACTGAGCACTGCTATTCCAAAAAGGAACTACATGAAGACCATTCATACTATAAGTCTGCCGGTAAGTTATAGTACTAATATCTTTTGAATAGTAAGGCTTATGCTGACTAAATAGAGATTGTGAACATCACGATTTATGTGCCGAGTCCTTTCAACTCAATACATAAATCACAAAGCTGAACTCATTACGATGGAACTATTTTCAACAGGACTTGACACCAAACCAGTTTTGGGAACATAGCAAGCGGGGAAACAATATTGTAGCTAGTCATTTTTTTACTTTAGTGTACAGAGTCAAGTTGTTTTATCATTTCAGTAGTAATACTTACATCAGTAAGACATCAGCAATTTATTTAGTATGTGTTTGGTTTAGAAAAAAATAAATACAATGGAATCAGCATTATCAGCAATATTACTTATGGATTAAAAATACTTTTATGTAAGGTTTGCTGTTCCCCATGATTGACCGTGCTATGTTAGCTGGTTCTGGTTGTTTCTGGCGGGTCGCTGAAAAACTTAAGAAAAACCCTTCTTAAGTTATTTACCTGTGATGTAACATGCATTACTTGACTTTTTATTTCATCCATAAACCTATCCTTTTCATTTCAGATTTGGCGCATGAAAATCGTTACAAAATATAGTTTTGCAACAAATGCAACAAAATCATTAAAAAAGTATGACAAGTAGAAATTAAAAATAATAAAAATATATAATAATGAATGTTTGTTTTATTTAAAAATTTCTTTAATGAATAAACTAGGTGTATGCCAAGTATTCCTATCAATTAGTAGGAATACTGGGAATAAACCATAAAACAATATAGGCTAAGGTGCTTCGTACAAATTGGCTGTTAAATACTGCTCCTTTGCCTGTATATCCCATTAGTAATTTAAAAAAAAAAGAACTGTCAAAGTCTATTCTTGAAATTCCCTATGGCTAGTTTGAATGTAGGGAACAGGGCTGGGACACTTCTAATTACATTCGGTACAGTTTTGGCGCCACCGTCGCAATAAAGACCACAGAGTGAACTTTAAGGACAGAGTAAACTTAAGAGAAGTTGAATTAGACAGTAATAATCTGTGGAAATGTCGCCGCCATGTTGATGTTGTTCTAATATATTAATCTGTGGTTTCTATCTAATTTATCTATCATCTGACTCATTACCGGTTATTAAATCCTTTTCTTTGGTCTTTACAAACATTTTACATACTGAAATCTTGCACTGATTTTGGTTTGGTCAACTTCGGAGGTTAAATTCTGTGTGGATTGCCGGATTTACTTGTGAATCTTGCTTGGTTTGAGTTGACTTTGGAGGTTAAATTCTGTGTACGTTGCCCATGTTTCGTGTGATCTCGCTTCTTGCTTGAGTTGAGATCCTTTAAACACCAATAACATTTGCGAAAAGACGCTTTATTTCCCCCAGTGCTGATCGGGAAGACCTTGCATTGGGTATTGTGTTATATGCAGTGTTCAACTAGTGAAACCCACCAACTATTTAGTTTCCAAGAACGATCGTCTTGGGAGTGTATGGATTCTTTGTGCCTACGAACTCGCTGCTACCCGGACTTTCAAAAGAACAGCTAATGAAGAAGAGAGGTTGTTATAGGCATTTTGACACCACACAGTTCGATGAATTAGGAGAAAGGATATGGTTTTCATAACCTACCTATTTTCAGACAGAAATTGCCCATGACCAACCACTTAGTACTGAAGGTAATCTATTACTTTATACTACAATCTACATAATCTTTTAAAATAAATAAAAAAATGGTACACACTAACACCCCTGCGGTAGGCCTAGGCTTGTTTTGTAGATGGCAGACACAGAAAACAACACAATTTGACATCTATGACTGGAGTACAAATTTTTATCTCTGGAATAAATATCATGGATTCGAATACGGGACAGACAGTTCTACAGTAAGGATATCCCTTACTGTAGAACTGTAGAACGATTCCTCTCCCACAAAAACACAATACAATGGTTGTGTTTGATGGATGCTTATCTGCATAGTATTACTTGTCTTGGAGGAGATTCCTTGAGACCCATGAGGTAGACAATGTATTGTGTGCTACGGAATTTAGACTTTTTTTTTTCTTTGATCTTTGCATTCTTATGAATGGTCTGTTATGCAAAACTCAGAAATTCAGATTGGGTGCAATATTGTGTATAAACTGTAATATAATAATTTTCTATAATAACTTTCCATAATAATTTTCCATATTAATTTTCAGAATGAATGCACACAGTGAGAACAACTAATCTTGGGAGGACAGTGACGATGACATCCCCCAAACTAATATAAGTGTTGATGAGCAGTATATGTAGGAAAATTACAAAAAAATAAAATGTAAATCATGTAATAAAATAGTTGTTATAGATTGTCGTTTTATTTTATTTTTCCAATGCCAATAATAAATAAGTATATAACTAATAATAAATCTCATCACATTTATTTTTAAATTATCGATACAATAAGTACTACCCTATTGCATGTTATCGACAAGTAAAGAAAAGTTGGCACTTCACTACCGTCTGTCGACGGTGGCGCCAAAACTGTTCTGATGGAAACAGTCGCAATTTTTAAGTGTCCCATCTGTAGCTAGCTACTAACTAATATACTAATCTGTGGTAGGGAAGTGGGTCGTCTGATACGTAGTATGATAGTATCCCTTAATAATTTGTGTAATAAACTTATAAATCTGTGATACTAATCTGTGTTCGCGAACTACACAAGATACGGATTGATTTGATTGATTTTGATTCTGTCTGATCTCTAGCTAGTTTGTGTCACAGAGTACATTTTATACAGCGTTGCCAGAATGTAACTTTTGTTACATTTTACGTTACTTTTGACCCTCTCATGTAACTTCCATGTAACACGACTCAAAATGTAGACTTATTAAAATATTTAAATATTTTACTATATTTTAGCTTTTGAAATACTTTTCTAAATTTGTTGGTGTATATCTTTCACATTATTAATTATATGTTTTTCTTTTTTAGGATTATCAGTCAATTATTTGATCAAAAAATATCACGATTCTTTCGAAGCTTTATTAATGGGACAGAAAACATTTTAAGTTTTTTGTAATAAAGTGTCCTAGTATAGTATTAGTGTTGTTTTCCACATAAAATGGAAATGTAACTTTTGTCGTGAAAATGTAACTTTTTGAGGTGTCTCATGTTACATTTGACTATCTGCCACTGGCAACCAGGGTTGCAAAAGTTCCCGATTTATCGGGAGATCTACTGATTTTGGTCATTGTCTCCCGATGTCCCGATTTAGCAGTCCCATCTCCCGATTTTTTGAATTTTCAACCAATTTAAATAATTTTCATATAAAAAATGGAAAATAATATTCTCTATACTAAAAGAAACCTTTAGCACAACATAAAGGCACGGAGACTTCCCGAAATTCCGCGTACCGTGTCGAATACGGTCATTCAACTTTGCGGTATGTTAAAGCAAATTCTACTAACAATTCTTTTATTAGAGTATATTATTGTCTGGTGAGTATACGAGGGAAAATCCCTAAAGATGACTTTGTCCGGGTTGTTTCCCAAATTAGGTAACTTAAACAAAGAGGCTAGGACGTTCAGATTAATTAGATAGTCCGTTCATATAATTGCATGCACTTGTCTTAGACGTCTCAGTTCAGTTTCAAAATAATATGTTGCATGAATGTAATGAAAACTAAACAACAGAATAAATTTTCAACTGAGTCAATGATAGGTCTTCTACACACAAAAAGACGTATAGGAGAAAATAATCAATGTTGTTCATTTTTTAATGATTAATCAATGTACAATATGTACCTACCTACATATATCAAACGAGAATAAATGTTTGTGTGAAACTAATGGAACAAATTTAAATAAATGAACACATTATTAACATATAATACTTTTGTTTTATTCCAAATAAAAATTCTCCCGATTTCTCCCGATTTTCAGGTGACAAATCTACCGATTTTTAATTTTTCGTTTTTGCAACCCTGCTGGCAACACTGATTTTATATAACTGTTTGTGTCTGTCTGTTTCTGTTGTTGGAACATCTTGTTGTTCATCTTTGATTTTTCTTGTAAATCAGCAAAAATGTTAATAGTAATACATAATTTACCATTTCATGTAAGCACCTATCACCTAACTTAGCTCGGTATTATATGCAATCAAGTGGGCTTGCTTCGGGTACTGGTGCCCGGTAGATTATTATCTTGATATGATATTGGTTTGATATTCATTTTTTACTTCATATTTACAGTTCCGCTATACAGACGTGAAGACGCTGATCAATGATAAATGCGGTCTTACGGAGATGATCGTTGACAACTTGGTGGAAGAAGGTAACAGCAAGAAGGTTACAGTAGGTTTGGCTGATGAAGGTGACGCCGCCATACTTATGAGGAAGATCAATGGATTGTTTGTTGACAACCAACAGTTGTATGTTGAAAATGTGCGCCAGAAAAAGGTTATTGTTCACCATCTAAACATCAGACCATTAACTATTAATTTAATTGCAACGTTTTTCTAACCTTAAAATATGTTGGTGATGGTGACTGCTTTGATGTTGCCCACTTGATGTGACCACTGTCAATTTACTATCAAGATATCCATCTGCTTGTTCTAAGCCCACAAATCCAGTCCAAGTTGAAACATATTTTCAGTGTTATAGATATTTAAATGAAAAATACATATAGGTATTTACTTACTCATACAAAATATACGTTTACCAATGTCTAGCAAAAAAAAAATAATGTTAAATTCTTTTAGGGCTAATAGGACAGCTCTCTGTACACAACCAACTTTATGACAGTATCTCTGGCCGAAAAAAGGCAGGACAAAACTTACTGTTGGACCTTTCCCCCTTATTCCTCAAAATCAGTTAAAAGTCAATCACAAAACAGTGATATGGTCAAAAATGGTAGTGTGCAGAGACCCTAATAAAAATTTAGGCTGGTGTAGATATAGGTATTGCATAAACCCTTTTGTTATTTATTCTTTATGCCCAGTTCTTTCATGGCTTATTTTTATTTTAAAATATATTTTCAGACTACGGAGCAACCATACCGACCATCCATGGATTTCTACAGTGGCAAAGCAAGCAACAATAATCCCCAACCTCCGATTGAGCAGCCTTATTACATGCAACAGAATGCCATGCAAATGCCATTGCAGCCACCACCCTTTATGATGATGGACCCATCTTTCATGGTTGCACCCAATTTTAATGTACCATATTATATGAGTACCCCAGTGAGTGAATTTTCTTAAGATAATTAAAAAAGACAATGACAGGCAGTAGTATGCAGGTATTCATGAGCTTTGATGGGGATGTGCTGAGACAAACCTAAAACTTTACTTCCCTTTAAGCTGACAGGTCAAGCCCATCACTAGGAACATAGAACTAACCAGCTGCCTCAATTAACCATAGCTTAAGTGAAATATTGAAAGTGGGCTACTGATCGGTGAGCTCAGTTGACCTTGTTACCTGTACTGAACCAACTTTTTACCAGCCATGTTATAAGTCCCATGTATGTGGTGATGGTGAGCCTATTGCTATACACCATGCACAAATCCAGACTAAGCCATCACTGGCAATTTTATGTAATTCTATGTTATTCTATCGTATTGTTAGCACAATCTGGGGAAATAGAATAAAAAGAACAACCTCTAGGTAAATGAAGCAGTTAGATTAGTTATGTTAAAATAATTCTGAGCAAGAAGTGAGGATAATACTGTTGTTAACAAAGGTAAACTGCTACACTACACAATTAAACCTGGTCCAAGCAATTATATATTTCATAGCTCAAAGCTATAAAATTTATGACATTCCAGCCTGTAGTCTACTAAGTAGTTAGTAGTCTGTAACTTCTAAACTTAAGATTTTGGGCAAAACTATAAGTTAGCTTATTCTCTGCTAAAAAATCTTCATTCGTCGTAGCTCCGCGATTTGACGGCACAACGGGCATACTCACCATCGGTAAGTCTATTGGGACGTCTATTGGGCGACAACATCTCCAGCGATGTGCAGTATCATGGTCATCTGGAATGAAAAGCCAAACTTGCAGTAGGAAAGCTCCGTGTGCGGAACAGGGCGCGATGGTATGTCACGCCCAAGCACCGGATTCTATTGTCAAACTCCCAAGTGCGGCCGCACATGGAATACTGCTCCTGCCTTTGGGCAGGTGCACCAGCTTAACCCACTTGACCATAGAGCGGTCCAAGTTGTCGACGATCCCAAGCTTACTGGTAGGTTAATTTGAGGACCTTAGCCTTTGGAGAGACATAGGCTCTCTCTCGTCGCATCCTTCAAGGCCAGCAACGCACATGTGATGCCCCTGGTGTCGCACAGTGAGCACTTACCATCTGGTGGCCCATTAGCTTGTTTATCTGTCATTGTCTAGTCTATAAAAAAATTCTTTAGACTAGAGCTTGCTGGATGCCTTAAAAACTTGACGTCACAACAAACGTCCAAGTCTGTATTTACATAATTATGCATGCATTTCTGTGATATGCACACCAGCAAGTACATGGTAACTGAAATTTGTCAAGCTTTATGTGGGCAGCGTGACACTTTTATTTATGGTAAATCCATGAATAATCTAAGAGTCAATGTCGATACTGTTAAAAAGTCATGTGTGCTTCAACCAATGTGAGATTTTGTAGACCTTATACCTCAGTCAGTCTATATGCTAGGCATTTGCCACAGAGAATTGGCACTGCTGAATAAAAATACAACACTCCATCAAGCCGCCTGAGGCTATTGATAAGTTTACAAGGGGACTTAAACAAAACTCCCAACCCCTAAAAACGCTTTCGCTTGCCTCAGTGCTTGTGGAAGGTCAAGATTTATTACACCTACAGTGTAATAGTATTTCCGGAATAGACATGATCATCATGCCAAAACCTGCTTGTTTATGACTTAGTGTAGCACACGTACTGTTATTCTTCTAAGATCGCTGGCTAGCCATCTAGGCGTGAGCTGCCCTAAGCACTCTGTGTTATCTGCCCAACCAGGCAGGTAACAAAATGCTTCCAAAAACCAGGGACAACCTTCTTCAGGTTGAAAAACCCTTGAACCACTAAATTTCCAGAATAAACTAGAAATATTGTTCTTCATTGACTGTCCCTCACACCATTTTACGAAACCGTCCAACCTATGTTATAATTTACGAGCTCGAATGTTTTCAAAAATATAGGCACAATACATTTCTGTTACCTGGTAAAAGGATAAATCAGCATTGCATATGAGGATAGCAGCTTTCTCCCGAAATTTTTAGAAGCACTTTTAACAGCTCCCAAGGATTTACGAGAGTCAATAAGCTACCAACTACATTGCAATATGCTGGCACTTTATTCAAAAAGTTTCCTTTCTTCAAACAATGATGGTTGTAATACACATTTGTACATAGAAGTACTTGATGTATATTTTGACAAATCGATTACTCAGATCAATATCAATCCGAGTGCAAAATCTTCCCAGCACCTAATTAGCCCCAAGTCTTTCACATACATTGTTGACTTTGTCCACAGAATGTTGTAGAAAACAACCAGCAGTTTACGGTACAGTATCCGATGCAGGGGCCTCCTGGTAACGAGCGATATGATGCGATAAGCAGAGATCAAGGGGATAGGGAACTGGATGGAAGCAGGTCTCCCGACCGCGCCGCCTGGGAGAACGCTCCCAGGCGGCAAATAAAGTGGAGCGAACCTGCCCATGGTCGATCGGACGATCGGAGGGGCCGCGATAGATCTCCTCAGCGTCGCGACCGACCCGACGCTGAACGGTCTTTTACAGACAAGTCCTATCGAGGCCCTTTCGACAGCAGGATCAACCAATATTCTGAACCGAAGCAAAGTAGATTTGAAAAATCTTCGGCCCGATCTGACTCCCGTTGGGAGGCGGATAATTCATTTCAGTCCAACGATAACAGAAGCAATGATTTGTACGGCCGGCGCCCCGCTCATGACAGATCACAGTCATACAGGGAAGACCAATATTCCAAATCTCGTGATCCTGAATACGCATCACGTAGAGATGTTTCTTCCAACAAGAAGCGTCCCCACGATTTGCCGGATAACAGGTTTAGTCCGAAAAGTAAAAAGTTCGGAAACAATCACGAGTTTAACTCTAGGAACCAATCTGAGACATCTGGGGGTGCTTATCAAAAAATTAATTCCAACAAGTTTCATAATAAACCTGCTGACTTACGGCCCAATATGCCGCATGCGCATCAAAACCGGCCGCAGTCGAACAGGGAACAGGTGATTCCGAACAGGCCCCTGTTGCCTACGCCAAAAGCATATCAACCCAAGCGTCAGAATGAAACTACACCAGAGTTTTCAAAGAGAACTCCGATTCGGCCAGAGGAGATTACGCCAGAGATTATTGCGAGGCAGGAGTCATGGCGCGTCCACGCAGCAGCAGTTATTGCTAATAGGATCAATAACCAAGTGGCCAGACCTCGTAACAAGAAAGACCCGGTACTGATGCAGTTAAAAGCATGCGTACGCGCGCGCCTCGACGTAATTTTAGGCGAAGACCAGACAATCATCCTGAGAGACATGATCAGTCTTTATAAAGAGAAGTTCGAAGACGACAAGCAATTCTATGCGGCGGTATTGGAGAAAGTCGACAAAGCTATTAATCCAGAACGCAAGATGACAGGTAATGTCCTTGATTTTTGTAACATATTTTAGTGAAAGTGGCACGAATTTAAACTGGGTGACAATATACGGCTGGTTTAAATTTACACACAATCACACTTTACTCAGAATAAATCCATAACTTATAGTCATGTATGATATAGGTCATGAATTTACTATGAGTACAGACCAAAAAAGAGGGAATAGTACTGAGATCTTGTTTGTGAGATAATGAGTACTCTCAGCAACTAATTGCTCTTTTGTCAGGAAATATTAAGGGATTCGTCGCTACCATCGTTGAAATATTCTTCCTATGTAATTTCCTAGAACGAGGAATGGACAACAATGCATGCACAATCTAAGATGTATGCATTTATTGAGTTGCATGCTCGAGGTCTCATGAAGGCTTTTTGAGCAGGCTGTTAAGAGTTGCAGGGATACTTCGGAGTTAATTCAAGGCCCTCGAAAGTAGCATGGAGGCTTTTTAGAGTCGAAGATTCTTGGGGGTCGCACGAAGACATCCCAGCAGTGGCTCTTAGTAGTTACGCAGTATCTCTTGGGAGTCACGCGAAGGCTCTTTGAAGGCTTTTACGCAGAGGCTCTTGAGATCTTCTTGGAGTTGTCTGTATAATCGTTGGAGTAGCATTGAGACTCTTGTTAGTCTATTACGGTCTAGTTTGAAGCTTTGCAGACGACTGGACGCGCTCAAAGTAGCTCAGATACGCTTCGCTTCGGTAAATACGATGAGAACGGTAACTTCATAGACATCGTTCAGACTTATGATGAAAATAATTGCTATGCGAATAAAAATACCAATCTGCAAATCACCTCAACGGAATATGCTATTGCCGCGGTTTGATAACTAATCAGTTAGCCACTTGGGCTCATTTACACCAGGTTGACGGACGAATTCGCTTGCCTGTCAAAGGCGCCTACAAATCTGTTGTAAGTCGAAGTCGTTCACCGAAAGTAATCTTCTTAGTGTAAACGAGCCCTTAGTATATAATTTCCGCAATTTCTGTGTTATATTACAGTACAGATTTTTTTTCAGTGCTTTTTTTTTTAATTATTGTCCATACACCTTTTGCTGCTGTGTATTACTGATAATGTAACCGCATTAATAACATCTTGTAATGTGTATTAATTAAGAAAGAAAAAAAAAAAAGAAAAACTTTATTTGTGCATTACAGGTAATGATACTTTCGGAAAGATGAATACTGGCTTAAAATCTAATACTATGCCCTCTAAGACTCAGAAACGGACACAACTGGCACCTAATGAGGTTCCTGATTGTTCGAAAGAGTTGCCAACCCATGTGGATCCAAGCGTCGAGAGATTGCCTAAGTATCCCAATTCAAGTGAGTATTACTATACAGTGTAATGGGGCTTTTACTGCAGACATTTCTATTAACTTCAGTTAGTTCAAATTGGATAGACTCTGAACTCAATTTAAGATCGAGTAGTTATAAAAGTTTACCCTTTTCTTATCCCCTCTATTTGGTGCGGGACTTTTTTGGGAATAGGAATGTGAACACACACAAAAAATTTCCTCAACATCTATCCAGCCGTTTAGGATGAGTTCACTGTCATACACACGTACACAATGATTGTTTTTAATTTACATTATTTCTTTTCAGATAAAAAGATTATGACCCGTAAGTATTAAGACACTTCTTCGTATCGTTATTAATCCTTTAATTGAAATACATAATATTGAGTACATATTATAATTCTAACAATTGCACTCTACACTAACACCACACTTGTTCATAGAAAAACTTTGTTCATAGAAATGAAGAAAGCGCAAAAAGAAGAGATGGAAAACGAGATATTGTACAAGCTGGATGATTTCCGTGAAAAAGTATTAAGTGATGAATTGGATAAAATTGAAGAACTGGTAAGTAATTTATGACTGGCTTCAACACAACATCATTTTGGGTACGGGTCTACTTTGCCACACTGACCCATTGAAGATTTAAGGGTGTTAGTAGGGAATTGAAGTGTCCCAATGGCTCTAGTCAACCGTATATGATCGCAGAGTAAAGCAACGACCGGCGCGGTCGGTTCGTGGATGAGTGACCGCTAGTTGCAAAATTTCAAGGGCGCTTCGAAGGACACGTTAAGCCGTCGGTCCCGGTTGTTTTCTATTGTTAAAACTATCGTCAAGCCTTGTCGAAGACAGGGTGGCTTGCAAACATTTGACACTGGGTTGGCCACTTCCAATCCGCATTGGAGCAGCGTGGTGAAGTATGCTCTAGACCCGCTGCTGTATCTGTGACGGAGACCCGTGCCCAATAGTGGGATGTCTATGGAATGTAGCTTAGTTGCGAACCTGAGTGTCAGATATTTTTGCCGTCCGGAGATCACCGTCACCGTACCTCTGTATTTATCTGATGGCCGGACTGATGTCTCGACATCTTCAGATGGGCTACTTAGAAAATATTGCTATACACCCATAAAATTGCCGGATGGCACCTATCTGGGGCATAGCCCAGGCCTGTTGGCGCATTCGGTAGTGACTCTGTCTGTTGCGCCTGGGGTCGTGGGTTCGAATCCCACTCAGGACAAATATTCGTGTGACGAACACTTGTATTTGTTCTGTGTCTGGATGTTAATATTATTTATGTAAGTATGTATTTAAAAATATCTATGTATGTATATCAGTCTCTGACACCCATATCACAGGCTCGCGCCTACCTTGGGGTCAGATGGACGTGTGTGAGAATGTCCAAGATATTTATTTATTTATGAATGAGCTATGAATTCAGCTAGATTCGAGAGAGCCCAAGGGTTCAAATACCTACCACTACCACCATACCCTTTTATAATCCCATTGCTGTACTCGGACCGCCTCTGGAAATGGGAGCGCTAAGGCCATACTCCACCACGCTGGCCAAGTGCGGATTGGCAAACTTCATAGGCCTTAGAGAATGTTATGGAGAACTTTCAGGCTTGCTGGTGTCCTTAAGATGTTTTTACCGTTATAGGAGGTGACATTTAGTTTATTAAATCGGACTTAAATTAGAAAAGTCAAGTGTGTGTCGTCGGATTTCAACCTACACTTTGAGTGATAGGTGAGTTCGATAGCCACTGGGCTGTCAATGCTGTTATGTGCCTTATGAGCTATATAACTTTGGTCATGTTGAAATAGTTTCTTTATCCATGATTTAGTAAGTAAGTAAGGATTATTTGCTATTAAAAGTGTATTGTCAAAAATTGTTTCAGTTTGTTGAAGAACTTGGCACTCCTGCGAATGAGGTGGAGAAAACTCTAAGCAATTTCATGATCAATGTGTTGAAGCCAGATCTGCGCAAGGTACGTTTATATAATATACTAGTGGACGCCCGCAGCTTCGCTCGCGTTACACATTCACTAACTTCAAAAACGAAAAAGCTTCATACTAACTTTGCACCCCCGTTTTACCCCCTTAGGGGATGAATTTTCAAATTTTTCTCGCCGTAAAAACCATCCTTGAACTTCAACGAACATTTAAAAAAAAGAATTGGCCAAATTGGTCCAGGCGTTGTTGAGTTATGCGCTTACCAACACATTTTGCGATTCATTTTTATATATTAGACAAGGGGATTTCGCAGCTTCGCTCGCGTGGAGTTATGATAGGACGAGATTTAACAAAATGTCCATACAAACTTTCGTACCCTAGGGAACTTTTATATTTTTCGTAAATTATAGTAGCCTAAAACCTCACCCGCAGTATAAGTTACAACTGCACCAAGATACATCTAAATCCGCCCACTTGGTTTTACGTCAAGCCTTGATAGACAGACACACAGACATACAATATACAAATGCTTTTTCTACCAGCCAACCATTGAGCTAACTATACAAGCTTAAACCTATAGACGTCCCACTGCTGGTCACGGGTTTCCCCCACTGACAAATCTGCGGGAGGAACTGCATATTCCACCACGCTGCTCCAATGCGGATTCAAAGGCCTTCGACAAGGTTTAACGATTGTTTTCACAATTGAAAACAACCGGGACCGACGCGACAGCTTAACGTGCCCTCCGAAGCACTCAGGTCACCCATCCATCCACAAACCGACCGCGCCCATGTTGCATAACTCTGACACTCAAAAACGTTGAATCGACACGACCTATTTGGGCTGTGATTTATTAATTCACATCACCTGGCTCCACTGGCAGTGAATGCCAAGGGGCATTAAGTCCTCTGTTAGTGAACCTGCTTTTTTGCAATAAAGTTTAAAATAAATTAATATACAAGTTGGATCTAGATCCAACTTGTATAATAATGGTTAATTTTTAAAACTAAATACTATTGCTATAATTTAGTTTTAAAAACTAACCTGCACCATCTTACCTCCTTTTCTGGTCCTTTCTGTGTTTATTATTCACGAACGTTGAAATAAATAGTCATACATAACTAAAAAGTTGATGACCATCTAAAAATATTTTTACAGATATTGACTCTTCTCATCAAGAAGCGCATTCTAAACATTCGCACAAACCTAACGCTGAGACTGAACTGTCAACCCAAGGCGCCGAAGCGGGAACAGCTAGATCAATTCTTGAAAAAATATGGAGTTCTCAGCCTTAAGAAGTCCGAGAAACATAATCACGTGTTCATAGCTGTTTGCGATAGCTTCAAAAGTTACGACACCCTCTGCGAGTTAGGCCGCACTTGTATTGGTAACATTTTTTTTTATTACATTCAGCCATCCTTGTTTCAATTACGAAATTTTATCATCCAGACAGCTAAATCTTACGATCGGCATTGCCAGTGACAGATTTTCTATGAATCTGACAATTTTGAAGCCGGTTTCATCGTACATCTATTGAAAAAAATGCTAGCCATTGTCTAGTAACTAGGTAATAGTTATTTGGCCCTAAAATTAAGTGATATACCTATTATTATTAATCGTCAAAGAACAAGTTTGAACCAAAAATTTTTGCACATGATATTTATATTATTTGATTAAAAAATTTAAAGCAAGGTTACAAATAGCCAAATTGAGATATTTGATAAAAAAGATTCATAAGGTCATCAAAAATCATTCAAAGAATAATGTAACATTAAACTATTCTTATTACATCTTTCTCTAAATTAATAATAACTAATAACTATCGAGGTAGAATATGTATTTGACCTTAAAAATGACGTTTCCATCCTCATTACAGGGGAATCATCTGTCACCTTCAAACCTTTACATATAACCGGACCACCTGCGAAAGGTAAACTGAGTAGACCGCTCATAAAAGTTGTCACAAATTATGGAACTAATATGAACAGCAATAATGAACAGAATATGAAGATTGACGCAACCAAGGACACGAAAATTACAACTGCTGATTCAACAATTGAACATCTAGACAGTGACTGTGAAGTCCTTCCACATAAAGATCAAGTCATTGTTATTGAAGATAGTTATACACAGTTAAAAGATTATATTGTTATTGATGAAGTGACAGATCAAGGAAAGGGTGATGAAAATGTACTGGACAAGGAAAAACCAAGTGAAACCGTCGAAAATTCTCAATGTGAAAGTATTATTGATATTACTATTGATGCATGCGAGAACATACATGCATCAGATGTCAATAAAGATACTATCGATAATCCCGCTGAAACACATGCTGATAAAGTTGCAGTTAATGATAGCCAAGCTACAGCTATAAACGAACAGGATGTAAATGAAACTGAAGAATGTGGCGTCCTCGGCGTCATTGATAATGAAAATATTAATGAAGATGATCTGGAAGATTTTTAATTTTCTCATTATAATGAATCATGTGGAATATTTTAATTTTAATTGACTACTATTTGTGAGCTCATAAGTCAAAAAGTTACCTGAAGTACTTTGATAATTGAAGAATAACTTCTTATCTGCTACCAGTATAATTACGAACAGTAAAATTATTTCAAATCAGTGACGAGAAACGTGTTTTAAAATATAGGTTGCCAATGTATTAGGCATTAATTTTTTAACTACATTTGTTAATTGTAAGACGTAGGATTAAATAAAACTGGATATCTTAATTGCTGATTTATTTATCAACCTTAGAGTAAATACATTAAAAATGTAATACAATTATGTGGTCTTCTAAACTTTACCTGCAAAACATAAAAAATCGTTATGTTAAAAAGTGGGAATTACGGTAGTAAAAGAATTTTATTAATTTTACAATGTGCTAAGAGATAGATCAGCAAATGCATTTCAAATTCTCGAGTTAAAATAAAAATGAATAGGACAATAACACAAGTGTTAATTTGAAGAAATCGTTCCTACCTAGATGCTATCATACTGGAATATTAGTTCCAGTCTTCCAAGTCATTGTCGGCCGGATCGGCACAATCCTCAGGACCGTCTTCTATCTTTGCTACCTTCACAGTTATATCATCGTCTTCCTCAGTCTTTCTCTTAACTCCTCGATTTTCCTCTTCAACCTTATCCTCGGTTTCAACGTTTATACTATCGGAGCCATTCTCCTTAGTCATAGCTTCAGTTTGTACCTTGGAATCATCTGTTTCTGCAGTCGGTGTTTCAGTAATATCTTTTACTAAATCATTCTGAGCGTCTTTGTCAATACTTTCTGGAGCACTTGCAACTTCCTTTATTTGGTCAGGTTGACCTGAGAATACAATATCATAAATTAAAAATATGTTTTGCGTGTTTTCACCTTGGACAGCGAAAGGTAGATGAAAAATAATCGTGATTCTGGTGGACTCAGTGGAACTTGGGGAATATTTATTATTTATTTATTGAACAACATAATGCACACAATTAAATTAATTACATCCATACATACATACAGTCATGGATTCGATATAGTATTTAGAATATAAAAATGTAGTACATACATACTAAAGAGGAGGAGGCAAGACTAGGATTATCAGACTCAATTGCGCCCTCAGCTTTTTCCGGCTTCGTATCATCTTGGGACTCATTGTCATCCGTATTATCGTGTTTCTTAGTCCTATCAGCTAGATCTTCAGCCGTCATACCATCAGGCAAGTGACCCTCTTCAACGTCTTTTACCAATACCTTGATAAATTCCTCATCTTCTGAATTAGGATGTTTCTGTCTGTACAGCTTAATTACTTTATGAGTCTGGTATATGCCAGACTCCCCGACAACAGCGGCTAAGCGTTTCTTTAGCATATGACGAAGAACTAATACAAGCAGTCTACGGTTTTCGGTCTTGCAATGCTTATTCATGTGAATGTTCATCTTTCTAACCAAAACTCCGGATGCCTTGTAGAAAGTTAGACGGTTCTCCTCAAATACCCCGACCCTCTTCTCAGAAGCTTCATTAGTATCTTCCTTTTTGTCAGTTTTGTTACCTAGATAAATTACATAAATTACATTCAGGAAAAACTATATTTGACTATTATATCATGTTATTTGCCGTGACTTATTTTAAATCAACCAAGTACAGAACATAGATCATCACTGAAATATAATTGTGGAACGCTCTAATGACAGCCCTGTCTTTAGCATATTTAGGCGTTAAAAATCCACAAAATTATATAGCAAGGCCACAGATTTGAAAGTGGAAATATCAGTACACAAGAAAGTATACACGTACTTAAGGATTTTATTTAAGTTATTACACACATAATTGAATTTGATTTCCACACAAAACAAAATGCACAATGTAAACTGCATTTAGGTGCTTTGTATCAACTTGCTTGTCAATATAAACATCCAGTTATACAGATTGTACACAGTCTTGAACTGAATCTTTTTCCATTCAAAAAATAAGTGGCACCAGTTAGGGCGATATTGATCACATTGATCACATTGATCACATATTTGTACAGTACTTACTACAAAAATATATTATTACCATCATTCCAAAAGCCAGTAGGCTTTTCAAGATGATATTATTTGTACGATACCAACAGAATATTAGCTGCTTTCAAAGAAATACTTATTAATTAAAGAAATAAGCATTTCATTCAAACAATGCAGCATATTCACATGGCTGTGATACCTGATTTTGTTGAATCCTCAGCCGTCGCTTTTCCCTCTTCAAGAGCACTCTTGTCCCCAGCAGTTTTCGTTCCATCAGTGGCTGCTTCAGCTTTCGCTCCCACAGAGGGCGCTGCGGTCGGTTTCTTTGCCGGAACTCGGCCTTCTTTCATATCCTTCACGAGCTGTTTCACAAACTCCTCATCTTCCGATGGGGGATGTTGAGTTCTATACAACTTTATTATTCTGTGGGTCTGGTAGACACCTTGGCCGTCGGCGGCGACCACCGCAGCGCAGCGCTCCTTGAGCTTCGAGCGAAGCACTGTCAGAAGCGCCTTGCGCTCTTCTGGCGAGGAATAATGCTGGTCCATAAACACATTCAGCCTCTTTAAAAGCAGACCAGACGCCTGATGGAACGATAGCTGCCCTCTGGGTTTCTTAGCGGCGGGCGGGGCAGAGGGCTCGGGCCCGTCATCATCAATCTCATCAAATATGTCTAAAGCTGATGTGTCATCACTACCTAAAGTTTCCCTCTGTGAAACACATTTAAATTGCTTGGTCATAATGTTCACCGATATATACAAAGGAAGGGAAATATTAATTATCCCTGAAAACTTAATTATTTACATTTCCATGTAAATATGTAAGTACAATGATAATGAATTCATCATACAAGCAACTATTATTCTGTGATACAAGTTACAAGTGCTTTGAACGGCTGTGTGAGTTTCCAACTTAATGAATAAGCCTAATATTATCTGGCGTCATCATTTGACCAAACGGTTTTCTTAGGGATCCACATCATAAATTAAGTTCTGCTGCTTACGCCCTCAATATCCGACGGATCGCTGATATAACAGCTTCGCTCGTTTCCTTTAGCTACTTTCACAGCATCATGTCTTATGGACACTGTCTTATGCACAGTGTGGGGAAGTGCTGCCGACATTGATACCGCTGCTACAATAAAATACCCGAATATACGTAAGTACCTATTGTAATAAAAATTTTAATTCAGTCTTCTTCTTCTTCTCCCTGGCTTTATCCCAGTTTCATTTGGGGTCAGCCCTCCTAGTATTTCGGATTAATAAATTTTAATTCAGTGATATCAATTAATTTTCCTGTTATACAAAATGTATATTAAGTATTCTTAACAAATAAACAAACCTATTATAGCTATAGAGGTTTGTCATTTTCCTTCAATTTGAATAAACCAAATACTCAATAAAAACTCTCTAATTCTAAAACTGTACTATCTCTCTACTCAAAAAATAATATAGGTACATAAGTATATTATTTTTTTATGAATTAGAGTCAGGTTTTTTAGATCTTTTTAAATTGAGTAAAAAAACTTTTTGTTCTAAATTTATAAATAACTAGCAGTACCCGCGACTCTGTCCGCGTAGAAATCGGGTTTTAATTTGCAAAGAACACGGCACGAAATACAAAAGAGAAATAGTGTAGTTCCAAAATTGAAACTGGATGTAGAGTACAAATCCTGACTAAAATATCAATGAGAGAGTGTGCTTGTTGGATTTTCCTTCTTCTCCTGCTCAACGAAATGATGGATCAATGCGATTTTTTGGATATCGTAGTATACGGCCTGAGAGTGGCTTAGGTTAGGGTACTTTTTATCTCGGAAAATCTCGTAAAATTGACAAAAAAACATTCGTTTGATTTTTAATCGATAATTAAGCATCGATCAATGTGCCCGGTATATGGAAATAGGCTTACCACCCATTACATGGGACCCATACATAAATGTTGATAAGAGTGGTTACTATTCCACTTCGGGGAAATACAGGCGAGATATTATGTTATGCAAAAGTATTTACTTTGCAACAATCCGCGACTAAGGTGTATGATATTGTATGCTTTCATGCATAAAGCACCTCCCTCCCTCCCACATAAGAACATGCGCATCGAAATGTACTACTGGTGGATATCGTTCATGAATACGAAAACATAATATACGCCACACAGCTTCAGAACAACTAATATAACGCCCAGATTGAAACTGACAAACTTTATCCCAGTCATTACTTAGCGCAAAAGTGGTTTGGTCACTTCCCTTGTTTATATACTTGCATATTTATTTGATGCTTTCTACGCTATTGCAACTTCCACATTTATATGGGCATTTAAAGTTTTAGTCAATACCAGAGAGTAAGGAACAACCCATCTATTGTCCACAGTAACTTGATGGTCACGCATCCTTACTGCAGCGGTAAATCCATCGTTGATAGGCGAGCGACGGCGGTGCTTCAGATATCCATCTTCTCCTATTAATGTACTATCTGTTACCGGTTTTGGATACATTTTTGTGCACCGCCCATGTAACCCTGTATAATGCCACCTTGTATGACACCACCACCACAAGGAGATTTGGTTAATGTTCCGCAAGGACCGTGAACCATATTGGTTTTGACAATGTCGTATAGTAAGTTATCATTACTGGCTGTATCAGGAAATTCTGCTTTAATAATTTTGTACATGTCGCGCCGTTTCACGCTGGAAAATAGTTTCAGAAGCGCGGGACGTGGATTGACGCTCCCTATCACATGTTACTCGAAAATCACGCTGAGAATGAGTTTCAGCATCACGTATTAGCATTAATCATCATTTAATTATTTTATTTATTACTAGCAGTACCCGCGACTCTGTCCGCGTAGAAATCGGGTTTTAATTTGCAAAGAACACGGCACGAAATACAAAAGAGAAATAGTGTAGTTCCAAAATTGAAACTGGATGTAGAGTACAAATCCTGACTAAAATATCAATGAGAGAGTGTGCTTGTTGGATTTTCCTTCTTCTCCTGCTCAACGAAATGATGGATCAATGCGATTTTTTGGATATCGTAGTATACGGCCTGAGAGTGGCTTAGGTTAGGGTACTTTTTATCTCGGAAAATCTCGTAAAATTGACAAAAAAACATTCGTTTGATTTTTAATCGATAATTAAGCATCGATCAATGTGCCCGGTATATGGAAATAGGCTTACCACCCATTACATGGGACCCATACATAAATGTTGATAAGAGTGGTTACTATTCCACTTCGGGGAAATACAGGCGAGATATTATGTTATGCAAAAGTATTTACTTTGCAACAATCCGCGACTAAGGTGTATGATATTGTATGCTTTCATGCATAAAGCACCTCCCTCCCTCCCACATAAGAACATGCGCATCGAAATGTACTACTGGTGGATATCGTTCATGAATACGAAAACATAATATACGCCACACAGCTTCAGAACAACTAATATAACGCCCAGATTGAAACTGACAAACTTTATCCCAGTCATTACTTAGCGCAAAAGTGGTTTGGTCACTTCCCTTGTTTATATACTTGCATATTTATTTGATGCTTTCTACGCTATTGCAACTTCCACATTTATATGGGCATTTAAAGTTTTAGTCAATACCAGAGAGTAAGGAACAACCCATCTATTGTCCACAGTAACTTGATGGTCACGCATCCTTACTGCAGCGGTAAATCCATCGTTGATAGGCGAGCGACGGCGGTGCTTCAGATATCCATCTTCTCCTATTAATGTACTATCTGTTACCGGTTTTGGATACATTTTTGTGCACCGCCCATGTAACCCTGTATAATGCCACCTTGTATGACACCACCACCACAAGGAGATTTGGTTAATGTTCCGCAAGGACCGTGAACCATATTGGTTTTGACAATGTCGTATAGTAAGTTATCATTACTGGCTGTATCAGGAAATTCTGCTTTAATAATTTTGTACATGTCGCGCCGTTTCACGCTGGAAAATAGTTTCAGAAGCGCGGGACGTGGATTGACGCTCCCTATCACATGTTACTCGAAAATCACGCTGAGAATGAGTTTCAGCATCACGTATTAGCATTAATCATCATTTAATTATTTTATTTATTATGAATCAGCATTTCATTATTTTATTTATTATTAATCAGCATTTAAACGCAGCTCACGCTCTTCCTCTGTCTCTTGAGACCTTTGAAGTCTCTTTCTTTTAGCATCTCTAGAATTTTGAGAAAGGCTTGTTTGTTTTCGTGAAGGCATATTTGTTTTCTATATAAAAGCTATATTAAAACTGAAAAGAATGTCGGAATATACAAATTCAACTTATTTTAGTTTCCAAACAGGTATCGATCGAGTAAAATTTTGGTGTGTATCACATGTAATATTCAGTTATCGACAAAATCGTAAGGAAAAATCAAAGTGCCATCTAGTGAAAATTAGTGAATAGTTTGATGGTTGAAAATGCTTTCTTCGATTCGATTTCTAGGGCGAAAATTAGTAAATGCTGAATTTGTTTTGGAGAAAATAATATCTTCTTCTAATTATAATCAAATACGATACGAAAATACAAACGATTATTCCAAACGCGTGTTTTGTAAAATTGAAAATATTTACATTATTTCGTGTTTTTTTTCTTTTATTTACATTGTACAAAAAAACTGGTGAAAACGTATTCTTTTAATTTTTGTAAGGAATATTTGTTGCAAATTTGAAATGAAATGGTTAAGATTTAAAAAAAAAAACCATACAAACTTTCGATCTATATCCCATGGGAACCGCTTTATTTTCTGAGGATAAAAATAGCCTATATGTTAACCAGGACTATGAGTAATAACTTTACCAAGTTACACCCTAATCCATCCGCGGGTTTTCTTGTGATGCCCGGACAGACAGACAGACAGACAATATTTTCAAAAATTACATTTATGAGTTCTAAAGCGTTATTATAATGCCCCTGAATTGAAATTTTGAAAAAAAATCAATGTACAGAAAAAGTTGCTCTTCAGATTTATTATAGTATAGATAGATGAATCAGCATTTCATTATTTTATTTATTATTAATCAGCATTTAAACGCAGCTCACGCTCTTCCTCTGTCTCTTGAGACCTTTGAAGTCTCTTTCTTTTAGCATCTCTAGAATTTTGAGAAAGGCTTGTTTGTTTTCGTGAAGGCATATTTGTTTTCTATATAAAAGCTATATTAAAACTGAAAAGAATGTCGGAATATACAAATTCAACTTATTTTAGTTTCCAAACAGGTATCGATCGAGTAAAATTTTGGTGTGTATCACATGTAATATTCAGTTATCGACAAAATCGTAAGGAAAAATCAAAGTGCCATCTAGTGAAAATTAGTGAATAGTTTGATGGTTGAAAATGCTTTCTTCGATTCGATTTCTAGGGCGAAAATTAGTAAATGCTGAATTTGTTTTGGAGAAAATAATATCTTCTTCTAATTATAATCAAATACGATACGAAAATACAAACGATTATTCCAAACGCGTGTTTTGTAAAATTGAAAATATTTACATTATTTCGTGTTTTTTTTCTTTTATTTACATTGTACAAAAAAACTGGTGAAAACGTATTCTTTTAATTTTTGTAAGGAATATTTGTTGCAAATTTGAAATGAAATGGTTAAGATTTAAAAAAAAAATCCATACAAACTTTCGATCTATATCCCATGGGAACCGCTTTATTTTCTGAGGATAAAAATAGCCTATATGTTAACCAGGACTATGAGTAATAACTTTACCAAGTTACACCCTAATCCATCCGCGGGTTTTCTTGTGATGCCCGGACAGACAGACAGACAGACAATATTTTCAAAAATTACATTTATGAGTTCTAAAGCGTTATTATAATGCCCCTGAATTGAAATTTTGAAAAAAAAATCAATGTACAGAAAAAGTTGCTCTTCAGATTTATTATAGTATAGATAAACAATAAACTGATAAACATGGCATCACTAGGTTTCTATATATAGGATGCACCAACAGCAACACTTTACACAGTTTTGCAGCAACTGCTTTTAACTTGTGGAAAACTTGGGAGTTCCTTGGCCATACAGACATTTTGTCAAATGGTCCATCTCTACTGACAGGTTAACAAGCACTTTTTTAAACTATTATAATACTTCAATAAAAAGGTTGTTCACCAAATAAGAAGACAAAGACAAATAATTTTAATTTTAAGAAAAACTCAATATTCTATTGAAATTTTTTAAATACCATATGCCTGCAAACACAGATTAACACTACCTTTACACAATATATTGAATGTTACATAAATACCTTAAGACGGTCCAATTTCCTCTGTTCTTCCAAAAGTTTCCTCTCTTCTTCTAGAACCA
Source organism: Carterocephalus palaemon (assembly GCA_944567765.1). Classification (NCBI taxonomy): domain Eukaryota; kingdom Metazoa; phylum Arthropoda; class Insecta; order Lepidoptera; family Hesperiidae; genus Carterocephalus; species Carterocephalus palaemon. Next base: position 5,733,589 of record OX155664.1, read on the forward strand.
TTCTCTGCTTACGAAGGAGGTCAATCTTGAGCTGGGATATTATTTTATAGTTAAATATTAATAACATTTTGCAAGTTTACTTACTATTTACAAAAGAGACACATGCTGCATTTGTATAATAAAATTAAACTTGGCCTGTATGTATAAAAAAGTTTTGAAAAAGAACTTTAGTTAATAATTCAGCTGGCTTGCGATCTATAAATGATCTTGGAGAAGAATCAGCTAATCCTTGTCTTAATCCTGAAGTTCTATTTTTGTATTGCTTGCTTCCTAATAAGTCAAAAATTACTAGTCACCAACCCACACGTGCAATTCCTTATTTTTGAGTCATTGGAATGCAAAGAGTGGTGGAAAGTAGTCAATTGGCAGGTCATAAGATAGACTAAATTGTACTGTACAGTAAAAGCTCTTTATTCGCGGGGTATACATTCCGTAAATATGCTGCAAATACGCAAAGGATAACGTATGATTTTTAATAATATGTATGGATGTACCAATGTACCAATTAAATCTGCGAATTAAGAAATCTTTACCCGCTAATATAGGAATTGGGTCGTATTTTTTTAATCAGCGAATAGTGAAAACGCAAATAAGGAGCTTTTACTCTCTCTCTCTCTCTCTCTCTTCAGCCCACATTAGTCCACTGTTGGACATAGGCCTCTCCCATGCTTTTACTGTATTGTTTCTATTTAACAATAATGATTAGCAATCAAATACTATAGCCCTTGATTGCTACTCATTATAGCTTTTGTGACATATATGTCAAAAATAGAGCTGATCTATGTTTGGTATATCAATCAGGAACAAACAGCTCTGGTGTATTTCCACAAATGTGAAAGTAGACAAAATGGAGTAAACATATGACTTTTTTTAAATAGCACAAGCAGTACACAAAATATATGAAGACCATTCACTATTTTTCTTAGCTCTAAGTTATAAAACATATAATGTTGTTGTTGTGTAAGAAAAAAATGCAACAAACATCTAGGCTGGCCGCCTCATTACTGTAGTGGGGACTGCGAGATCTATCTCGATTGTATTCTCCATCATTGAATTTATTCCCATATTGTCTGCCTGATTCCTTGTGACTTTGTGATCTCTGGCTATTTTGATACCCATAGTCAATTGTTGCTCTTAATGGATATACAATGCCATTGTATCTATAAATAAAGTTGTTTATCTTTTCTTGTGCTGACAGAACATCAACCATCTCAGAAAAAATGATTGTCAGATCTTTTAAAGGACCATTAGAATGCAGTACACTCATGTGAAATTCATTAGGTTTCATAGACAATATTTTTTTGAAGATTGGCACCAGTTTTCCTAGTTTTGCCTGTGAACAACAATATACTTAGTTAAAAGGTTAAGTTGGCCACGCATCGCATGGGCGAAGCAAGATTACCACTGAAGTTATGTGTACATGCTTATGTGAAGTTAGATTTCAGAGAAACAAATACTTTCAATTCCTATACATTTGTTAAGAACCTTTACTTAATTAATACATTAATTACGTCCCCCATTCCGGACGACGCATTCACATAGATAGTGGATTTTATTAAATAGTGCATTTACCAACGTTCTTGGTAAATAACGTGGCAAATAGCACACTTCCAAAATAGTGGTGGTAAAATGGCAAGAATGATATCGGAATTAATAAAATTTGAAAAATACTTTTAAAAAAAACTTACTTTTTACTTGTGAAATTTACTTACAGTTTTGGGTACACCAGAAACAGTTAAACGGGACATTGTATATAAATGTCACGTTAAAGTTAAAGCTTGTAGAAATATATTCGCGTCGCGTATTATATATTTTATCAAAGTATTTATTGATATAAATTTATTTAATTCTCCTTTTTGACTGTTTGTTTGACTTTGACACTATCACAAACTAATAAGGGATACTACGTGACACTATCTATTTCTATTGACCACAATCTAGCTAGAGATACTACGTACGTACTATTGACTGACACCTACAAACTACAAACTAGCTAGACTGACACCAAACCAACCAACTTACGGTCATCGCACCACAGACAATACAGAAGGATACTCACAGACAGAATAGATATACACCTAACCGCGGTCACTCACATGTGTGCAAACGTTTGACATTTGTACGAATGTTTGCACGAATGTGAAGTACTGTCAGAATACATATGCAAATGGGTTCGCAAATGAGTTCACGAATGTCCAGTGTTGCTCGCGATTTTGTTATTAATATATTCTCTTCCAGGCACCATTCACTATTTTATAGCCTGTTTTATAGGACTTCTTTTCAGGGTCCAAAATAGAGGGTTCACTTTGCAATAATTCAATAAATGCCAATATGTTAACGTTATTCCAATCCATTTTCAATACAAGATGATAAGATTAGACGCCACGAACCACGATAAATTAGCACATCCGTCACCTTTGCAATCGTGTGCGCAACTTAACAAAGCCAAGTTAACCAATAATAACTGCTACACATGCGTCAGAATACTGTGAAATAATAGCTTTTCTTTCTTTTTTTCAACTGGTCACACCACGAATATGTGGGAGACTACGCGAAGGTTCGCGCGCTTTGATGTTTGACAAAAACCAACACAGCTTGGAAAACCCCGAATGCATCGAAAACTTCGCTTAAGCATTCGCGAAGGTCGTCCTACATATGTGGGTTCGCGTATTCGCGCACATGTGATGACCGCCTTAATATTAACACAAGTACATATTTTAATCTGAGCTACAAGTACTATGTGTATGCTACGTACAACCTACGTGATCAATAATAGGGATCATGAAAGTAATAGATCCGCCTTGCGTATATCAAAAAGGTGTATTCTCACATAAAACGCGAGCCGTAAGAAAGCATCTGAAATTTCCAGATTGTCTGTTTTAGTAGGGTGACCATGTTAGCGCGTAGACAGTGCCTTACTGTTGATCTTTTGCAGTACAAGAAATCAGCTAGTAGGAGGAAAATGAAATGTCAACAATAACAAAATTAAGAAATCAGTAGATTTTATTTTCACTAAATTATAAAATTTCATTTGAATCCATCGTGCGCTTTGTTTTTTTAAACGTGATGGCTAGGTAGCTAAAGTAGTAAAGGTAGCTTCATTTCATTTGTCTTCGGTCAGTCAGTGAGAACACAGTAACGCTAATTATTATTAATTCTAATAAAGTCGTGCCATCTCGCTGGTTCATATTTATGGGACCGCGTTCTGAAAAGGTTCAATGTCAGTATTCATTTGAATTTTGTCCTATACCCTGTACAACATAGCTTGATCTTTTTGACAGACGGGCTAGTGATGGGAAACAGAAAATATCTAGTAGTCCAAAAAATAACGTTTTAAAATACTTGTAACTGTGACGAGATGGTGTGGGTGTATTATGTGTGAAATTCTTTATTGTACTAGACATATAAATGGCTTATATGGCCAGTCGATGGAACGATGGAATGCGTAATTAAACTTAGAATTAAATTATTTTTTTTACCTTATTTTTCTAAAAAGAGTTATACCATCTAAAGAGACCCCAACCACTAGCCAAAGAAACCCCAACCAAAAGGACCCCCCCGTTCGTAACATTTAACTTAACAATGATCTTGGATAATGATTTTTTGTATTTGTTGATATTTGTAACAGTTACTACCTGGTACATTCGTGTCCCATCCGTCCGACCGATGTAACATTGTACAAACGTCTATTATTTTCAGTGTTCCTATTTAAATTTTACTTTGAAGCAATAAAAAGTCTTAAAATTTTCGGATAACGCTTAAATCTTTAGGGAATTTTGTGTTATATGTATTTTTTTAATATTCATACAATTTAAAAATCATTAAATTAAGAAAATAATATGTTCGTCATTGCAAAGTTATGTCGATCAGAAAAATTTACGTCTGTCATAAAGATCAAGCTATCTTGTACAGGGTATAGTAATTGTTTTTGTTGACATTTCAATTTCTTACCAATTCTCACGAACTGATTTATTGTTCTTCAAAAGAGCAATAGCAATAAGTCCACAATCATAAGAACCTCACTTTGTTTCGAGCTAACATGATCACCATACTAAAACAGGCCAGCGCGAAGTTTTAGTTTTCTTTTTGCTTGCGTTTTATTTATGTGAGAGAACCATAGAACAGTGTTTTTATATGCAAGGTGGATCTTTTTATTACTTTACTTCTATGCCATTATGTTAATCTCTTTTTAAATGCGTCAGCACAGATTACATTTTATAAAACTGAAATGAAACTGTCAGTTGGTTTATTCTCCTCACTCATCTTCGATCACGTAGTACACAGAACACATATACTCTCTACGTAGTATCTCTAGCTAGGTTGTGCTTCGGCTAACCCCACTAATCACAGAACTACTATACTTATAAATCTGTGCACAGAACATAATATTCTACTATTGCAACCAATTAGTAACTCTAGCTAGTTTGTGCAACGTGCAACCCGTAGACTCCGTCTACCACGGCTGACCGTGTTCCTTTAGCGAAATTCTAGCTTAGACGCCATATTGGATAATAGAACGTGAGCCAACATGGCCGCCGTCTCACGGCCAGGCTAGCTCAAAAAATTTTCCATAATGAAGTCGTTGTGCTTATGCTCTTCACCTAATCTGCATTAAAGCTCTCATGAAAATATTTATTTTGCTCTTAACCTAACAAAATGAATAACTTTAACAAGTGTTGTATATGTGAAAGTTCGCGACAGGACGCTATTTTACATCATTTCGCGATCACTGAGAAAAGTTGTACCTACGTTGAAGTGTATTTTAGTGTATAAACCGAGATGACATATAACAATTAAAACGGGAACAGCTTTCGAAGATTTTTGTATGTTAAAATCACTTTGAAAAGATGTTTCTTTCTACCTCGTAAATTTCGTCATGCAATGAAAACTCGTCCTACCCTGTTTACTGCAGAAGAGATTTCTACTGGAGTGCCATTTCAAATTGGTAAGACTTACATGGCATAAAATCGCTATGATTCTGAGACCTGTACATAGCGGCTCGGATACAAAAGGAATCATTTGCAAAAGCAAAGCAATTTGGTCAACTTTTCAACTTCAGGATGTGATTTTGATGCTAGTAAAAACATCTTTGCAAATAAAATATAGTTTAAAGCCTTAAATTAAGATCATAAAGGTTATTGTGAGTTGATCTTATAAGGTGGATATATGCTTTTCTATTTGTTGGCTACCACACGCCTCAGCAAATATAGATTTATAGAAAAAAAGCCACAGCACTCAGGATTAGTGCAGCTTGCTATTAGATAGTGAAAGAATTTTCAGAATCAATTCATTGTTTTCAGTTTTTAGCCCCAACATACATCAATACTTAATAATCTTATAAAAATTTTCAGAAATCATGGAAGTAAAGTAATCATACTTACATATGTAAAGTGCACTTGGACCACACATATGCAAAATTGGAACCACTGAAAGGTTTGTTAATATTATTATTTGAATACAATTAATGTGTCTTATTGCCTACAGTATTGTTGGGTTGTTCCTGTAATGTAACTATAAAACTTAACATACCATAGAAATTCTACTAATTATAAAAGTAATGAGATGCACAGTTTGTAGATGGATGACCGGTAGTTGTAAAAAATTCATAGTAAACGTGCTATTGTGCTTTGGAGGACACCGTAAGCCGTTGTTTTAAATGGTAAACCAATCTTTAAGCCCTGTCGCAGACCATCAGATGGCTTGAGAATAATCGCCACTAATCCCTCCAATAATGTGCATTAGAGCAGGGTGGTGAAGTATGCTCTGGACCTATCGCAACTGTGTTTGTAGGGGAGAACCATGCCCAACAGTGGGACTTCTATGGGTAGCTAGAAATTCTACAGTACTGTATAGTACATTCCATGTTGATAGTAAATGTTTAATTGTAAGTGATCAATGATGAGTAGTGCTTTGGTATAATTACTTTCTAATTTCCTACATAGTAGTAGTAATAATATTAGCAAAAGATACAAATCATACAATTACTATTATTTGATTACACTTTTTCCATTGGCGAAGCTGCAGGCAAAAACTAGTAGGTAAATGCATAATTTCCAGGTTGAGGTTGAACCATACAGATATGTAAATAGATAAATGTATTGATGTAAGCAATTTTACAGCTCAGTATGCGGATGGCAGATATGTGAGCGAAACTATTAAAAATATCACTGAAATTGTGCTATTCTTCGACAAATTGTTCGATAGCATGAATAGAGCTGCCTTTAATTAAAGAAAAATAAAGGAAAAGGACTTTTAAAGAAGTTTAAGGACTGCGATACGGCAAAAAAAGGTTTAAACTACCCATCTGAAGTAGCAGTAAGGTGTTTCGGTACAGTTATTTCTGAAACAAATGAATACTTGGAGCATAATGCGCATAAAAACGGAATAACTGAAAATATAAAAAAAATTATAAGTACTGTGCAAGTATAATTTACTAACTGTACCGAACACAAAGCTATTATTCTAAGAGATCATTTGATTGCTTTAACTGTAAGGTTTCAATTATTGAACTGGTGCAGTGTAATAAATAAAATTTTAAAGGTCACTGATGTTTATTAAAAATCATTTGAAAATTTAAAAATAAATCATAAAACAAGTAATAAACAGTATTTTATTTTTAATGTCCAACCAAACAAACTGGAGTTTAATAAGCCGAATTACATATTCTTTGTGTCCCACCTCGTCAGACCAGCAGATTTGAGATAATTTCTAAACGCATATTATACTCCTTTGTATTTTTCCTATCAATATCGAAATTCGTTACTTAAAATCTTTTTTATGAAATGAAGAAACTAATTTTATTGAAATGCGAGGAGTATGATGTGCGTGTAATTAAAGTTCAATTAAATTTTTAAATACAAATCAGAAACTTCAATTCAAATTTTCCTGCCTAATCTATAGGTAGTCAATAGATAGATATACATATATATATTTAGCAAGCAAAAAGTAGCTGGCTGAATGCATCATATATGTCATACAATAAAACGTTGATTAGAAAAAAAAAACAATTCTCACGTTCTATTGGATACTAATATAGAGAATATTTGTTCGGCAGTTGGCTGTCTGATACGTAGTATCTCTAGCTAGTTTGTGCCGTCTACGGTTCAACGCTACTAATATACTAATCTGTGGGTTCAACCAATATTGTTGATTGCACAGAGACTCTACATAATATACTTATAAATCTGTGAGAGACTCACAGAGTACATTTTATAATGATTGTTTTTTTTGTTTGTGCAATGCAACGGTGCAATGCAATAGTGACTGACCTCACAAATATATAGCCGTAACTGACATTAGTGACAAGGTGACAAGTAGAACCTAAAAATAATAACATTATTTATTTATTATTATATTTGTTTGTACCGGCGAGAAGTGGCTATTACATTAAAACTTGTCCATGAGACCTCAGGAGGGATTCAAACGCAAGGTAGGTGTGAAAATTATGTTTCTCTAACCTTATCTTTCTTTCATATATCTCAATAATAGAGTAGATTCATGCATGACAGCATTCCAAGGAGTTTTAAATGAGGATAATGAAAACTTGTAGATTTTTACTGGTGTAAATTTGTACCAATATAAATTTTCAGATGAAAGTTGGAAAGAAAAATAAGCCAGGCAAGGGTCTACAGTTTAAGTTTGGAAACCTAGAAGATCCAAATAAGGTAAATTACTTTTTGATTTGAAGAGATAGTAGATAAATTTGTTTAAAATGTACTTACATGTACATAACATACATGTACATGTAGGTGGTAGTAGAGCCTTTAGGGAACCAAATAGGTTTTATGTGAAACCTATTTGATTCCATATAGAGTTCGCCCGGGGCAGTATCACCGCCCGCCACGATACCTAGTACCATTTCTGCCTTTTAGTATTTTTTATTAAAGAAATTATGGTCCGTTTGGAAATGTGTGGTTTCCGGTTACACTTCTTTAGAGGCGACCATCTTTGTCCTCAAGGGTAACACATCTGTGACTGACTTAAAACTAACAAGTACTAACTGGACATTACTAACACCAACAAACAGGACTAACTATCACTAACAGTCCCCAGTCCTCATACCTACTAACGAACTGACCAACTAATGTTCTAATTAAATCTCTGAACTAATTGGACTAACCATCCCAGTCCCTAATTGAGTCTTGTTCAAAGTCAGTCACATTTGCCATGGGCGGCAGCGGATGGGTGGTGCTGCAAGCAAAAAAAAAAATACACTAGAGACAACTGAGTACTATGCTATTGGTATGCTTCAAGCATGGGGTGGCATGCAGAACAAGAGCATAGAGCGCACATTGGATAGCTTGAAATCATAAATATATACATATCATTCACAATTGAAAACAACTTGGACCGATACGACCGACGGCTTGACGTGTCCTCTGAAGCTCGGTAGTGCAATTCAAATTCCAAATGAATGTGAAATGTTTGGATCAAAGTAACATAAACAAGCACTTTTAATTTAACTTGCAAATTTAACGCAAAGTGATCCCTTTAAAACTGCTTTGTCGTGTGCACATGCCAACAGTCTTAATTTAGCATTGAATCTCTAAAAGTATGCATTCTAATGTCCGGTAGCGTCCATAGCCCAATCGCGCGTCGATTCAATGTGATCGAAAGAGTTAAGCAACGACGGGCGCAGTCGGTTTGTGGATGGGTGCCGCTAGTGGCAAATTTTATGGACGCTGCCGTGCTTCAGAGAGCACGTAAAGCCGTCGGTCCCGGTTGTTTTTAATGGTGGAAACAGTCGTTAAGCCTTGTCGAAGACCTTCGGGTGGCCTAAGATCATTCGACACTGGGTTGGCCACTAACCCCTCCACCAATCCGCATTGGAGCAGCGTGGTGGAGTATGCTCTAGACCTCCTGCAGCCTTGTCTGTGGGGGAGACCCGTGCCCAGCAGTGGGACGTCTATGGGTCGCTGCGAAATGCATTCTAATGCATTGTATATTGATGTTTCAGATCCTCCCGATCTCCCATTCAGAGATTATGAACGAGTTGCAGTACAAATACACAGGGTTATATGCACTCAGCAGTAAGAGTGCTCACAAGCTACTTGAAACTATTGGAATGGTATGGTAATCAAATTCCTATTCGGTGACTTAGTAAAGGCCTTAACATACAGCAAAGGCCATTCTAAAAAAGTAATCATATTCAATTTTAACTGTTATATTGGTATGAATGAGAAAATGAATATTTCAGCCGGAAGAGTCCATTCCATATATTAATGTGATACAATAATTTGTAGGTGGTAGATCTAATAGGGAACCTACATTTGAAGGCTACAGGGTTTGCCATGGGTAGAACAACTGCCATACAATGTAAATAACTAAATGTGTAATGTAATAATTGTTTTTTAAATAATTGTTTTGTTTCCTTGCCTAACACACTTTCTCTAACAACCTTGCACCAACTAAGTAACTAAGTAAGAGTACCGAGAGTTTTTTCCTCCAGCTTTTTTCTCTCTCGGCCTACACTAGGGCATAGGATAAGAATATTGTAAATTCTTCCTAAAGCCGATGACCAGATAGATAAGTCTATCGTGACTTAGAGCTTAGTTTAGTGGTAGGTAATTATTGTAAATTAGCCATAAGGCAGGTTAGGCACCTGTGTAGGATTAGCTATTCATTCAAGGATCAATAGCTCATCCTTTGCTTTATATTAATCAGTTTAGAATAGCATTATATCTCTTCTCTTTAAGTAGTTTGTAGTTACCTAGACTTTCGTTAAGCGTGTGTAATCACCTCATAGCGAAATAAACTATTTGAATTTGAATTGAATTTGAAATCTCACTAATACATCTACGTACCACATACTACTATTCAACCCTAACATCCAACTAAAGAAATTGCCAATTATTGAATTTGTGTTTTTATGGAAGCGACACGATTTGGGCTAACATGCAGTACATATCTACTTATTGTTCATTGATCGAAGATTAGAACTGAATATTCAGTAAAATAATTAAGTTAAATTAAAAATAAATATTCTGCCGATTTTGAATAATCAATACATATTGCACAAATTAAAATTGCCCTTTTAACACTGTAAGCAGTGTGATTGAAGATTTCAATTTGGTCCAGCATAAATTGGACTGCTGAGTAACCCACCAACACAACCCTATCTATGTCCCACTACTTGGCACAAATCACTTCGTAAATGGGAGGCGATAGGCCGTAGTTCACCATGCTGGATTCCGGGTTGGCAGACTTCACATGCCATCGGGAACAGTATGGAGAACTTTGTGATGTTTTACTTAACGTTTATCCCATCATCATAACCCTTACTTTGTCCCACTGTTGGGCACGGGTATCTTGTCAGAATGGGAGGGTTTAGGACTTAGTCCAACACGCTGGCCAAGTGCGGATTGGCAGACTTTACTTCGTTAAAGCGGGAAACTGGAAAATCTCCTAAATCGCACTTTTAAGTCATTGGCGCGTGCCGCTGAGTAACAGTCAGGTCCTTTTCATTGAAGGTAGTGTACGAGCGCCTTCAGCAGCTGTCGCGTGTGGACGGCGACGGCAACAACCCATTTAAACTGACACACCGGTATCGCAAGGTGTGTATGGCGACCCAGCGTCGAATGTTCTCGAGCCACCCGAAGGTCTTCGAAGAGAATCTTTTACCATTGTAAACAACCGGGATCGACTGCTTAGCGTGCCCTCCGAAGCACGGTCATGCCCATGAAAATTAGCCACTAGCGGTGGATGGGTGCCACAGACCGACCGCGTCCGTAGTTGCTTAACTCTGTCGATAGAATCGACGCGAGCCATTGGGCTATGGTTGCTACAAAAAGTATGTACGCATCCATTGACATACTTTCCATCCATCCAAATCCTTTTACAAATTTGTACATGGGTTTCTTCTCGTAAAGATTTTCGCCCTTGAGAATATAATGGAGAAATTTCAAGTTTAGAGATTTTGCGACATTAGATACAGTAGAGAGACGCCGGCTATCATACCACTGTTGCTTCTTATATTTTTTATTTATAATTGTAAAACGATTGGTTCCGGTTGAATGTTAACATATATTTATGATATATGTTAACATGATGTTAATATGATCTATTTAAGTATGTATTTAAAATATCTATGTATGTATATCAGTCTCTGACACCCATATCACAGGCTCGCGCCTACTTTGGGGTCAGGTGGCCGTGTGTGAGAATGTCCAAGGTATTTATTATTATTATTTATTTTCTCGATAAACGACATCACTCTCCTCAACACTAATTATGAAATTTTCACGGCAACATAAGAGTATAATCCTCGTAAAATAAGATGAACAAAAATGGCGGCTGTCAGCACAGGTATACTTATAGATAAAAGTTCTACGGCAAATGCTTGTCATCGAGGCATTTTCTTGGATCCAAAATCAACGTCCAACAACTGAAACTTTCTTTCACGATTGTACTCTAACGACATGCGCATAGGCGTCGCCTTAGTTCGTTCTATGGTTAAGTGCCGTGTATTTCAAATAAGTTACAGTACTCCCAAATTAATAATGCGCATACAAATCTTCGCTAATTGTCGTATTCCCGGAAACACCCGAATCATTGAATCGGAGAAAGCCCTAAACAATGCACTTGCATTTTGCACCTTGTTCGAAAGAAACAGGAGTCAATGTCATATATCAAATCATGTGAAACAATTTAAAACAATTCGGGCCGTCGGCGGCTGTCGCCGGTCGGCGGTCAGTCAAAGGTCCGTCAGTCGTCTTTATATATTGGTGGCGACTGCACGTGTTCTCTCTGTGTGGAATTATATAGAGCTGCTATTACACGCCCTTCTTGGTTTTGTTTTCAAAGGTGTTGAATGCATTATGCATGAAGAAAATGCACTTAACCACTCTATATACATATCGTCTTCCGACGCTCGGGGAATACGACCGTTGCCGAACAGTGACGAAGATTTCTATGCGCATTATTAATTTGGGAGTACTGTACGAAAGTGTTACTTCATTCAAGGTAATTGTTGAACTTTGACGCCGATGATTATATAGCTCTTTTTTCCGAACCATGCAGTGATTAGCTAATCTTTATTTAATTTATATCATACAGGCGCACCCACACTTTGGGGACTTCCAGTTGATTCTGAGCACGCTGCACCGTATCCAGGACGAGTGCGGCGCGCCCCGCACGCAGCTGCTGGAGACCGAGCTCGTCGCGCCGCCCACGGACATCGGCGGTCAGTGGCCAGCTATCCCCAACGTTGTCCGGTATCCTGGAACACTTCCAGCTGATCCTGAGCACGCTGCACCGCATCCAGGACGAGTGCGGCGCGCCCCGCACGCAGCTGCTGGAGTCCGAGCTCGTCGCGCCGCCCACGGACCTCGGCGGTCAGTGGCCAGCTATCCCCAACGTTGTCCTGTATCCTGGAACACTTCCAGCTGATCCTGAGCACGCTGCACCGCATCCAGGACGAGTGCGGCGCGCCCCGCACGCAGCTGCTGGAGACCGAGCTCGTCGCGCCGCCCACGGACATCGGCGGTCAGTGGCCAGCTATCCCCAACGTTGTCCGGTATCCTGGAACACTTCCAGCTGATCCTGAGCACGCTGCACCGCATCCAGGACGAGTGCGGCGCGCCCCGCACGCAGCTGCTGGAGACCGAGCTCGTCGCGCCGCCCACGGACATCGGCGGTCAGTGGCCAGCTATCCCCAACGTTGTCCTGTATTCTGGAACACTTCCAGCTGATCCTGAGCACGCTGCACCGCATCCAGGACGAGTGCGGCGCGCCCCGCACGCAGCTGCTGGAGACCGAGCTCGTCGCGCCGCCCACGGACATCGGCGGTCAGTGGCCAGCTATCCCCAACGTTGTCCGGTATCCTGGAACACTTCCAGCTGATCCTGAGCACGCTGCACCGCATCCAGGACGAGTGCGGCGCGCCCCGCACGCAGCTGCTGGAGACCGAGCTCGTCGCGCCGCCCACGGACATCGGCGGTCAGTGGCCAGCTATCCCCAACGTTGTCCGGTATCCTGGAACACTTCCAGCTGATCCTGAGCACGCTGCACCGCATCCAGGACGAGTGCGGCGCGCCCCGCACGCAGCTGCTGGAGACCGAGCTCGTCGCGCCGCCCACGGACCTCGGCGGTCAGTGGCCAGCTATCCCCAACGTTGTCCTGTATCCTGGAACACTTCCAGCTGATCCTGAGCACGCTGCACCGCATCCAGGACGAGTGCGGCGCGCCCCGCACGCAGCTGCTGGAGACCGAGCTCGTCGCGCCGCCCACGGACATCGGCGGTCAGTGGCCAGCTATCCCCAACGTTGTCCTGTATCCTGGTCCTGTATCCTGGATCCTGAGCACGCTGCACCGTATCCAGGATTTACCGTTTTGAATCGCTCGCCGCCAGATGAGCAAAAATTACGAGTCATAATCGATCGACAGGAGCAACTCCTTATTAATGAGTCACTCGAATGCAACACTCGACTGGTAGGTTTGGCCCATGAGTAAATTGTATGGAATGGTTTCTATTCAACGAAAAAAGCGTCGGTGGTCGCAAAAGCGTCAAAAAAATTCCCACGGAAACTAGCCTCTAGTGACAAACAAATATTGGGGTGGAAAGGTCGCTACATCAACATCAATAGCTAACACCTCACACCTCAGATTTACCCATGATATAGTGATCTTGGCGGAATTGCTGGATGACCTCAGCATAGTGCTGAGTGCTTGGGGACCTGAACAGTCCCTCACAAAGGATGGATCTGTTCAAGTTTAGTCCTCTCGAGGTTGTCGACGAGTATATTTACCTAGGACAAGTGCCAACTTTACTCGCAGAATCCAACTCGGCTGGGCAGTGTTCGGGAAATAAACACATATCTTCACATCCAATATTCAGTGCCTGAAGTCGAAAGTTTTTGAGCAATCTGTGTTGCCAGTGATGACATACGGATCCGAGACTTGGTCCTTTACAGTCACCCTCTTGCACAAGCTCAAAGTCACTCAACGGGCCATGGCTATTGAGCTATGCTCGGTATTTCGCTACGAGACCAAATCAAGAATGATGAAATCCGTAGTCAAACAAAGCTCGACGACTTAGTTCGCAAAGTAAGTTGAAGTGGCATTGGGCAGGTCACGTCGTTCGAAGGACTTATAACCGGTGGGGAAGAAAAGTCCTCGAATGGAGACCATAATTTGGAAAGAGGAGTGTAGGTTGCCCTTTGGCATGGTGGACAATGGAACTGATGAAGACAGCGGGAAACCACTGGATTCAGAAGGTACAGGACCAGTTGGAGTGGTGTCGTTTAGCCGAGGCCTATGTCCAGCAGTGGACCTCAAAAGGCTGATGGATGAATGGACAAATAAACGCTCATGTTCACGGGGCGACCGTCAATGAATCTAGAGTCCTCATGTCTTGGATTCCAATTCCAGTATTCTGTGTTGAAATTTGCTTTTAGAACCAAAGTGAAATTCATACTTCTTGTTTTTCAGTTATCGACAACGTGCCTTTCAAAGATGCTTTCCAGGCGTGCTCGAAGTATTCTGAGAAAATCGTGAAAAGGGTAAGTATTATATATTCTAAAATTATATTAGAAGTAATTAGATTTATAATTATACATATTTTTAAAATTAACCTTCTTATGACTTATAGACCAGGGTAGAAGAAGCCTTTAAAAATAATAAAAAGTGAAAAAAAAAAAAGTAGAATATAACCTATTAGAAAAGGAGAAGAATATTAATTTCTGGCAAAACTAAAAGTCCTATGGAAAAAAGTAAAATGGCAAAGTTGTAGATAGTAAAAAGATCTAAAACTTTTGTATTTACACTTTTTTCACATAACCTCTTTATGTGAAAATTCAAAAAACCAAGTTTTTGGTTCACACACGTCTACACACGTCTCCGCCACTACGAATACCTTAGCATAGCATGCTGACCGGCGCTACGGCTATAGACGTCTACTTTGATTCAAGGGATTAAAATTATACAATTGAGTAAGAATAAAAGTTTAATCAACAATAAAAGTTTAACCTATTATTTAATTAAATGGCTATTTTGTGTCCTCTAATTTGAAATGTAATACCAGGTGCAGGATTACACGGGCGCGTACGAGCTGTCGCCGCAGGAGGGGGAGAGCGGGGAGGACGCGGCGCGCAGGAAGGTCAGGGCCGAGATCGTGCGGACGATGCCCTACCTCCCCTTGGTAAGTTGACGTGACGTCGCTGCGACCCATGCACGTCCCACTGCTGGGCACGGGTCTCCCCCACAGATTACACGGGCGCGTACGAGCTGTCGCCGCAGGAGGGGGAGAGCGGGGAGGACGCGGCGCGCAGGAAGGTCAGGGCCGAGATCGTGCGGACGATGCCCTACCTCCCCTTGGTAAGTTGACGTGACGTCGCTGCGACCCATGCACGTCCCACTGCTGGGCACGGGTCTCCCCCACAGATTACACGGGCGCGTACGAGCTGTCGCCGCAGGAGGGGGAGAGCGGGGAGGACGCGGCGCGCAGGAAGGTCAGGGCCGAGATCGTGCGGACGATGCCCTACCTCCCCTTGGTAAGTTGACGTGACGTCGCTGCGACCCATGCACGTCCCACTGCTGGGCACGGGTCTCCCCCACAGATTACACGGGCGCGTACGAGCTGTCGCCGCAGGAGGGGGAGAGCGGGGAGGACGCGGCGCGCAGGAAGGTCAGGGCCGAGATCGTGCGCACGATGCCCTACCTCCCCTTGGTAAGTTGACGTGACGTCGCTGCGACCCATGCACGTCCCACTGCTGGGCACGGGTCTCCCCCACAGATTACACGGGCGCGTACGAGCTGTCGCCGCAGGAGGGGGAGAGCGGGGAGGACGCGGCGCGCAGGAAGGTCAGGGCCGAGATCGTGCGCACGATGCCCTACCTCCCCTTGGTAAGTTGACGTGACGTCGCTGCGACCCATGCACGTCCCACTGCTGGGCACGGGTCTCCCCCACAGATTACACGGGCGCGTACGAGCTGTCGCCGCAGGAGGGGGAGAGCGGGGAGGACGCGGCGCGCAGGAAGGTCAGGGCCGAGATCGTGCGCACGATGCCCTACCTCCCCTTGGTAAGTTGACGTGACGTCGCTGCGACCCATGCACGTCCCACTGCTGGGCACGGGTCTCCCCCACAGATTACACGGGCGCGTACGAGCTGTCGCCGCAGGAGGGGGAGAGCGGGGAGGACGCGGCGCGCAGGAAGGTCAGGGCCGAGATCGTGCGCACGATGCCCTACCTCCCCTTGGTAAGTTGACGTGACGTCGCTGCGACCCATGCACGTCCCACTGCTGGGCACGGGTCTCCCCCACAGATTACACGGGCGCGTACGAGCTGTCGCCGCAGGAGGGGGAGAGCGGGGAGGACGCGGCGCGCAGGAAGGTCAGGGCCGAGATCGTGCGCACGATGCCCTACCTCCCCTTGGTAAGTTGACGTGACGTCGCTGCGACCCATGCACGTCCCACTGCTGGGCACGGGTCTCCCCCACAGATTACACGGGCGCGTACGAGCTGTCGCCGCAGGAGGGGGAGAGCGGGGAGGACGCGGCGCGCAGGAAGGTCAGGGCCGAGATCGTGCGCACGATGCCCTACCTCCCCTTGGTAAGTTGACACGACGTCGCTGCGACCCATGCACGTCCCACTGCTGGGCACGGGTCTCCCCCACAGACACAGCTGCGGGAGGTCTAGAGCATACTCCACCACGCTGCTCCAATGCGGATTGATGGAGGGGTTAGTGGCCAACCCAGTGTCGAATGTTCTCAAGCCATCCGAAGGTCTTCGACAAGGCTTAACGACTTCCAAAATTGAAAACAACCGGGACCGACGGCTTTATGTGCCCTCCGAAGTACGGTAGTCCATTAAATTTTGCCACTAGCGGTCACCCATCCACAAACCGACCGCGCCCGTCGTTGCTTAACTCTTTCGATCACATTGGATCGAAACGAGCCAACGGGCTATGGACGCTACATGGCATGACGTAACGTGGTATATCCCACTGCCTCGATGGAAGGAATGCACGGTAATTCAGTGCTGAGAACTCCACCAAAACGCTTTCTTTATCCCACTGGTGGGCACGGGTCTCCTCTCAGAATGGGAGAGATTAGGCCTTAGTACACCACGCTGGGCAAGTGCGAATTGGCAGACTTCACATGCCTTCGAGAACGAATGAAGAGGCTCTCAGGCATGCTGGTTTCTTCTTATTGTGTCTTATTAACTGATTTAAAGAAGCGGTGACAGCCCAGCGGCTAACGAACTCGCCTCTCACTCGAGCGGTCCGGGTTCAAACCCCAGTGGCACGCACCAATGACTTTTCTAAGTTATGTGCGTTTTAAGAAATTAAATGTCACTTGCTATAACGGTGAAGGACACATCGTGAGGAAACCTGCATGCCTGAGAGTTCATCATAACGTTCTCGAAGGCATGTGAAGTCTGCCAATCCGCACTTGGCCAGCGTGGTGGACTAAGGCCTAATCCCTCCCATTCTGAGAGGAGACCCGAGCCCAACAGTGGGACGTCTATGGGTCGCAGCGAACTGATTTAAAAAAGGGAGGGATCATATACAGGGTGTCCCAGAATGAATGGATAATCCTTGAGCCCCGCACAGAACAGCTCTCCAGCGCTTAGAAAAAAATATCAAAAAAAAAAAATTCCAAGTGATACCCAAAATATGATTTTTTTTAGAAAAACATACGTTATTTTAGCTTCACTTCACATTCATTTACACAACTGCCACATATTAATGATATTCTTGGCGATTTTGGTGTCATTTTATTCCTGATAGACTATACTACTAGAAATACATCAAATAATATAAGTATCTGTGATACTTTTTTTATAAAAAAAATAACAACTTGAATTTTTAACATGAATTTTGATACCAAAATAATTTTGACATAGTTTGAGAGTGTTTCATGTAAAAAAAAAGTATGAAAACGTAAGTGTCCAGCTATTTTAAAAACATGCGCAGTTAATACAGATTAAATAATGGTATAATACATCATTTTATCTAATACTACTACGAAGTTATTGCTATTGAGATGCAAAACGAGTAAATACGACTAAAATTAAAAAGTTAATGTCTTAATACATTTTAATAATAATAAAACATTTCAGGTGTCGCTGCGACCCATAGACGTCCCACTGCTGGGCACGGGTCTCCCCCACAGACACTGCTGCTGCGGGAGGTCCAGAGCATACTCCACCACGCTGCTCCAATGCGGATTGGTGGAGGGGTTAGTGGCCAACCCAGTGTCGAATGTTCTCAAGCCACCCGAAGGTCTTCGACAAGGCTTAACGACTGTTTCCAGCATTGAAAACAACCGGGACCGACGGCTTTACGTGCCCTCCGAAGCACGGCAGCGTCCGTGAAATTTTGCCACTAGCGCTCACCTATCCACAAACCGACCGCGCCCGTCGTTGCTTAACTCTTTCGGTCACATTGAATCGACGCGAGCCATTGGGCTATGGACGCTACATTTCAGGTGTACATTACATCAATCTTTATTCACAACAGGTGTTCAAATTGTCTGCCACCGATTCTAATACACGCTCGACATCTTCTTTTATAGGCTCTACTAAGAAACCGTGCGTAGAGTCATCCATTTATTTTTGAAGCGGCCTCTTGAACACGGCTGCGTAATTCCTCATTTGAAATTGTTTTCGAGTACACTTCTTCCTTTAGACAGCCCCAGTAAAAAACATCCCGACAGTTTAAATCTGGAGATCGAGGAGGCCACAGAATAGGACCCAAACGACCAATCCATTTGTTTGGATACGTGGCATTTAAATAAGCCCGGACGTTTGTACCATAATATGCAGGGCAGCCATCATTCTGTAACCAATGGGATTCCATTACCTCCTACGAAACAGTCGTTAAGCCTTGTCGAAGACCTTCGGGTGGCTTGAGAACATTCGACACTGGGTTGGCCACTAACCCCTCCACCAATCCGCATTGGAGCAGCGTGGTGGAGTATGCTCTGGACCTCCCGCAGCAGCAGTGTCTGTGGGGGAGACCCGTGCCCAGCAGTGGGACGTCTATGGGTCACAGCGACACCTGAAATGTTTTATTATTATTAAAATGTATTAAGACATTAACTTTTTAATTTTAGTCGTATTTACTCGTTTTGCATCTCAATAGCAATAACTTCGTAGTAGTATTAGGTAAAATGATGTATTATACCATTATTTAATCTGTATTAACTGCGCATGTTTTTAAAATATCTGGACACTTACGTTTTCATACTTTTTTTTTACATGAAACACTCTCAAACTATGTCAAAATTATTTTGGTATCAAAATTCATGTTAAAAATTCAAGTTGTTATTTTTTTTATAAAAAAAGTATCACAGATACTTATATTATTTGATGTATTTCTAGTAGTATAGTCTATCAGGAATAAAATGACACCAAAAACGCCAAGAATATCATTAATTTGTGGCAGTTGTGTAAATTAATGTGAAGTGAAGCTAAAATAACGTATGTTTTTCTAAAAAAAATCATATTTTGGGTTTCACTTGGAATTATTTTTTTTTGATATTTTTTTCTAAGCGCTGGAGAGCTGTTCTGTGCGGGGCTCAAGGATTATCCATTCATTCTGGGACACCCTGTATATCTTACCGACGATATCGAAAATAGCAGGATTGTATGTTCGACCGTATGTATGTATTTTTTTATATACGTGAACATTATGAAGAACTCAGCCATGCAGGTTTCCTCACGATGTTTAGGCCTTAGTCTACATGCTGGCCAAGTAAGTGCAGTTGCAGTTTCTGTCTTTTTACTTACATTCCAAAATGTAATCCTATATACATATTACAGTAGCTTTTGTTATAATTTATGACAATTGTATAATCCTATATCCTTTTATTTTCAGTTGATGAGGCAACTGATATCAGACAACTTCACGGAGCACAAATACAAGCTGAAAGGCATCAAAATGCGAGTGAGTCAAACACTTAAATTATTATGTCATTGTGATTCCATTGAGAATATAAAATATGTTTGTGCTTTTCACATCAATCTAGCATCAAAATAATTACTTACGGTATGTATGTATGTATGTATGGGTGCAAACATAAAGTCAGGTTTTCCTGTTCCCATATGTCAGTATCGACAGTTATCGGAGTCTCGCTTCGTGTTTCGGAGGGCACGTTAAGCCCGTCTTGCGAAGTCGAAGTATTATGTCTATCTTACGCAGCTATCCCTTCCGAATTTCGAACACAGCCACACTTTCGTGCCGCCAGCTGTACCTATACTTTTTTTCACTGTATTAAGAGTCTTATATTATCTTGTCTACTTGAAACTTATTTAATAATAATATAACTTAATATAATATGTATGTTCTCTGTGTAAGTTGTGCTTCCTTGTAAGTGACATTTTCACTGTGGCACACAACACCATTTAATGAAATTCGTATAATAATCTGTGAAATGTTGTTAGGATGCCTTAACTGTAATAAATAAATAATTTAATGGGTAGTGACTCTATCTGTTGCGCCAGGGGTCGTGGGTTCGAATCCCACTCAGGACAAATATTCGTGTGACGAACACTTGTATTTGTTCTGTGTCTGGATGTTAATATTATCTATTTAAGTATGTATTTAAAAATATCTATGTATGTATATCAGTCTCTGACACCCATAACACAGGCTCGCGCCTACTTTGGGGTCAGATGGCCGTGTGTGAAAATGTCCAAGATATTTATTTTATTTATTTACTAGCTTTTACCCGCGGCTCCGCCCGCGTGGGAAAAGGGAATTAACAATGCCATCTATTAAGAACATCCGGAACTAAATATCTTGAAAATAACAAAACATTGATATCTTCCCATGGGGATGTTTTACCGCGGTAAAAAGTAGCCTACGTCACTCTCCACCCTCCTCACTATCTCCACACACAGAAACCATACCATATAATAGCTTCGTTGCGACGTGAAAGCCGGACAAACAAACAAACACACTTTCCCATTTATAATATTAGTATGGATTATCTTACGCAGCCACCCGAATTACAAAAACAGCCACACTTTCGTGCCGCCAGCTGTACCTATACTTTTTTTAAAATTTGGTAACAGATGTACGGCGAGCCGTACCTGCCCGGCAAGGAGCTGACGCTGCAGCTGATGCAGAAGATGGGCGGGCAGCGGGTGATGCGCTGGCGGCGCGTGTACAACATGCTCGCGTTCGAGGTGGGCAAGGAGGACTTCGCGCGGGCCATGGCCGCCGACGGGACCAGGCTCGGTGAGGGGACGATGGAATTAATATCTACTGGACTAGTGGACGCCCGCAGCTTCGGCTGCAGCTGATGCAGAAGATGGGCGGGCAGCGGGTGATGCGCTGGCGGCGCGTGTACAACATGCTCGCGTTCGAGGTGGGCAAGGAGGACTTCGCGCGGGCCATGGCCGCCGACGGGACCAGGCTCGGTGAGGGGACGATGGAATTAATATCTACTGGACTAGTGGACGCCCGCAGCTTCGGCTGCAGCTGATGCAGAAGATGGGCGGGCAGCGGGTGATGCGCTGGCGGCGCGTGTACAACATGCTCGCGTTCGAGGTGGGCAAGGAGGACTTCGCGCGGGCCATGGCCGCCGACGGGACCAGGCTCGGTGAGGGGACGATGGAATTAATATCTGCTAGACTAGTGGACGCCCGCAGCTTCGGCTGCAGCTGATGCAGAAGATGGGCGGGCAGCGGGTGATGCGCTGGCGGCGCGTGTACAACATGCTCGCGTTCGAGGTGGGCAAGGAGGACTTCGCGCGGGCCATGGCCGCCGACGGGACCAGGCTCGGTGAGGGGACGATGGAATTAATATCTGCTAGACTAGTGGACGCCCGCAGCTTCGGCTGCAGCTGATGCAGAAGATGGGCGGGCAGCGGGTGATGCGCTGGCGGCGCGTGTACAACATGCTCGCGTTCGAGGTGGGCAAGGAGGACTTCGCGCGGGCCATGGCCGCCGACGGGACCAGGCTCGGTGAGTGGACGATGGAATTAATATCTGCTAGACTAGTGGACGCCCGCAGCTTCGGCTGCAGCTGATGCAGAAGATGGGCGGGCAGCGGGTGATGCGCTGGCGGCGCGTGTACAACATGCTCGCGTTCGAGGTGGGCAAGGAGGACTTCGCGCGGGCCATGGCCGCCGACGGGACCAGGCTCGGTGAGTGGACGATGGAATTAATATCTGCTAGACTAGTGGACGCCCGCAGCTTCGGCTGCAGCTGATGCAGAAGATGGGCGGGCAGCGGGTGATGCGCTGGCGGCGCGTGTACAACATGCTCGCGTTCGAGGTGGGCAAGGAGGACTTCGCGCGGGCCATGGCCGCCGACGGGACCAGGCTCGGTGAGTGGACGATGGAATTAATATCTGCTAGACTAGTGGACGCCCGCAGCTTCGGCTGCAGCTGATGCAGAAGATGGGCGGGCAGCGGGTGATGCGCTGGCGGCGCGTGTACAACATGCTCGCGTTCGAGGTGGGCAAGGAGGACTTCGCGCGGGCCATGGCCGCCGACGGGACCAGGCTCGGTGAGTGGACGATGGAATTAATATCTACTGGACTAGTGGACGCCCGCAGCTTCGGCTGCAGCTGATGCAGAAGATGGGCGGGCAGCGGGTGATGCGCTGGCGGCGCGTGTACAACATGCTCGCGTTCGAGGTGGGCAAGGAGGACTTCGCGCGGGCCATGGCCGCCGACGGGACCAGGCTCGGTGAGTGGACGATGGAATTAATATCTACTGGACTAGTGGACGCCCGCAGCTTCGGCTGCAGCTGATGCAGAAGATGGGCGGGCAGCGGGTGATGCGCTGGCGGCGCGTGTACAACATGCTCGCGTTCGAGGTGGGCAAGGAGGACTTCGCGCGGGCCATGGCCGCCGACGGGACCAGGCTCGGTGAGTGGACGATGGATTTATCTACTAGATTTGGTCCGTAAAGATAAATTAGCGCCTGTCAAACAATTCAACGGTAAAAACCATAGATTTAATACTAGAGAAAGATTGGCAATAGAAACATCAAAGCGAGACCCAAACTTAATCACACGAGTATGCGCGTAATGTACATGTGTGCTGTAAGCCGTTGTCAATATTACGTCAAACTCTATAGGATTGAGGTGAGAAATACTAGAAATTCACGTATTTGATAATATTTTATATTCAGTTCCTATGCATTCAAAGCATTTATATATTGAAACTAGTGGACGCCCGCAGCTTCGCTCGCGTGGAATTAGACGTAACATAACCTAAATACAAAATTTCATTGAAATAATGTAGGTATATACGAAAAACTTTTATACCTACTAACTTTGCACTCCCCTTTTACACCCTTAAGAGATGATTTTCGAAACTCAATAAAAAAACCTTCATAGGTACTGAATTTCATTCGAATAAAATCAAAAACGGCAAAGTTTCATACTAACTTTGCACCCCCGTTTTACCCCCGTAGGGGGTAAATTTTCAAAAATCCTTTCTTAGTGCTCCCCTACGTTATAAAAGGAACCCCTGTGCAAAATTTCAAGTTTCTATCCCTTATAGTTTAAGCCCTGCGTTGATATGTCAGTCAGTCAGTCAGTCAGTCAGTCAGTCACCTTCTCCTTTTATATATATAGATTTGGCCCGTAAAGATAAATTAGCGCCTGTCAAACAATTCAACGGTAAAAACTGTTTTAGTGCGCTTGTTTAGGCGAGGTAGGGTCGGTAGCCACTTCACCGCTTTATTTAGAACATTTCTTTACTATCTAATAACTTATGGGTGACCGCTAGTGGCAAAAATATCATGGACGCTACCGTGCTTCGGAGGGCACGTAAAACCGACGGTCCCGGTTGTTTTCAATGCTGGAAACAGTCGTTGAGCCTGTCGAAGACCTTCGGGTGGCTTGAGAACATTCGACACTGGGTTGGCCACTAACCCCTCCACCAATCCGCATTGGAGCAGCGTGGTGGATATGTTCTGGACCTCCCGCAGCAGTGCCGTGCCCAGCAGTGGGACGTCTATGGGTCGCAGCGAACTTTTTGTTAAATACAAACTTTTGTTGGTGTTATTTATTATGTAAATATTTACAGGTGGCGCCAAAGTGGTGATACGGCCTTCAGACGTGAAGCTGTTTCGTATGAAGCTCCCGGGCTTGAGCCACGCTGGCCCAGAGTTGCTGGAGGAGGAAGACGAATGGGCCATGGAGCGATGAGTGTAAATAGGGTAGGAATGTAATGGAATGAATGCAAGTGTGAGCTAAATAAATGTCTTTTTCGACTTATTTTGTTGTTTTTTTTTAAAATGTAAATAAGAATAAAAGTATTATTCATTCCTGCACAAGCTTAGACTCAGATCTACTACTGTATATTTGGAGGGAAAAAACAGATTTAGCATGTATATTTTCGCTATACAAATTTAAAAATAAATACCTAATTTTTTCAAAGTCGGTTAGACTCAATAATACTACTTTGCCCGACTCAGGAACGAACCTAGCACATCTAGCTCAGATAAAGTTATTATCTGTATTATTGTGTATGATTTTGTACAACCAATATAATTTTATGTTTGCTTATAAAATAAAATTAAACCGCCTTTAGTATCTGGTTAGCCCAATGGTTGTCTGGTAGAGAATGCTTTATGCATTAAACTTGCCTTTTGTACCCAGTAACTTTTGTATGCGGTTCATTAAATATAAAAAAAATCTCGGAAATAAGCAAATAAGTATTATGTATAGGAAGCAACATTCCCGCGGAGTGACATAAGCTATTCTATACAAGAGTGGAGACTCTACAGAAACAGCTACACTCGCGAGCGATAAACGAAGTGATTCCAGTTTATTGCTCGCGGTTGTAGTTGGTAACATATTTACCTTTTTTTTACACTTGATATGTCAATGACTACATATACTGGCTTCGGCTTCACACAGGTAAGTATTAGCTAAAGTGCATCTTAGTTCGTTGACAAAACAAATACCTGTGCGTGCTCCACGCCGTGAACTGACCAGCTCTATAAACAATATCTGAATATACTAGCTGACCCCGCAAACGTTGTTCTGCCATATGATATGCCAAAGTGACGCGACGCTTCACGTCAATAAACGACGG
This sequence comes from Carterocephalus palaemon, assembly GCA_944567765.1. NCBI lineage: Eukaryota > Metazoa > Arthropoda > Insecta > Lepidoptera > Hesperiidae > Carterocephalus > Carterocephalus palaemon. The sequence continues at coordinate 5,758,588 of OX155664.1, forward strand.
TTAAAAATACTAAAATAGTGTTCAAAAAACATTTTCCAGTGGACCAAACTGCGAATCTAAACCATTCCCGAATCCCCTTGAACATACACAAAAAATTTTATCAACATCTATCCAGCCGTTTAGGAGGAGTTCACTGTCATACACACGTACACAAGAAATATTTATATTAAGATATCAAGGGCAAGGGTCAAACCATTGTTTTGGCTACGTTATATCAGCCTGTAGAATTCTTGGGAGTTCAATAAAAGACAGAATAATGAAAACATACATTATTATTCAGATCTTAGATTTTCATTCAAAATACAAAATAATTATAAATAATCATAATAAATTGCAAAAAAAATGCATTGTCAACGCAACATAGTGCCAAATTATATTATATTTGAAATATATATTTTAATAACATATTCTTCAATACGTATACAGAAGCGGTGTTGCTGAAATCGCACAGCTACTGAGATATCTAGGCGACTACGATTTTCATATGTCAAAAATATCTCTGCATGGAATGAAAAATCGGTGGATAAAAAAATACTGTTCCTATTAATTCTTACATTTAATTGTACGACATTTAGGCACGAAGCGTTTTCTTAAATGTATAACAATACAACGATAGACAATGATGAAACAAAACGATAGTAAATTGTGTTTAGAAATTTAGTGATGTTAGTAAGGGTAATTACCCGTATTCAAAAATCACGACACCGAATTAAGTATAAATTAATTATTAAAATTATTTGTGACTTAAATATCTTAAGCTCGATTAAATACATCTTCTGATTGTTTCATTATAAATTATTTTCAGTAATACATGACTGGATGTAATGTATAGGTTGTATTATACACTACTTGGAGATTATACAAGTTTTGGACGCTTTACGCCCAAGCTATACATTAATAAGGCATATTGTATTGGATGGTTTATTTCGGTAGCGCCTATGAGTACACCGTGCGATTTAGCCATTCCTCGAGGGAAAACGTGGCGTATTCTCCGCCTGAAGACCTCCCTTTGAAGGTATCTGGAAAATAAGCAACTTAATTACCAAACGTACAACTATTGGTGCGGTACAACAATTATTAAGCGTTAGTGCAACGTTAGGGCTATTTACATGGTAGTCAAACAAAAAATATTTTATAAATTTTTTGATCTATAATACAGAACATATGTAGTAAAAAAAAATCTTTAGCTTATTTCTTGCCTCATCATGTAAATAACCCAGAGTAAATGAGTAAATGAGAAAAAATATCGTTTGCGGGCAGTTTCGACAAAAACCAATATGTAATTAAATAAATCGTGTGTCCAGTAATAATGTAAAAATCTATACTGCCGCAAACAACATGGTAAAGAACCTTACGGGAATCACTATTTTGTCTCTTCATGTATAACTAATGCATGAAGGTCCCAAGCTTTGTATATTAAAAAGTTCAATGATTGTATAAGTAAATCGTTAGATTATTCTTTCATTTATGACGAAAAGCTTTGTGTCAATGCATTATGCTACATTATTATGAATCTGAGCAGGGTGCTTGATTTTTTACGGATATAAAAAGCCATTCATTCATATGAAAAATAAATTAGAACTGACAAAGAATTCTGTACGAGAGTAAAAAATTTAAACTATACAAATGATTAATCAAAACGGTATACGATATCATATATATCTGACTTCCAAATGCGTTATAATGGTAGTGTTTCCCATAAGCAACATGAGGTGTCGGCAAGGTGTCGGTAGGTAGCAAACGGGTATACTCGTGTCGCTCAGGGGCCCGCCAGCTCGCGCTCGAGATTCTCCAGCGGTTCGTTGTTCGCTGCGATTGTTTAATAAAACATGTAGCTCACATTACCAGTATATACCATGCACTAGCTTACGTAGATCCTGACATATAATTTACTAGTGAACGCCCGCAGCTTCGCTCGCGTAGAATTAGACCCATTAACGACGTCTACCCGTCTAACGACTTCAAAAACGGCAAAGTTTCATACTAACTTTGCACCCCCGTTTTACCCCTTAGGGGGTGAATTTTCAAAAATACTTTCTTAGTGCTCCCTTACGTTATAAAAGGAACCCCTGTGCAAAATTTCAAGTTTCTAGCCCTTATAGTTTAGGCCCTGCGTTGATATGTCAGTCAGTCAGTCAGTCAGTCAGTCACCTTCTCCTTTTATATATATAGATATATACTAATATTATAAAGAGGAAACATTTTGTTTGTAATGTTTTCACACATAAACTACTGGACCCATTTCAAAAATTCTTTCACCATAAGAAAGCTGCATCTTCACTTAGTGACATAGGCTATATAATATTAATAGGTGTAAACGAAACTATAGTTATGTCTAATTCCACGCGAGCGAAGCTGCGGACATCCACTAGTATATAGTTTAAAGGGTTTACACTAAACACACTTGACACTAAACATTATCATCAAGGCAATATATTGAAGGGAGAAAATAAATGTTTCTAGAATTAAATACCGTTCTGTACGTCAAATAATACATAATGATTTATGTAAATTTAAGCAATACACTAAATTATTTATGTACTAAGGTATTCAGAAATACGGCAAAATTTAATAAACAAAAAAGAAATCAAAACACAATAACTTAAACTACATCATGATACGGAACTTAATTTTAATTCATATTTTAATTTGCTATAAGGTGATTGAGCACGTTGTCAAAACAATAGGTAATAATGTCTATATTTAAAAATCTAAATCAAATATAACCGGTAAACCTAAGATTAGTCTGCCAAATCTGTAGATATCTTCTACTTAGCGAATTCTTAAATGTCATTCGATTGCATCGCTGCAACCCATAGACGACCCACTTCTGGGCACGGGTCTCCCCCACAGACACAGCTGCGAGAGGTCTAGAGCATCCACCACGCTGCTCCAATGCGGATTGGTGGAGGGGTCAGTAGCCAACCCAGTGTCGAATGTTCTTAAGCCACCCGATATCCCTTACATACTTACTTAAATTAGTAAATTAAAAATATAATCTTTTTGTTTCGTTGCAAAAATTGCTACGTACGTACATTCGACATTAATTAAGTATCAAAATAGCATAACCTGTAACTACTGTATACTACTAAAATATCAGAAGAGCAGAAACACCAAAATGGATGTTACTATCAAGTCAAAATCCGGTTATTAAAAATACATGAATTGGGAACTTAGTTCACCTTATCCACCGCCACAACCCTTTCTGTGTCCCAATGTTGGGCACGGGTCTCCTCTCAGAAGGGGAGGGATTAGGCCTTAGTCCACCACGCTGGCCAAGTGCGGATTGGCAGACTTCACATGCCTTCGAGAACATTTTAAAGAACTGTCAGGCATGCAGGTTTCCTCAGATGTATCCTTCACCGTTACAGCAAGTGACATTTAATTTCAAAAATCGCACATAACTTAAGAAAGCCATTGGTGCATGCCGCTTGGGTTTGAACCCGGACCGCTTGAGTGAGAAGCGAGTTAGATAGTCACCTGTCTAAGCAAAGTCCAAGTACACTTTATAGGTCTCAGTCTAAGTCTAAATTATCACCAAATTCTGATATTGAAATGATTTATGAGATGAAAAGAATTTAATGATGTCTTACCGATCATGGTCTTGAGTCGCACGGCGCACATTATGAAGTCGTCGAATTGTATGTAACCGTCACTGGATCCGTATCTGAAACAAAGTTGACATTTAACTTTGGAACAGTTTCTCGAATCTAAAAAGACGTAAGTTCGATGCCAAATCGCTGCGACCCATAGACGTCCCACTGCTGGGCACGGGTCTCCCCCACAAACACTTCTGCGGGAGGTCTAGAGCATACTCCACCACGCTGCTCCAATGCGGATTGGTGGAGGGGTTAGTGGCCAACCCAGTGTCGAATGTTTTCATGCCACCCGAAGGTCTTCGACAAGGCTTAACGACTGTTTCCACCATTGAAAACAACCGGGACCGACGGCTTTTACGTGCCCTCCGAAGCACGGTAGCGTCCATGAAATTTTGCCACTAGCGGTCACCCATCCACAAACCGGCCGCGCCCGTCGTTGCTTAACACTTTTGATCACATTGAATCGAAGTGAGCCATTGGGCTATGGACGCTACAAATAATAACTACGATATGAGACAACTATTCGATATTTAAATATATCTTACTACCTGTACATAGGACAAATAAATAAATGTATCTAATCCAGGTCACATCTTTTACATACATGTAAAGTGTTGATTTAGCTTCTTTCTTTGTCCAACAAAGAAAGGGGTGTGATGATGACGTGCCTTCGAGAACATTACGAAAAACTCTCAGGCATGCAGGTTTCCTAACGATGTGTCCTTCAACTTCACAGCAAGTGACATTTAATTTATTAAATCGCACATAACTTAGAAAACATATTGGTTCATAAATAAAAGGTATCGTAGCTTAGCGTAGTACCTGTTGGAACAAATATGTTGTCTGTGTATAAACGCAATACATTTTTTAAAACCTTTTATTTAACTTCACTCGTATGTATTCATGTATGTATGTCCTGGAATCTTGCAATCAATATTTCACCCACTTCCACTGAAGCTATCGAGCTGAAATTTGGCACACATATTAGGTTCCGATGACAATGCATGAAAATAAAAATAAAAAGTTATAAAAGCTTTTTAAAAAAAAAAATTTTAGAGTATAATTTATGTACAGTACTCCCAAATTAATAATGCGCATAGAAATCTTCGTCACTGTTCGGCAACGGTCGTATTTCCCGAGCGTCGGAAGACGATATGTATATAGAGTGGTTAAGTGCATTTTCTTCATGCATAATGCATTCATCACCTTTGAAAACAAAACCAAGAAGGGTGTGTAATAGCAGCTCTATATAATTCCACACACACACACCACCAATATTTAAAGACGACTGACGGACCTTTGACATACCACCGGCGACAGCCGCCGACCGCCCGAATTGTTTTCAATTTTTTCACATGATTTGATATATGACATTGACTCCTGTTTCTTCCGAACAAGGTGCAAAATGCAAGTGCATTGTTTAGGGCTTTCTCCGATTCAATGATTCGGGTGTTTCCGGGAATACGACAATTAGCGAAGATTTGCATGTGCATTATTAATTTGGGAGTACTGTATGTATAAGTCTGTAGTCTTGTTTTTCATCTATATTTGTAATGCAGTTTCATACGAAATAAATGGTCTTTAATATAATCTGCTAATGTTATTCCGTTCCGTCTTGTCATTGACATCGCCTGTGCTCATACGAATAAACCTGCTTAAATCACATACGTTTTATACCATAGATTTAATACTAGAGAAAGATTGGCAATAGAAACATCAAAGCGAGACCAAAACTTAATCACACGAGTATGCGTGTAATGTGCATGTGTGCTGTAAGCGGTTGTCAATATTACGTCAAACTCTATAGAATTGAGGTGAGAAATACTAGAAATTCACGTATTTGATAATATTTTATATTCAATTCCTATGCATTCAAAGCATTTATATATTGAAATGTCATATTATTAGCCATCCATTTGTTAATAATTTCTTTTTCAAAGTTCTCAAACATTGCAATAGGAGAATTAAATCTTTCAATCGTACTTACATATGAAATGTATAATTATGTGGATTTTCTTTCTTAGATGAGTTACATCCTGGTACTGTACAAGTAACCATAATTATTTACGTCTAAATCACACCAAATGTACGCAAAATTTGTTTCGTTCACAACTGACGTTAGGTCACTACAGGCCTATAGCGTGTACGCAAATGGTCTCGCCTATCTATCTCGCTCTCACATATGAGTATCTATGTTCTTTCTCTTTCGCATTGCCAATCTATCTAGTTAAATCTATGTTTTATACAATTTAACCCATAATTCGGTCATTACCTGTGCGCGAGCACGTTGAGCACGTGAGCGTTGACCGTGTAGCCGGCGGAGTGCAGCGCGTCGCGCAGGTGGTGCGCGGGGATCGCGCCGCGGCCCTCCGTGTCGTACAGCCGGAACACCGCCTGCCAACAATACATTCGCTGTTAGGCTCTGCGCAAACGGGCCACCGACCACAGCCACCGGTGGCCAGCGACAGCCACTTAACATAAACTTTTTCATATTTTGTATAGACGCGCCGCACACGTGTAGCCGGTGGCGGCCACTCGGTACAGTACTCGCGGTAGCGCGCGACAGCCACCGGTGGCTGTGGTCGGTGGCCCGTTTGCGCAGAGCCTTATTGTCGATACACTATTGATTAGAATTAAAATTAAAAAAAAAACCCTGCCACATTATTTATTTTTTATTTTATTTATTTAATAATTTATGTACACACTTTAGTTAGGAAATCGTTACAATATAATAATAACACAGGAAGAAAATGGTACAAGGGTACTACTTATTTCTTCTGAAATTTCTTCCAGTAGACCCGAGACAGGAAATTTGTAACAGACGGTAGATCTAAGCATGTACATTAATGCATGTGAATCTTCAATACATATAACTATATGATTATACATAAAATATAATATAATATACATACATACTATAATTAAATAATTATTCTACTATTCAAGACCTTTCATTTGATATACAAATTGACGGAGTTGTTAAAAAAAATATATTCCGCCATTTTGTGGCGGCGGCCATCTTGGACCGATTTTCATTAAACATAGCTAAGAACACTCCCGACTAATTCTCCTTTAAAACAAAAAAAAAAACAAATTCAAAATAGGTTCATCCGTTCGGGAGCTACGATGCCACAGACAGGGACAAACATATACACGTCAAACTAATAACACCCCGTCGTTTTTGCATCGGGGGTTGAAAACCAAAAAAACTTACAGATCCTGCAGTAATTTCAAGTTTTAATGGACGCTACCGTGCTTCGGAGGGCACGTAGAGCCGTCGGTCCCGGTTGATTTCAATGATGGAAACAGTCGTTAAACCTTGTCGAAGACCTTCGGGTGGCTTGAGAACATTCGACACCGGGTTGGCCACTAACCCCTCCACCAATCCGCAGCGTGGTGGAGTATGCTCTAGACCTCCCGCAGCTGCATCTGTGGGGGAGACCCGTGCCCAGCAGTGGGACGTCTATGGGTCGCAGCAGTGGTATTAATACTCACCCTCCACTGGCGCAAGTCGATCCACAGCCCCTTGAACTCCTCGAAGCCGAGCCCACCGGAGTTGTCCTTGTCCAGCATCGCGATCATGCTACGGCACACGTCCTTTGAGAATCCCTGCCCCTTTAGTTCTGTAAGTAGACGGAGAGTTATAGACGAGTTAAAGGAGTTCATCGCCCAGGCTATATGTTGAGGTGAACTGATTAAAATGTAATTAAAAAAATGTGTGTAATTTTAAAGTCAAAATAATGTTAATTTAATCAGCATCTGTATTTTTCATCGATCTATCGAGTTGTTGATGTTTGTGAACGTTTTATGATGATTCTTTTTGGTTATAAAGACCTGTGATTCGGGCCCTACCAAATAATTGTTGCCATCACAAGTGTGCTTATTAAAAACGCCATCCTTTATTTCATTTCTTATATCTCTTCTTGGCAGATAATTTTGGCTTGTTTTATTACACTCAATTTGTAAATAATTGCATATTATTCATTTTGAAGACAATTTTATTTATATAAGCTTTGATGCTTTATATATTTTATGATAATACAAATTCGGTTACACTGTGGAAGCTTTTAAAACATGACATTACTGATCAAATTAATTAATAGCAATATATTTCTTGGGAAAACTTCAAAAAGATTATTTTTAATCAGTTCAACTTAACGTCATAAACATAACCAATTCAATCCAAAGTTTCATATAATTACAGTTTTATGGAAATGGAGGTGACTTAAAATGACAGTAAATTAAATTTAAAAAAATAAAATGCCCATTTTTGCAAACAAAACAAATATAAAAAAGCAGAAATAGCAGCACAAACTATAAATATTCTCAATTAGATTGAAAATGTTTATAATTTGTTAAATTGTTAGTAGCAGTTATGCAATAAATGAGATGAAAAATAATACATTGAGTTACGAAATGTAATATTTATGCATTATTTTTCACATCCACATCATGATAATTGTATTTTTGTACAAAAACATAAAAAAAACTGAAGCCACGTTGTCACGATTCTGAAAAGAGAAAAAAGCACAAAACATAAAAAATAAAAAATAGACATTTATGTCGGATTTCGCCTCCATTTCTATAAACTATAATACACATTTAAACAATTAACAGAAGCATGCGCAGTCTGCTGGCACCTGTAACATTCTGCGGATAAATTACATTAGTATTAAAAATCGTCGTCGTATTTTGTAAAAAAATATATATAATGTTTAAAACAAATTCAACATTTATTGTAGGTCTAAAATATTTCTTAACTGATCGATCAATATTAAGATGACAAATTTGTGTATAATTGAAGGCCTGTCTGGTTGTATAGACAGGCCATTGAATGTTAAGTGGCCACCATTGTCTTTCATTTATTTTTCTATAATATTGATCTATAATATATCGTACTAGGCATGAGACAATTTGATTTGTATGTCCATTAAATCAAGTACCAATAAACTTTAGTGAATAAAATGTTAATACTCCTGATTTCGGTAAAAATCAGTGGATGTTCGAAAATAGACGGGATTTGTTATATTCACAAATGACGCTTGTCACTCAAATCATGCATTATACGTGTCCGTGAATGTCTCTCGCTAACATAATTATGTACGCGTTTTCTTTCCCATACAATGTTTCATTGCTTTTACAATCTATACCACAGTGTAAGTTAGACTATAAATAAATAAATAAATGATGTGTAAGTAAATCTATATTAATATTATAAAGAAGAAAGATTTGTTTGTAATGTTTTCACACAAAAACTACAGGACCGATTTCAAAAATTCTTTCACCATTAGAAAGCTGCATCTTCGCTGGGTAACATAGGCTATATAATATTAGGAACTAGGTGTAAACGAAACTATTGTTATGTTTAATTCCACATGAGCGAAGCTGCGGGCGTCCAATAGTAAATAAATATTTAATCTAGGGTTTGCAATCTGGATTATCCAATATCTGAAAAATTGCGGAAAAAACTCAGTATTTCCTACTACCTCACTATTAATACCCCTCAGTATTTATTACATACTGTAAGAAAAGTTTTTATTTCTTAACAAAATAATTTACTTTAAACAACAAATTACAAAATAATCAAACACCCTTGTCCGCACTAACTCCGTTCAGTCACCTTCCCGCGAATCTCACACTCTCAATTTAAAATGCGCGGCAAAACAGATGCCCCGCTCTGATTGGTCCTACGCATAGATGGAGGACCACAGAGTATGGCCCGTTCCCTTTATGCGTTCGAAGAAAAATAAAAGGAATGTGTTCATATTCATTACAATACAGTACTCTCAAATTAATAATGCACATGCAAATCTTCGCTAATTGTCGTATTCCCGGAAACACCCGAATCATTGAATCGGAGAAAGCCCTAAACAATGCACTTGCATTTTGCACCTTGTTCGAAAGAAACAGGAGTCAATGTCATATTATGTCAAATCATGTGAAATAATTAAAAACAAATTCGTGCGGTCGGCGGCTGTCGCCGGTCAGTCAAAGGTCCGTCAGTCGTCTTTATATATTGGTGGTGACTGCACGTGTTCTATCTGTGTGGAATTACATAGAGCTGCTATTACACACCCTTCTTGGTTTTGTTTTGAAAGGTGTTGAATGCATTATAGTAGGGGAGCCCAAGAGGGGATTTTGCGGGATACTCAAGCGCGTAAGTTTAATATACAGTGGGATACCTTGTACCCGGTTAAGTACCTCCACCAAATATGAGCCCCATATATAAATGGGGCCGTCAAGGATAAAGGATCAGATTAGTAAAAAAAAAAAATTTGTCATCAGAAATTCTTGAGCGCGTTAGATTAAGGTAGGGTGAGTTAATTACATGCTAAAAAGTGTATATTCCACTAATCTTACAATTTGAGAGTAACGTAAAGAAAGGGGAGGGCTACAAAGTTACTCTCAAATTGTAAGATTAGTGGAATATGGGCTACAAAGTTGTAGCCCTCCCCTTTCATTACGTTACTCTCAAATTGTAAGATTAGTGGAATATACACTTTTTAGCATGTAATTAACTCACCCTACCTTAATCTAACGCGCTCAAGAATTTCTGATGACAAATTTTTTTTTTTTACTAATCTGATCCTTTATCCTTGACGGCCCCATTTATATATGGGGCTCATATTTGGTGGAGGTACTTAACCGGGTACAAGGTATCCCACTGTATATTAAACTTACGCGCTTGAGTATCCCGCAAAATCCCCTCTTGGGCTCCCCTACTATTATGCATGAAGAAAATGCACTTAACCACTCTATATACATATCGTCTTCCGACGCTCGGGGAATACGACCGTTGCCGAACAGTGACGAAGATTTCTATGCGCATTATTAATTTGGGAGTACTGTACTATTTTCTAATGTTTCACCGTTCACACGTACCCGTGGTCTGCGGCGGCTGTGTCAGCAGCACCTGCTCCTGCTGCACCTGGGCGAGGTCGACGCCGATCTCCTTGCAGATGGGCGTGCAGAGCGCGCACAGCAGCTGCTCGAGGCAGCCGCGCTCCTGCGGGGGCGAGCCCGGAGCCGCGCGCGCCCCGCCCCCGCCCCCGCCGTCGTACGCCCCGCCGTGCATTGCCAGCTCTGTTTATACCGGGTTATGTCATATCGCTGCGACCCATAGACGTCCCACTGTTGGGCACGGGTCTCCTCTCAGAATGGGAGGGATTAGGCCTTAGTCCACCACGCTGGCCAAGTGCGGATTGGCAGACTTCACATACCTTCGAGAACGTTATGATGAACTCTCAGGCATGCAGGTTTCCTCACGATGTGTCCTTCACCGATATAGCAAGCGACATTTAATTTCTTAAGTCGCACATAACTTAGAAAAGTCATTGGTGCGTGCCACTGGGGTTTGAACCCGGACCCCTCGAGTGAGAGGCGAGTTCGATAGCCGCTGGGCTGTCACCGCTTATGTCATATATGCATCCGGATAGTCCGGATAGGCAGTGTAGTGTTTGGGTGTCCATTATAGTAAATAAAACACGCCTTTGATCACTCAATAGGTGAAGTAGGTAATGCGTCCGTACTGGCTCACCGCTAGCGCGTGACTGAGGCCGGCGCATACACTACAGGCAGCTATCCGGAATATCAGATATTCGAATTAAAAATCGATGTCTGTGCGAACCAGCAACCGAATGCGATAGTTACGATTAATCTAATAATTTCGAATAATAGCAATAGAGTCAATCTTATTTGTATTTGCAGGCATTTTTCTACTTATTATTCTGGCTGTATTTAGAAAGGACACATGGACATATTTAGACAAACTGTCTAAATTATCAATTATTTCTTATATTAATTGATAATTTAGACAGTTTTTAATTCGAACAGTATTAACGGACCTAAGTGGACATTTTCTAAACTGTGCGAAGTTTTTTATAAAAAAAATTTGGTCACGGAAAACAGCGGCTAAAGTGCGGGTTTACAACACACACAGTGCCAACGTAATACGTTGAAATATTTAAAATATATACTTCAGCAATCGGTACTTAATAAATGAATATTGGAACTAAAAATTCTACGTACAAAATAAATTTATATAAATTCCGACATCAGGTGACGGTCAAGCGTTACAAAACATCTATCATTTACATAAACTAAAGGAGATATGTAATTCATAGACATAAACAATTAATGTATCTAGCTTGAAATTTTGTAATACTTACATACGAATAACCTCTCACGGTTGCAAACAAAAATAAAAAAGCTGCTATTATCTTTACACAGAAAGCGTTAGACAAGTAAAGCACAAATGGGCATTTTAAATTTATAAAATAGGAGTAAAATTTATTAAATAATTTCGATTTTATGTCTACAAACAAGGAAAGTAAAAGAAAAATATACGTAAATATATAATTTTAATATTAATTAAAAGCGCAGGTATTTCAAAATAATAGCATATTTCAGAGTTCTTTCCTTGTAAGTGAGAAATCATATTATGGCAATATCGTCCTTCGATTTTTAAATGGTTGTAAATAGGCGATGTTATATTGTGGATAAAATGAACACAGGGGTTACACGGGTGTTATGTAGTAATAATAAATTCGATTCACACTTTTGTATCTTTTAGTTAATAAATCGTTTGTATTTAACTAAATTTCGAAAAAAATACTTTTGAGATCAGAATAGACAGATCTTGATACCGACATTAAGTTCTGTCCATGGATGGACCTACGAAAAAGGCGGATACTACATATATGCAAAAAAAACACTCCGAAAGATTATTCCGTAGAGGTGGAGTAAGATTTTCCAAAAGTGACCAACAAAAAATCGATTAAAAATCGAATGATTATTATATGTTACTATCCATTTCCACTGGAACCGTGCAATTTTCGTGCCGTTCTGAGGCAGAGAAGAAGGAAAAGAAAACCAACAAACACTTTTCCATTTGCATATTAATAAGGATAATGACGTACACACGACGACGTATCATATATTACAGGGTATGTAAGTAAAAATATACTGATTATTTCAATTAATTTTGCAAACGTGCATGTAACGATCACCACTGACACAGTCTTCAGGACACTTGGCGTCTGTTAAGTTGTACAGCTGTAAGATATTTGCTTACATGTAAAGCAGATTTTTTACCGAAAATTGTTATTGCGCCATCGATGTTTCAAGTATAAAGAAAGGTAATAGTAGGGGAGCCCAAGAGGGGATTTTGCGGGATACTCAAGCGCGTAAGTTTAATATACAGTGGGATACCTTGTACCCGGTTAAGTACCTCCACCAAATATGAGCCCCATATATAAATGGGGCCGTCAAGGATAAAGGATCAGATTAGTAAAAAAAAAAAATTTGTCATCAGAAATTCTTGAGCGCGTTAGATTAAGGTAGGGTGAGTTAATTACATGCTAAAAAGTGTATATTCCACTAATCTTACAATTTGAGAGTAACGTAAAGAAAGGGGAGGGCTACAACTTTGTAGCCCATATTCCACTAATCTTACAATTTGAGAGTAACTTTGTAGCCCTCCCCTTTCTTTACGTTACTCTCAAATTGTAAGATTAGTGGAATATACACTTTTTAGCATGTAATTAACTCACCCTACCTTAATCTAACGCGCTCAAGAATTTCTGATGACAAATTTTTTTTTTTTACTAATCAGATCCTTTATCCTTGACGGCCCCATTTATATATGGGGCTCATATTTGGTGGAGGTACTTAACCGGGTACAAGGTATCCCACTGTATATTAAACTTACGCGCTTGAGTATCCCGCAAAATCCCCTCTTGGGCTCCCCTACTATAAATATGAGGCGTTCAAAAAGTGGCACGTTACATCTAATACAATAAGAACACATTTTACCCAGTTTCGCGTCAGTATGTCGGATTCTAATGCTAATAAATTCAACGAAAATGTAAAATAAAACTCGGCCTAGGTTTTAAGTTAAGTACATTTTTTTTTGATAGATATATACGAGGTGATACTAAAGGTTCAGTTATGTAGGACTTAATAAAAGGATTGTTATTATTCGTATTTTAATACAAAAATAAATAATCTTTAATGTTAAATACTTGCACTTGAGATTGAGAAGCTTTTATAAAGCTGGAAATCTTGCCAATTAATTTGCACTTAGTTTACATTTTGTATCGTTTCTCTTTACCTCTGTTTTACTTGATATATGAATGAGTGTAGCGAAGTGTGTGTAGATAAGAGCTGCCATAAAGTTTGACACGTAACAATGGTGTTACAATAGTGTAACCATGGTGTAACGATAGTGTAACATTGGTGTAATAATAGAGTAACAATAGTGTAACAGTGGTGTAATAATAGTGTAACATTGTTGTAATATTAGTGTAACAATAGTGTAACTCACCCTCCCTCATGGCGTAGTCGAGGATCTCCTTGAGCTCCTGCCAGTCGACCTCCCCGTCAGCGCCCGCCAGGCGGTTGAAGAACTCGCGCACCGGGTCCGCCGGCTCGGGCGCTATCGGTTCCATCTCCTTCACCTGTACACCAACGTTCTCTTTTTATATCTATACTAGTGGACGCCCGCAGCTTCGCTCGCGTAGAATTAGACCCATTAACGACGTCTACCCGTCTAAAGACTTCAAAAACGGCAAAGTTTCATACTAACTTTGCACCCCCGTTTTACCCCCTTAGGGGGTGAATTTTCAGAAATCCTTTCTTAGTGCTCCCCTACATTATAAAAGGAACCCCTGTGCAAAATTTCAAGTTTCTAGCCCTTATAGTTTAGGCCCTGCGTTGATATGTCAGTCAGTCAGTCAGTCAGTCAGTCAGTCAGTCAGTCAGTCAGTCACCTTCTCCTTTTATATATATAGATATATAAAAGGAGAAGCTGACTGACTGACTAACATATCAACGCAGGGCTTAAACTATAAGGGCTAGAAACTTGAAATTTTGCACAGGGGTTCCTTTTATAACATAGGGGAGCACTAACAAAGGATTTTTGAAAATGGACCCCCAAAGGGGCTAAAACGGGGGTGCAAAGTTAGTATGAAAAACTACGCGAGCGAAGCTGCGGGCGTCCACTAGTACTCGTATATATAAGGTAAGATAAGATATAAGATTGTACAATATCTATAGGTATCTATACTAATATTATAAAGAGGAAAGATGTGTTTGTAATGTTTTCACACAAAAACTACTGGACCGTATTCAAAAATTCTTAGTAATTGTCACAGTCATTCAAAGTCGTTCACAAATACGTTTTTTCGACGCTGCTTAACGAGAGCGCTGATATTCTTTGATATGTGCACGAAAAACCGACATAGTTTGTTTGGCCGACCAATGTTGGACGCTGATTACCATACACCAAGTAGCCTTGGTGGTGTGGAGTGGTGATTATCGGTCGCCGTACACGTTGGTCCAACGTGCTGTACGTTGGTCCAACGTCCTGTACGTTGGTCCAACGTCCTGTACCTACGTTGGTTATGAGAAATTATGCTGGCCGTAATTGGCTCTTACCCTGTCATCAATGTCGCCCATGCCGATGTCTTGATCGTTCTCTCTGTAACAATATACACAAAGTATTACAAACAGTTGAGATATTCAGTTATACTATAAGATACGCGTTCTGAATTTGTATGTGTAAATGAATAAAAAATGAAAAAATGATAAAATTAAATTTTATTGTCACTCCAAGATATATTTTTCTTTACTTCAGCTCTGTCTTTTTACCCTTATTAGAACGTAAAAGATATTACGTATAATACGCGGCACATAAGCTGAACAAATATGGCTACCGAGCCAGATACAATTATACTAGTACAGATAATGTCATCGAGCCAATTTCTTGGTAAAAAATCAAACAACTAAAAATTTCGTGTGCGATTTTTATCATAGCAACACTGCCAGCTTTGACAAGGAAGAACGAAAAAAACGGAAGAGAGATAGAGAGAGGGAGAAAGAGAGAAGAGATTTAGAAAGACTTAGAGTGCGAAAGTGAAAGGAGGGGAGGAAAAAATGAGGGAGAGATACGGAGATCATATAACTCACGCCATATTGTTGTCCTTCTCAGAGAACACACGCAGAAGGAACTCTCCTTCCTCGTCGGGCTCGAAGGTCGAAGGTACGATCACGTACGAACCTGGCTCGAACTTGAATCTGTGAAAATATATTTTAAAACAGGTAATTATTGCATAACGGTGACAGCCCAGTGGGTATCGGTTCAAATCCAAGCGGAGCGCACCAAGAACATTTCTATGTGAGTTTTAATAAATTTTAATGTCATCGTATAGGTTTAATGATTATGTAACAGTTAAGGAAAAAATCGTGAGGAAACCTGCATGGTGGCATCTGAAGTCGAATCACAACACACACAGACACTGCTAGAGGTCTAGAGTACTCTAGAGCATACTCCAATGGGGATTGGTGGAGGGGTTAGTGGCCAACCCATTTTCGTGGAATCAGACATAATAATAGATTCTTCTTAACGCGTTAACTTTAGCTTCACATATTTGTCATGAATCCGTAAATGTGTTTGTGCGTAAAAGTGTGTGAAACATTTTTACAAACTTTGAATGCCATAATAATATTTATGTATATCTAATCAACAGACTAAAATATAAATTTTATGCTTCTAGTACTCAAAATTACAATACTTTCATACAACCTTTCATCCCCCATTTCAACCCTTTACAACACTTTTTCCAATTAAAAAGTAGCCATGTCCTTTCTCAGGCTCTATACTATCTGTGCACCAAATTTCATTTGAATCGGTCCAGAAGTTTTGGCGTGAAAGCGAGACAGACAGACAAAGTTACTTTCGAATTTATAATATTAGTATCTAACTGGCTGATAACCGTTGGGGAAGAAAAGTCCTCGAATGGAGACCTCGGCTTGGAAAAAGGAGCACAGGCCGCCCATCGACGACCTGAAGAAGGCAGTGGGAAACCGCTGGATTTAGAAGGCACAGGACCGGTCGAAGTGGCGTCGTTCAGGAGAGACCTATGTCCAGCAGTGGACCAATAAAGGCTGATGATGATGAATATATAGACATTTCACGATCTCGGGTCTTGATCATTAGTAAATCCATCCATCAGCCTTTTATTGTTCACTGCTGGACATTGTATATGTTTATATGTATTTCATATATATTGTACACTGTTATTTGTAGTATTTTATACCCATTATAACTAACATCAATCATTTTTTGGTTTTTGTTTTGCTTTTAAAGTTGTTTGTAATTTTTATGTTGGTTTTATTTTAACTGTGTTATCGTTGTACTATTTTCCTTTGTTTTTGTATTTTGCTGTATTTTACTCGCATCAAGCTTTTAGAAATTTTGTTTTGCTTTCCTAGTTATTTTAATTCTTGTGTTTGTATCATTTTAACAAATTTTGTGTTCATTCTTATTATTATTATTAGTAGTGTCGCCACATATGAAACTGCTCGAAAAATAGGGTTGCGCTGAAAATCAGCAGCCCTGTGACACAGGGCAGTATGCTGAGCGTAACCCTTTTTTTCACGCATGACACTGTACATAGTTTAAGTAGCTTTTAGTTCATTTTTATTTGTCGATTGTATAGTGTTTTGTGTGAGAAATAAATATCTTCTTCTTCTTCTAAATCCCTCTCACCTCGCGCTGACCTCCCTCAGATTGATGAACGCCTGCGAGCGGCCCACGGACGCGTTGTACTTGAAGAAGTTGACGTCGAGCGGCCTCGGCACGTGCCCGTAGTCCGGCAGCCGGTACACGGCGAAGCCTATAGTGAGGCACTCCAGGCCCTGGTGGCGCTGCGAGCGGCGGTTCTTTTGCATCAGGGCTATGATCACCTGTGGGACAAATTATAAATCCCGCTCACCTCGCGCTGACCTCCCTCAGGTTGATGAACGCCTGCGAGCGGCCCACGGACGCGTTGTACTTGAAGTAGTTGACGTCGAGCGGCTTCGGCACGTGCCCGTAGTCCGGCAGCCGGTACACGGCGAAGCCTATGGTGAGGCACTCCAGGCCCTGGTGGCGCTGCGAGCGGCGGTTCTTTGATCGTTAGTAAATCACGCTTACCTCGCGCTGACCTATTAGTATGGATTTCACGATCTCGGGTCTTGATCGTTAGTAAATCCCGCTCACCTCGCGCTGACCTATTAGTATACACATTTCACGATCTAGGGTCTTGATCGTTAGTAAATCCCGCTCACCTCGCGCTGACCTATTAGTAAACACATTTCACGATCTCGGGTATTGATCGTTAAATCCCGCTCACCTCGCGCTGACCTATTAGTAAACACATTTCACGATCTCGGGTCTTGATCGTTAAATCCCGCTCACCTCGCGCTGACCTATTAGTATGGATTTCACGATCTCGGGTCTTGATCGTTAGTAAATCCCGCTCACCTCGCGCTGACCTATTAGTAAACACATTTCACGATCTCGGGTATTGATCGTTAAATCCCGCTCACCTCGCGCTGACCTATTAGTATACACATTTCACGATCTCGGGTCTTGATCGTTAGTAAATCCCGCTCACCTCGCGCTGACCTATTAGTAAACACATTTCACGATCTCGGGTCTTGATAGTTAGTAAATCCCGCTCACCTCGCGCTGACCTCCCTCAGATTGATGAACGCCTGCGAGCGGCCCACGGACGCGTTGTACTTGAAGAAGTTGACGTCGAGCGGCTTCGGCACGTGCCCGTAGTCCGGCAGCCGGTACACGGCGAAGCCTATAGTGAGGCACTCCAGGCCCTGGTGGCGCTGCGAGCGGCGGTTCTTTAGCATCAGGGCTATGATCACCTGTGGGACAAATTATAAATCCCGCTCACCTCGCGCTGACCTCCCTCAGGTTGATGAACGCCTGCGAGCGGCCCACGGACGCGTTGTACTTGAAGAAGTTGACGTCGAGCGGCTTCGGCACGTGCCCGTAGTCCGGCAGCCGGTACACCGCGAAGCCTATAGTGAGGCACTCCAGGCCCTGGTGGCGCTGCGAGCGGCGGTTCTTTTGCATCAGGGCTATGATCACCTGTGGGACAAATTATAAATCCCGCTCACCTCGCGCTGACCTCCCTCAGATTGATGAACGCCTGCGAGCGGCCCACGGACGCGTTGTACTTGAAGTAGTTGACGTCGAGCGGCTTCGGCACGTGCCCGTAGTCCGGCAGCCGGTACACGGCGAAGCCTATAGTGAGGCACTCCAGGCCCTGGTGGCGCTGCGAGCGGCGGTTCTTTTGCATCAGGGCTATGATCACCTGTGGGACAAATTATAAACCCCGCTCACCTCGCGCTGACCTCCCTCAGGTTGATGAACGCCTGCGAGCGGCCCACGGACGCGTTGTACTTGAAGAAGTTGACGTCGAGCGGCTTCGGCACGTGCCCGTAGTCCGGCAGCCGGTACACCGCGAAGCCTATAGTGAGGCACTCCAGGCCCTGGTGGCGCTGCGAGCGGCGGTTCTTTTGCATCAGGGCTATGATCACCTGTGGGACAGATATATCGTCTATCGATCAAACTAGCCTGCAATAGGGCCGTACTAAAAATCAGCGCCATATTTCCTCTCCTAAGGATTATGGCAAAAGCTGAGTGCGGTCCTATTTCACTTTGTAGAATGTAGTTCATATCTAGTTTTAAAATTGTAATAATTAATTGTATTTACAAAGTGAAATAAAAACATTCTATTCTATTCTAGATATTAAATAAAAATAAAATTATCTCCTGCGAGAATTATATACATTTTGAACTTAACAAAAAAATGCTTATACGAGTAGTATTATTTTTGTCATGTATAGGCATCTTAATATATATATTTCTTGTGTACGTGTGTATGACAGTGAACTCCTCCTAAACGGCTGGATATATGTTGATGAAATTTTTTGTGTGTGTTCAAGGGGATTCGAGGATGGTTTAGTTAGATTCACAATTTGGTCAGCTAGTGGAAATATAAATATGTAGGCAACTGTAGGTAGTTACCAATATTTAGGTACTTTTTATATATGTATTGCTTGTGTACCTTCCATCGTTAAACACTTGGATTACATACTCAAGTAACGAATAACGGCTTTTTATTGTGTTCCCCAAATACTCCTTCAGGACTTGGACCCGTGTTGTTAAGGACATATCAATTATATTAATGTGCAGGACCCCTCCTCTTAAGATGTCCAATTTTCTCTATCTTGAGCTGTTTGCATCCAGCGTGGCCCCAACCGTTTTGCTAATTTCTTGACAGAATAAACAGCTGCAAATGTGTCGTCTATATCCTAAGACGTCCTAAGTAGTCTTTACTAATTGTATATAAATGGAAAAGTGTGTTTTTTATCACCTCAACGGAATGATGGATCGACGTGATTTTATGCATAGATGTAGTGTATGGTCTGGAGTGAAATTTACTTTCCATCCCGCAAAATTGCACCGTTCCCGTGGAAATGAATAAATTACTTGTCACAATTTTTAATCGATTAATATTAAAATTAATTAAAATTAATCGATTTTTTTAACCTCCTCAACGGAATCATTGATCCAAGTGATTTTGTTTGCATAGATCTATATTATACGGTTAGGAGAGTGAGTTTTTACCCCGGAAAATTGCACGGTTCCCGTAAAATGGACAAAAACTGTAATAAATCGTTCTATTATTACTCTATTCTTAACTATAGATCGATTTTAAATAAAAATAAAAAACTTGATTTTATTCTGATATGTATATCTATGGAGTAGCTTGCCGTCGTAAAGGGCTATACTTTTTATATTTTTAACCATACTTTTACAGTAGTAGCGGTAGTAGAAAAGTTCTGCACGAAAAAAGATTAAAGCCACGGGTAATGCTACAACAGAAATAAAGAAATGGTAATAACAAATAAAGATAATCTATGCTTACGGTACACTTGTTCTCTTCATCGCCTTCGTCCACGTCGCGCAACGTGATGGTGTACTGGGGATTTTTCCAGAATGTCTCTAGGTAATTTCTGCATCCACCCGCCGTTACACCTGGGGAAATGCAATTCAATAACATAGAAATGTTATTTATCATACAACGCACGCATTTCCTACCAAAAACCAAACAATTACTACAGAGACTGGCATGTTTTGTTCAGCTCTAACGAATAGATTGCGCAGAAGTAGAATTTAAGGTATCGTGTGGCGCGGGGCGAAGGGGTTGTCAGTCGTAAAGTCAAAGTCAAATAATTTATTTCGCTATGAGGTGATTAGACACGCTTAACGAAAGTCTAGGTAACTACAAACTACTTAAAGAAAAGATATAGTATAATGCTATTCTAAACTGAACAATATAAGGCAAAGGATTAGCTATTGATCATTGAATGAATAGCTAATCCTACACAGGTGCCTAACCTGCCTTAAGGCTAATCTATACTAATATTATAAATGTGAAAGTGTGTTTGTTTGTTTGTCCGGATTTCACGTCGCAACGAAGCTATTATATGGTATGGTTTTTGTGTGTGGAGATAGTGAGGAGGGTGGAGAGTGACGTAGGCTACTTTTTACCGCGGTAAAACATCCCCCTGGGAAGATATCGATGTTTTGTTATTTGCTAGATATTTAGTTCCGGATGTTGTTAATAGATGGCGTTAGTAAAATTCATTTGCAAGTTCTTATCTTAGTGTCCTGTCACTATTCATCCACCACAAATGTGTCATGTATGATAAACAACTCATTGTTAATTCCCTTTGACCACGCGGGCGGAGCCGCGGGTAAAAGCTAGTTTACAATAATTACCTACCACTAAGCTAAGCTCTAAGTCACGATAGACTATCTGTAAGCGATGATTGGTTCGCCAGCTGTATAATATCCTCCGCACTGATGCCCCATGCGCATCTATCCCCTCAGGATTTCGTTCAGATTAAAAGCTTGCGCGCCGCGAGAAATAACAGGGAAGGTCGTACCTCTAACCCATTCTCCTTCGAAAGTAGACGTCTCCCACTTCTTGGTGCATCCCTCAGGACATTCTTCAGGGTCCAGCGAGTCGGGGTTCAAGTTGCAGATCTCCACTCTGTTAACAAGTAAGTACAGTGTCTGTGATAAGCACAGAAATTAATCTAGATAGAACTGGGCTTATACCTCGTGCCGCAATCTTGCAATACACTGCAAGATATCTCGAGTTCGGTCATTCGCACATAGATACATGTTACGGCACGTTTCGTTACGTTATCGATAGATTTGATTACGACTAAAACGAGTGTGTCACCTCACTACTTACTATGTGACGTCACATAGTAGGCGGGACTTGGGAAGGGCTGACGAAAAAAGTGACACGCATCAAGATAATACGTAATCGCCGTTCTATCTTGATTCATATCTATGGTGATAAGGCTTTTTAGTTTGCACCTTTGGTCACAGAAGAAAATATATGGATACTGCATGTTAGCGTTTATCGTGTCACCACCAGAAGTACTCTCTCTCTCTCTCTTTAATCGCAAAAGAACCACGGTACCGCAGTCACCACCAGAAGTACTCTCTCTCTCTCTCTCTTTAATCGCAAAAGAACCACGGTACCGCAGTCACCACCAGAAGTACTCTCTCTCTCTCTCTCTTTAATCTCAAAAGAACCACGGTACCGCAGTCACCACCAGAAGTACTCTCTCTCTCTCTCTCTTTAATCGCAAAAGAACCACGGTACCGCAGTCACCACCAGAAGTACTCTCTCTCTCTCTCTCTTTAATCTCAAAAGAACCACGGTACCGCAGTCACCACCAGAAGTACTCTCTCTCTCTCTCTCTTTAATCTCAAAAGAACCACGGTACCGCAGTCACCACCAGAAGTACTCTCTCTCTCTCTCTCTTTAATCGCAAAAGAACCACGGTACCGCAGTCACCACCAGAAGTACTCTCTCTCTCTCTCTCTTTAATCTCAAAAGAACCACGGTACCGCAGTCACCACCAGAAGTACTCTCTCTCTCTCTCTCTTTAATCTCAAAAGAACCACGGTACCGCAGTCACCACCAGAAGTACTCTCTCTCTCTCTCTCTTTAATCGCAAAAGAACCACGGTACCGCAGTCAGAGTCACACACCACTGCGCTATGGTGTCTTAGACTTAGGTGGGTCACAGAAAACTAATGAGTGGTACACGGCAAGAGACTCAGCAGTTTATTATTTATTTATTATAATTTATTATTATATGAACCACCAACAAAATTATATGTGTATATGATATAACTATGATTTAGCCTTAAGTTTATAAATACATATAATTTCACTTACAGGTAGTTACAGCTTGCATAAGAATATTGCACGATAACAATTTGATTTAAGACCAGAATTTAAAACAAATAATTAATGCTATATTAATATAAATAACTTTGACTTTAAGAATTGACACTGAAACGTTTAAATTTGGTGAAATTAATCCAATCTATTAATGACTAATGATGTGAAATCTATATATATAAAAGGAGAAGGTGACTGACTGACTGACTGACTGACTGACTGACTGACATATCAACGCAGGGCCTAAACTATAAGGGCTAGAAACTTGATACTTTGCACAGGGGTTCCTTTTATAACGTAGGGGAGCACTAAGAAAGGATTTTTGAAAATTCACCCCCTAAGGGGGTAAAACGGGGGTGCAAAGTTAGTATGAAACTTTGCCGTTTTTGATGTTATTCGAATGAAATTCAGTACCTATGAAGGTTTTTTATTGAGTTTTGAAAATCATCTCTCAAGGGGGGGTAAAAGGGGGGTGCAAAGTTAGTAGGTATAAAAGTTTTTCGTATATACCTACGAGTACATTATTTCAATGAAATTTTGTATTTGGGTTATGTTACGTCTTAATTCCACGCGAGCGAAGCTGCGGGCGTCCACTAGTATTAATATAAATAACTTTGACTTTAAGAATTGACACTGAAACGTTTAAATTTGGTGAACTTAATCCAATATATTAATGACTAATGATGTGAAATGCTAATATAATGAGATACAGGCTACCTTCTCGTCAAACAGTTACCTATCAAAGTGTTGCACGAAGTCCTTGTAGGACATCCAGAACTCGCCGTCGTCGTCGAACATGAGGCCCAGCTCCTCCTTCTCGGATTCCGGGATGAAGCGCCATTCGGGGGACCTGGTGTTGATCAAACATAAGTATTGCATCCAATTCTGAATTAGCTTTGGGGGAAATTTTCACAAGGCCATCCTGCTGTACCCATCCATCCATCCATCAGCCTTTTTGGGTCCACTGCTGGACATAAGCCTCCCTCAATCGTCGCCACTCCTCCCGATCCTGCGCCCTCTGAATCCAACGGTTTCCCGCTGTCTTCTTCAGGTCGTCAGTCCACCACGTCGGGGGGCGGCCAAAACTTAGTTCTCCGAGACGCGGTCTCAACTCGAGGACTTTTCTTACCCAACGGTTATGAGTCCGTCGAATGACGTGGCCTGCCCATTGCCACTTCAGTTCGCTGATCCTGCGAGCTATGTCGCTAACCATCGTTCGTCTACGGATTTCATCGTTACGAATCCGGTCCCGTAGTTAATTATTTTACTAGCAGGTAAAATAAAGTTAACAATTTATGGTATCTATCTACCGACATTATAATAATAACTACTAATAAAAACACAGCAGCGGTGATAGCTATATAGACTGCCGAACTCACCTGCAGTCAAAGGATTCTGGGTTCAAAGCTATCAAGCTATAAGCTAAAATGAAATCTATAAGCGACACGGACGAATTCATTTATGTAAGTTATGTGCGTTTTAAGAAATTATATGTCACTTCCTGCAACGGTATTTTAGGTTTATTCCAAAAGTTTAATAGTTAACTAACTCTTAAGAGCTACAATAGATCTTTTTAGGTCGCAGAGGTTTATGGGCTTAACCCACACCCCGTCCATGCAATAATAACCCTTAAGAGCCAAAGGTAAGGCTGCTTCGATGTAGGGATTAGTTTTAATTCTCAGCACAAACATTTCAGAAGATAAACTGAAGAAGTGGTAGTATTTTTTAAAAGATTTTATTTAACTTCACTCGTATGTATGTATGTATGTCCTGGAATCTTGCAATCAATATTTCACCCACTTCCACTGAAGCTGAAGAAAAAGCTTTCTTTTAAATAATTATCTATATATATAAAAGGAGAAGGTGACTGACTGACTGACATATCAACGCAGGGCCTAAACTATAAGGGTTAGAAACTTGAAATTTTGCACAGGGGTTACTTTTGTAGCGTAGGGGACTGACTAAGAAAGGATTTTTGAAAATTCACCCCCTATGGGGGTAAAACGGGGGTGCAAATTTAGTATGAAACTGCCGTTTTTAAAATCAAGTGGGCAACCCGAACGCGGGCAGACGTCTTTGGGTCTAATTCTACGCGAGCGAAGCTGCGGGCGTCCACTAATAAATAAATAAAAATAAAAAAAGTAATAAAAAGCTTTCTTTTAAATTTTTTTTTTTAATAATTATTTTATAATATAGATTGGACAAACAGACATACTTGTCGCTCCAGGGCCCGTTCCACTCGGCCTCGTTGCCCCACGGGTTGCGCAGGCGCAGCAGCGGGATCTTGCCCGCCCGCCCCGGCGTCTCGATGTCGACGTACTTCACCCGGGTCACCGAGTACGCGTGGCCCCGGATCAGCCCCACCGGGGTCTCCGCCTCGAGGACGTATAGACGGACAAACAGACATACTTGTCGCTCCAGGGCCCGTTCCACTCGGCCTCGTTGCCCCACGGGTTGCGCAGGCGCAGCAGCGGGATCTTGCCCGCCCGCCCCGGCGTCTCGATGTCGACGTACTTCACGCGGGTCACCGAATACGCGTGGCCCCGGATCAGCCCCACCGGGGTCTCGGCCTCGAGGACGTATAGACGGACAAACAGACATACTTGTCGCTCCAGGGCCCGTTCCACTCGGCCTCGTTGCCCCACGGGTTGCGCAGGCGCAGCAGCGGGATCTTGCCCGCCCGCCCCGGCGTCTCGATGTCGACGTACTTCACCCGGGTCACCGAGTACGCGTGGCCCCGGATCAGCCCCACCGGGGTCTCCGCCTCGAGGACGTATAGACGGACAAACAGACATACTTGTCGCTCCAGGGCCCGTTCCACTCGGCCTCGTTGCCCCACGGGTTGCGCAGGCGCAGCAGCGGGATCTTGCCCGCCCGCCCCGGCGTCTCGATGTCGACGTACTTCACGCGGGTCACCGAATACGCGTGGCCCCGGATCAGCCCCACCGGGGTCTCCGCCTCGAGGACGTATAGACGGACAAACAGACATACTTGTCGCTCCAGGGCCCGTTCCACTCGGCCTCGTTGCCCCACGGGTTGCGCAGGCGCAGCAGCGGGATCTTGCCCGCCCGCCCCGGCGTCTCGATGTCGACGTACTTCACCCGGGTCACCGAGTACGCGTGGCCCCGGATCAGCCCCACCGGGGTCTCCGCCTCGAGGACGTATAGACGGACAAACAGACATACTTGTCGCTCCAGGGCCCGTTCCACTCGGCCTCGTTGCCCCACGGGTTGCGCAGGCGCAGCAGCGGGATCTTGCCCGCCCGCCCCGGCGTCTCGATGTCGACGTACTTCACCCGGGTCACCGAGTACGCGTGGCCCCGGATCAGCCCCACCGGGGTCTCCGCCTCGAGGACGTATAGACGGACAAACAGACATACTTGTCGCTCCAGGGCCCGTTCCACTCGGCCTCGTTGCCCCACGGGTTGCGCAGGCGCAGCAGCGGGATCTTGCCCGCCCGCCCCGGCGTCTCGATGTCGACGTACTTCACCCGGGTCACCGAGTACGCGTGGCCCCGGATCAGCCCCACCGGGGTCTCCGCCTCGAGGACGTTCGGGTCCGGCTGGGGTTACGAATTCAACTTGTATTAGAGGTCGCTTTTATCTGGGGTAAACAATCTCCCCATTGAAATTAACAAGAAAAGACAGAATGACGCATAGGGAAAATGGGCATGCATGACGCATGGAAAAGATAAGGCACGAGTATATATATGTATATTTTTTTATTTTTTTTTATTTATTAAACCTTTATAACATTTTCTACAATTAATGCCAAAAGGCGTATATCTTACTCGTTCTTGCATATTTCATTATAGTTGCCAAACCTGGACACTTAACAATGCTCTCACACAAGAAAATTAGAGGTATCTCAAAACGCAATAAGTAGGAGCATGTTAGGGAAGAAAAAATCTGACAGAATAAGAACAACCACGATAAAGGACTTTACCGGACTAAAATATGTTACAACATTAATACATTGGTATCCTAAACGATCGTTAAGCTTTGTCGAAGACCTACGGGTGGCTTGAGAACATTCGACTCTGGGTTGGCCTAAGCCCTCCACCAATCCGCATTGGAGCAGCTTGGTGGAGTATGCTCTAGATCTCCCACAGCTGTCTGTATGAGACACCCGTGCTAATCAGTGGGACGTCATTGTGTTATAGCTAAATGTAAAAGGTTTCTACTTCAAAGACCACGGCCGGCCACGTGTAACACTACGTCGATCCCACTTGCCGGCTCGATGGCGCAATCGGTAGTGTTTGTTGCGCCAGGGGTCGTGGGTTCAAATCCCACTCAGGACAAATATTCGTATGACGAACACTTGTATTTGTTCTGTGTCTGATTGTTAATATTATCTATTTTAGTATGTATTTAAAAATATCTATGTATGTATATCAGTCTCTGACACCCATGTCACAGGCTCGCGCCTACTTTAGGCTCAGATGGCCGTGTGTGAGAATGTCCAAGATATTTATTTATTATTTGACGGATGTACGGATGGACGGATAGCGGTGACAGCCCAGTGGCTATCAAACTCGCCTCTCACTCGAGCGGTCCGGGTTCAAACCCCAGCGGCACGCACCGATGACTTTTCAAAGTTATGTGAGATTTAAGAAATTAAATGTCACTTGCTATAACGGTGAAGGACACATCGTGAGGAAACCTGCATGAGAGTTCTTCATAATGTTCTCGAAGGCATGTGAAGTCTGTCAATCCGCACTTGGCCAGCGTGGTGGACTAAGGCTTAATCGCTCCCATTCTGAGAGGAGAACCGTGCCCAACAGTGGGACAAAGAAAGGGTTGTGACGAGTACGGATGTATACCTCGATGCTGCAGCCCATGAGCGAGTTCCTCTCGTAGGCCTTGAGCAGGATGGTGTAGAAGTTGGGCGGCAGTTCGGCGACGTCGTACATCTCGGTCACGCCGCCGGTGAAGTCCTCCATAGCCTCGCACGTCGACCCTCCCTTCAGTGCCTCGTAGGACCCGTGGAGTCTGGAAGCGGATTTTACAACATTACATAATCATTTATTTTCATTAAAATTTAATGAAAATAAATGACTAACATTTTACGCCTAATGGTCTTTGTAAAATAACCGTCTAAATAAAATTTATGGTTAATAAAATAACTATAAAATATAATAACTAATTATAACGACTATAAAAAATATTTATATTATTAATAAGTACATCATTATGACATTATATGTCATGAACATTAAATGCCATGACATCAACAGTAAATGTATTAATAATATAAATATTTTTTATAGTCGCTATAATTATTTATTATATTTTATAGTTATTTTAGATGTGACCTAGTGACGTATTTTAATATAGTTAGCGCCGCGAAAGTCTAGCGCTAAACGAAATCCGCAGGGGATAGATGCACATAGGGTGTCAGTGCGAGGGATATAGTACGGCCGGCGAACCAATCAGCGCTTACTGGAAAATGTGGATAGGAAAATAAAAACAACAGGTATCTTCTTCGACATGAGTAAAGCTTTTGACTTTGTTTCGCATAAACTACTTTTATGGAAATGTGAAAAGTATGGGATCCGGGGCCCACCACTAGATTGGCTTGAAAGCTATCTTAACAAGAGACAGCAATATGTGGAAGTTGTTAATGTAAATCCCAACTCTCTCGAGGAAGTTAATATACCGATGAAATCAACTGTACTATTGAAAAAATAGCTCAATGGCTTGGTGACAATAATCTAGAAATTAATACAAATAAAACACAATTTATACAATTTGGTACAAGAGGGTCAAAAAAACTAGATCTGGTACTAAAATGTAAAAGCCAAGTTATTTCCGAAACAGACTCAATTAAATTTCTAGGTATCCATATAGATAAAAATTTAACATGGAAAAAACACATAAATATGCTCTGTTCAAAAATAAATCGCTTCACATATCCGCTGTGGCGACTTCCGAAAATAAGTAATCGAACAACAGCATTAAAAGCAT
This sequence comes from Carterocephalus palaemon, assembly GCA_944567765.1. Classification (NCBI taxonomy): domain Eukaryota; kingdom Metazoa; phylum Arthropoda; class Insecta; order Lepidoptera; family Hesperiidae; genus Carterocephalus; species Carterocephalus palaemon. The sequence goes on from OX155664.1 coordinate 5,787,272, forward strand.
ACCACGGATATATCGCATCTAACTTAAGGTACGGTATTGTTTTATGGGGCAACTCTGTTTTACACAATAAGGCATTTATAGCTCAAAAGCAATGCATCCGAGCTATTTGTGACGTCACTCCTGATGTTAGCTGCAAGCCTCTATTTAAAGATTTGAAACTATTAACTTTGAGTAGCATCTACATATACGAAATATGCATGTTTGTGAAACAACACATAGAATTATTTCAAAGAAAGAAAGATTGCTGTAACTTCCCAACGCGATACCCAGACAAGTTGCAGGTACAACGGAGAAGATTCGAAATAACATCGAGAAACTCCTATAACATGTGTATAGAAATTTATAATAAACTGCCAAACGACTTAAAGAATTTAACAATGAATAGGTTTAAAATACAGCTGCACCGATGGCTTATAGATAAATGTTTTTATAAATTGAATGAATTTTTAAAATAATAATATGATTTAATATTAACTCTAATATTGACATTATATAGAACTTAATGTATCATTGACATAATATTGTGAACGTAAAACATTTTGCATGCCTATAACTAGGTAAATGTGAGGGATTTTTTTAAAAATGTAACCTATGTAAACTAACCACATTTTTGCAAATAAATACTTCTATTCTATTCTATTCTATACGACTGACAACCTTCGCCCTGCGGATTCAAGGTCAACGCTAGACTTTGATGCCGGTCTGTATAATTTTCGACTGTCTTTTCGTCTTCACATTTATAAACAGCGAGGCATCTTAACTATACCTACCTACCTTAAACTGGAATTCAAAATAAATAAATGTAAATGCATAAATATTACTACCAATGTGATGTTTTAAAACTACGTGTTAATATGTAACATGTCTTAGATTTAGACTTTTGAAGGTTAAAGATTTTGAACAATTAATTAACAAATTTAAATTACTCTTTTCTCTTTGAAAATTATATGAATTTAAATGGTTTTGACGCCACATTGCTACATTGTGAACATGCTAGTTCGCTATTCTAGTATGAGCACTCACTTAGCATAGGCCTTCTCAAGCAGCGCGCTCCAGAACTCGTTGTTCTCCGAGGAGTGCAGGAAGACGAGCTTGCCGCGGTACGTCGGCAGCCGGTCGTCGATGACCACGTCCACCCAGCGCCCGTACTGCCAGAACCTGGAACATTTATGATAATAACTAGTGGACGCCCGCAGCTTCGCTCGCGTAGAATTAGACCCATTAACGACGTCTACCCGTCTAACGACTTCAAAAACGGCAAAGTTTCATACTAACTTTGCACCCCCGTTTTACCCCCTTAGGGGGTGAATTTTCAAAAATCCTTTCTTAGTGCTCCCCTACGTTATAAAAGGAACCCCTGTGCAAAATTTCAAGTTTCTAGCCCTTATAGTTTAGGCCCTGCGTTGATATGTCAGTCAGTCAGTCAGTCAGTCAGTCACCTTCTCCTTTTATATATATAGATTAGTTATTAGTCACAAAGTCAAAGTTAAAGTTATCTATTTGCAGGATAAGGTACAGTAGGTATTTAAAAGCAGGTTATTTTAATCCTCTTATCCTAAATTCCTAACCCATAGGGCATGCAAACTTTAAAATTTAAAAAAAAAATGTTTTTGGTATTTGGTATAGATGTTTTATTTTAAGCCGAACTTGACTGACATTCCCCTCCGATCGCTTTTACGGAAACGTATCTTAAAAATTTGTTTGGTTCTACGCACACAAGTTCGGTGTGTCATTACAAATTTTAAGAACATCTAAGATTAAGATGAAAGATTATTTATTTCTCAAAAAGATTATTACAAAATCGCTTACTGAGTAACATTATAAAATAATAGAAAAGTACACTGGAGCGTTCATAAAACACGTTATTAATTAAATTAGTAACATTTGGATTGAAGTAAAACAAAAATTGCACAACATCCACTTAATAAGCTTCTAAATTATTGTAGTTTAGTTTATGCAATTAAAATAAAACAACTATCTTTACATGCTTACCGGAAATGGAACACACCAGCATAGTCCTCATCGAAGCTCTGGTCATCTGGCACAACGTGGAAGAATAATCTGGAAGCAATAAACACTTATTAATTTCCTTAGTAGTACGATAGTAATTATCAGTGGCGCAGCGGTGATAGAACAGTGGTAAAGAATTTTACCTCATACTCGAGAGATCATGGTTCAAATCAGGAAGACGTATGCATATAATTTACGAGTTCACTCTTCTAATTCACGTGCATTTCAAGCAATTAATTATCACCTGTGACCTTAACTATCGCTGGGAAAAAAAAAAATGTGAAGAAACCTGCAGAAAGTAAATTTTAGTATTTTTTTTATTTACTTGACAGAAAGCTACGTAGGTAAAATTTATCATAAAAGGTGTCGCATAAATTCGCACATAAGATTTCATTTATTTATTTATAGACTGGCCCATTGGCGCAATCATTAGTGACCCTGCCTGCTGTGTGCCAGGGTTCGAATCCAACTCAGGACAAACATTCGTGTGACGAACACTTGTGGTTGTTCTGTTAATGGCATACGTGTGATTTAAGTCGGTAATAGATCGAAACTAGTCGGCCTATTTCCGACTTAAATCACACGTGAGTAAGCCGATAACTTCAACTATGAATATAGACACTCACGAATCGTTTAGTTCTGTTAATCATCTATTTAAGTATGTATTTAATAAACATTTTTTTACAATAAAAAATAACCTAATAAAATACATGAATATGACTCACTTCCTGTGCAGCGTGAGGTTCGCCACCGCAGCCAGCAGCCAGCAGTCTCCCAGCTCCCCCTGCTGCACATCGAAGCGGCTGTAGCCTTCTACGAACAGCTGCGGGTTCTCGCTTATCTCCTGCAACCAAAATCACTCCCGATATACTCAACTAGTGGACGCCCGCAGCTTCACTCGCGTAGAATTAGACCCAGTAACGACATCTGACCGCGTTCGGGTTGCCCACTTGACTTCAAAAACGGCAAAGTTTCATACTAACTTTGCACCCCCGTTTTACCCCCTTAAGGGGTGAATTTCCAAAAATCCTTTCTTAGTGCTCCCCTACGTTATAAACGGAACCCCTGTGCAAAATTTCAAGTTTCTAACTCTTATAGTTTAGGCCCTGCGTTGTTATGTCAGTCAGTCAGTCAGTCAGTCAGTCACCTTCTCCTTTTATATATATAGATTACACTACATAGTCAAAGTGAAACGGCCTAAAGTACCTGTATAAGGTTAGTTTGGCTGTCAGTTATACTTAAACAAAGGTGGCAACGGACCTACGGTCGACCAAACCGCACTTGGTCAGCGTGGTGGACCGTGGCCTAACCACTACCATAGAATAGACTGAATAGCTACGATTGATTTTACCATTTAATAAAACAACCGGGACCGACGTCTTTACGTGCCCACCAAAGCACGGAATTTCGCCACTAGAGGTCACACATCCACAAACCGACCGCACCCGTTGTTGCTCAACTCTGTCAATCACATCAAATCACATAAAATCGACGAAAGCCATCCGGGCTGTGGACGCTACATGTCTGTTGCGAATGAGCAGAGGGGACATGACTGTTGCGACTCACCCCGGGTCTAAGCCAAGTGATGGGGCGGTCCAACCGCTCCTTGTAGTACAAGCTGCGGTCGATGGCGGGGAACTCGGGGTCCTCGAACAGCCTCCCGTCGGCCAGGCAGCGCGAGCGGATGTCCTTGAAGTCTTGGTACGACGCCGGACCGAACGATGACGGACGGGTTTCGCCGAGCTGTGGGATAAAAGTAAAAAACAATAAGATTACCCTTATTATTTATTGCCTTAAAGATTTCCTAAAGAACAAAAACCAAATTTAATATACAAGGTTGAGGCCAAACGAGCGTAATTTTGTGAGTTGTCAGTCGCGTATTTAGAATCGGGAAAAATTCGATTGCATTCGGATTCATACAAAAAAAGTCTATTTTGTGCCACACGACGGCGCAATCTGAGTTGTGTCCAATAGAACGAAAATCTTGCGACTCAAGTTAAGCGACACACAACTCACAAAACTACGTTCGTTTTGCCTCACCCTAAATAATGCACTTGTAAGACCATGAATATTGTGATCATAAGATAGGAGGAGATAGGAGACCAGGAGAGTAGAGAATAAGAATGTCTGATAACAAATTAACTAACTTTTCATCCGCACCAGAAGGTCTTTTTCAATAAAATACCGCAGATAAGCCGTATTCTTATAGACATTGGTGACGACAAATTAGTAGATGGAGGTTTCAGTTTTACGGACCTGAGGCGCAGGTGATGTACAAGGTAAATACAAAAATGTATGTAACACTAATTTCATTTATTTATAGTCAAAAACTAAACATAAAACGTTAACACAAAATATAAAAATATTCTCTATCCGTCATGTAATTTTGATTAACAAAATACTAATGATGATCTCAAAACGAACCCAAAATAACTGCTGTCCAGTAGGCATGAACATTTTGCTTCCATTGTAAAAGGGAGGAAGTTTTAAACGATGCTCGTTGCTCTCTACAACTGTTGACAGAGGCAAAGACGATTTCTCGGCATCCTTTAGATGAGGCACTTCACACCGATCACTCACAACTGGAGGCAATGGACGTTCTTTTGTTTCTTTCTTAAAACTATAATTAGTATTTGTAACTTTATTAGTTTCCTCTGCCACGCCGACACTTCTTGCAGTCACTTCATCTTCCACGCAAAAAATTGGTTCTTCATTTGTTTCAGTAAGTTTTGTCGCCCAAAAAGGTTTGTAAGAGCTATGCTTTCGCACTTTCGATTGCTGATAAGTGTAATCTGATACTTTTGCTCTTCTGAAATCCTCGAACAGCCGGGAGAAAAAACCTGTGCTTTCTTTGACGTTATCAGATTTCGTCATGTTTATGTCAGTTTTCTTGTTTTTCTGGCGCAGTATGCGACCAGATTTCGGTGACACGATCGACACTGATTTTCTCTTCCATTTCTCAGCTGCACTCAAGACATTTGTTGACGCCTGGAACGTTTTAAGGTAGCCTACATCTTCCTTTCTTAGTTTCTTAAATTGTTCTTCTATAACTTCCCTCGACATTTTCGTTTCGACTCCGATTTACAACTGAAGTTGTTTTTCTGCCGGAAGTTTGACTAAACGTTCTTGATTTTGTAGCACAAGGATCGAGAATTCGCCCCAAATGCTTGATTGTTTTAATTGCCTTAACTATGCATTGTTTTATCTTTAAGCACACGTAAAATACGTGTTATAACATACGACATTTCGATAGAAATAGAAAATGTATAGTCCTTGAAGGTATCGATTTTTACTATATTCACTCATTAAGGTTTCAAAAGTTCACATTGTTCTGTTCAAAAGTTCAAAGGACAAAATAAGTAGTATACTGTAGTAATTGTGGAAAAACAATTGACCAATATTTTTTTTTAACAAAAAGCAACAATGTTTACGTATTGATCATTCGCACATAAAGTATTGACTGACCATACACCATACGTTGATAACAATACCTATTAAAGTGACCGCTATACGATAAACATAATACCTACAGGACAAGCACTGAAAACCCGTCGAGGATAATGTTTAGCGATAAAGCTGTTGCTATAGTGAAAGCTAACACTGTTAATATTCTCTTCATACGATTGACACGGAAAGGTTTTACATGGAATGAAAGGAATCGATAGGTACATTTAATAAAAGTCCGCTGAAATCCGTATTGCCAATGCGTTACTTTCATTTATAAAATATTTAAGATAACTAACTTGTAACAAATAGTTAACTAGGTTAAATTTGGGAACAGATTAAAGATAATTATGTATTATTATTTAGCGATTCCTCATCTAAAATTTCTAAGGCGATGAGACATTTTAATTTCGAAAACAAAAACAAATAATCGTATTCATTTTGAAAACCCCGTTTCATTCGTTTATCGCTTGCAGAACATTTCAGCTTTGCACAATACATTTAAAACAATTGGGGTAGGGCTCAAGAGACTGCCTTGTAGGACACCTCATTTCGAGGAGTGGTTATATGACTCCACATTAACGCGTTTTGTACTTTGCTGGCGATAAAAAACTCCCACCCGTGGTGAAATTGGAAGCTTTTAAGCAGATGTGTTTTGAAGCTTTCGATTAAAAACAGTGTTTAGTGTTGTGTCTGTTCAAGTTTGTGGTATGGTATGTATAGCAGATTCTTTTCGGTCCTCTATTTGTAATTATAAGTTTGAGTCACCATTATATATGATACAATATAATAATGATGATGATATAGACCCTCGAATGGAGACGACGGCTCAGAAAAGGGAGCAAAGCCCGCCCTTCGACTAGAAAGATAAAATAACTGAAGAAAACAGCGGAAAACCGGTAGATCCAGACGACACAAGACGGAGTGGCATTGTTAGCTTATCCATCAGTAGACGTCAAAATGAAGGATGGATGGAAGAGAAATATCACTAATTTCAAATGTTGCTAATTACTTCATTTTTAAAAGCTTTTATTTAACTTCACTCGTATGTATGTATGTATGTATGTATGTATGTATGTATGTATCTATGTATATATGTATGTCCTGGAATCTTGCAATCAATATTTCACCCACTTCCACTGAAGCTATCGAGCTGAAATTTGGCACACATATTTGGTTCCGATGACAATGCACGAAAATAAAAAAAAGTTATAAAAAGGTTTTTTTTAAACAAACATTTTTAACGGTATAATTTATTTACATCTGTTGTTATCTAATGATTTATTTATTTATTTAAATTTAAAAAACGTTATTGACACATTATAAAAGTAAAATGTACAAAGGGCGAGCTAAATGCCTGATGGCATTTTCCACAAGCCAACCCTGTGATGATGAAGAACTCTTTTTATAAGACATAAATATTATTATTATATTTATATTTTATCTCGGACAACGATTGGTCAGATGAACCTAGTAATTCCTTTTTACTGGTAGGCTTAGACTTGTATACACATAGATCATTCGCTATCTATGATGTCTTACAGGGATCAATAAAAGTCGTTATGTTGACAAGTCTCATTCATGTAGATAACATTAGCCATCTGCTATACATTACCCAACACCACATAAGTATAAGAATATGCGCGTGAATCAACATTTGTAAACAAGTTCTTTGAATCAGGTACTTATTCAAAATACACGAAAAGAAATCTTTAATTACCTAATTAATTGACATTTATAATATTCATAAACGCCTACCGCTACCTCTCACCATCTCAAGGTTTGACTGGTAGACAATGCCTTCAGGCATTAAGTCCGCCCATTGTAGTCTACAATAAAGCGTAAAATAAAATAAATAAATATACAATTTCTTTAGTGTGAAGTATCTCCAGCTCCACTTTAACTTTAATAATAATGTACCAGTATAAAATTATTAAATTGTAGAAAAGGGTAACTTGTTCTTCTCGGTAGCTTTAATAAACGTTGTGAATGTCTATAGATAAAAAAAGTAATGACGTTCATTAAGCGTATATATATAAATACTATAATTAATAAATAAGAAAAATAAATAAATTAATCTGAGTATTCATAATTAAACAGGCATGCAGGCAGGAAAATTTTATCTCTGTGTTTTCAATTTCATTTTCCTTGTGGTCAAAGGTTTTAAATGTCGACTAATCCAATGTTAAACACCTCTAATTTCTATAGCTCTTCCGTTACACCAAACGCACAACTTCCGTCACTAATTGCTTTCTCGACCGCGCCCGAAGAACGTACTCATCCATAAATAAACGGACAAAGAATATAATGGATAAGGAATTTAGCACCAAGTAAATATAAAAGACATTTATTGGCTGCGAGTTGGTTGAAGAAATATTTATGTTCGTTAGAGTAAACAATCTGGCAGCGCAAAGCACTCCGAGTGCTAATGTTTCAAACGAAGTGATAATTTCTCTCGTGTGAATTTCGTTTCGGCAAAATTTGGTGTGGTGGCAAGCGTAAGTACTGAAAAGCAAAAAAATTGTTGTCATGGGCGGCAGCGGAAGGACGGATCTTGCATGCAGGGTGCATGTGGTGCTGCATGCTCGTTTTCAATCTAATACTCATAAAAAAGGGAGGACCCACATGCTCCATCCATCCATCCATCCCACTAGGTGCTCCACCAGAACCGCCCATCTACCAGACGAACAGGAGAAGTGGTCAACCCAGTGTCGTATTTTCTCAAGCCACCCGAAGGTCTTCGACAAAGCTTAACGACTGTTTCCAGCATTCAAAACAACCGGGACCGACGGCTTTACGTGCCCTCCGAAGCACGGTAGCGTCCATGAAATTTTTGCCACTAGCAGCGGTCACCCATCCACAAACCGACCGCGCCCGTCATTGCTTAACTCTTTCGATCACATTGAATCGTCACGAGCCATTGGGCTATGGACGCTACACGCTACGTATCCATATAACCTGACTCAAAAAGGAGCAACATGTAGATGTGATTTCATTCAGGACCATGAACGACTGAATTCAATCCTAGTCAGAAAAAATTAGAAATATGCAGTTCCTTTGTACAGTACTCCCAAATTAATAATGCGCATAGAAATCTTCGTTACTGTTCGGCAAAGGTCGTATTCCCCGAGCGTCGGAAGACGATATGTGTATAGAGTGGTTAAGTGCATTTTCTTAAAAATGGTTTTCAAACACAGGTTTACATTTAAATCTAATCATTATTATCTCAGTTCAAAAGTATTTACAGCACTGATCATTCCAGAATAATATTAAAATTACTTATTATTATGGCTTCATTTAAGAAATAAAGGTACACATTAAATACTATTTGCCGTGCTTGTGACTTAAGCGGCTTTCCACGTTTAAATTTATCCATTCTGGAAGAATTAGATATTTTATTTCTTGTATTATTGCATTATGTACTAATATACTTTCTAATATTATTTATTCCTATATTGTTTTATATATTTGTTTCTTTATGCATGTGTATCTTTCTATTAAAATGTGTATAAGCCTAAATCTGATTTTATAAATGTTTTTTTCTGGTACTTAATATGTATTTAACGTGTGTAAAAATGTTAGTGTAGGCGACGCACCTTAGAAAAATATAAAGCTTAATACTTTTGAGAAAAGAATAAAGACTTCAGCTGTCACGCTGAAGTAACAAAACGATTCGGTGGTTTTATTTATTTCCATCGCCAACAGTTAGTATGTTATTTTACAAAATAAACTATTTCAATTTGAGTAAGATAATTAAAGTTGAAATTAAATTCACCTTTGAAAACAAAACCAAGAAGGGTGTGTAATAGCAGCTCTTTAAAATTCACCAGTATATAAAGACGACTGACGGACCTTTGACTGACCGGCGACAGCCGCCGACCAACCGAATTGTTTTCAATTTTTTCACATGATTTGACATATGACTTTGACTCCTGTTTCTTTCGAACAAGGTGCAAAATGCAAGTGCATTGTTGAGGGCTTTCTCCGATTCAATGATTCGGGTGTTTCCGGGAATACGACAATTAGCGAAGATTTGCATGCGCATTATTAATTTGGGAGTACTGTACACCTGTTTTCTATCTTTTGTTTTGTTCATTTCTATTTAATGTAATTGTGTACATAAATATTAAAATAAATAAATAACAAAAGAAAATAAAAACAGATTGTGTAAATATATGGAGCATATTTGTACAATTCCGTAACAAACTTGATAGTAATATGACAGTGAGTAATGACGTAACACCTTATCCAACGATAAACAGAGCAAAATATCTTGTACTGAGGCATGAGGATGTGTGTCAAGAACGAATGTAAACATTAAATGAGTAAGTATTATTTACCAGCCTTCATTCGTTTCGCATCTATCTCACTCGCACATGTAACAATATTTTTAATAATACGTAAAGATAAATAGTTTTAATAAGTTATACAACTTAGTACAACTAACTGAAAACTTAAGAAGCTGTGGTTGATTGTGTTAATACGGTCGAATTAAATTGAATCGAATTTCAACCATTCCTCGACCAGTGCTATAAATAATTTTATGATTCAGGATATTTAATTAATTATATTTGATAATCATTATGTTAGGATTAGGATTTAAGAAATCAAATATCACTTGCTATAACGTGAAGGACACATCTTGAGGAAACCTGCATGCCTGAGAATTCATCATAATGTTCTCGAAGGCATTTGAAGTGTGCCAATCCGCACTTGGCCAGCGTGGTGGACTTAGGCCTAATCCCTCCCAATCTGAGAGGAGGCCCGTGCCCAACAGTGGAACAAAGAAAGGGTTGTGATGATGATGATCTTAGGATATTTCTTTGTAGTACATTTTTAGATTTAATATTTGCCATTATCTCGAAAGAAGTCAAATGTCTATGAGATGATAAGGTAATCAATAATTGAGGCTCGATACCTTTCTAATGCAAAACTCAGGTCGTTAACAGTCTAGACAACAAAGGGTGTCTGGGAGAGCACTTGTCTAGACTAGGGGGAAGTGGGAAGTAGTGAAATATTTGTATTATTACTGAATTCAATAATATTTCATGAAAATACGAAACATGAAAATCTGTCGGGCGTTGTGCTATTTGATTAAAATCCATGATCTTCGAAAACCTACGAATTTCACGCCTCAACAAATACTCGTACTACCGACCATCGAGTATAATCTGCATAAAATTTCTTTCATTACTGCCAAATCTGGATCAATAAATGCTTTAAGCCAGGCAACGCACTGCGATTGACCAATGCCAGTGAGACCAAACCATAGTTAGTGAACATACGAAGGAAAACGCATCTTCTCGTTTCAAAAATCCTCACTTCGCGCGACGCAATTCACGAAACGTATCCACTAAAGTATCCATCATTCCATGAGATAAAAATGCCACCATTAAATTCGAATCTTACATAATGTCACGCTAGTCATAGCCTGATAACAAAATCATGAAAATAATCTCACACAATATTCACGTGCACAGCCAATTCAGGTGCATTATATTCATAAGTAATCTGTTACTCTGTTGTCGGCTTCAACAACTTCTGGCATGCATGAAGCGCGGGAATGCAAACAATTCAATCGATCAACAATGCAATTCAAGACCAATGCAACAGGTTGTTCACCTCTTTGTTGAATGAGCATCTAATTAGCTTTTCCTCTTTCATAGATACGCTACCTTATATTATTGTGATTGCATTTTATGGACATACCATTGCAGTTCGAAATAAATGACTATTTAATTTAACGGCGTAACAGGCAGGGTCACTGCCGGTTGCGCCAACGGGCCCGTCGGAATGATGATGATGAATGATTTGTTCTTTCAATTCATATGGTCATCAATAAAAGGCTTAAAAAAGTTAATAACACTTACATACTCTATTTTCTTTGCCTAGTAATTTATATCTAAGACAGAGCACTTGCAGTTTTGTCGTAAGTAAGACGTAGTTTTAGTTCTATTGAGATTAAATTTTAGTTGATTGTTATTAAACCACAGTAAATTAAAAAAATATTAAATATAAATAATTATTATAACGTGTAAAGAGTGTGGTACTTTCAGCTGCAAATAATGTCATTTTCTTGTGGACCCAAAACGCATCATTGTGGTACACCGTACTTAACGTATTCTACGATCTGAACTAAATATTGTATAAGAAGAAATCATTTACTACGAAATGAACATCTACTGAACATCTGTGATTGATCGTAAAGACAGTGTTGGCTTCGGAGCAGTAATTACATCGGTTAAAATTAGTTCGCGTAACATAAACAAACATAAACATCAGAAGATCTGCGCGAATCTAAATAATTGTTAGCATTCAGGCAAGTATGTATGCATTTAGTCACCAGCCATGATTGCCTAGCATCCCGGCAATCGGCATTGAGCTCGTGTGTGTTCATGCATGCCTCTGCTGCAACTGGCTGGCTTTGATACAGTGAGAGAGCAACCAGCAAAATGCGGCAATATAATATGGTAGAGATTCCTGTGGTATATTCACGTTTCTCTAGCTTTGAATATTCGCAAATCTAAGCAGAAGTTACTTTGTAGGTAGTTTGCTAGCCTAGCCTAGCATGTTTGTATACTATGCTATGGTATGCTATGCTATAGCATGTATAAAAATTAAACTAATTGTCTCAAATGTAGCACATTACTAGGGAAAACAGCAAATTGTCTATGTAGCCGCCAAATCATTTTATAGAAACTACTGTTTACAATGAGTCAATATTCCATTTCTGTATCTGTATTGAATACCTACATTCTCAGGAAGATTAAGATAACGTGTAGAATAATTTTATTTTTATCATATATTTATAAATAGCGTCTAGTTTATTTCATTCTTATTATCTATGGTCTAGTGGTCGCAAGTGCGACTGCTAAGCTATAGGTCCTGGGTTCGATCCCCTGGTCGAGCAACAACTATTGGGTTTTTCTACCTAGAAATTACCGGTGGCAGCTTGGAATCTAAATTTGTGCTCGGTGTATGGCAATAGGCTCACCACATATTACATGGGACCTAAAAACATAATCTCATGAAAAATGGGTGTACTACGAGTATGTACCTCTACCTGCCCCTTTGAGTACCTACATACATTATTTGTAGTTTTTATCAACAGATAAGTATCCGATCAATAATGTACGTTAAGTATCATTTTGTAGACCCTGTGATTGCCTGAAAATGAAGCTGTATTAAAAGATGAATAGATAGAAATTTAACCACAAAACGTTGACCTAACTGGACTAACAATCCTATCCAGTATCTTCTTAGTCTGTTTAAGGTTAGTGACCCAACACATGCGCATCACCAGTTTGGTGGAAATTCCATAGTTATTCGTTGGAAATTCCATATGTTCAAACTTAAAAGTCTTTGGGTCGACAACGCAACATAAATAAGCATATCACATCAGGGACTATAGGTGTATAACATTCTGGCAAGGGATTTAGTCTCAGATGACAGAATAGCAAATTAAAATGAAAGGACAGCGACGATTAAGACGATAATAAAGCGAATGATTACGTCGGCTGAAATGGAGTTGGCTTAAGTTCAAACAATTGTTCAATTGAAGACTGTAACACGAGATGCTTGTGACAAGCTAGTATTGCTTGATATTTGCAAGTTTTTAGGTCAAATATGCAATAGTTGAATTGAACCATTTCCTCTTTTACATGCTGTTGAGTTCCTGATCGTATTACATTTTTATGAAAAGCAAGACCTATTCGTAATTCTACACTCAGGCTTGGCCCCTGACAAAAAAGCTCTTGAAAGGTAAACGGTTAATTTTGATTGCCTGTTCCAAATTTTAAGGCTCCGCACTTCGCCAGCGTGGTGGACTAAGGCCTAATCCCTCCCATTCTGAGAGGAGACCCGTGCCCAACAGCGGGACAAAGAAAGGGTTGTGATTTTGTGATGATGATCATTGTGTAGAGTAGCAAACAATGAGGAGTCATTTAAAGTGTTTTCTTAATTTTGGGACGTCTCAAAACTAAAATGAGGTGTGTTGAATATATTAGATATCACTTGCACGTGTATTGTAAAACGACACGTAGTTAATCCGTTCAAATTAAAGCACGTTCAATGCGATTTTTACTTTAACGATGGGTTACATTACATAATCCATGCAATACATTGTGCATTTGTAGTTTCCTCGTGATAGAGGATAGAGGTACCTACTGCAGAGTATGCGGAGGATGCGTCAGAGTGCAATTGCTATGGTTTCCTATTTTCCTATTAACATGCCCGATCGATGCGTTGTATATGTAATCACGTAGGTATATTTGCATTAAATTGCATGTTTATCCTACTTACAATAATAAATTACTAGGTTTGACTAACTAAGTAATATTGCAACGCACTTATTGCCATGACAATCAATGTTCTGGTTTAAGGAACTTATCTTGATGACATAATGCTTTATCGTCATCAAACCAGAACCGATTGTATGACAGGCCAAAAGTGGGCATAAGCACTATCACGCTTTTAACATCATTGACCTATTAGCGAACCACTGTAGGGCACGGGTGGGATCTCTTCTCACTACTGAGAAGGCCTAAAGAGTACTCAACCCAACCACAATCACAGAATAATAGTACAAGTACCACAATGGTAAAGTAAGAGTTTAACCAGTGTCGAAATTTTTAGTCCGAGATACCTAATTATAGAAAATTACGTGGCATGCAGGGTATTTTCGATTAGCGTAAAAGTATTGAATGAACTGTTAAAAATAAATTATTAATTTTGAATGAAAAGGAAGGGATATGCTTTTAAACCAGTGGTCGAAAAAAGCGGCAAACATTCAGATCATAATTATGTTTCTAAACATGTCAGAGAGCAATATTAGAGCTATTATACTACTTTAAAAGCCAGTTTATGAACCACATAGAAATGAAAGAACAATTCGAAAGTCTGCCGGTCCGCACTTGGCCAACGTGGTGGACTAAGGCCTAATCCCTCCCATTCTCAGACCGTGCCCAACGGCGGTACAAAGAAAGGGTTGTGGTGGTGGTTTGTCGTTTGCCAAAGTGAAGGCAAAAATCGTAAAGGTATTACTGCCGAAAATATCTCTATAATTAATGAGAGACTAGGTATATATGGTCTGATAAACATACTGAGAGGTAACCAATTAGTAGTGATAATAACCGTTGATGCGTGGTGATGAGGTGAAGGTTTTTGATATGAAGTGGATATCAGGTTTATATAGAAACGCGAGTAGTTAATAGCGAAAAATATGGTATTCCAATTGTATCGTATAACAGTTGATACCATTATTCAAGTATTGAATATTTATATAAACTCGACTCTCGAACTCTTCAGAAGCAGGCGCCAACTTAATGAGAATGAGTCAATAAACTACGTAGGCGTACAAATATACGGTGATTTGCACACTGCCACGTACCTAATGCTGAGGTCACTATGTAAAATTCGGAACCGTTTGTGTGTTAGAAATCTAAGCTCATTATTATAAAGGTAATGAAATCATAATTATAAAACAGTTCATTAACTGCCTTACATCACCGAAATCAGTTGTTAGAACTGCTTTATTTTTCACATTTCTTATTTATTACCTTGATGTATGTAAGTATGTATGTAGTTTTTCCTGATAGGTAACACATTTTATTGAAAGCAAGCTGAAAAAATAATTAAGAACAGCCTAATTTAACAAAGTTGTTTTTATTTATTTTTGTACTGTAGTTGATCCATGTTACTTTCAATGAGCCTAACAGTCCTGACTGCGTCCAGAAAAGTAAACTACATAAACCCCTAACTTTTACATTTCCACCGCCATGCTTTAAGATGACTTTTGTAAATTTAGGGTCAAATGCTTTATTCAATAGACGCCATACGTTTTATTTTCCATCAGAACCCACTCAATTTACAGTGTAAACTCTTTATAACGAATTTCAAGGGACCGAGCATTTTCTTTCGTTATAAAGAGTTTTCGTTATAGGGAGAGAAGAGAAAAAGTATACCAAATGTAACTAATTACAATTATTTCTAATTTTATTACTATCAATACAATAGACAAATTATTCTAAACACTTATATTCTGTTAACTTTGCCTGACGTGTTGGTTTACGACTGCTAATACACGATAGGTGACGATGGTGCGTTTAATAATTGAGACCAAATTTCCTACAGCCAATGTAATCTATGAATAGCACACGTGTTAAGGCAATTAACAATAACAAAAGCTAGATAGCTGTTTTTGACCTCAGGTATCTTTCTTAGAAATTGCGGCACCTCAAAAGATTAGTTTTGTTTTGTTTTAATATGTAGTTGATGTCTAAATATGAAGATATTTATTCGTAATAGAGAATGGCTGATGCGTTATAGAGAGTGAATTAATGTATGAGTTTTATGGTAAACCAACCAAATTGAACTAATTTCTACGTTATAGAGAGTTTATCGTTATAACGAACGACGTTATAAAGAGTTTACACTGTATTTTGGTTTCATCAGAAAAAATATTTTTTCCATTGTTGAGCTTACCAGTTTTCATACTTTCTTGCAAATGCAAGATGATCTTGCCTTTCGCACCCTTTCAGCATGGGTACCATGGGTACCTTGACTGTGTATTTTTCTTTATTTATTTGCATAGTTAAGGGAAATAACTTAGAGACTAAGACTAAAAAGTATTTGTGTATGCTGTTGGGTTTTGAGCTTGGTTGCTATCAAGTAAAAGCCATATTTTTAGCCAAACATTCCTCTTAGTCAATTTCTGGATTAAAGCAGTACATTAATATTCCTCTGACAATTAACTTACATTACATTACTTACACACAGCTCTTTATAATCTATTAAGATTTGCACTCAGCGAAAATAACAGTAGCTACTAAATGTAGACACGTATTATAATACTACAGGCAGTATATTTCAGGATTACAATGTCAGTGGAAATAGTTTTGCATGCAGGGCTGTATTGTGGGTTTAGTTGCCGGAAAGATTGATTAGCGGTAATTATGTTTAAAATATTATATCCAATGCAGGAAATTGCATTTACAATTTAATAAATAACATGCACATAATATTTTCCTTCTTATTGAAACTTATGTGGTTGGATTGCACAGTAATCATAATAAAGTATAATAACTAAAATTTAACATAGGGTCTATTTCAAATATTAGGTACTCCTTGAGTAGACCAATACAAAATCGAATTAGGTCATTATCATTTGAAGAACAAGAGATATATGTTTAGATATAAGCTGCAACTTGTTAATGGTTAATAGGCCACAGTTAAGTACAAGTATCATCTCTCAATTAAGAAGGTTCTAGACAGCTTAAACAGACCTCTGATGCATAACAGTAGTACATACATCTAACTGCTGACCAAGATGCCAATAGATTTGATTATTCCATAACACAATAACATATTCAACATACCACTTTGTAATTCTTAATGCTCGGCAGGAAGCGTTTATGTTCCACCTCCTTCTTCTGGAAGAC
This sequence comes from Carterocephalus palaemon, assembly GCA_944567765.1. Lineage (NCBI taxonomy): Eukaryota > Metazoa > Arthropoda > Insecta > Lepidoptera > Hesperiidae > Carterocephalus > Carterocephalus palaemon. Next base: position 5,804,164 of record OX155664.1, read on the forward strand.
TTCATTGATGATGTTTCCTATGGCCTGGGCGCCATAGTTCAAGAGAGCTTGACCTCCTTGGTTAAACAGTTGTCTTCCCGCTCCTTGTAACAGCGAGCCAAAGTCTGGCCCGCCATTCTGAGCCATTGTATTCCACTTACACTAGTCTTAAATTACACTGTGTCATGGTTTGCTAGGACATCTTTGGGAATACCTAACGCAAATTTGTAATGTAATATTGTTACAGTCAAGTAACAGTAGGTTTTGTGCTATGTGAATTAATGATATGATATGATACTTATGTGTATTACATATGATGATTACATACTGGATTAAGCAATTAATTTAAAAAAACTTTCTTCTGTATTATTAACTAATTATTAATTGATTTTACTATTGACTATTTACTATAACAGTCCAAATTATTCAACATATTCCACAAAAAATAATGAATAAATGTCACATAATATGGAAACCCACTACATTATTCTCACAGAGCTCAAATAATACTGAATTACTATGACTACACTTGCAGATACACTTTAATGTATGATGACATCATTCCTGATAATTAGACCTTAACATTTTTCAACAAATTACTTGATCTGTAATACAGTGTAACTTCCTGTAAGTAGCAAGTTTCTTGAGATATTTTTATTTTTTACAATTCTTGTGGTATTTTAAGAATAGAGTTGCATATAAGGAATAAACTAAAATGTATTAAAAACGTGTATTTCACTTTGATTGCCAATAAACTTTATCAGGATCAAGTGAGGACTATGGCTATTAGATGTTGAATGACATGTAGGTTTAAGTTAGTTTCTTTTTTTGCAATTCTACTATTTAATTAATTGAAAACAAAACCAGTGTATCAGTGCAATCTGATTGTTGGTTTATTCACAGTAATTTAGTATTACACACATCTTGTGTTTAAGCAAATAATATGAAGGGTGGAGTCGGTAATTAAAATCTCATTGATATGGGGGTCACAGGGGAGAAATTAGGTCAGTTTGTGCTCGGCATTTAACCTAGGAACTTTACTATACTGATTTTTTAACGGACACATTGATGTCCTTTGCATTCTCAAATAGTTATCTTGTTATATCAAAACGAGTGAGGTCATAGTTTTGTGAGAATCACCAGAAATATTTGATACACCGATTGATCTAAGATTAGATTTTCTCCCACTTTAATATACACTTAATTAGCTTTTATCATTACATAAACATAGCACAAGAATCTGTTACATTAATACTTGATACTATTACTTTTTATTACTACTGAAAAAGAAAATACCGAAATGATTTTTTTGACGAAATCACAAGTTCACAACCTTCATTCACTTCACGTCAAATGACAGACAACTGACTGAAAAACCCGGCTAAAGTTAATCAAACTTCTGTCCTACGTTCGTGGTCACGGGGCATGTCCAACTGCACTCGGTGTCATTATAGTCTGAGATTCTTGCCAGCACAGGAATGACGTAAGCCAACAAAATCGTGCACCGATTTTGTATTTGGGTAACGCGTAACTACATTCTGTGGTATTCTGGTTTCATGGTTTCTATGTTTATTATCTGAACATGTCTAAAATTAGGATACACGTGTTATATATAGATATTTAGTCCATTTTTCTTATAGAAGTCAGATGAACAACTTTGAATTTTGGAATCTTCATTTCTGACAAGTGGCAACACATAAAGACGATGACAGGAAATTATCTGATGAGCTACTTAAACTCAGCAGACCCAATATTAGAATTATAACTAGGGCACTCACAGGCCACTGCAAACTGGGAAGGCATATGTCCTTGCTAGGACTTAGTGCCTCTGAAGTTTGCAGGTACTGCCTGGAGGACCTAGAGAGTCCGAAGCACCTCATCACACAATGCGGTGCTCTTGGGCGCCTAAGGAGCATTCATCTAGGAGCGCACGAATTGCATCCAGATGAAATCAAATCCATCACCATCGACAAAGTCCTAGCTTTCCTCAAAGAAGCAGGACTAGATGGTGAACTTTAACTGGCTTTGGGCACAAACGATCAGTCATGGTCGAAGTGCCCGGAGCTGAAGAAGCTCGAGCCAACAACTCAAATAATAATAATAAAGACGATCGCAGTGATTTCTTCGATCTGTGGCGGGAAATTTGAATAAAAATAATTTTTGCAAAGTAATGTCATAGAGTAAGTAATATGTAAGTAAGTAAGGACGTAAGTAAGGACCAAAGGTAATGTATAATAGTAGGCAGTTAATTGAGGGCAGGGTACTATTCTAAATTATAGGTCAAATAATACTATGGTCACAGAACACAGAGTTTAAAGGCCTAGGCAAAGTAACGGCGTTTATTGTCCAAAGTCTGCGCATTGAAAGAAATTGGGTTTACTAGCTTAAATTTTAATCAGAGACGATTAGATGACGAATTTAGATATCGTAGCGCTACAAAGCGATTGCGAGTTGTCTAAGCCCAGTAAAGGATGGTACTCGTTGACTTACACGTCGAAATTGTGACGTTTGGATTCGATAATATAGCCAATATTGGACACAATAATTCGACACAACGATCGATTCATTAATGGACATGGACTTACTTATATGGACTAGGAAATTGTTTTCGTTATCTTAGGTAATAGATACGAATTATTTAGATATCTTATCGCGACAAGCGGTGACAGCCCAGTGGCTATCGAACTCGCCTCTCACTCGAGGGGTCCGGGTTCAAACCCAAGCGGCACGCACCAATGACTTTTCTAAGTTAAACTAAGTGCGATTTAAGAAATTAAATGTCTCTTGCTATAACGGGACAAAATAGAGTTGTGATGGTATGATTAAAAAAATAACATAAATTATTAGTATGATGTGTGTATTTGTATTTGATACACATTTAATTTGTTGCTTTATCTGAATCAAACTTTAGAAGTGTCAAATTATTAGTTTTTATAAAGTTTTTAACAATGTAAAAACATTGTTGGGATTATAAGCTTACGGAAATCACGTTAGAAACACACTACTATAAATAGCTCGTCAGCGGCCTCCCTTCGCCGCCAGTCGCATTTTTAGCCTGTGACGCCCGGCCCGTCCCTTCCTCGAGCGGATTTATGAGTTCGCAGTTTCAGTATTTATTAATGTATATGTACTCGGTAGTTCTCAATGGAAGATAAACTCAATATACTGTTCAACGTATATGTCGTTCGACGTATACACAACAAATACTTATTCAATAAATAAAATGCTTTAGGTTCTACCATTAGCATTTTATTGTGTGTCAACGTATCTTTTGGGAAATTTCAAATTTTAGATAGGTAGGTAACTGATATGCACGTAAAATAATTGAACTTATAAAATGAAATAGAATACAATTTAGAAATCTTCATATGTACCTAAGTAGGTACGTGAAATTCGATCGTACCTATGAGAAATTTGGTAATTTTTTATTTCTATTCTAAATTAAACTATGTAACGCTTTATTCTGTGTTCATGAACGCAGATTCTCCCGTTTTAAAATGAAAATAAAATGAACTGTGATTACAAAATTGTCTATGCCACCGGTAACGGTAACCGATGAGTAGTTAGTTTATTTGTCTTGACCTAATCCTGGGTGTAGAATCTAGTTGAGCTAACCAAAATATTACATTCACAACACTAAAAAACCGTAGTAACAAACTTGTAAAAACCCGTTCGCTGGTAGGACAAGTCTACAAGATGTTTAGTACTAATTTTTTTTTACATAAATTAATTTGAAACCGGAATTCGAACAAGAGCAAAAATGACGCCCATATTAATCCAAGCATGACGCTTCGTTAGTCGGTGTGACACAAATTTCCTTAAAGTCAAAAAATTGAGTTAACCAAATACCTAATAAAGTTTCCCACGTCACTATGAATCACAGGTCACAAACCAGTTACTCACTTGTTGTGATATCATAATGATTAAGATCTTTTGTTTTAGTTTTATACTGGCGAATAAGTAATTTCTTGCGACGTGTGATTGTAGCTATATCTACGTCAGATCGATGCGTAATGGGATAAGATATAATATCTAAATAAACTATCGATGACGTAGAGGCAGAGTATGAAGTAGATTCGTATGAATGTTGAGACTTATGGGAGGATTTTCAAATTCCAAGATGTTTCAATACAGTATTTTAAATGTTCATGGGCTTGTGGCATATATAGGTACGAACCATAGTAACTAGACCTACCAGACTAAGTACATACAGATAGAGAGAGATAATCGGACCCTATGTTATTCTTAGATCTCTGCAGCCAAAGAAGTATTTTTCCAAATGTTACGCACATTTTTCAATGCGCTTATGAGACAAACTAGACTTGGTTGAGTAAAACTATTTTCCATACAAATTTCTACCAGCTCAAGTTTTCCCAGGTAACACAACAAACAAAATAACAACATAATCCGTGTAAGTAAAACTGCTTGATTGATTTTGTGTTTGGTTTAACAAAGATAGAAACCTCAACTATATGGACTGGGTAAGAGTAAGGGTGGATGGCCTTATGTTCGAACTATTGTCTGAACAGTGAACTACGAACCTTGCTTCAGGGTTCAATCTGAAATTTCCCACAAAAATTGGTAGGAACAATCAAAATGTCATCAAATTATTTGATGACATTTTGATTGTCTTCTCAACAAAAGTGCAGGCGTTTACACAGTAATCAGTTGGAGAATTGAATTAATATAATTTGGAATTTGAACCTGTTTCGGGTCTTTTTTTTGTTATTTGTAATTTAAAATTTAAGGTAGACATCTTGGAGACATTAAATAAATTAGAAATAAGAATATCGCCGATATTGTTAAACAAGTATGGATATTAGGTATATCGGTAGGTACTAATTTAATAATAAAACAATTATCTGTTAGTTAGGGGAGAGGGAGGCAGTTTAGAACAGAGGCAGTTTTGAATTATCTGTTTTAAGAACGACGGATCCTTTATCATTCCCAACCTCTGAAACCATTTTAATACTGTTAAAACCAACCTAAACAATCTGTCTGTCAGTTCCCAACTTAACGCCAATAACAGTGTCATTTTGAAAATCATTGGCCGGTTTGTTTACGAAGTCCTGAGTAAAGAATTTTTTTTTTCATATGTAAGCAAATTACTGTCAAGGTAAGTGTTATTTTCAAGTTGTTATTATTTTATTGCGTTGTTTAAATTATATCCCGAGTATTACAAATAAAAATTAATTTGAACTCAAGTAAGTTTTTTGTCCAGATATGTTTAATTAGGCAAGGGCATTTTGCTGGGGCACTTTTGAATACCTACTTAATTTTTAATTGGTTTCTTGTTTCAGTCATCATGGTAAGAAATTACAAAATGAAAAAAGAAAATTCTGTTAATGAAGACGATGCCGAAAGAGCTGTATTGTGTGTTGTCAACTATGGCTAAGTTATTAATAAGTTAGTTTAATCTTGTTCAAGACTGCCCCAGACTGTTTAGAGTTTTATACAATTTATTTAAGTAATAACTAGTGTAGGTATAAATGTCTGTGTTCAATGATAATATAAGATGTAAATAACTTAAATATAGTGTTGATTATATTCTAACTTACGTGGTTTTTATTTTATCCTGGTTTTTCAATACTGCCCCTAGGGGTTTCAATAGTGCCCCGCACATGGGGCAGATTTTAACAAAATAAGGTTTTTGATAAAATGTAAATTGCGTTAGTTTCATGTTTCAAAATAAATAAATATATTTTTTATTACTTAGTATAAACCCCATATCTATTTATAAAATATAATACATCCTGATTTATACCACCATATGAGAAATATAATTTAATAACTAAAAAGTGTTCAAAGGTGGGCACCTTTGAACACTTTTTAGTTAGTCTCCCCTAATTATTATTTCAAAATTAGGTAGTGCCAATATTTTTTACACAATATGACAGCCTAAGAAAAACGGATTACCGGGCACAGAGAAAATAATTAGTTAAATATACTACGTACAAACCTAAGTATTGATTTTTTTTTTCTTTCTTCATCAACAACGTAAGCAAAAATACAATACCATAAACAAAAAACAGCAGGTGAATGAAAATGTTTATTCATTCATTCATCAAGCAATCCTAGACTAAGATACGATAATATAGTGACAGTGAAGAGTTATTTCACGATTCACGGTCACACTTCACAGTCAAGGCCAGATCATACTGATAACTAATTTTAGTCCTCTAGCGATAGTAACGGTATTGACTATTGATGATAAAACTTATAATCACGTTGATTCTCTAACAGATAAACGGTACTTATTGGTAATAGTTTGCTTGGAAATGGTGACTCTAAAATGGTAAATCTCTGTCTATTAACGTTGCATTGCACTCTACATCAAAACGATTGCGCAATTTATTCTCGACAAAAGAATGATAAATTAATTATACCAAGGTAATCTTCGGCTTTATTCGGACTTTTCAGTCCGCTACGCTTCAAGGTCGGACCTTAAACTTTCCTTTGAATGAACCTTAATACCTATAGGCAATGTAAGGTGAGCAAGTTACTTGAAGTACTATAAAACATGTCAGTATGTGCCAATAGTAAAGCTTTTATTGTATTATCTCCTTTGAGATTTTATAATATATACATACATAATATTAAGTGGACATAATATGTAGTAGTATAGAAAAGACAGCACTCACCACAGCATTAACATTTACAGACGCGCACGCTTCTTCAATCACTTCTTCTACAGCTCCATTCTCGTATTCCTCTACAGGCAGTGCTGGATACAGTCGCACATTGGTTCTGAACTCCGTGTCATCTTCACTGGGCAACGTCGGGTACAGTCCATTGCCGATAAGAGGCTCCGAACTGCCCTCTCCACCACGTTCACGGTTCAAAAACCCTTTAACAGCTTTCGCGGCGGCGTTAGTCCGATGCCAGCCCCATCCGTTCGCGTGGAAGTTCTTCGGGTAGTAGTTTATCGAAGACATGGCGGGAAATCCGTGCCACAGATCGTTATCTACGTGCGTTCGGCGAGACGCGCGGACGCGAAGTGAGTGCAGTCTTTTGTTTGTTTACTCTGGAACAGGAGGCTGAGTCAGCTGGCTGCGAGGTGCTTGTACTTTCCTCTCGGAAGTGCGGGAAATGTGGCGGGGACAATTCTGCATGACTGGGCGAAATTAAAGACTTTTTTTTCTGAGAACGCAAGTATTATAATTCGAAACTAATTCATAATGTCCGATGGTTCGCGTCGATTTAATGTGATCGATAGAGTTAAGCATCAATTTGCGCTAGTGACTTAAGCCGTCGGTCCTGGTTGAAGGCCCTTGTTAAAGACCCTCGGGTAGCTTGAGAAAATTCAACACCGGGTCTGCCACTAACCACTCCACCAATACGCATTGGAGCAGTGTGGTGGAGTATGCTTTAGACCTCCCACAGCCGCCAATTAGCCCGGGGCAGCACCATCGCCCATCATGGTACCTAGTACCATTTTTACCGTGTAATAATTGTTTATTGTGGTCCGGAAACCATACCTTTACTTCAGGTTACACTTCTTTAGAGGCGACAATTTTACTGTTCCAGGGAAGCAACACATTTTTATCTGACTTGGAACGAGACTGTTACTAACAATTACTAACTGGACTATTACCACCAATAAAAAAATATTGATTATATTATCCCATCAGTGATTTTTAATATGAACGAATATGCTAAGCTAATACTTCTGATCTGAGCTTCTGATGGCAAAATGCCAAACTACGTCAGTAGATAAAACGACCTGAGTGTTGGGTAGATGAACTTCTTGGCGCCTGCGGAAATAGACGGGGGATATAAATGACACTAATGTTCATAATTTTTCATAAACTACATTCATCTTATTATAAACCCATAAAAAACAATATTTTTAAGTATAGATATACTTACCTATATGTCGCGTATAATATTATGTTGTCTCATTCATGCGTGAAAGCTAAGCGAAAAAGCAATTTTGAGTTCTTTAAGAGGACACCAGTCGACCGTCACTTTTGAAGAATAGGTTTTTACCAAAAATATTGCCGTCGCGCTGACCCCCAACCTTACCCCTTAGCGTGCGATAGAGAGAAGTGCAGTCTCGAACTGATTTTACCTACGTAAAATTAAGAAAATCGTCCTTTCGTAATCCCCTGTTTCCTCCTCGAAATCTAGACCGATTTCAATATTTCTTTCAGTTAAAATGTAGAACAGGGTCTAAGCTATGCCCGTACGTTTTGGTTTTTTTGGGATATGTTAGTAATTACCAGTTTGCTTGATGTTTGAAAATGTATGTAAAAAAAGTCGATTTTGTTGATTGATTTGAAAAGATTTTTTTTCTCTTCTATTAAGCAAATTATGAAAAAAAACAAAACGTACAGGCATGGCAGAGGTACGTATAAATCGTATGGTATTTTTTTTTATTCTGTAACTTCTTTATCCTAGGAGGAAACAGGGGACTACGTTTGTATGGAAAAAGTGTCGACTCATATCCCCTTAAGCATGAAAACAAAGTTGTTATTTTTTGCTGATTACGAAAAATTTCATAATGAAATATTTGGGTCCCTTGGGATACAGGATGGAAGATCATTAGAATATTTCTTAAATTTCAATAGAATTGTTTCATATTTGCAACAAATGTAACAGTTGAAAGAATAAAAATATAGGTTAAGTAGGTAATTTTTTATCTTGTTTTAAGCAAGTAAACCTTGCTTTTTAACATAGCGGTCAAGGAAAACAACGATTGCTAGCGTGCTTACGGAATCCAGGGTGTATATGACGTGCGCGTTGGTGCGAATTCTACTGGGCAATTATTTAGTAATCTATGGTAGAGCTGCTAGGTACTTTGCTTTACCTAGCCACTTCACACTTTTTCACATCTGAATCCAGCGGTCTGCGCTGACTTCTTCAGGTCATCAGGGAAACGCCCTCCAACTAAATTTCAATTTCTTTACCCTTACCTATCATCATCAAGTCAAGATCATACCAAACTAACAGAAAAAGGCCACCCCTTACTAGTCGCAATTTAAGAATGAAAATACTAAAGAAGTAAGTATAAAAACTTAGATATGTAAACTTCGAAGTCTGCAAAGAATTAACGAGTGGATAATTTAAAAGTAGGTAAATAGAACAACGGAAAACAAAGGCGGGGAAAAGTAATTATACGAACTAATCAATTTGGAACCGCACCTCGCTAACAATGCCGTCACCGCGACCTCCACTCCGTACAGTGGGCTGGTCAATGGCGTACCTACTTATTTTGTGAGAAAAATCTGTATAGTTATACCTAAGTACTTTTTTTGTTACTGAATGATTCGTATCTTTACAACTAAACCTATTTGACTGTGCTGTTAGTAGGTAGGTACTAGCTAGACCTCTGCACACTCTAGCAGCGGCGTAGCGTGCCTTGGATGGAGGGGCAAAGTATCAAAGTTAGTTCAAGTTTGGTTCAGGTTGTTAGTTAGGTTCAGGTTTGCTATGTTTATTGACGCAAAAAACGGGACACACGTCGACATTCGTGACATACCGACGTATTAAATTAGGTTAGGTTCAGGTTAGGCTTAAAATTTAAACTTATAGGATCTTTGATCATTCGCCGCAACCCCTGATTATGATAAAATCATTGAAATAGTAAGATTTCATAACCTCAAATTTTAAAATTGATTAGGTATCTCAGAAACTATTATTTTCCGGCAGAAAAAAATTGATGGGTGGCGGGTCCGCACTAACCCCTACAAACACCCCCCAAATCAGGAGACCTAGATCTATAGTTTTACTCTTCCCAGTTTTAAGAAAAGATACTGCGAGCCTGCAGTGGGACGCAAGACGCTTATGGTTATGTATGTGTTATGGGTTAACATAACAAGAGGGTTACAAACAAATGGTTGTCGGTTGTCGGCAGTTTTTTTAGGTCGCCCGAAGACATCTGACATCTCTATTTAAAATCAAAGATACTAGAAGGTTTGATAACAAATCTTACCTCACTAGAGTAGTGAGGTTCCTTGAGTTAAACATGTTCATCAGTCACATTCAATAGTGCCTATTATAATAATTCATTCATTATTCAAGGTCACTAAAAACCGATGCAACTTACAATTTTTCATAAAGTACCTATCAACATAGTGGAATGGATTAGAGATTTGGAGATCTTGGTGGTTATGATTAACTATATCTATACTTGCGCTAAGCAAAGGTGGGCTTCCATAAATGTTAATATGCCATATGGTTACTAACGTTAGTTTTTTTATTTTAGTTATTAATAGAGATAGCATTGACATCAAAATACAAAAGAAAGAAAACGAAAACTTACTTCCTGTTCCTTACACACTCACACTAACATGTAGATCAAAGCACACTAGTGAGATGTCGGAAGCACAACACACTCAAAGATCAGTCAGAGTGACACTGACGGCACAACTTGACCATCAACAAAGAAATTGGAGTTGTGGGGCAATTGCGTTAAAGTTTTCTTATGGTGAATTCATTCATAACGTACGATATGATTTGTCAAACAGCTACTTCGATTAATTTCAGTGTAATTCATCCTAAGATTATTTAATTTAACACTTTATATGGCTAGCACACGCGTTCCCTCTGCCAAAGTATATGCACGAATCGTTCGTGTTCGTTTATAAAAATTAGTTCGCCGCGATCGACCGCCATTTTCCATTCCTAGGTATCGCTAAGTGGATTTAAATTTCAGCTAAAATGGTGGGTTGTGCGGCTTTTAATTGCAAATGGCGATCAGAAACCTCCAATTTAACGAAACAAGGTGTTCCTTAACACATGTGGGTAATTTTCTACTTGATGCTTTGGCACCTACCACCTTTTTGGTACCTAGGTACCTACTAGGTTTGTATCCTTTTTTTCCCTATGATAGTTAGGTTCGACATGTTATAGGTAGGTACTTAAGTAAGCAGATAAGAAAATGTTCACAATTAACTTAATGTAAACAGGTAAGTAACAAGCTTTGCTTGTTAGATAGGTACTTATTAGAGGTAGGTAATGAAATGAACTTTTCCTAGGTATGCTTTTTTTTTAAATTAAGTTAATAGGTATATTGCCTGCATCAAATTGGCGTTTTTTCAAAGATTACTAAATAGTAACTATGTCAATTTTTGTATAGATTTAATGCTCTAAGGTAGAGACTAGCTAACGAAACATTATTATAAGTACCTAGGTACCTACTAGGTTTGTATCCTTTTTTTCCCTATGATAGTTAGGTTCGACATGTTATAGGTAGGTACTTAAGTAAGCAGATAAGAAAATGTTCACAATTAACTTAATGTAAACAGGTAAGTAACAAGCTTTGCTTGATAGATAGGTACTTATTAGAGGTAGGTAATGAAATGAACTTTTCCTAGGTATGCTTTTTTTTTAAATTAAGTTAATAGGTATATTGCCTGCATCAAATTGGCGTTTTTTCAAAGATTACTAAATAGTAACTATGTCAATTTTTATATAGATTTAATGCTCTAAGGTAGAGACTAGCTAACGAAACATTATTATAAGTACCTAGGTACCTACTAGGTTTGTATCCTTTTTTTCCCTATGATAGTTAGGTTCGACATGTTATAGGTAGGTACTTAAGTAAGCAGATAAGAAAATGTTCACAATTAACTTAATGTAAACAGGTAAGTAACAAGCTTTGCTTGATAGATAGGTACTTATTAGAGGTAGGTAATGAAATGAACTTTTCCTAGGTATGCTTTTTTTTTAAATTAAGTTAATAGGTATATTACCTGCATCAAATTGGCGTTTTTTCAAAGATTACTAGATAGTAACTATGTTAATTTTTATATAGATTTAATGCTCTAAGGTAGAGACTAGCTAACGAAACATTATTATAAGTACCTAGGTACCTACTAGGTTTGTATCCTTTTTTTCCCTATGATAGTTAGGTTCGACATGTTATAGGTAGGTACTTAAGTAAGCAGATAAGAAAATGTTCACAATTAACTTAATGTAAACAGGTAAGTAACAAGCTTTGCTTGATAGATAGGTACTTATTAGAGGTAGGTAATGAAATGAACTTTTCCTAGGTATGCTTTTTTTTAAATTAAGTTAATAGGTATATTGCCTGCATCAAATTGGCGTTTTTTCAAAGATTACTAGATAGTAACTATGTTAATTTTTATATAGATTTAATGCTCTAAGGTAGAGACTAGCTAACGAAACATTATTATAAGTACCTAGGTACCTACTAGGTTTGTATCCTTTTTTTCCCTATGATAGTTAGGTTCGACATGTTATAGGTAGGTACTTAAGTAAGCAGATAAGAAAATGTTCACAATTAACTTAATGTAAACAGGTAAGTAACAAGCTTTGCTTGATAGATAAAAAAAAAAGAATTAATTTCAGTGTAATTCATCCTAAGATTATTCAATTTAACACTTTATATGGCTAGCACACGCGTTCCCTCTGCCAAAGTATATGCACGAATCGTTCGTGTTCGTTTATAAAAACTAGTTCGCCGCGATCGACCACCATCGCTAAGTGGATTTAAATTTCAGCTAAAATGGTGGGTTGTGCGGCTTTTAATTGCAAATGGCGATCAGAAACCTCTAATTTAACGAAACAAGGTGTTCCTTAACACATGTGGGTAATTTTCTACTTGATGCTTTGGCACGTATTGACCGTTCTCCTTCTCTCTTACCTCCATGGAGGACAGGTTGACTTGACATTGACATTCATAATAAAAAAAGCTAATGACTTTGACAATATGACATGACAATCAACGATATATATTATCGAGATCGTTGCTATAAGCCCATTAACAGATAACAGAACTAAAGAGGATAGGCCCTATTTTGCCTATTATATTCTTTCATTAAGGAAATATCATGCAAATATGAACAACAATGACAAAAATATAACTATCTCATTCTTACACGTTACAATCTGTACTTGTAGAAAAAGTACAAAAGAGGTCACACATTCAATTTCATTAGTAAAATCTTACGTTGTACCACCAAAGGACCGCCTTGAAGCTGGTTTTGGACGCCATTTAAAAAATAGTCGTCATCCAGTGGAGTCAAGTTGAGGAAGTTATAACTATAGTCGTTTTTTAATTAGTTTTTCCTCCACATTTAAGAATACAAAACTTTTTTATATCTCTTTACTTTAATTAAACGTTTAATCGATTTGGACAGTATAGACTATAAAAGTCTACTATGAGCCAGGGGGCGGTTGATGGGTGGAGTTGATGCCATATTGTAGAGACAATCAGCTTCAAATCACGTGACCTTATTTCCCATCCTCTTTATTTTTGTTATCAATGTTCTGTGCACAGAGTTCTTTCTTTTCTTTGTCTGACTGACTGACGGGTATATCATATCTCTAGCTAATTTGTGGGGTATATTATGTAGTATCCCTTATTAATTTGTGGGTATATTTGTTCTGTGGACGGGGGTCGGCATGTTTGTGAATATGTTTACGTTATATTGAAAGAAAAAAGCACGTGGAAAAAGTTTCTGTATTTTTAAACATTTATAATAGTTCTGTATTCTGAGAATTCAATTACTTAACATTTCTTAAAACATTAATAACACAAATAAGCAATAATGAAAGTTTTGTCAGCACCAAGAACTCGCATATTGTTTGAAAAGTTGACCAAATAGTAAGTAACTTTGAATTTTATAAGCGTGCACTTAGCACGCAGTGATTATCGATAAAGTAATATTGTCGATTTCCACTATTGGGGATTGTTGACTTCATACTTAAAAGTTGTGACCAAATTGGGTTGATGGGCACCAAATGATTTTGGTGCAAGCAAATCATTTTACCTTGTTATTTTAACATAATTTTTGTCTACTTATCGCTGTAGTTGGGCCGGTTATGAGAGATCACAAGGAGCTACTTGGGTTGTGGGTGACAAAAGTAGGAGTAGAACATTTTTGTTACTAATTACGCTGTCTTGAAGAGCCTGTCATAATATGCTTTATATTGGTGGGTAATAGACTGCAGGTGTATTCTATTAGGATTTTGGAGTCCTCTACTAGCTCTGGAGGGCCACTGAGGGTAATTTACAGGGGGAAATCAAATATATACTTGGTTTCACTTCCATAAATTCCCAATATAAATCAAATCTTCTAATAACAGTTCTTAAACTATTTTATGCACTATTTTGATGATTGCGGCCTCTTTTTCTAGCATTGGAGTCAACGTGAAATTGTTGATAGACAGACCAGATGGCACATACTGCTTCAGGGAGAAAAAGGACAGAGTTTACTACATATCAGAACGGCTGCTGCAGCTCGCACAGACTGTGAAGCCGGAGAATTTTATATCAGCAGGAACTTGCTTTGGGAAATTCACAAAATCAAATAAATTCAAGCTTCATATAACAGCCCTTACGTACATAGCACCATACGCACCTTATAAGATATGGGTGAAGCCATCGGCTGAACAACAGTTTTTGTATGGACATCATGTTGTTAAGAGTGGTAAGCATGACTTCATGTAATTGCATAGGGCCACCACCAACTCAACCATACTGCAAAATATTGACTCACTCACAATGTTTCCTTCATTGTTACAGTGACGTGACATTTAATTTCTTAAAATTATAACATTAAATTAGAAAAGTCAAATTCTTAGCCACTGGGATATTGTTGTCACTCACAATATTAATTTATTTTTGCTCTTATTCCAGGTCTTGGCAGAATTACAGAAAATACTCCAAAATATCAGGGTGTAGTAATTAACACCATGTCTGACATCCCCATAGGCTTTGGTGTTGTGGCCAGATCCACCACTGACTGTAGAAATGCAGATCCCTTAGCGATTATCGCATTCCACCAAGCTGACATCGGAGAGTACATCAGATCAGAGGATACACTGATATAGTTAAATAAATTTTAGTTTTATAAAGAGAATTGTTTCAATTTATCACTTACGGTGTATAGTTTTTATATCTGGTTCTATTTATTTTATTTTTATTTATGATTTCATTGACTTCACAATATCAAATGGGCACTTCATGATTATGCCGTCAATATTTGGGAAATGTCTGTAGAGTGAAAATAGAGACCATGCTTATAAGCGGTTTTTGAAGAACTCTTGCAAATCGGCGAGGAGGTATGTATGAGAGGAGTGATATATGGAGTGTATGAGAGGAGCTGAACAGAGCTAAAGACCGGGCTCAGTGGCGTACATTGGAAGAGGCATTTATGTTCAATGTTCAGCAGTGGACAGGTGATAAGACAGCGCCATCTAGAAATTATTTCGAATACTTCTGTTCATGTTAATAAGCAAGTTTATATGTTTCTACTTGTTTAATATTGAAATGCTAGATGGCGCTAAATTCTTATATAACTTCAGGCATGGTTGCAGAGTTCCACCACCATATATTAATATCTATTTTCGGATGCTAATTTTGTGCATTACCTATGTACAAGTGATTTTAAAACTCGTCGTTTGTGGAATTAAGTGCAGGACCCCGTTAAGGCCGTATATTTGTTGTGTGGTTAAGGCGCTTTATGTCTCTAAAATTCCTAATAGAATGATGGGCGGAGTAACGGAGTTACGGGAGATCGGTGGAGCTCCACCATTGCGCCCCTCAGTAGCGTAGGTAGTAATCTATATATATAAAAGGAGAAGGTGACTGACTGACTGACTGACTGACTGACATATCAACGCAGGGCCTAAACTATAAGGGTTTGAAACTTGAAATTTTGCACAGGGGTTCCTTTTATAACGTAGGGGAGCACTAAGAAAGGATTTTTGAAAATTCACCCCCCCCCCGGGGGTAAAACGGGGGTGCAAATTTATGAAACTGCCGTTTTTGAAGTCAAGTGGGCAACCTGAACGCGGGCAGACGTCGTTGATGGGTTTAATTCTACGCGAGCGAAGCTGCGGGCGTCCACTAGTAATCAAATAAAATACATCTCTCTCGTAATTTGACTAAAAACTCAACTGACTCTAATAATAAAACATCTCTACTGTTGAAAAAAAAATTCTAGGTAAAATAAAAATCTTAATTCGATTGAAAAACACGTGTTAGTGTAAAAATATTTAAACAATGTTCATAAATGAGTTCATAAGTATAGTAGGTATCTGTAAAGTAGGGAAGAAACAAGGCACAACAGTAGTCAACTATATTTATTAGGATCGAAGCTAAAATAACCATTACGGCTTCAGTTTTACTTCTTAACGGCCAAAGTTTGGTCGGCTGGTGACAAACTTTGGGGATTATCGTCAGATCGAAGTATGAGTATTGCTGTTGCTATTGAGTAGGCTGTTAGGCATCTAATTCTCTAACGATCTTTAGCATTTTTAGACCTGCTATATCTACACAGTTAAGGTGGGCGACATTTTCGCTTTTATGAAGATATATTGCAATGTAAGACATATGCAATGTAATGACGTTTGGTCTTAGAAAAAACCTAATCCGATTTCTGTAGTATGAGTCTAGCTTGCCACACCTCAGATAAGGACCTCGGTGTCCTTATGAGAGAAGATTTAACTTTCACAGGTCGTTGGGTTTTGTATTGCGACAGTCAAGGGATATTGAGAGTCTCTCTGCAAAAAAATGTACAACAGCTTTGTCAGGAGTGTACAAGAAAGTAGCGCAGTCATTTGAGCTCACATGAAGCTAAATACAAGCTCATGTCGGAATAGCTTCAAAAGAAATTCCTCAGGAACTGATACTACCGGGAGTATTATAATTTATTATTACCTAACACTTTATTGCACACATACTAAACTCATACAACTTCGTATCTAAGGTGCAATCTAGTATCTTGTATCTAAGTGGCTTTATTCCTATTAAATGTTGAACGAGGAAGCGTTCTCAAAACAAAAGCAGCGTAAAATAAAATTTCAACATTTCATCGACAAGTAAATAAGCCGGACAGCGATCAATGATCTCAGACTACTGGAGCTATCCGACTGAAAATTCAAGAACTATTCCATAAAGTAGATTGAGTTCTTGAGAAATGTTATTGAAGGAAACTCTTTCATTACAATTCAGCGAAGCGATTTATCTAAGTCGTTTTATCGCTTTTCACCGCACTGAGTACACAAGGGCCAGGTTACTAAGCCTTTGCAAGTAGAATAACCTTGCGACGTCTATCAATTTCCCAGCATTTTCTATTTCATAAGACGCATTGGCGACTCTTGAGTGACTCTTGCCCTTGTAGTGACGGTGACCACTTAGAAGTGAAGAAACACAATTAATAAAACCGGTCAAGTACGAGTCGGACTAGCACACGCAGGGTTCCGTACCGTTTGTACCTACAAATAGATAATATAATAAACGTGGTCCAGTTCGATTCCGAGCATTTCGAGATGTTTTTTTATGGCAGGTTAAGTACTTTATTTTCATGTAATCGAATAGAGCAAAGTTTATAAATATGCGTAGGTTTATGGTATGGGCCCCCTGGGAATAAATTTATTTTCTTTTTTACTATTTTTCGCGATACGATACTTGAATGGCACGTACTTTTTGAAAAATGAATTTTTCAAGTGTCTATCTGTAACGGTTTAAAAGACAGAGCGCTGAAAGAAAGACGTATAAAAACAAATACAATTAATGGTATGGGGAACCAAACCTTTGACATTTTTATTATTTATTTATATAATAAAGAAAAGTTACAGCTAATAACAAAAAACTTTTTTTTAACTTACACTTTAAGTGTATGAAATCATAAAGACAAGTTTTCACAAATGATAAGATAATAATATAATTACTAATTTACAATGATAGCGGCCACAGTAACACGGATTGTGTGAAAATTTCAGATCCATCTAGCCAGGTCAGTCAGACAGACAGACAGACAATGGAGGCATATCAAAAGGATTCCGTTTTTCACCCTTTGGTACGGCACCCTAAAAACGAGAAAAACTCAACTCGTTAATTTTATCGTTTAAGCGCCAAGCGAATATGCAAATTTTAATTATTTAGCATTTATTTTATGTACAGTTGCAGCATTTATTTAACTAAAATAAATTCAACAGTTTGTTGTTTATTTATTCAAAGTAAACATAAAGCGAAGCGAAATTGAAACTGAAACAGTCGTTGCTTGATTGACTGACGATAATTACTGTTTGGAAGCCATGTTGTGCCCCAGCTCTCCATACAAAGTTTCAGTGTCAAGTTAAGTGCTTTAAACATTGATGAAGAAGTAAGATATGTGACCTCCATAGAATTCAGTGCTAAAAAATGGGCACATGAACAAATGAACATGGCGTTAAAACAACGAACCAATTGCGACGTTTTAAAGTCTTCACTTCGCGCGGGCTTATAATATTCCCAGATGTCCCACTGCTGGGGACGGGTCTCCCCAACAGACGCAGCTTCGGGAGGTCTAGAGCATACTCCACCACGCTGCTCCAATGCGGATTGATGGAGGGGTTAGTGGCCAACAGTGTCGAATGTTCTCAAGCCACCCGAAGGTCTTCGACAAGGCTTAACGACTGTTTCCACCATTGTAAACAACCGGGACCGACGGCTTTACGTGCCCTCCGAAGCACGATAGCGTCCATGAAATTTTGCCGCTAGCGGTCACCCATTCACAAACCGATCGCGCCCGTCGTTGCTTAACTCTTTCGATCACATTGAATCGACGCGAGCCATTGGGCTATGGACGCTACACGCTTATAATATATCTGCTTCTTTTTTGCTCATGTAATGTTCGATCATAGAAGACCTAGTGATATGTTTCCACAAGTTTTCGATTAGGTTCGGTATATTGTGCGTGGCTTCAATAAGCCAAGTCAAAAGCCGATATCTCGTGTGACAGATTTCGTTACATCCAGCGAGGCGTGTTCGGGAAGCTGGATTGAATTTTAATATAATAGCGAAGCTCGCGAGGCGGAACAACGACCGCATGACGCTAACTGGAAACAATGGCACAGGTTACATTCCAAATATCAGCAAAAGCAGTAATCTACGGCGCCAACGATAAGGGAGTAGTAACATTGACTCTTTTTGTCCTTCTGTGGTAGTAATAAGACTCACAAAATATTGCATTAATTTTCTACTGTCTTGTGTGTTTTCTACGGTGTATAATAAGTAATTAATTAAATAAATAAGTAAGATATACGTAAGATGAAAAGGACAAGGACAGACTACATAGGGGAGCATGGGGATCTAAGTTTGAATATATAAAATAAAAACAGCCTTACGGAGGCTTGGTTATGAAATAACCCCGATTCATGGGTTCCCTATTTGGTGAATCTGTAAAGGTCTTTAAGACCTAGGTCTCATAGGACCCACAGCAAAAGTCCGTTTCAAAAATTAAAAGATTCAGGGGTTCCTAATTGGGTTACATTAGCATTATACTTGTATCTCTTTTCTTTAAGTAGTCTACCTAGACTTTCGGTAAGCGTGTCTAATCACCTCATAGCGAAATAAATTATTTGACTTTGACTTTGACATGTCATGGTACAGCATTTATTTACTAAATAATGAAAAAATATGCAACACAATGTTAATTTCGTTGCAAACTGGTTGCGCTCTATTGTGTGTATGACACGTTTTGTGGACGACGTTCTACCTACAATAATATTTTGGTTCAACCACAGACACAAAAGTACAGGATCCAAAATGGTGAACTTAATAAATAAAGCATTCACAACCAGCTAACCAACCAGCACGTTGCAGCCCGAACAACACCACAATCACGAAAAGCGGTTTTAAATTTATTATAGAGAGAGCGTAACTGAAAAAAACAGATCGAGTGCTTCTTCGTTGAGTAGATAGGTAGGTATACCTGTAGTTGATGAACTCATTGATCACTTTATTCCCTGACACAGCAATAACTTTTGAAAAATATGTATTTGCCAAATATATTGCGATCACGCTGAGCTCCGCCAATCCCTAGAGAACTACTGTGACTACCATAGAGTGAGGACCAAAGTCCGCGCTGTAACTATTTAGTAATCTGTGACTGCAGCTCGAACTGATTATTTTTGTGTAAAATTTAGGAAAACGTCCTCTCGTAGCGCAGTCCTCTGTTTCTACCTCGAAACTGGACTGATTTCAAAATTTCTTTCGTTCGTAAGTACCTACATGGATTCGTATTGGAATAAGGTCTAAGCTATGCCTGTATGTTTCTCTTTTGTTATATGTTAATAATAACCAGTTTGCTGGGTGTCTGAAATTATCAATAAAATTGGGCAATTTTGGTGATTTTAAAACCTTCTTTCTCTTCTATTAATCAAATAATGAAAAAAAATCAAAACGTACAGTCTAGACGGAGGTATGTATTATATTGTATGGTAATTTTACTTTTTCTCTAGCTTTTATTATCCTCAGGGGAAACAGGGGACTACGTGTGTAAGGAAAAAATGTCGCCCAATTTATCAATTCATTCGTGCCAAGCGCCAGGTAGCCAGCGACCTAGATCCGTGTCGGTTCACCGGTATTCAATAACGTTAAGTTTTGAAACAAGCGAATTTTTTGCATTCCATCTGAAATTCGCTGCACGCCTTCGCTCCGCGATACTGCATCCGTTTTTTTTGCAAAAAGAATCAATACGAGATCTAATAAAGCGACTTCAGCGTTGAAAGTCACGGCATTAGGTTTTATTTATCCATGAGAGTACATGTAACGACTTAATAACGGACCAATGCCCCCCCCGCGCGTTTTATGTTATCTGTTGGTTTTTTAATTTTAAACTTAACTAGTGGACGCCCGCAGCTTCGCTCGCATAGCATTAAACCCATTAACGACGTCTGCCCGCTTTCGGGTTGTCTATTTGACTTCAAAAACAGCAAAGTTTCATACTAACTGCACCCCCGTTTCATCCCCTTAGGGGGTGAATTTTCAAAAATCCTTTCTTAGCGGATGCCTACGTCATAACATCTACCTGCATGCCAAATTTCAGCCCGATCCGTCCAGTGGTTTGGGCTGTGCGTTGATAGATCACTATGGCTAATTTATGACTATTATTCTCAGATTATGGAAAAAAGCGGTTATTACGAGTCCTACCTATCAATGTGGGATATTGTATACTTATGTATTGTAAAATAAAATTTTAGGTACCTATGATTGAAATGGAAGAATGATTCAATTTTTCAGTTTTGCCGTGTCACAAGATTGAATATCATGGTGTCTATGGTTGGTCCTTATTAGGTACTCCGTCAAATTCAGCAACTTACACATACAGAAAGACAGATAAACAGACCCCTAAATATCCCTTTTACGCGTGAAGTAAGAAAAATCGTATATTTCATACAACTTTAACCTCCGTAAAAACCTCTTAGCGATTCTCTCAACCTCTTAATTTTCCCTAACTCCTTT
The DNA here is from genome assembly GCA_944567765.1 of Carterocephalus palaemon. Classification (NCBI taxonomy): domain Eukaryota; kingdom Metazoa; phylum Arthropoda; class Insecta; order Lepidoptera; family Hesperiidae; genus Carterocephalus; species Carterocephalus palaemon. The sequence goes on from OX155664.1 coordinate 5,825,345, forward strand.
CATAATGTACATTGATGCCTACATTGTGAAAATAATCTATTGTAAAAAATTTATAATTCTAGCGTGTGCTTGTCTCTTACTTGGTTCATATTGTCGCTAGTGCCGCTATAAACTGCCGGTTGAGATTTATTAAGTAAAATTTTGCTCAGTTAAAGACCGCCGCGCTAGAAGTATTTCATTTCATTCCCCATTTGTGACGTAACCAGGCATATTTTCCACGGTAAGCGGTTGAATCCGGGCATGGGTCGTGGTCCACCTGATTAGTCCACCTGGGTGGACCACGGGCAAAAAAAAGTGCCCGTGGTCCACCTTAGTCCACCTGGGTGTACCACGGGCAATAAAAAGTGCCCGTGGTCCACCTTTATAATCCGTACTAATATAAATTGTGTGGTTTTATGAAAATGAGAATGAGAATGAAAATGAGAATGAAAATGAAAATGAGAATGAGAATGAAAATAAAATGAAAATGAAAATGAGAATAAAATGAAAATGAAAATCGATGAAAATGAAAATGAAAACGAATTTTAAAATTTAATGTTACATGAGTAACGCGACATGCGACAGACAAGCCAAAATTTTGAGAACGATTTAATAAAAGTTTCACTTTAAAAGGGTTGAAAAGGGGATGAAAGATGATGATTATTTATGATGATGATTTACCAATACGATCCAGAAACAAAGCGTCAGTCGATAGACGTTGTCCTGTACACACGTCTTTAATTCGAAAAAAATAATTGTGAATCTAAATCAAAGTCAAAGTCAAAGTCAAATAATTTATTTCGCTATGAGGTGATTAGACACGCTTAACGAAAGTCTAGGTACCTAACTAAAAACTACTTAAACTACTAACTGATCTATATAAGGCAAAGGATTAGCTATTGATTATTGAATGAATAGCTAATCCTACACAGGTGTCTAACTTCAATCTCGAATCCCCTTGAACACACACAAAAAATTTCATCAACATCGGTCCAGCCGTTTAGGTGGAGTTCAGTGACATACACACGTACAAGAATAGTCTCAATATTTTTTTTCTTTGAGAAGTTTTTAGCGAATAGTGGCGAAATAAATTATTTTACTTTGATTCAAATTTTATTTTAATAGTTTTATTTGGTATATTAATTAGTTTTTCCACTTTCATTTGTTCTTTTAGTATTATTTTTCAAAAGTAATTTTAGGTGGACCACGGCCCATATATTTTTTGATTTGTTTAACACTCTTTGTTTAGGTGGACCACGGGCAAAAAAAAGTGCCCGTGGTCCACCTTAGTCCACCTGGGTGTACCACGGGCAAAAAAAAGTGCCCGTGGTCCACCTTTATAATCCGTACTAATATAAATTGTGTGGTTTTATGAAAATGAGAATGAGAATGAAAATGAGAATGAAAATGAAAATGAGAATGAGAATGAAAATAAAATGAAAATGAAAATGAGAATAAAATGAAAATGAAAATCGATGAAAATGAAAATGAAAACGAATTTTAAAATTTAATGTTACATGAGTAACGCGACATGCGACAGACAAGCCAAAATTTTGAGAACGATTTAATAAAAGTTTCACTTTAAAAGGGTTGAAAAGGGGATGAAAGATGATGATTATTTATGATGATGATTTACCAATACGATCCAGAAACAAAGCGTCAGTCGATAGACGTTGTCCTGTACACACGTCTTTAATTCGAAAAAAATAATTGTGAATCTAAATCAAAGTCAAAGTCAAAGTCAAATAATTTATTTCGCTATGAGGTGATTAGACACGCTTAACGAAAGTCTAGGTACTTAACTAAAAACTACTTAAACTACTAACTGATCTATATAAGGCAAAGGATTAGCTATTGATTATTGAATGAATAGCTAATCCTACACAGGTGTCTAACTTCAATCTCGAATCCCCTTGAACACACACAAAAAATTTCATCAACATCGGTCCAGCCGTTTAGGTGGAGTTCAGTGACATACACACGTACAAGAATAGTCTCAATTTTTTTTTTCTTTGAGAAGTTTTTAGCGAATAGTGGCGAAATAAATTATTTTACTTTGATTCAAATTTTATTTTAATAGTTTTATTTGGTATATTAATTAGTTTTTCCACTTTCATTTGTTCTTTTAGTTTTATTTTTCAAAAGTAATTTTAGGTGGACCACGGCCCATATATTTTTTGATTTGTTTAACACTCTTTGTTTAGGTGGACCACGGGCAAAAAAAAGTGCCCGTGGTCCACCTTAGTCCACCTGGGTGTACCACGGGCAAAAAAAAGTGCCCGTGGTCCACCTTTATAATCCGTACTAATATAAATTGTGTGGTTTTATGAAAATGAGAATGAGAATGAAAATGAGAATGAAAATGAAAATGAGAATGAGAATGAAAATAAAATGAAAATGAAAATGAGAATAAAATGAAAATGAAAATCGATGAAAATGAAAATGAAAACGAATTTTAAAATTTAATGTTACATGAGTAACGCGACATGCGACAGACAAGCCAAAATTTTGAGAACGATTTAATAAAAGTTTCACTTTAAAAGGGTTGAAAAGGGGATGAAAGATGATGATTATTTATGATGATGATTTACCAATACGATCCAGAAACAAAGCGTCAGTCGATAGACGTTGTCCTGTACACACGTCTTTAATTCGAAAAAAATAATTGTGAATCTAAATCAAAGTCAAAGTCAAAGTCAAATAATTTATTTCGCTATGAGGTGATTAGACACGCTTAACGAAAGTCTAGGTACCTAACTAAAAACTACTTAAACTACTAACTGATCTATATAAGGCAAAGGATTAGCTATTGATTATTGAATGAATAGCTAATCCTACACAGGTGTCTAACTTCAATCTCGAATCCCCTTGAACACACACAAAAAATTTCATCAACATCGGTCCAGCCGTTTAGGTGGAGTTCAGTGACATACACACGTACAAGAATAGTCTCAATATTTTTTTTCTTTGAGAAGTTTTTAGCGAATAGTGGCGAAATAAATTATTTTACTTTGATTCAAATTTTATTTTAATAGTTTTATTTGGTATATTAATTAGTTTTTCCACTTTCATTTGTTCTTTTAGTATTATTTTTCAAAAGTAATTTTAGGTGGACCACGGCCCATATATTTTTTGATTTGTTTAACACTCTTTGTTTAGGTGGACCACGGGCAAAAAAAAGTGCCCGTGGTCCACCCAGGTGGACTTATCAGGTGGACCACGACCCATGCCCGGACTATGATACGATATTCCATTATGGAATGCTTGTCCTATCTTCCGGCTTCATCATCAGACCTTGAAACCTAATCGTGGTCAAAGTTCATTACAAGACCTTACCAAATAGCTTGGAACCAATATATTGGAACCAATTAGCTTTCATATAAAACCTATTTGGTTCCCTATAGGCTCTACCACCTATAGAATACCGTTTACAAGTATTCAGTATATATTACGCAGTATCGAGCAAAGCTCTGCCTCGAGTGCTAGGTGCACAGAATATACACCAAGCTACGAGTAGGTGCTCCGTCATAAATATCATATCAAGTCATAAACGACACAAGAGATAGTTATACATTTTTACAAAGTTTACATTTTATTATTTGCAAGAAACATGTTCACTCTCTAAGCTTCGTTTAGTAAAAATGTTATTTTCGGTAAATCTCGCTTCTTTTCAATCTCATAAGACCTGTAACGGTATTTATTTCTAACATGCAAAGTCACTTTACTATGAAGGAGATCACAGTGTGTAAAGTTGAAGGGTATTAAACGTTGAACAATAGTGGAATAATTTTGATATGCTTCCCCAAGCAATGGCGTGATCCCGTGATCCCGTGATGGCGTGATCCCGTGATCCCGTGATTCCGTGATCCCATGACGTGTTTCGCTCGAGGGCGCGACCCAGTTAACGCCATCGATCAGCCTTTAAACAGCAAACGATAAAAATATAAAGGTGTTTGCCGCGGGCTCACACCGCAACTTTGCCTTATCTAAATGCCTTGATTTGCCTACCTAGTGAGAGCTAAACGGTTAAAGCTCGCTACGAGATATTTGACAGAAATTCCATATCCAACATCGGCGAAAAAATGTCAGGTCGACTAGAACTAAGCCTACTTAGACTAAAGACAGTTCTTAAGTATTTAAAGACCTAATTAAACCCTTTTAAATCATAAACATAACTTAACGTAACATCTCGCCGTTATTTCCCGGAAGTAGTAGGCAGAGGTCTATAGTAAGTACACCCATTTTTCATTAGCCTTTTGCAATATTTGCCGCGCCGCGCCATCACAGGGGCCATGCAGACTGCGAGCTAATACTGGGCTACTGACAAATACTGAGCTTCCTAATGTACTTAGACTTACCATAAAATTACCTACGGAATCAAATAAGTAAGTATGATATATCCTTAGATTATTAATATCGTATAAAAAGGCACTATTCCAACCATGGATTCCAACGTCTAATTACCCGAATTGAAATAACTTTGGCGGGAAATTAACATCGTTATTCAATAAATGTTTCGTCGAGAGACAACACGACTAAGCTCTTTAACGCCTGAATAGACTATGCGATTCAACCGGGCATGGGTCGTGGTCCACCTGATAAGTCCACCTGGGTGGACCACGGGCACTTTTTTTTGCCCGTGGTCCACCTAAACAAAGAGTGTTAAACAAATCAAAAAATATATGGGCCGTGGTCCACCTAAAATTACTTTTGAAAAATAATACTAAAAGAACAAATGAAAGTGGAAAAACTAATTAATATACCAAATAAAACTATTAAAATAAAATTTGAATCAAAGTAAAATAATTTATTTCGCCACTATTCGCTAAAAACTTCTCAAAGAAAAAAAATATTGAGACTATTCTTGTACGTGTGTATGTCACTGAACTCCACCTAAACGGCTGGACCGATGTTGATGAAATTTTTTGTGTGTGTTCAAGGGGATTCGAGATTGAAGTTAGACACCTGTGTAGGATTAGCTATTCATTCAATAATCAATAGCTAATCCTTTGCCTTATATAGATCAGTTAGTAGTTTAAGTAGTTTTTAGTTAGGTACCTAGACTTTCGTTAAGCGTGTCTAATCACCTCATAGCGAAATAAATTATTTGACTTTGACTTTGACTTTGATTTAGATTCACAATTATTTTTTTCGAATTAAAGACGTGTGTACAGGACAACGTCTATCGACTGACGCTTTGTTTCTGGATCGTATTGGTAAATCATCATCATAAATAATCATCATCTTTCATCCCCTTTTCAACCCTTTTAAAGTGAAACTTTTATTAAATCGTTCTCAAAATTTTGGCTTGTCTGTCGCATGTCGCGTTACTCATGTAACATTAAATTTTAAAATTCGTTTTCATTTTCATTTTCATCGATTTTCATTTTCATTTTATTCTCATTTTCATTTTCATTTTATTTTCATTCTCATTCTCATTTTCATTTTCATTCTCATTTTCATTCTCATTCTCATTTTCATAAAACCACACAATTTATATTAGTACGGATTATAAAGGTGGACCACGGGCACTTTTTTTTGCCCGTGGTACACCCAGGTGGACTAAGGTGGACCACGGGCACTTTTTTTTGCCCGTGGTCCACCCAGGTGGACTAATCAGGTGGACCACGACCCATGCCCGTCATAGTCGTGTTTGCACTTGTGGTAAAGTCTTGTAATGCACTTTGACCACGATTAGGTTTCAAGGTCTCATGACTTCTTTTTTAGTTGGATTTTTTATAAAAGCGTGTTTTTTTAGTTTTTTTAAACTATTAATTTATTATTATTTTTTATTGTGTACGTGCGAGAAATGTGCATAATGTCGAAATAAAGCTATGTCTATGTAAATGGCGCTTTGTTCTAAATCTAAGCGAATCTCAGCAATGAGACCTTTATGATACAGAAAAAAATTATAACACAGAATATGACAGAACTGATGTAAAGATTAAGTTGACGTCATTATAATAATAGTTGTTCTATAATGATCTATATATTAATGTTTGTGATGTGAACGTTTAATACAAAATTCACATAATATTAGTACAAAATGATTGATGATGGTAAGGAGACTGATACGAGCTTAATAATAATGATTATTGTAAGTTTTATTTCTATAATAAATGTAATAAGTGTAATATAATGTGATAGGGTAGAATAACGAATTTTTTAAATTAGTATAGTCTAAATTAAATCTGTTTTCTTGATAATGTATAAAAATTTAAATGCCTTTTAGGTTAAGTAATAAGTTATGTAATAAATAACGTACCTGACTCATTGCAAATAAAGAAATAAATAAATAACCAAACATGCCGTCTGCGCACCGCGCGCCGCCATGCGCAATTTCTTCTAGACGATCCTTCTATTTTAACCGTATTCAGCGGCGTATGTGTATTTTCATCCAAATAAATTATATTTATTCCATTCTATTGTAAATGGTTGTGGCTGTTTTAACTCAAAGTATTCCATACTTACTAGTACGTAAAGAACACAGCAGCATAGCTATAGTCTACAATATTCCATTTGCAAGCAGCGAGCTGTCAGTCAGCCTCTTTCCGGTTCAGGCAACCTATTTTGCATGTAAACGCCGCGATGAACGTTTGAGAGGCTTGAGCGACGCGCCAGATGGTAGTTTTTAGGAAACGATTTACTTGCTTATATATAACCAAAGATAATATATAATACGTTTTAAAAATGAAGCTTAAAACGTTGAAAATAAACGTGAATCGTGAAAATATAAACGTAAATTAATTATTCATCATCATCATCATCAGCCTTTAGAGGTCCACTGCTGGACATCATCATCTAACCCTTTCTTTGTCCCACTATTGGGCGCGGCTCTCCTCTCAGAGTGGGAGGGATTAGTCCACCACGCTGGCCAAGTGCGGATTGGCAGACTTCACATGCCTTCGAGAACATTATGATGAACTATCAGGCATGCAGGTTTCCTCACGATGTGTCCTTCACCGTTTTAGCAAGTGACATTTAATTTCTTAAATCGCACATAACTTAGAAAAGTCATTGGTGGGTGCCGCTGGGGTTTGAACCCGGACTGCTCGAGTGAGAGGCGAGTTCGATAGCCACTGAGCTGTCATCGCTGATAGATAAACACTGCCTGGACATAGGCCTCTCCTAAACGACGCAACTCTGCCCGGTCCTGTGTGGCCTGTGCCTACTGAATCCAGCGGTTTCCCGCTGCCTTCTTCATTAACGGTTACTTATAGTATATAAGGTTTAAGGTACAAACATTCTAGGAAATAATTTGGGACAAAATATATCAATATTAAAAAAATGTTAATTGTTCTGCGTTTCACATTTAAAAACATTTTAAACGTTCATTATCGTCAAGAATAGGAAACTACCATTTGAAATGAATTTCTTTGTTCTGTATTCCCTTTGTTTACACTTTGGAAATCTAATTCTGGATCAGAATAAAGAAAATTTTATTCGCAAATGGTGCGTCGCTGTACCTACTGTCAGTCTGTCAACCTACGCTGCGAATGCTTTATGTATTGCGCACTGAATCAGTTCAAAAAAGCACTAGATATTTATTATAAAGTTATTTATAATGTACTTACATAGCATGAAAGTCGAGAGTCGTAGAGACAACGTACCGTCGGGGTGCTCCGTTTGGGAGCTAAGCAAGTGTTGGTTGTTAGTGTTGTTGGTGCATACTGTATTTTTTTTTATGGATACAAGATAGCAAACGAGCATGCAGCACCACCCACCGCCGCTGACAACTGTGACTGACTTTGAACAAGTCCAATTAGTAGAGAGAGTTAATTAGAACTTTAGTTGGTCAGTTCGTTAGTAGGTATGAGGACTGACTGTTAGTGATAGTTAGTCCTATTAGTTTGTGTTAGTAATAGTCCAGTTAGTACTTGTTAGTAGGAGTCTCGTTCTAAGTCAGTCACGGATGTGTTGCTACCCTTGAGGACTAAGATGGTCGCCTCTAAAGAAGTGTAACCGGGAACCACACCTTTCCAACCGGACCATAATTGCTTTAAAAACAATTATTACACGGCAGAAATGGTACTAGGTACCGTGGCGGGCGGTGGTACTGCCCCGGGTTGTATGCACGTACAACCCGGGGCTTTCTTATGTGGGAGATGCTATGCATGAAAGTATTCACCATCATACGAGTATATGCTTTGCTCGCGGGTTGTTGCAAACATTAAAACTTTATAACAGTTCATTTCTCAAAGTAAGGCCTGATATGATTTACCGTGTATAGTTATGACATTATCATACATTCCTTCTTTCTACACGCCAATTTTTCCTAACGGTTAAACGATTGAGACACATACGAGTAGCTAAACACATATTATATAATTGTAAGTATAGTAGGTAAATAGATACTTTTACTACGAGGCGAATACTAAGGATTTAAACTTAATCTAAATCTGATTTTCATACGTTTCGCTGTTTATTCCAAAATGCAAAGCAACAATTTGTACCCTAGAATTTCCCAACCGTTCCATTGAGCGACATCCTTCCACCCTTAAATTCTCTTTAAGCTGGAATAAACTGCGCGACGTCGGCGAAATATAAATTAGTTGAGCCAACTCCGGTCCGATTTAGCAGGGGCCTCACCTGAATTTCAGTTTGATTGTGATAGTTTTAATTCATTTTCACGGTTGTCACGTCCGCCCTGATTTTAGCTGACGGTTTTCGTGGGCAGAACTGAAATTTGAGCATTACTCATCATTTTGCGCAACCAAGTTGAAACTGTTTTGAATTTATTTATTTATGTTTCTTATATTCACTTTATTAAATGGTTAAAGAACCAACAACGGTGTCGGTTAATAGTAAATTAGAATAGAAATAAGAATAAAACAAAAACTCAAAACAGGGCTGCACTGAAAATCAGCGTCATGATTCATTAGGATCATGGCAAATGCTGAGTGCAGTCCTATTTTGCTTTTGTACTTAAATTATAGGTAATATGAACTATATTTTTTTGTATTAATTTTTGTGTGTGCAAGCAAAATAAATACTTATTCTATTCTATTCTATTCTATTCTATAAAAAGATATTTCAGTGTTTGTTTAACTCTACCGCTCTAATATACAAATTATATATAAATAAATGAAATTTAATGTTTTAATTAAAAAAAAATACATTCTGCTTACCTTCTGCTATATTTTGCTAATATCTGATACAGAATACTTATTAGAATGTGCTAATACTAAATTGGTCTCGTAAGCAGACAGGGTCACCTCTTTCGCTTGTTATATTTTTGTTACGTACACTGAAATGAAAATGTATTACAACACAATCACAGACACATTTTTCACTTTTCTTCACAAAACATCATTATTAAGCTTTGAGCATACTTATGTAAAGCCTAAGTCTTAGTTTAGTGCAACAACAAGTATAAAGAGCAGAGTCCACGAGTGTTGCTCAACGGACTATAGGGTTGCTCTAATTGTTAATTGTGACGGTGACCGCCCAGTTGCTATCGAACTCGCCTCTCACTCGAGCGGTCCGGGTTCAAACCCCAGTGGCACGCACCAATGACTTTTCTAAGTTATGTGCGATTTAAGAAATTAAATGTCATTTGCTATAAAGGAAGGACATATCGTGAGGAAACCTGCATGCCTGAGAGTTCATCATAACGTTCTCGAAGGTATGCGAAGTCTGCCAATACGCACTTGGCCAGCGTGGTGGACTAAGGCCTAATCACTCCCATTCTGAGAGGAGACCCAAGCCCAACAGTGGGACAAAGAAAAGGTTGTGATGATGATGAATTGTTAAAAGTACATAGTGGTAGTTTAGGTATATAGGCTATGCCTGAGCCACTATTTACACTATTTAGTAATCTGTGGTATGAACACCACCCAAGCAGGTAAAATTTTTAACATGTAATAATTGTTGACAAGGTGTGGACAAAAATTAATTCGATTTCCGTTTGTTACGAGACTCTTACGAGTCCATCACAGTTGTCATGAGCGACAACGGATAGGCGACGTTGCATATTCGTTTGCTATCATATATTCATAAATAAGTATTAGCTCAACTACATAAGATAATGTCGTTTCGTCGCCTGGTAGGCGTTATACATACTGAAATTTTGTATCATTTTTTCAAGAAAAATCCAATGCGACAAAAAACTACACTCAAACAATCAAATAGTGATGTATATTTTACAATAATATCCTGAATAGAAAATCTTAATCTTAATATAAATATTTCTTGTGTACGTGCATGACAGTGAACTCTGATATAGATAGAGATAGATATAGACTCTGAAAATAGATGTTGATGAAGTTTTTTGTGTGTGTTCAAGGGGATTCGAGAATCGTTTTGATTCACAATTTGCTCCACTGGAAAATGTTTTTTAAACACGATTTTAGTCATTGATATATATGTTACCACTAGATTAGTAATCACCGCGCCAAAGCGTTGTCACTGGAATTATGGCCACGGTCTTAATCGTACCTAACGTCAGTTCAGTACTCTGTGTGACGCCGGCCGAGTTGAACTGACAGAAAATATTTTCAAAATGGGCAAATGCACAGTGAAAAAGTGCGATTCAAGATCACAAAAACTTAATAAGTCCACTAAAATTACTTTCCACACGTAATTTTATTGTTTCTGTGTTTACATCAACGTAAAAACGCAATAAAATAAATAAATTGTACGATTTTGAAATATAGGTTCAGTGTGACCACTAAAAACTCAATTTTAGATCCCCACAATTCTGGGAGAATTTTAAATTATGGAATAAGTGAATATATTTTTTTTTAATAATAAAACGTTGCAGTGTACCTAAAGATGCAACACGCCGTGATAAGTGGGTGGAAATAATTCGATTATTGAGAAAAGAGACAGACTGGCTACTTACAAAATATTAAAAGAATTTGCGATACACCCGGGAGATCACATATCCTCAATACTAGTTGATCATTCCCTTTTATTAGTAAACTAGTGGACGCCCGCAGCTTCGCTCGCGTGGAATTAGACATAACAATAGTTTCGTTTACACCTAAGTTACCACCCTCTTCAAAGACACTATCGATCGAATTTTGTCCTTCGAACTTCATTTTTGTGGAAATCACCGAGATGAAAAGTACCTACATATCCTACATTTTAATTAATTAATTCAACTGTAAACATTTGTTGCTAATATGAAGCAATTCATCAATTCTATTCATCTTTTAAGTAATATATCTAAGACTACGCTGCGCGGCGCCACCCACACCGTATTATTTTATTATTGCATTATTTTCTTTAGATTGACATTTTAAATTCGTTATATCTTTTTATTCGTTATTCGGATTTTAATAATTTAATAAGTATTTAACAGGTATTGAAACGGTCTTTAATATAATAATATTTAATGGGATATGGATTAATTAAAAGTTATGAATAATAATGGTTTGATTATTGTCGGCACTGTTATCAACTTTTATTAAAATGTAAAAAAGTAGTTATAGTGGCATAACTACAGTAGTTGGACATATGGTATCGCGACTTTTTGTAAATAATGATGTGATCTGCAAAGTCGTAGTACATTATTTTATTCTATCATCAATAGTTTTCGCAGCGCACGCGATGTAAAGAATATTTTAGGTAATTTTCACACCTTGGGTAATATTATTGCATTTTTATTAAGGATCCCTATTTTTTTTTTAATGTAATATAGCCTATGGTACTCAGTGAAGGTGCAGCTTTTTAATGGTGAAAGAATTTTCGAAATCGGTCCAGCAGTTTTTGTGTGAAAACATTACAAACATACATTCAAAAACACAAATGTATAATATTATTATATAGCCTCTGTCAGAACGTGAAGATGCAGCTTTCTAATGGTGAAAGATTTTTTAAAATCAGCCCAGTAGTTTTTGTGTTTTAACATTACAAACAAATGTTTCCTCTTTATAATATTAGTATAACATAGATTCCATAATTTACAAATATTTTAAAATAAGATTGTATTACGAAAGCAAATTATTTACTCAAACTTACAAAAAAGGGTCTAAAAGGCAATTGTATACAAAACATATGTTATAAAGCGGAGTATGATTTCATTAATTTCAGATCATCAAAATTCTATTTACATATGTAATTCAAATATTTTAAAGTTAATTTAATTTAGTATTAAAACTTTTCTATGGCTTAAAAAAATTGGGTAAAACTTCGCGTGGGTAGGCAACCCTGTCGCGCCGATTCCCGTAATTGCATGTTAATATTGCGATCTTTGTCTAATCTACGCGACGGTATTGTTATTGTGACTTGTGTAAGTGAGACAGATATATGTTTACATTCAAATGTTTAGTGATTTCAAAGCTACGTCGTCGCGTTTAAAAAGTGGTTACGCTATATTTGAGGCATTCTGATGAGGTTTGCTTCTCTAGTATATTTAACTCAATGATTTTAGTAGTATTTTTACCCGTCGTTCATTGACGTGAGGCGTCGCGTTACTTACACATTTCATATGGCAGAACAACGTTTGCGGGGTAAGCTGCTTAGTATAAATTATATAAATCTAGGATATAAAATTATGATGATAGAAATAATGAATGTTATATAGTTAAACCTAATGAAATACTCACGCGTGGACGGCAACGCTAGGGATGCAGTGGTTTGAATAATCTAGGCTTATATAAAGCTTTCTTGTACCGTCTGCTGTCTAGGGGTTTTGTGTTTTAAACTAGTTACAACTACTTTGCCCAGTAAATGTGCGCGAAGCATTTATAACGTTGCTTTTAGATAAACACCTCGACATTCTTCATCCCGGGAGTGTGGTTAATCTGGTTAATATTTTAGAAACAATGCAGCGAGCTCAAAAGCTTTGTTAAGTTCAAAGACAATTTAACACATTATGCAGTTCTTATTTATTAAACAACAAAAAACTATTCGTGAGTATATTTTTATACTAGTTTTATTGCGTGTACATAATATGTATTTATGAATATGTACCTACTGAATTTTTTCCTACTTGTTCAGCTAAGTGACATGACAGTACAGTGACAGTAAACATGATACGGATACGACTTGTTACCTCGTGGTAACAAGTGTGTTCCGTGTCCGAATATAATTTTTGTTCGCAATGGTTCGTCTTCTTACTTAGACAGTATTTAATCGTTGGTAAATAAACAATAATAGGAAAAAAATACTACATTAGTTAAACCAGGGATTAAGTTAAACCAGGACTCAGTTAAACCGTTGAACAAGGGCGTGTCGGACTATTAGGCCGTTGATATGTAGGTACCTATAATGTCAATTTCTCTTCCCTTCATAGTTAAAATTGACTTTAATTCAAACCAATCGCGTGGTTTTAATCACAATAAGTTTACTGACGCAAACATTCACTCACTCATCCATTCAATTGAAAATCGAGATCAATTCTTGTTTAATAAACCACAAGAATTTATCTCGATTTGCAATTTACGCGCCATAATATTGCGAGTAAATAAAAAAGGGCTCGTAATTAAATTAATGGAATTTAAGTTATGTGATCATCTGCCGTAATCATAAACTATTTGTATATTGGATTCCTCCTGACTGCTTAGCTTTAAAGCTTAGGATAGCTTGGCTTAGCTTAGGATCCCTGCGAGTTTTAGAGTGGATCCCTGGACGAACAAATCCGTGATTCAGTTGAGCAGAAAATTATTGGTAAGTTAGTTAGGTAAGTAGACATACTTACATTTTTATGTACAAGATATCAAACGAGCATACACCACCAGCCATTCGCCGCTACTTAAGACAACATCTGTGATAAACTTTTAACAAAACTCAGGGAACTGTGCCTAAAAGCACAGCCTAATAAGTTTTTTTTTTCATACAGTCGACCATCGGACATGTCTACATGTATACAAGTGTCAGTGTTGCTTACTAAACTTATGTAGATACATAAAGCAGCACATTTAATAGGACTCAAGAGGACAAGACTCATTAATATTGAAAAAATAATGAATGTTTCGCGTTCACGCAGCACCCCCTTAACCAATTTGATAATCGACTCTTTAAGTACAGGTAGATGCGTATACGGAAAAGTAGGGACATCAAAAATATTCAAATGTACGGTCGGGTGATAAAGTACATTAAAGTTTGCAGATTTGTTTTGCTGACCCTACATTATTCGATCTTCATCGTCCGCAATGGAGCCAAACATCGTTTTATGGCACCATAAACAGTAAAGACATCATTCTAGCCATAACTCCAAATGGACCGGAATTATTACGTTGGTGCTGTATTTTTAGGGATCGGTTCTATAGAGCTCATTTATGTGTAACGGAACCTTCTAACGCTATTTTGTACGACCACAGACAACTATGCATATCATATTATAAATCTAAGTCCCCCGAGTCTATTCGTTGCTGTCGTCTAAAGTCTGCTCGTCCGGTGAAAGAAATTCATAAAATTTTCACCAGAAAGTTAAATGTAATTAAATATTTCTTTGTTTAGTTTTAGTTTAATTATTAATTATATTATAATTTTAGCATCATGTACATTTTGTAGGTATTCTAAATTTAATCTGACGAATGTGCTCGCATTTGAATCAGTTATGGGTATGATTATTAAATTTTTTGCGAAAAATTCTGTCGAAACCGGGGGGCGAGGCGCTGGTTTTAGATATATTAATTTGCATTTAATTATTTTTAGTTTTGAATGGCTTGATGGTCGGAAGTTCATTTGTACGTTCATAACGTTCATTGCTAACGTACGGAACCCTAATGAGCGTGCCATAGCCCAAGATTTATTTTTTCATTTCGCTGTCGTTTCCAATTTGTAATATGTATCAAATAACATTTTTATATCCTTGATCTGTTATTTAATTGTAGCTGCTTGGTTGGAAAACAAAATGTACGCGGGTGAATTGGTGATTTTCAAATTATAACAATGTTTACACATTTCTAATCTTTACCCATCAGCCTTTTGAAGTCCACTGTTGGACATAGGCCTGCCTTAATCGGTGTTAATCCTGTGCCTCCTGGTCCTGGCCTTATGAATCCAACGGTCCACCTAGTTGGAGGGCGGCCTTTCCTTTTCCCAAGTCGAGTAGGTACGAGTACATCATTCAAGCACTCAATGTGCACTCAAGGTGCATGGGTGGTGCTGCAAGGTTTCCTATCTTATATCCTTAAAAAAGAGGATACATTATTAATTATGTAATGTATATTTAGTACGTGGGTTGTTTCGATGGACCAAAATATACATTCCCCCGACCTAAATACATCATGTGTACATAGGGCACTAATATAAGTGATATTAGCAAAAGATTTTAGAGCGGCGAACCCCAGTAATTATTCAAGTCGAACCCTACTTTCTCTTGGAAACTGATATCATGTCACTCAGGACACGCGTCCGAATAAGGATTGACACACAGTAAGCTCTGAATCCGGTGGCTTATGAATGTAAAACTCACTCTTCAGAATACACGTGTACCATTTTACAGATTTTACGTAGCAGCGTATATAAGCAAGCAAGAAAAATATACATACGATAGAAAAATAACGTCCCATTTAGGGTAGGATTATGCACGTGACTCGAAAATGGAGAAAATATTTTTATTGCTAAAAACATACTTTTATTTTTGAAATTTATCATAATTTGAAATCATCAAAAAGTGGTTTTTGAAATCCCCTCGTAATTTTCCCTTTTACTCTTTTGTCACTATTTTCATTTTGTATTTTTTAGCGTTGCGTTTTATCTGTCCAAAAACGTGTATTTTTCCTACTACGCTCCGCCCTTAGCCAATCAATTTATGACATCGTCTTCGGACAATAAAGCGGTATTGAATTACTGTCTCAATCATGCCTCGCCCTCCCTCATCACACCAGGCTGGGCGTCAGGAGCTATAATGTTAATACGAGGGAATAAAGCTGAGTAACACGCTATGTATCGGTTTATTACCCAATCTTTCACTAAAGTGGATTATGCGCTGTATTAATTAGAGCGACGGGTTAGTAGTTGGTTAGATTGGCTGTGAGCTAAATAAAGATAGAACAATGAATGATGATTGATGAATACCTTCCCTCTCATAACCTCGGTAGTAAATTATTTTGTCTTTCTATTTCTAAATTCAACTCCTTTTCAACACTTCTTTACTGCAACTTATGAAGCATGTTTAAGCATTCAGTTTCAGAGCACCTAAAATTCGTTTAACTCTAGAAACTTTAAACTAAAAATGTATCTACTTCAGTAGTACGAATATAAAGTCCATGCGAAAGAGGTTTTTTAAAATGTCATACTCGTAACGAAAGGAAGCACAGGTGTAAAGGCGTGGGGTGGCACTACCTAACTATGCGAAACTTGGCGCTTTTATGAAGGGAAAAGCGTTTTTCCGGGTCCTGTGAATAAATTTTAAGCCAAAGTATGAAATAGGACTCCTTAATTATATACAAAAAGTAGACATTTTCGTACATAAATAAAAAATAGCTATTTTTTCTTCAAAATAATTCACAGTTACCGTGTACAGAACTATGGTAGGTATTATATATTTGAGTTTATAGGTATTTGTATTATGTATTTATACGTATTGTAATATGTTTAAATACATAGTACAATTGTATTGTTTTGTATTTGTATTATGTACAAATATATTTTATTTAAACAAATTTATAAAATAAAAATGTGTATATTTTTTTGTACCTATGTCTGTAATTTAGTTACTTAATTGTAATCTGTTTAAATAATTAAGTTTTTTTTAATTTTAATTTTTCCACCATCCGCAGCTTTTCCCCACTCAACCAGATTTTGACTGGTATAAAATGCCATCAGGCATTAAATCCGCCCATTGTACATATTTTTAGATAAATATAAATATAAATATAAATATAAATATAAATATAAATATAAATATAAATATAAATATAAATATAAATATAAATATAAATATAAATATAAATATAAATATAAATATAAATATAAATATAAATATAAATATAAATATAAATATAAATATAAATATAAATATAAATATAAATATAAATATAAATATAAATATAAATATAAATATAAATATAAATATAAATATAAATATAAATATAAATATAAATATAAATATAAATATAAATATAAATATAAATATAAATATAAATATAAATATAAATATAAATATAAATATAAATATAAATATAAATATAAATATAAATATAAATATAAATATAAATATAAATATAAATATAAATATAAATATAAATATAAATATAAATATAAATATAAATATAAATATAAATATAAATATAAATATAAATATAAATATAAATATAAATATAAATATAAATATAAATATAAATATAAATATAAATATAAATATAAATATAAATATAAATATAAATATAAATATAAATATAAATATAAATATAAATATAAATATAAATATAAATATAAATATAAATATAAATACAAATACAAATACAAGTACAAGTACAAGTACAAGTACAAGTACAAGTACAAGTACAAGTACAAGTACAAGTACAAGTACAAGTACAAGTACAAGTACAAGTACAAGTACAAGTACAAGTACAAGTACAAGTACAAGTACAAGTACAAGTACAAGTACAAGTACAAGTACAAGTACAAGTACAAGTACAAGTACAAGTACAAGTACAAGTACAAGTACAAGTACAAGTACAAGTACAAGTACATGTATATATAATAGATATACATATATATATATATAATAGTATAGAGGTGTCAATAAAGTTGTATAAATAAATATGTAAATATAAATAAATTAAACTGTCTGCGAACTAGGTATACATAAGCGTTTATTTACACTTAAACAATGTACCTACATAAATGTTTCCCTATATTGGGCAGCAACCGGTACTTCTGTCCTACCTACCTGCATGGGCCACATACATTGTAGCGTAACGTAGCGTCATCAGTTTACGCTACAGCGGTGCAACATCAATCAGTGCGCATAATTGCCCCAACCAAGCAGGTCCCACGTACTCGCAATATGTATATCAAATCTATAATCTGTCATATATAATTTCTCTATCATCTACCAGTCTATATATATAAAAGAAAGTCGTGTTAGTTACACCACTTATAACTCAAGAACGGCAGAACAGATTTGGCTGAAAATTGGTAGGGAGGTAGCTTAGAGCCAGGAGACGGACATAGGATACTTTTTATCCCGTTCGACAGCGTTCCCGTGTGACTTGACATGAAACGTCAGTCACTATAAAACGTGGTATAACAAAAAAGAATCAGACTCGGAATAACAAAACGCAAATGACAGCTATGTAATTGACGTATAATGACAGCTATGTAATCTACTATATAAAAATAAGTCGGGTTTTCCTTCCTGACGCTATAACTCCAGAACGCACGAACCGATTTCCACGGTTTTGCATTCGTTGGAAAGGTCTCGGGCTCGGTGAGGTTTATAGCAAAGAAAATTCAGGAAAAATTTCAACAGAAAAGCGGGAAAAATCTTTTTTCACATACAGCGCCATCTCTGATACATAGCATGTACTACAAACCAATATTTTAAGTAGATGGCGCCGGTGCGTGATAGGTAGTGGTAGGGGTAGATGTAGGGGTAGTAGTAGTGGTAGGGGTAGTGTTAGTGGTAGGTGTAGTGGTAGGGGTAGTGGTAGTGGTAGGGGTAGTGGTAGTGGTAATGGTAGGGGTAGGGGTAGTGGTAGAGGTAGGGGTAGTGGTAGGGGTAGTGGTAGGGGTAGTGGTAGGTG
The DNA here is from genome assembly GCA_944567765.1 of Carterocephalus palaemon. NCBI lineage: Eukaryota > Metazoa > Arthropoda > Insecta > Lepidoptera > Hesperiidae > Carterocephalus > Carterocephalus palaemon. The sequence continues at coordinate 5,843,971 of OX155664.1, forward strand.
TAGTGTTAGTGGTAGGGGTAGGGGTAGTGGTATTGGTAATGGTAGTGGTAGGGGTAGTGGTAGAGGTAGGGGTAGTGGTAGGAGTAGTGGTAGGGGTAGTGGTAGGGGTAGGGTTAGTGGTAGGGGTAGTGGTAGTAGTAGGTGTAGTGGTATTGGTAGTGGTAGTTGTAGTCCACATACTTACATTAAGTTCTCCCAAAATATTCAGTAAAAATTATTTATATGGCAAAACAACGTTTGCCGGGTCAGCTAGTTATCAATAAAATAGTCTCTGTCTTTACCCTCAAGGGTAGCAACACATCTGTGACTGACTTGGAACGAGACTCTTACTTACAATTACGAACTGGACTATTACTAACATCAACTAACAGGACTAACTATCACTAACGGTCCCTAGTCCTTATCCCCACTAACGATCTGACCAACTAATGTTCTAATTAACTCTCTCAGCTAACTGGACTAACCATCCCAGTCCCTGTTTGAGTCTTGATAAAAGTCAGTCACAGTTGTCATTGGTGGCAGCGGATGGATGGTGCTGCAAGCTCGTTTGAGATCTTATAATATCAAAAAAAAAGTCAGCTTGGAGCAGTAAAGCTCTTTGATTTGATGGTAATTTTGCTCAATCATTACCATCTTGCACCAAAGTACTCGTCAAAACGAATCAAACGAGCCCAAACTCGATGGGGTTGTGTCGTTTATCTACCACCTTCCGGTTCCATCATCATATCAGCTCCAAGTCATAATAATTTTGCATTGTCATCCAATCTACACATGTGTGCAAAATTTTTGCTCAATCGGTAACCGGGAAGTGGATCAAAGGAGATGTTTCAGGGATGTATGGAGCTCCGGCCACGTCTATGTACACCATACTAAAAAATGGAGAAACACAATTAAAACAGTTTTCAATTATCCAATTACTTTAAATTGGCTTAGTTTGGATGTAAAGCACAAAAATGTACACTTGAAATTGCAACACAAAACACTAATCCGTCATGGCGGTAAGCTATCGTGTTGACAGATTTGATTGAAGTTTGACATTTGCATGACGTTTATTTGTCATAATTGTCTATGATTCAAATGGATTGTATGTAACACTGAGAACGAGTACATACCTATTTTATTTTTCCCTATAAAGATTTTTATATTATTTAAGTTTTTATATAAGTACAGAATATTCAATCGTCGGAATATTAACTAAGTGAGCTAAGTTAGCTAATTACCAATGTAATTAGCGATGTTTTGATTCAACTATCAAATACACAGCTGATATGTTTTTACTTAAGTAAACAAAAATCCAAAAAACGAAAGCCAGGTTGTTAAAAATAACTCAAGAAATTCAAACGAACGGAACATCAAACCACGATCGGCAACGAAAGCAATTGAAGTACGTAGTATCCCTTATTAGTTTGTGAATTGAAGTGACACTAAACGGATCACGATCTATGATCAATGGTCGATCTATGGTTTACTGACTTTTTTTACCACAGAGTAACCTAAATTGGCGGGACGCCATGTTGAAACTCGATAAAAATAATTGATAAGTATAAAATTATTACAAGAAAAGTATGCATTTAAGCAATTTATCTGTATTTTTCCCAAATTTCACGGATTTTTCTCGATTTTTCGAGGTACTGTACATATACTGGGCCGGATTTGAAACATCTCCTTTAACTTGCAAGATTTGATTACCGACAAACAGGTGAAACTAAATAAATGCTTGTAAAACACTATTTAACGAGTACTTTCCCGAACCGGGGATCGAACCCGTCCTGGGGCTTCGTAGTCGAGCTTGCCACCTGGACCAATAGAGGCAGTATTTAAATTAATGTTTCGAATATATATTTGACATAGAAAAATGATAATTGACGGTCTTCACTATAGCTGAATGACACGGTTACTAGTCAAAGGCCGGATCTATTGATGCTATTAATTGAGTTAAATTACATGGCACATTGCTTAATTGGTATGCTCCATGTAACATTAATTAGGGATGTGGCTTAGAATAATTACATAATGTGGACTCTCATCGAGCGCATTCGCCTATTTTTTATCTCACTCGTACATAGGCTATCTACGAAAATCCCTAATGCGTCTAAAACATTTTCGTTGTCCTGCCCCAAGTTTCCGATACCAACGAACGTACCTATCGTGGGTATCGGGTAAATCAAAATCCGCCAAACCAATTGTTTGAGTTTGAAACAGAAGCAAATATATATAAATTCCTTGCTTATCCCACTGGAATACTACTACAGGGTGTCAGCTACATCCAAACTAAATTTTGTCAAAATTGATCCAGTCGTTTGAATATGAAGAAGTAACTGACATAAACACACACACTCACAAACATTCTTAACAACCTTTATAGTATTAGTGTGACATTAGAATAGGTACGCTAAATTAAGTGAGTTACGTGTGACATGGAGTGGCAACCCTCTGCTAATATTGATGTTATACAATGTATAACACGTACGTACGTTCACTGTAACAATTAAAGCTTTGGATTGGGATAATGATCCCAATCTAATCCTTTAGGTAATTCTTCCAGTAAACGTTTCTCGGAAGGAAGGAACGCCATATTTTATGTGGCTCAATCACCAAGTGTTTCGAGAACATTTGGATAAATTCATAAGCAAGTTTCAAATACAAAATAATACATGGCTTCAAAAATGATTACTTATAAAAGGGAGGTCGATCTATCTTAATGGTAGCTGAAACTCATAGACGTCCCACTGCAGGGTATGGGTCTCTCCCACAGACAAATCTGCGGGAGGTCTAGAACATACTCCACCACGTGGTTAGTAGTAGGTCACTCAGTAGAACTCAGTGTCGAATGTTTCCAAGCCACCCGAAGGTCTTTCGACAAGGCTTAATGACTGTTTTCACTATTGAAAACCATCGGGACCGACGGCTAACAGCTATCTTAATTTTTATCAACTCATCTATGAGTCGCTTGTCTATAAGGGAAAAAAAAAGAATTTGCACTATTTCAGGTTTTATTAATGTAATCATGATAACTTTACAATATTTAATTTCACATCTATTCGCCATGGTCCTTAGAGTCCTTCGTTATTAAATCAAAAGCATGGTCCTTAGAGTCCTTCGTTATTAAATCAAAAGTATTAATCGAACATTTATATAATATTTAATATACACAAATTATTTTAATACTAACTGCGAATTAGATAACACAAAAAAGCTATACATCAACTATACTACAATACAAATTTTTATTCTCGTATGATTTGGATTATACATTTTTATACGCTTCTACTTTGTACATTTACAATTCATTGTACATTTATGCGTATTTGTATGTTTTAAAACATTATTTACAAAGTAATATTATACAATTAATACACATTACAAATTTAATATTTATACAATTAATCTAAGCAATCACATTACAAATAGCGTTGAACTTGTAATAAATCATTCAAAAATTATATACATCCACTTATCGGATACTTTTCCTAAATGGGGGCTCGCCATTTGCAGGCCGTGTGAGTAGCCAATCATGAATAAACTTTGAACGCACAGACAACAAATAGTCAATATTAGTAACATTATCTACAATTTATGATCAGGTAACCGCCACAGCCATGGAAAAGTACCAGTTTATACATAGACATTCAATTCGAATTTAATTAAATCAACTACCATTAATCATTAATTATTTATACAAAGTTTAACAGTGATAAAGATTAAGGCAATGTTATAAAACTTTAAAAACATATTTATTAAAACATTAACTTTGTCAACTTCAATTTAGGCAGAAAATCGTTTGAAAATAAAATTAGATTAGATTTTTAGGTAGGTATTTAAATCTCTAAAGAACAGTTTCATTTGTGCAGGTTCTAGGACCGTTGACTAGAGAGTATCTACTGGATCCGCCATTCCTGCTGGTAAGGGCTCCTCGGATGAAGAGTTCCTTAAAGGTTTCCCTAAACTGCCTCGACATGCCGCAGTAGATCGCAAAGTTGATTGGATATGAGACTATGATGAAGAAATTAGTGATTAAAATGAGAATATTAGCGATATGGTAGTCGAGGAAATCTACCAGCGTACTGGAGATAATATGAAGGATGGTGACAACTGCGACGGGAATTTCCACCATAAGGAAGACGGTGACCACGACGATGAGCATGAGAGTGGTGCAGTTGGAGTCCCGCAGTCTCTTGCATTCGGATTTTCTGTTCTCCTTGAAGAGTTTCTGCCGGTTCAGCTGGGCCGTCCTCATGGCTCTGAAGAGGAGAACGTTGAGGACAACCAGCGAGGTACAAGGGATCAGGTGGACGAACAGCACCCGGAACCCGAAGTATGTGATGAAGTAAGCGTCTAGTGATAGCGCTTGCACCCAAGGCGACATTTTAACCTGTGAAGGAAAACAATTTGTACTTTATTTTCTTATATAAACTATTGATAATTTTTTTATTATAATCTTTGTGCGTTAAATCTATTGCGTTTAAATTAAATGTATCTTACGCTAGTACTTAATCCTATTCGTTTAAGGACATCGTTGACCATGGGTGTGACTGCCCAGTGTTTGAGGACTTTTATTTCTCCGGAGGAAGTCTTCCTATCCACACTTGACTGGCATGAGACTCTGCTTACCCTTTTCATACTGAGATAACTTAATTCTGATCTGAATTTATCTTGAAAGCATGTGAAATTTGGTCTTTAACCTTCCATATGGAGACGACGTAACCCCTGATCTGAATTTAGTAATTTTGAATAGAAAACTACAACAAAGACTGAAACTAACAATATTCACCACATATAAAGTCCAGCAGTTTAGTGACTGCTGGACTTTATATGCTGACATGTTCAACTCGTAACAATAAAAAGATAACTACACGCTTGTTTGCGAACAAGTGACATAAAAAGAGCTGGGCGGAATAATTACAGTCTTTATACGTAAAAGCGATGCTACCGATTTTAAGGTACATCACTACGATTAAAGCTTTTAACAACTAGGGAAAAGAACTGAAGTAGATTTTGTAAAGAGTTGACCCAATTATCTGTGAATTAACCGGTACATTTTATGAATTAATATCATCATTAGAACTTATCAATCCTTTTTTCGGAGTCCTTATGAGGGCACGTTAAGCCGTCGTTCCCGGTTGTTTTCAATTGTGAAAACAATCGTTAAGCCTTGTCGAAGAACTTCTGGTAGTTTGATAACATTAGACACTGGGTTGGCCAGTAACCTCTCCATCAATTCGCGTTGGAGCAGTGTGGTGGAGTATGGTCTAGTTCATAACAAGGCTTAACGATTCGTCGATTCGTCGACGACCAATCGAGATCGACGACTTTTACCTTGAAATGAACAAAATCGCTCATGAAATGATGCCTCTAACGTCAGGCGTTACTTAATTTGTCGATCATCTACGATCAACGCGAGCCATATTTAACCAAATTTTTCAATTATGCCGAGGTACACAAGATGTCTACAGGATATGGTAGTATTATGTAACTTTGAAAACAATTATAGTGAGTTACGGAGTGAGATAACACAAAGATGTAAGACTGGTAAGACTAACATTTTTAAATATCTCTTAGAATACTCTAAACTGTGTGTTGTTTGTAATTTATACAAAATTACAAACAACAATACTGATAAAAATTAATTTTGTAAAATTTTTTTAAACATCTTAATGTTAATAGTTATTAATGATTGAATTTAATAAATAACATGAATATTTTAATTTTAATTATAATAATGTATAATTATATAGCGTAGCCTAATATCTACTTTGTGGCGTAGCGTCCATAGCCCAATGGCTCGCGTCGATTCAATGTGATCGAAAGAGTTAAGCAACGACGGGCGCGGTCGGTTTGTGGATGGGTGACCGCAAGTGGCAAAATTTCATGGACCCTACCGAGCTTCGGAGGGCACGTAAAGCCGTCGGTCCCGGTTGTTTTCAATTGTGGAAACAGTCGTTAAGCCTTGTCGAAGACCTTCGGGTGGCTTGAGAACATTCGACACTGGGTTGGCCACTAACCCCTCCACCAATCCGCATTGGAGCAGCGTGGTGGAGTATGCTCTAGACCTCCCGCAGCTATGTCTGTGGGGGAGACCCGTGCCCAGCAGTGGAACGTCTATGGGTCGCAGCGATAATTATATACTTGGCCGGATCGAATGCTTAAAAAATTAACAGGCACAATTTTTATGTTTGTTTGTTTGTTTGTATGTTGCCCCTTACCCTGCAGACCTCCTCGAAGTGCCCCCGCCACACGGTGACGTGCGGCAAGTACTGGCGGTCGAAGAACCGCGGCAGCTGGTGCAGGAACGCCGCTATGCCGATGTAGATCAGACATTTCTTCACCCGAGGCATTGTGCACCTGACGGCGAATACAATTATAATGTGAAAAAATTGAATTATAAAAAAAAAAACCTTTTTATAAAAAAAAAAATTATTTCGTAATTGTCATCGGAACTAAATATGTGTGCCAATTCAGCTCGATAGCTTCAGTGGAAGTGGGTGAAATATTGATTGTAAGATTCCAGATACAATGACATACATACGAGTGAAGTTAAATAAAAGCTTGAAATTCGAAAATAATTAATTTTTTAAATTTTAAATTTGGATCTGAGGATTCAACTTTATCGTGTTTTATTGTCAAACTTAGCTAAAACCCATAGACGTCCCACTCTTTAGCACGGGTCAGACACAACTGCGGGAGGTCTAGAGTATGCTTCACAAGACCTTAGTTCACCACGCTGGCCAAGTGCGGATTGGCAGACTTCACATGCCTTCGAGAACATTATGAAGAACTCTCAGACATGCAGGTTTCGTGTCTTATTAACAAATTTAAAAAAGGGAGGTATGATCATTTATCTAACCGGCATCGAAAATAGGAGGATTGTATGTTCGACTGTATGTCTTTTTTATATACGTGAACATTATGAAGAACTCTCAGGCATGCAGATTTCCTCACGATGTGTCCTTCGCCGTAACAGCAAGTAATATTTAATTTCTTAAATCGCAAATAACTGAGTAAAGTCATTGATGTGTTGTGAGCGCTTGTGTTTGAACCCGTACCGCTCGAGTGAGAGGCGAGTTCGATAGCCACTGGGCTGTTTACATTGATAAGTGAATCGGATGCCGAAACTACGATTATAATTTTGATTACGTGCCATTGTTTATACAGTTTTTGTAAATAAAAGAGTGAGGAAAAGTAAGAATTTTCTTTCATTTATCATTGCAAGAAACTTACGAGTATCTCTTCTATAAACTGTGCATAACTAAATTACGTTTACAAGGCATTTAAAACTTTTTCAGAGGTATGCATACTAAACAATCTATTACGCCTCGAGGGGGCGATATTTATAACTTTGATGGAAGTTTCCAGACTGTTTATCCCTATTGGGCTATCCGACCAGATTGGATAAATGGATAAGGCCGATTTACGCCCAGACATGTAAATCAGATGCGAGAAACTTGTTAACTGAATAAGACTCCAACGTAAACAGAACAATACTTTTACCATTATACCTTTTTTTATTAACTGCAACATTGGTCTAGTGGTTGCAAACGCGATTGCCTAGATGTCCTGGGTTCGATCCCAGGGTCGGTCAAAGTATTATTGAGTTTGTCTAACCTGAAATTTGCAGTAGTATCTAAGTCGGAATCTGTGTCCGAGTAATCTGAGGTGTCTCCGGTATATGGTATATTTTCATCCTATTTGTCTTTATTCTTGTGGTCTAGCAGTTGACTTATAATAGAATCACCAAGTTTGACGGAACATGGCAAGGCTGCGCGATGCGAATCAATTCGCAAGTTATTCCTCGTTCTAAGTTGTGACTATGCTCTAAAAATTAGGGCTATTGGCAAATATTTCATGGGCGCGTACTTCGGAGCTTACATTGTAAAACAGTTAGCCTTGCCGAAGTCCTTCGGGTGGCTTGAGATCATTCGACACTGGGTTGGCCACTAATCCCTCCACCAATCCGCATTGCAGCAGTGGTATAGGATTATGCTCTAGACCTCTTGCATCTGTGACTTCGGGAGAGACCCGTGTCCAGCCAGACGTCTACGGCATGTAGAACATTTAACAGAGCTTGAGTTGAGCGATGCTAATACTGTTCCAGAATGTAATAAAACACGGTCTGACTGAAACAATCCATGGATTTACTATCCTCTTAATGAGTCCTCTAAGTACTCATTGGAATGTTCAAACATTGCTCAAGCACTTAAATAATTTTCATTTCACCGTTAAATTTTATTGGCGGTCGTTAAAAAGATTGAATTCAGAGCGTTTTGAAAACAGTTAAATTGATAGGAGCTTAGCAGGATTAAAATTAAATAGGCCAAGCGTGTTTGTGTACGGTCGTCACCGACCCATTATGAGTCCATTATAGGGCACGTCTCCTTTTAATTAGAAGGTTTTGGCTAAGTAATTTGTTCACCATAGACGAACCTTTGAGAATGAACATTTCTTGCCTTTTGTTATGTTGTAATGATAGATCCTGCCTTGACAATGTTTTTCTAAGCGTTAAACATTTATTTTTTTAAATTGCACTCGTTTGGATATTAACATAAAAACTGCTATTACCGCGACAAGTGAAGGTACCTACTGATATTAGAGATATTTTGTTCAGGAAAAGGTTAAATCATCTGATAATCAAACCTAATTTGAAAAAAAAAACGAAGATAAGATTTAAGGTAAGATTTGCATACCAAATTGTTGCTTTATATTCAAAATTTACATAACTTTATATTAATGTAAAAGTTATGCTTCACGTATTCTGTTTTCGAATGCGCCTAAGTACCTACTTAAGGGGGTCCTGCACGAAATTCCTGTAAATGACGTACTTATTTTAAAATCAGTATGAGTATGCGCTAAATTAGTATAGTGTAATCGTTACGATACTTTGATTCTTAAACAGTCCTTTTGGAATTTGAAAGAAATGATATAGTTAATAATTAAAAACGTTAATGGAATCTTAAAATTGATTTCAAATCAATGCTGCCAGTGTAAAAAATTAAGAACTATTTCAAACGGTTACACATGTGCACAAACCCGACGTTTAGATACGCAAATAAAATTGTGCCATACGTAAATCTTACGTTTTAACATTTTGTATGATTGAAGCTTAAAGAGACTTCCAAAATGTCAACTGAAAAAGAAAGAAAAGCTAAAGAGTCTTCCAAAATGTCAACTGAAAAAGAAAGAAAAGCTTTCTGCTGTTTCTGTCATACACTTTATCTGTCATATATCTAGAAAGTTAATGTTGTCTAAAAGTTTATGGAACAGTTTACTGAGTACATCCACTTGGATCTGAGAATTGAAGACAGCTTCGCCCAGTTATACCTAAGTGCTCTCGGAAGTTTGCAGATAATCTCGGACCTATACACTTCAGTAGACAGTTCCCTTATTAAATTACTCTGGAGTAACAGTTTCATCCTTGTGCTGAGAAATTAATTTTCTCAGCCATTTTTAATAATAGAATAAATGGATTCATTTAAGTGCTTTTTGTAGTGATGTCTAAGTGTAAGTGCTATATTATTTATTTTATAACAAAAAAAAAATTATATTAAACTAGTATATTATGTATATGTACGAGTACATACTCGTAATCTGACAAGATCCGTTACATTTGGTTATTTAAAATTGCAACAATTATATATTTTTTTGTGATCTTTACAAAGATTAAGATACTTATGCACAGAAATAGGCAACAAGGGGCAAACATTTCATGGGCGCTACCGTGCTTCGGAGGGCACGCCCCGGTTGTTTTCAATTTCAATTTCGAGTGGCTTGAGAACATTCGACTTTACTGGCCACTAAACCCTCGGTCACCATCTAAGCATCAGAGTAGCGTAGTAGAGTATGCTATGGAGTATGGAGCAGGTGGTTTTTGCTGGTTATGCATATGCATTCTTTCTATATAGAATGAAAGAAAGAAAGAATCATTTATTTGCCAAAATCGTTCATGCAACACAGAAAACTATATCATGTACATGTTATGTTTAACAAAGGTTACCTTAAAAAAAGAAAGAAAAATTAAATGTTCTATGTTGCATATCATAAATTCTTATCAGGGTAACTTCCTTAGTAGGTAAGTTCATTTTATTTAGCACTAGCTTTCCACGCGGTTCCACCGGCGCAAATCGTTTTCCGTGCAGAATTATCTCTAACATCCAGAGATGGTATACAATAATAATAAGTATAGAATTTCTCAACGGCAAGCTACTCCAAAAATTACCACTAATCAAAATCTAGCTTCACCTGCAGCTACGGCCAATCAAAATCCGAGTTACGGATCGATATAATAAAAATTGATCGATAGTTAATTATCAATTTTAAAAAAATAACACTATTTCAGTGTTGTATCCATTTCACGAGAACCGTGCAATTTTCTCTCCAGGCCCTATACTACGTTTATGCATAAAATCACGTCGATCCATCATTCAGTTGAGCCGAAGAAGAAGGACAGATCAATCAACAAACACTTTCCCATTGTATATTAGTAATGATTTTAAGCATGAAATTATGTCAGTAAGAAAAGTCGGTTAAAAGTCGGTTGATTGCGAAGACCATATTTTAATATGGATTAAGAAACACGCGTAACGACGTAAATAACCTCGAATTTAGGCAATTTATGGGCTAGAATCATTAAAAAACACACCGTTTGATCACCAAGAACATGGTGTTTGGTTGGTAAAGTCAAAGTCAAAGTCAAGTCAAAAGAACTGAATTAACCAAACGATCCAATATAAAACACTACACAGTCCATGTAAAAGGCATGTACGTACACCTTCGGCTCGTAAAACGCGCCATTTGGTAAACAGGACGCTAGTTAGTTGCGGCGTTGATATTTTATTTGGCCACATTTTTATTGACGTCGTAAACGATTTCTACTTTCAGTACGTACGCATACATTTACAACATCTATACGTCCGTGATTATACGTTGTATGTCCTATGGATTCGTCTAGAATAGACGCTACTAAGGAAATTTTGAGTCAGATTTTTTCAGGTGGAAAAATATTTTTGTTTACAAGTACTATGTATTTAAGTAGATTATTAATGTAGCAGTTTCTAGTTTAGAATGTAATCAATTAATGTTAAACCCAGGCAAAATATTTCCGGGAAATCATATTCGAAAATTGTAGGAATTTTCAGTTTATCCATGACGCCAAAAACTACCACGATTTACCAAAAACAAAACATTATCAAAAAACAAATATGTAACTGAATTTGAAATTAAAATAACACGGCTATCGAATAAAATTTATTTGAATTTCGAATTGCGCGCCAATCCACAATCCACGCTCCAAATCTGAAATGCTGGTTATATAATGCCCAATTTAATAGATAAAGACCTATTAATAGTATGATTGAAGGATTTTTTTAAGTTTGGAAGCCATTGCAGTAATGTTCTTAGTTCATTATGAAAAAATAATACGAAAAGATAGGTTAAGTAGGAACATTCTGAAATCCATAGTAGGAGAGTAGAGTCGTAAAGATAATTTGGGGGAAATAACATTCGTATCGGGGTTGTAAAAGCGTTTGATAGCAGAACGAAGACTCCGTGGCGCGGTGGTGAGTGACCCTGAATGCCGAACCGCGGGTTCAAATCATGTGAGGAGGAAATAACCTAAAGAAACCGGCATACCTGAGATTTCTTAGGTTTAGGTTGCTTTCACGCCAAAACTACTGAACCGAATTAAATGAAATTTGGTACACAGATAGTCTAGAGCCTGAGAAAGTACATAGGCTACTTTTTAATTGGAAAAAGTGTTGTAGAGGGCTGAAAAGGGGGATGAAAGGTAGTATGAAAGTATTGTTATTTTCAGAACTAGAAGCATAAAATTTGTATTTAGGCTGTTGATTAGATATACATAAATAAATATATCATTCAAAGTTTGTAAAAATGTTACCCTTAAGGGTGTAAAATAAACATAGGGGATAACACATTTACGGATTAATTACAAAGTGGAGCTAAAGTTAACGCATTATGAAGAATCCATTATTATGTCTAATTCCACGCGAGCGAAGCTGCGGGCGGGCGTCCACTAGTAATTATATAAATAGTGTCGCTATATATACATAATTATTGTAATAGACTGGACATTATGTTGGCATGAATTACGAGGTTGCGCCTTATGAATAAAGGATTCGATTCTAAATCGTGCTGCTTTGAGATTTCACGAGTTATTCAATATACCTACCCATTTTGTTCCATATATTATAGAAGAGTTCGCAAGACATTTGTCATGGGCGGCAGCAGACCGGTGATGCTGCAAGCTCGTTTGCTATATCCATAAAAAAAGTTCTGTATTACAACATTCCATTCCCAATACCTAATAATTGCTATTACAAGAAATCCAAATTAGCACCTCAGCTTATGTGGGATTGGGCCGGATTTCCTGCGGGACTAAGAGAAAAGAGATCATTTCCTATGTAAGTTACCTCGACGTTCATTTTCAGGGAATATCCTGATGAAAGACCCTAATCAACATTTATTAACTTCTTCATTAAAAGTTATCCTAACTTTATAATCCGTTAAATTATAATCAGTTATGATGAGATATATGTTTTTTTTTTGTTTAAATCAAGTCAATTCAAACAAATCAAGTGATTTGAAACATAGACAAATAATTTTACGTCGAAGTTCGAAGTAGATTATTTTGAAAAAAGTTCTTTACTAAAGTACAAAGTTACCTTGTAGGTATCTAGTAATTGCCTTGTAGTTTAGTATATCAATATTAGGCCAGTTACCTATCTACTATTACCTTCCTACCTAGACATTTGTTAATATTTTATTATTCGTCGAGTTGTTACGGTCAACGCACACCCATACGCGACATTTCATAATGTCACAAATTGATTTCACTCAGTTTTCATATTAAAATATTCTTTTAGGATAATTAATTGGCGGTTAAGCCAATTAAATATATTTTTTTTAAATAATACATTAGATAATTTAGATTGATTAAAAATCAACCGATTGTTAATTATAGATTACAAATTTAAAGACATAAAAAGTATCCTAGGTCACTCTTCCAGCCGTAAACTACGTAAAAAATCACATCGGTAAGTCATTTCGCTGAGTCGGAGAAGAAAGACAAACCAACAAACCAAAAAAAAACTATTAAAAATTGTATGATTCTTATAGGTTTTTGTCAATTTCTACGGGAACCTTGTAATTATCCGGGATAAAAAGCAGCATAGGTATGTCACTCTCCAGGCCCTACACTTCATCTAAGACCTAAAAAATACGTCGATCCATCATTCCGTAGAGGCGGAGAAGAAAGAAAAACGAAGAAACCATCAAACTACTTTACCATTTTTACTTACTAGTGGACGCCTGCAGCTTCGCTCGCGTGGAATTAGTCATAATAATAGATTCTTAACGCGTTAACTGCTCCACAAATTTGCAATGAATCCGTAAATGTGTTACCCCCTATGTTTATTTACATTGTTACAAACCTTGAATGCCATATTTATTTATATCTAATCAACAGCCTAAAATATAAATTTTATGGTTCTAGTTCTGAAAATGACAATACTTTCATACAACCTTTTTTACAACAGTTTTTTCCAATTAAAAAGTAGCCTATGTTATTTCTCAGGTTCTATACTATCTGTGTATCAAATTTCATTTAAATCGGTTCAGTAGTTTTGGCGTGAAAGCGAGACAGACAGAGTCACTTTCGCATTTATAATATTAAGTATGGAAGTAAGTATGGATAAGGAATGAAATGGCTGAATAGGGCGTTCCTTTGAACCATTTTAGACGGCACTGACTGTTAGCCTGGTTACGTACGTCGGGCTCTTCGCGATGGAATTACTGTTGAAGTATCCCGCATGTTCTTTAACTAGGGTACAAGCTGCATCAATTGAATTGAAGTGGTGGAACCGTATACAAACTCTAGGTAGGTACCAGCCATATATTTATCTTGTAATGAGTCCCCATATAGGCTAACGTTTTTCTCCGGTCGCCGGCTAATTAGGCCTACATGAAACTAAATAGCACAACTAATGAACTGTATACCCAGCCCAACGAGGCATCGCAAACACTCGTGGAATGTTCCCGAATACCTCCAGAACATTCTGTAGCTACAGCATTGTATCACTCAGCGGTATGCCTATATTGAACGCTGTTGAATCACAGTTGAGTCGGGTTTCTAATAAAATTAATACACTTATCTACTACAGTTTATTATAAGCTCAGATGGTCGTATATGTAATTGATTCTAAGCTTTCATAGATAATACTAGCTATTCCCGCGGCTTCGCCCGCGTCAAATCGTTTTCCGTGCAGAATAAATAAGTATACAGCCTGTAAGTATCAATGGCAAGCTACACCAAAGATTACCACTAATCAAAATCTAACTTCACCCGCAGTTTGGCCGATCATAATCCGAGATAACCATCAATCGATTAAAAATAGAACGATTATATCAGTGTTATGTCAATTTCACGAGAACCATGCAATTTTCCAGAATAATTGGCTATAATATACAGGGTTATTAGGTATTATTGGTATAATTTCAACCCCTATATGCATTATGCAAAAGTGAACCATTTTTGAGATCATTTTTTCTAGCTTTTTTCAAAATAAGTCGAAAATGCATTATGAATGTTCTCTGAAACTCTCACCCATTATCGATTTACGGCCGGGCACAGGGTCACATCTGACAATTGTGTTTCAGAGTAACTCAACGCGCTATGGAGCGAGCTATGCTCGGTATTTCGCTACGTAACAGAATCAGGAATGATGAAATCCGTAGACGAATAAAGCTCACCGACATAGTTCGCAGGATTAGCAAGTTCAAGTGGCAATGGGTAGGCCACGTCGTTCGAAGGACTAATAACCTGTGGGGAAGAATAGTCCTAGAATGGAAACCACGTCTCGGAAAAAGGAGCACGGGTCGCTCTTAGACAAGGTGGACAGATGAACTGAAGAAGACGGCGGGAAAACGCTGGTTTCAGAAGGCACATGACCGGTCGGTGTGGTGTCGTTCAGGAGAGGCCTATGTCCAGCAGTGGACCTCAAAAGGCTGATGGATGGATGGATTGTGCTCTTAGACTCACCATGTCCTCGCCACGGGCGCGTGACACACGTAGATGTATCGTTGTACCGCCAGCGCCAGTGTCAGCCATATACTGGCCGTGTGGAACATTGCTGGTATCACCTGAAGAAAAAAAAACATTACTATTCGAATTTTGAAAACCCCCGACCCAACAATCGAACGTGTTATTAGCAGATCCGATTTCTTACATAACCTTTCAAATGGAAAAACTAAATCAAACTCGCTTCATCCGTTTAGAAGCTGTGAAGCCACAGATATACTCTTACACATAATACATACACAGTCAAACATGTAAACTAAGAAAATGTTATTCAAACAAGAAGTTTGAACTAAATATTTTTTTTATCTTTGGAATTTTCTTTGAAGACTAAAAACTTAATAATTATTTGTTCAAGGAAATCCCATTTTCTGACAGAAATAGAACTTAAAAAAAATAACACAGTAAATCGCGAAAGTGATCTGTCTGTCCGCGTTTATTTTTACTACACTACTGACCTTACTACACCTGTAAGTACCTATTCCATTTACGAGTTTTTTTTATAGTGTAAACAAAAGAGGTGTTTGAAAAGATTTAATTATGAAGCAACCGCAGAAATTGCTTTCATATGATAATATTTACTCTGAACAATTGAGAAACCGCTTTTTCCAATACAGAAAATATCACTGCATTCAGTTCCGGGAGCACAATTTTCTTTGAGATCAAGTAACTTTTCTACCGAGTATTTGTTTCAAAAATATTGCCTTTGTGTGTTCGAAATGAAACTTCGAAATGAAATAATGCACTGAAACATTTTTAAACTTTGTATTTTATTTCGTAAGATTGTCTGTATTATACGGAAAATAAAACTATACCTAATAATTTTTTTGCACCTAAAATAAACATTTTT
Organism: Carterocephalus palaemon; assembly: GCA_944567765.1. Lineage (NCBI taxonomy): Eukaryota > Metazoa > Arthropoda > Insecta > Lepidoptera > Hesperiidae > Carterocephalus > Carterocephalus palaemon. The sequence goes on from OX155664.1 coordinate 5,859,903, forward strand.
CAAGCTAAGCCTTACAATCCATAGACGTTTAGTCCCACTGTTGGACACAGGTCTCTCCCACAGCCAGAGCTGCGGGAGGTTTAGAGCAAACTCCACCACGCTGCTCCAATGCGGATTGGTGGAGTGGAGGGGTTGGTGGCCAACACAGTGTCGAATGTTCTTAAGCCAACTGAAGGTCTTCGACAAGGCTTAACGATTAGACCTACGATTTACCGTGCCCTCCGAAGCACGGGAGCGCCGATGAGATTTTAAAGAAAATCTTACTGTTTAATAAAAACTACTACTTAAAAATCTTACTACTTAATATCTTACTTACTACTTTAAAATCTTACTAGGTACTTAATTTCCGCCATTTAAAATCTAAAATTTTCCGATAGAAAGACACACATAAGTCATCTCTTCTCCAACTTTCGTTCCAGGAAAGTTTCGCCATATCAATTCCCGGATACGATTGCTTCGAGTTGGGAAAAGTTAAGCGTCTTCTTTCATCCCGTATACGAGTTTTGAATACGGGAATAAATAGCGATAAATGCTATTATTAACTTGGCCTTTCGGACATAATTTATTTGAGCTGAACCGTAAATTTATTATGAATAGTAACTAGTTGATGCTACTCGGTAGCATCAACTTTGTGAACCGGCGGTAGATAAATAATGTTATGACGTTCATTAAGCGCTATACGATATACTATATATAAAATACCATATAATGAAAAATAAATAAATCTGAAAATCTAACGCCCGGTTTCTGAAAGGCTGATCAACAGAAAAATTAACTAATCGGCTGTCAAATCTCTTGTTAAGTAACATTTGGGTTGCTAGAAGCTTATTCATAGATTTGATTTGATCGGATTGTCAGTTGACAAGACAGTCAAATCATGCGCCAGAATCCTATGTCAACCGCAATTTTGAGTTTCTGAAACGCTTGTTACGCGATAAAAGTCAAATCAAATTAATCATAGATTAGTAAATTTTTCACTGATCAACGTTTCAGAAACCGAAATTGATTTGACAGCGCTGTTAAGTTAACAGAGCTGTTAGTTGATTTGAATTTTGATCAGCCTTTCAGAAACCGGGCATTAGTCTTGCTCCTCAGTGAGAATAAAAAATGCTAGGTCACTCTGTCAAAACACCTCAATGATATCGATCGACATAATTGCTTTCTATGTTGCTGTAAGGACTGAGATTAGATACATACGCCTCAGGACTATAGCTGAAACTGACTATAGCTCAAACTGAAGTAAACAGATATTAAACAACTTTAGGAAATGTACTTAGCGTTGTAGCATTTATAGTATAATGGCTCGCGTCGATTCAATGTTATCGACAGAGTTAAGCTCCGACGGGCGCGGTCGGTTTGTGGATGGCTGACCGCTTGTGGCAAAATTTCATGGGCGCTCCCGTGCTTCAGACGGTGAAAAATTATACTGTAAAAAAATTTTTTTTTAAACAGCTTTTATAACTTTTTATTTTATTTTCATGCATTGTCATCAGAACCTAATATGTATGCCAAATTGCAGCTAGATAGCTTCAGTGGAAGTGGGTGAAATATTGATTGCAAGATTCCAGGACATACATACGAGTGAAGTTAAATAAAAGCTTTTAATAATAATTATACCTACCGTTAAAAATTTTTTATTTTTAAAAAAGCTTTTTAAATTTTTATTTTTATTTTTATGCATTGTCATCGGAACCAAATATTTGTGCCAAATTTCAGCTCGATAGCTTCAGTGGAAGTGGGTGAAATATTGATTGCAAGATTCCAGGACATATATACTTACAAGATACATACGAGTGAAGTTAAATAAAAGCTTTTAATAAAAAGTCGTTAAGCCTTGTTGAAAACCATCGAGTGGCTTGAAAACATTTGACACTTGGTTGGTCACTAACCCATCTACTAATCCGCATTGGAGCAACGTGGTGGAGTATGCTCTAGACCTCCCGCAGATTTGCCTGAGAGCGAGACCCGTGCCCAGCAGTGGGACGACTTTGGGTTGCAAAAGTAGGAAGTATATATACTGTCCGATACTTCTCCATAATTTTCTTTGTAATGTGTGGATGCTTCCACTTCCGCACTTGGCCAGCTGTGTGTGTAATAATAATAAATATTGCAATTGTGTGCGTGAGTGTTTAGTTTCTCGCACTTTCAGAAAGAGAAATTATAGCTAGGTTCAGGTCCTCGTTATCAGTACCTCCCTAGGCCGAAGTTGTGGTTATTTGACCTAACTTCAACAAAGGACAGCCTATGCCAATTGCTCTAGGAACTTTGGAAGTAAAACTTCCACTTTTGACTTCTGATGGTACAACTTCTTCAATTATCATAATATCTAACCGGTGTTACCGCGCCCAAATTAAAGGAGACTGGCGGTTTTCCTAGGAGAGTTCGGCCTGGTCACCTACATGGATACTTTTAATGTTTTTTGATAGCGTAGGTCAATAGAAACGAATATTTAATTGTAATTTCTTCAAAGAACTTGTCAGTTTTACATAATTAATATTTAAAGTTAATATTTGACAGTTAACGTTGACACGACATTGACAGTGTCAATTTGACAATAGAGGTTATGTCTACGAAAGAAATGGTTAACATAACTGTGTTACTAAGTATGTAATGTAGTAATACTCAATTTAGTTAAACTCATCCTATACACATTTAATTACATCATTTTATGAGTCTACCTATCCGCGTCGCCCATGACAACTGTGACAGACTTTGAAAAAGTTCAGTCTTAGAATAGGGGTTAGGAATAGGGTATTGGTTAGTCCAGTCTGCAGAGTTATATCATAAGAACATTAGTTTTAGTTAGCTTTAAAAAAATATTACACTGTAGAAATGGTATTAGACCAGGTACCATGGCAGGTAGTAGGTACTATAAAACCTGTCTGTAAAATCTGGCTGGTTGGAGGTGTCAAATGAAAATGCTTTCTTTAACAGATACTTATATTTTATTCACTATCATAACACAATAATATTTCATCCAAGAAAGGTGCCGGAGGTATAATATTATTCCTTGCCACCTTGCCCAACCCAAGTACCATATAATAGACATAGTATGTGAACAACAACCTACTGTACGCCTCCCTGATATGCAATTCCAATAGTATTGTTTAATGGCTTCCCTTCCTGAGAAGTTATTATTGATTAAAATGTATATAAAATATATTTTTCGACTAACATGCCTGCTTTAGATTTTGCCTCTCAATAACCATTCATTTTCGTTGAGGCGTAAAGGTAGGTTTTCTACCTAACGGAACACTTCTATAATGTACCGACCATTAGCCCTTATGTGCTCACCATAATATGAATGAGCTTGTTTTATTTGATAGGTCTTAAGGTTTCTTCGTTGGGTTGGGGTGGTAACACGGTGGCCTCACCATCAACTTCTTGCTCAATGGTTGAAGCCGTCGCTTGTGAGGTTAATGGGGCAGAATAGTGATGTTTATCTGCTCTCATCCAACAAGGATGACATATTTGGCTATTGCTCTGAACCTTGAAAGGAAAAAAACCATGAAAACACTATAAAACAGTTAAAAGATCAGTTAGATTTAACAATGCTGTTGAATTAATTATATTTACTCGATTTGGTAAAATCCATTCTGAAATAACATTAAAAATATGTCTTTCCCGCACAGAAGTTTGTGTCAGCGTATGGCAGCGAACTTTAAGTAGTGATCGACCACAATTCACACATACTTTATGATGCCCAAAAACAGGAGATTGTAAATTAGGGCTCATCAATAGCCAACAATTATGGCAGATGTGATCTGCAGTATCAATCTGTAAATAATAATTCATTTATTTAGTTTAATATGCTTTTAATAAATAGCATAGCATAGAAGCGTTAGTTTTCAGGTCGATCGATTTTTGAAAACATCATAGTACAGGACATTGTCACATCTTGCTGTATGATAGGTACAATGTTGAGTATTGTCTAATACATAGAACACTTACCCATCGATTAGGATGCCATTGCCTTAATAAAGGCAAAATATCTTTATTTTCCGGGTACGACAGCGCATGCCTCCTTAATCGTATTATAGATATAGTGCAATTAGCACAACGCTTGCGTTCCATTATTTAGAAATCTAAATCGTTAAGAATATCAAGGTCCAATCAAACTCGCCAGGTCAATGTTTATGCAGAATCCACAGTCCGAAATTCAAAAGCCAAAGTAAAACAAAAAAAACCACGGGAAAGAGAGCACACTAAAATATCCAAGAAGTAGCGTAGCATTAACAAACAACATAAATGAAATGAATTATTTTATTTCGCTCGCTGTCGTGTCCAAATCTGTGGTCGTGTCACGCACCGACCGCATAACATGTCAAACGAAACCACAGACACGATATGACATAAACGCATCGATAAGATTGATCGACCTATCTTCATCCTATCGATCCACACATTTTCAAGATTACTAAAAATGCATTTTTCTCGGTTCGTAGCTGTAATATTGAGAAGGTAAATTAATAAATTGATCAGTGCATACGATAAAGACAGTTTTATTGTGGAAAATAACTGGGCGAAAAGTGTTTATGTATACATAAATCGATTAACAAAATATATCGATTTACAAAATATAAAAAAAATGTTTTCTCAAGCCAGACAAGTTCTACAAAAATGCTAATACGACATTCTAAACCAGAAAAAAATTCTGTATTTTTATGCATAAGTGTTATTCCTGTAGGTCTTCAGGCCGAAAACCGCCAGTCTCCTTTGAGTAGGTATTTGATCTTTGTCTCAACTCAGAACAATAAATTATTCTAAAGCATAAATATACCTACATAAGAAAGTTTGTTATAGGTACTCTATATATATAAGTTTTATAAATAAATACCACATGGCGTGGTGGTGAGCGACCCTAAATGCCGAACTGCTGGTCCCGGGTTCGAATCCCGACCGGGGAAAATATTTATTTCGCAAATAATTATTTGTGAAATATCAATCCATCCATCAGTCTTTCAAGGTCAACATATGCCTCCCTCAATTGACACCACTCCTCCTGATCCTGTGCCCTCTGGATTATATTTCTAGGCCTACCGCGGTAGTGTGAGTATGTATATTTATTGCGTATATTTATTTATACACTACAATTAATACAATACAATTCAGACGATGAATTAATTAAGTTAATGTAATTAAATATTTACTAAACACGTTCAATGTGGCTCCTAAAAACTCGTAAGTTTATTTAATTTCCATTCATTTAGTGTGAGACGTTTTAAAAACTTCGTTTCATAACTATCATTATGGCGAAACGGCTTATGAGCGGTGATAGTAGCACAGTGGCTATAAATTACATTCAGCCTTCTTCTCAATCGAGGCGGGATCAATTCCAAGTGGCACGCACCAATGACTTTTGTAAGTGCGTTTTATCAAAATTAATGTCCGCGATTACAGATAAGGAAAACTTGAGGAAACTGAGTCCTGAGTTCTCCATAATGATTTCGAAGGCACGTGAAGTCTGCCACTTAGCAATTAGCCAGCCCCGCAACCACCACAACCCTTTCTTTGTTTTCAACCCTTTCATTGGAGTGATTAGGTCTTAGTCCACCACGCTGGTCAACTTCACATGCCTTGGAGAACTCTCAGGCATGCAGGTGTCCTCACAATGTGCCCTTCACCGTTATAGAAAGTGACATTTTATTTCTTAAATCGCACATAGAAAAGTCATTGATGCGTGCCGCGTGGGTTTGAACCCGGACCACTCGAGTGAGAGAAGAGCTCGAGAACTAGCCCAACCTCTCCCATTCCGAGAGGAGACCCGTGCCCAACAGTTAAACAATTACTTAACAATTAACATTAGTATAACAATTAACAGCACAACCTTATTCTGCATCTTATAAATTTGGATTTTTATGGCGATGACAGACTTGTTCTTATCGTACTGCCATAAAGATACAAGAACACGGTTTCAATGTGTTTTAATTTTAAGGCCTCGAAGTATTTCAAAGTCCGCCCTTTGAGTTGTTAAAGGGACTTGAATAACGACGCGATCGTAAAGGAGTCGAATCTCAAAGCTTTGACGTAAAAAGGTTATAATGAGATCCTACACGACCATTTTAAATGAATACATTAATATTAGTCACAGAATTTCCTCATTATGAAAAGATAATTATGATATTATTATTGTGAGATTCTGTGGGGGTTGTAAAGTCTGCCCTGCGGGAGCTTGTCGCGTATAAAAAAATAGATTGTTTTCTATTTTCAATAAAGTAGTGTCGCGTACTATTGTCGCGGGTAAAAAATGAATTATCGTATATAAAAAAATGTTAGAATGGGTAATGTAAATAAAAGGTGTTTAAAGAATGAATTCTACGCGAACAAGTTATTTGTTTGAGTTTAAATTAAATGATTAAAATGATAATGATCTACTCCTTCAGCTCTCGTAGATACATTGAACTATTGGATCAAGGACCTCTTGCAGGCTTATCCTGTGGGAGTTCTACTTGAAATAAAAGATAGTAATTTAAAACAAGATTTTATATTGACACAATCGCGTCTTACATGGCGGTTCGGTCCGCAAATGACAATGCTTAGGCATGCAACTTAAACTAATTGAAGTTATGCTAATAAAGCTCAGATTGGGCTTTCTGTAAGAAGGATAAGGCAACGGTGCCTATGGAATACGTCGCGCACTGATTCTACACTGTCTGGCCAGTTAATAAGATATTTAAATTGACTTACATGGTACCATGAACGCATCACACCGTACACGTATCGTAGACGGACGAAGAAAGGTTGTCTGTCCGTCGGGACGCCACTAGACGACGACTCCAGAAGTTGAAGCGGCAATGATCGCAGCTGCATCCAGGATCGCAAACGCAAGCAGGCAGGTGAGAAAACGTGCGGTACGTGACGTGGCGTGATCATGCAAGAAGACGGCAGGCAGCAGCAGTAGAACACGGCGAATCCTTGGGATCACCAACTGGTTGAGATGACCAGCGGGCACTAGAGAACTAGCCCTTCGGATGACATGCCCAAAGCGTAGCTGGCGTGGCGTGGCATAGCGTGGTGCGCACTCTGAGAAGACTCTTCATCAGACCTCTCGTCGTATGCGTCACCCGTATCTTGAGACGACGAAATCCACTTCAGCTGATGACGGAATCCGATATACCTCGTAGAGATGCGGTCGAATGAAACGCGATTGTAAGGTTATGGCGGCGACGACCTCGTGGCACGCCGTGCGAAAAGTTACGAAATAAGTAATCTACGTTACATAAAGAAGATGGGTGGCGACCCAGCTTGGTTAAAGAACTTTAAACATTGCGAGGAGCGTACTCGCTACTAAAGAAAAGCTCATATAAACTTGTACATTTTATTAAAATATGGCGGCCATACGGAAGCCTTAAGCCATCTAAAAGGTGAGCCGATCTCCGGCGCAGAACGACACGCGTGTCCTGCGCCAGCAGGGTTGCAAAAGTTCCCGATTTATCGGGAGATCTACTGATTTTGGTCATTGTCTCCCGATGTCCCGATTTAGCAGTCCCATCTCCCGATTTTTTGAATTTTCAACCAATTTAAATAATTTTCATATAAAAATGGAAAATAATATTCTCTATACTAAAAGAAACCTTTAACACAACATAAAGGCACGGGGACTTCCCGAAATTCCGCGTACCGTGTCGAATACGGTCATTTAACTTTGCGGTATGTTAAAGCAAATTCTACTAACAATTCTTTTATTAGAGTATATTATTGTCTGGTGAGTATACGAGGGAAAATCCCTAAAGATAATTTTGTCCGGGTTGTTTCCCAAACTATGTAACTTCTATGACGTTCAGATTAATTATATATTCCGTTCATATAATTGCATGCACTTGTCTTAGACGTCTCAGTTCAGTTTCAAAATAATATGTTGCTTAAATTTAATGAAAACTAAACAACGGAATAAATTTTCAACTGAGTCAATGAGAGGTCTTCTACACACAAAAAGACGTATAGGAGAAAATAATCAATGTTGTTCATTTTTTAATAGGTATAGTTATTATAGATGAGAAAATGTTCACAAAATAGCTTGTAAAAGCTGTTAAGAAGACGGAAATGATTAATCAATATACAATATTATTATGTACATAATATCAAACGAGAATGTTTGTGTGAAACTAATGGAACAAATTTAAATAAATGAACACATTATTAACATATAGGTAATACTTTTGTTTTATTCCAAATAAAAATTCTCCCGATTTCTCCCGATTTTCAGGTGACAAATCTACCGATTTTTAATTTTTCGTTTTTGCAACCCTGTGCGCCAGCGTTTGAATCGAACTAATTTAACAATCTGTTCAACGACATTCATCGATAATCGGAAATCATACATAGTTCATTCATCATAGACTATAAAACGTCTAACAGCCATAGACTTCAGTCGATATAAAGATTTATAATAATTGAAATTATTAAATCGTTTATACTGGAAACGTTCCTAATAATTTTCTATGTACGAATATATGTGTGACGGACTCTTCTCTGTGACGTGAATTTCAAACTGCCGTTTATCGATATATATAGGTTTATTTCACATTTAGCTTAACAACAACAACACGGTACTTAAGACACTCAATACTGTAACTGTTAGCCCTTGCTCAACGAAGTCTCGTTCCAATATGTGTCAGGCGACCGACCGCTGTCAACTTATATACTGACCAGCCCGAACTGCAGTGTCACTGTCACTGTCTATCAATGTTGACAGTTGGCATAGACAGTGACAAATAGGATAATGATCATGTAACAGTCGGCCATCCTGTAGGAACGAGTCCCTTCGTTCAACTTTCGGAATTAAACTAATCATTTTAACAACATTTATCAATAAGTCAATAATAATTAATAATTATAATTATGAGATGATCAAAATTGTAATGTACAACTCATTAAAAAATTAATAGTTTAAAAACTAAAAAAAACACGCTCTTATAAAAAAAATCCAACTAAAAAAAGAAGTCATGAGACCTTGAAACCTAATCGTGGTCAAAGTTCATTACAAGACTTTACCACAAGTGCAAACACGACTATGATACGATATTCCATCATTGAATACCAGTGCCTATCTTCCGGCTTCATCATCAGACCTTGAAACCTAATCGTGGTCAAAGTTCATTATAAGACCTTACCACAAGTGCAAACACGACTATGATACGATATCCCATCATGAAGTTCCAGTTAATATCTTCCGGCTCCATCATCAGATCAGTTCGACAGTACCATATTACTGTATGTGTTTCAGAGGTACATACAGCTGCCAATTTTCATTACGCTACGATCCTTGGAAAATGTCTTAGATTCCCTTACATTGTGAGTTACATACAAGTGGACCTAATAAAAGCATGTTAATATACATAAAAAGAAGAGAATAAAATATAATTAATTCCTTAAATTAAATACATTTTTTTTTTAAGTTGCTGTAAAGTTAGGCTCTGTCCGAGTTCCAATTTATTTCTACATTATTTTAATAATTTACACACTATTTTAACAAATTTATATAATATATGTTCGTACTTAATCAAAATACCAATGCATAAATACCTATGTTAATTCAAAATACATTTAATATTTTTAATTTATAGCTAATAAATCACTGCGGTTGTATCATATCAAGTTCCTTATAATATTTCACATTCGCATATAATTAGTTAATCCGTTCTATAGTTGTATGGAGTGAGGGTTACTTCCTTCACCATCACACCACACAACATCGATGTCTGAGCCACTAATGGGCGGCGAGTTCATACGCCAACTCCTGCCCGGCAGCAGAACACCCTCACAACTTATACTTCCATTTTAATGATGAAAGAGTCAATCTTTCATAGATTCATTGATGACTGCGGTGCCCAGAGCCACTCATGGGCGGCGAGTTCATACGCCAGCTCTTGCCCGGCTCCAAGACACCCTCACTTACTCAATAGCTTACCAGAAATTACATTTTCCGCACATATATTGATTTCATAGATTCATTGATGACTGCGGTGCTCAGAGCCACTCATGGGCGGCGAGTTCATACGCCAGCTCTTGCCCGGCTCCAAGACACCCTCACTTACTCAATAGCCTACCAGAAATTACATTTTCCGCACATATATTGATTTCATAGATTCATTGATGACTGCGGTGCTCAGAGCCACTCATGGGCGGCGAGTTCATACGCCAGCTCTTGCCCGGCTCCAAGACACCCTCACTTACTCAATAGCCTACTCTTGTTTTAATTAATAACTTTTTAAATAAGATGGATTAATCATGATCGCTATCATTGTCTTCGCTTGAGGAGCAAGCAGCAGCGTCGAAACTGAACCAAGGAAATATTTTATCTATCGCTACTACCGCCTCAGTTTTTATGAGCCCGGGTTAGATATACCTTTTGGTTTTGTACAATTTGAGGACTCGTGGCCTAAATAATTACAATGAGTGCACTTTAAGAGTGGTTTCGGACATTTGTAACTAGGGTGCCCGACAGTCTGGCAGTTAAAACACTTAACAGGTTCCCTCGGTATGTCACCACTCCTTGATGCACGGTTGTCGGTAAATTTTGGTAAATTGCTTAACATCATGGGGTTTTGTCGCTTTTCTTGATTTAAATCCCTATTATATTCTACTACGTAACGGCCTTGAGATTTAATCGTTTTAAAGAATTCCAGTACGTCCTCGGGCTTATCGAATTTGGCTGCCTGAGCCCCTACGCGAACACCTCTATCTTCAACCCCATAAAGTAGACAATCCACTGCTTGCTTTCCAAATATTTTACATCTATTCAACATATTGACCTTTGCAAAATAATATAATTCAAACGATTCTCCAGGGCGCACTCTTCTATTAAGCATATCGGTTAACAATTCCGCGTAATTTTCGGTTGCCGGGAATGACTCTCTTAACATAGATTTCCATTTAGTCCACGTATGCTTAATAGAGAGCAAGCCCTGGTACCAGGTCTTAGCAAGCCCAGTGAGTTTTGGTAGGGCATAGTGAGCTGTTTGTTTATCACTCCAGCTATAAATTTCTGAACATTCATCAACCTTGTCGAGCCAAATGTTGATCGTCTGTTCTTTCAACATTGGGTCGAATTCGGGGATTACATTATTTAGTGCTGAACTGGAAAACACCTCACTATTTCCCGCCTTAGACTTTAATGTCCTTACTAGTTCTTCAAACAAATCCATCGATACTCTACGTTTCTTAGCGACGGTCTCGTTATCGCTATAATTCGCTGAGTATCTTTTAGTTGGCGTGACTAATGAGCGATCACGAGAACCGCGCGGCATCTCTCTACACCTGCTAGGCCCAGGCCTTGGTGACCTTCTGTAAGACTTATCCTGCTCAGTGAGTTTGTCGCGCTCCTTACGTACCTCCTTTTCCAATTCATAAAGCCTTCCTCTTATCTGGGACAGCTGACGCTGACGTTCCCGTGACGACCGCCTGCTGTTGATGCTTCTGCTGCGTCGGATAGCATGACCAACGTCACGCTCTGGGCTCCTGCTACGCGTACGTCGTCTTCGTGAGGATTCATCGTCGCGGCGCATAATGCTGCGACTGCGCCGCGAGCTTTCTCGTCGCTCTTGACTCTGACGTGTAGCCGGTTCATCATAACGCGATCGCCCTGAAGGGCGGTGTCGGTTATGTTCACCTCGCTGATTAGGTTCTGAATTGTTGTCACTCATTCTCTGGAACTCGAAACGATCGATGTGAGATATCTTATAGAAGGGCCATAGTCTGTACTAGTGTCTCGACTGATTAGCGAATATCATCCTTACTTTCATAATAAGCGATCACAAGAATAGTATCAATAGTGATAGTATAGGTCTAGTGGGTATTTAAAATAGAGAGTGAAAAAGTAAGGAAAAAATTTAATAAAGAGGGTAGTATCGATATTAAAAATAATACTTCTTATAATTAATCCAAAAGTATCCAACGATATACGGTTTAGGGCGTGAAAATATGATAATTACGACATCAACCGATAACTAGTCCACGCTCGTAACGGTTTATTTTCACTTTTTACGTTAAAATAAACAAAATAGAGAGTGAAAGAAGTAAGGAGAAAATTTAATAAAGTATCGATAATAAAAATAATACTTCATAAAATTAATCCAAAAATATCCAACGATATACGGTTTAGGGCGTGAAAATATGATAATTACGACATTAACCAGTAACTAGTTCACGCTCGTAACGGTTTATTTTCACTTTTTACGTTAAAATAAACATTTTTATCAAAAAGAGAAAGAAAAAAAAAATTATATTGTGGGTAGGTAATAATATCAGGGGACAAAATAATTGTACTTACACTTTGTAACGAAGTCACCAATTGTTATCACTTTCAAATGACGTTTAGTTTATTAATTACGATGATGGTCGAGCACAGCGTGGTAAGTAAAAATATATTTTTACGTCGATCCCACTTCTGAGATGTGACGGACTCTTCTCTGTGACGTGAATTTCAAACTGCCGTTTATCGATATATATAGGTTTATTTCACATTTAGCTTAACAACAACAACACGGTACTTAAGACACTCAATACTGTAACTGTTAGCCCTTGCTCAACGAAGTCTCGTTCCAATATGTGTCAGGCGACCGACCGCTGTCAACTTATATACTGACCAGCCCGAACTGCAGTGTCACTGTCACTGTCTATCAATGTTGACAGTTGGCATAGACAGTGACAAATAGGATAATGATCATGTAACATATGAGTATATAATAAAACGGATGTTTAATTGCGGAGAAATAAACAAAAGAATGTATTACCATAGACAACTGTCTGGCAGAATGTGATGATATCAAGACGCAATAAAAACTAATCTAGTCTGTGCTATGGATGTTGATCGTTATCTGTGTTATGATATGTTGTCAAAATTATTAAAAATAAGATTATCACGAATCTCTAATGTAATGTAATAATCAGAAAGAAGATTTTATGCTGATTTCAAAGATACCTTTATGTCTGAATTCTGTTCAGTACCTAGTTACTGAGCAGTTTCCATTTGAATGCCATCGATATTGTCAAATGTTCGTAAAGTAACAATTAAACAAATATAGTATTAAACTATGAGTTGAAGGTTATTATAGATTCTACTATAATATTCAAATACTAGAATAAACGAAAATGATGGAAATCCATGCATTTCATTGTATTTCAATCAAAGTAGTAGGTATTTACAAATACACTGCTACAAGCTTTGTAAGCTACGTCATCAACTGAAATAAACCATTATACGACTCGCATAGATTTTTAGGGTACCTACCGTATACAACGGTTGAAAAATGGAACCCTATAAATATACCTCCGCTGTCTGTCTGTCTGTCGCAAGGCTCTATCTCTTGAACGGAAATAGGTAGGCACCTGAAATGTTCACAGAATGCGTGTTACTGTGGCAGCTCACAACAAATAATAAAATGTAATAAAAATTTTTTAATGGTAATTTCAGTAACATTATAAAATTGGGTTTTATTCTTTTTTCTTCCATTAGCGCGCTTATGAACTTATCTTATGAACCGAGGTAGATACTTGAAATTTTCTCAAAGAACTCGTACGTCTCATTATTGTCTCGATCACGACAAATAATAAAAGAAAAATGTTACGTTATCCTTCACTGTGAAAGGCTGTATTCATATACATATTATAGCAATCATGATGAAGCATTACATTATAAAATGTTAATTTTTAATGATGAAACCAACACAGCAACGTAATGGAGAGGATATGAGAGTAAGACGCTGCCTCAATTAAACAGGAGTTGTTATTATTTTCTTGAAAATGTCCTGTTAATTATAACTTCAAATGTAATGTGATGTCTGTGTAATTATAATGTCAAATTGTAATTTAATTGGATGTGGAATGTAGGTATATCACAGAGGAATGATACCATTATATAGCGGTTATATTTTTTTTTGCATAATAAACTTGATTGAGAAGCCTCACCTGAAATTTAAACTCCGGCCCGGGATATATTTAAGGATATAAGGATAGGAGACCAAACTCACCACTGGTCTAACACAGCCTTATTTACACAGTTTAGAGTAGCATTAAATCTTTTTTGTTTAAGTAGTTTGTAGTTACCTAGACTTTCGTTAAGCGTGTCTAATCACCTCATAGCGAAATAAATTATTTGACACTTAGTATCTATTTACAATTCATTCGAAAGGCAAAACATGGTTCACGAATAGAGAAACACCCGGTCACGATGGAATCCCTATTAAATCGTTAATTACCACTGTACGTTATTTGACTTCAAACACATTATGTTCGCTAATCGCTTACCTAATTAGCGCATTTGGCGCGATTAGTGGAATGAATTATCAACTTCCAGCTCCCATCATGCCTCAACCACGCTTGCCTAATTAATTAATGAAGGAAGTTCCTGTAAAACTTTTGAATATTTTTCAAAAATATAGCACTTCTGCACAACAGTACGAGTACAAGCTAACGCAGAAAGCAGACATTCCGCCCATAAAATTATTACTGTGGAAACTTTACTGATATCTGTTATTTATATATTTTACTGCTTATAAGTATTTAATATAAATTGCATGTTTCCCAAATAAATAAATAAACGTATATTTGAATTCCTCCTTGGTGTATTGTGCACAAAAGTGACTGCTAAGTTAGAGATCCTAGTTTCTATGATTATTACTTCTTCTATGTACAACTAGAACTATTTTTATAGATGTATTGACGTATGACTTTGAAGATGATAACATGGATCTTAGTCTAGATCTAAATGTTTATAAAATTACGGTCGAATTCCGAACTTACCTGTATTCCGTGCTAGAAGTACCTAGGTATTCATCCGAAAAACATCGGTGTATGAATTCGTACGGGTAATAAACTCGACAATGTAAGGCACTGTGATAAATGGTAACTGTCCCAGTTCCACACACCGGTTTCATTTTATTTCCTGTATGTTTAAACTAGAGAACAATTCCGGAAGTCGCTTTTATTGAGCTGTATTATTATGTAAGCTTAAGAATATTCAAGAAAAACAGTCTAAATTAAAATCTGTTATGTTGATAATGTATAAAAATTTGCATGCCTTTTAGGTTAAGTAAGAAGTTATGTAATAAATAAATTAACTATCTTAGATTCCCTTACATTGTGAGTTACATACAAGTCAACCTAATAAAAGCATGTTAATAACACCTATTATGTTTCGTACTTATTGTCAATGCCGTGGTTGGCTGGTAGCACTTTGGTAGATAAGGCACGCCATTTGTACCTTGAACCTACATTTTATATGTAATATATAAAGAAAAATTCATGAATTCACAATTAACTTAGGTCTTCTAGAAAAGTTCTCGAATCGACCACAGCGCTTTGTAGTTCTTTATAAAGAACACCGCACCAAGTATCACATTGTTGTTTGGCATGCACAGCATCACAAAGTTTCCGCTCTATGCGAACTGAATGAAAACTAGACAATGACAAATGGCATAAAAACTGGGTATGCCTGCAATAGCAGTCTACGCCGCCCACGTGTGTCCATTTGTTTGTGAAAGGAGCGAAATATCACCAATGGCATGGAGGAAATAGTAATGACGTAATAACACAAAAGTGCGGGATAATCTATGGCTCTGCTCGAAAGAAAGTGTTGTGATGAAGCAAAGTCGGGTGTGGATTGGTGACCGCTTGTGACAAAGTTTAGTTAAGGGGCCGTAGTACCGCCGATTATACCTACTGGTAGACCACGGTATACTATGTACCCGTGGTCCTACTTGGATAGGGGCGAATGATAGTATCGATGGTATTTTTGTTGACTAAAAAATTATCACTATTATTTTTTTAATATTATCATTTACATTATTTATTTATATATTTAGAATCATTACATCTGCCGATTTAGCCTGAAATGCGCGGGAATCAAGAATCCGAATTCGATAGCAAATTACAAAAAACCTGCTCAGGGAGGGATAGATTTTAATCAAGAGTTGTTGCCTAGATTGTGGGCGGTCGCCCCCTACATTATTCTCAACTAACTTTCTAACTCTGCAACAATCTCGATTAGGTTGATTTCTGTTTTTTATTTCGTTTTAGAGTCAAAAACTACCGAATCGATTGCAATAAAACTTGCTACGAAAATGCGCTGTATCCCTGACACGGATATAGGAAAAATTGCCCCGAAAAAATGCTAAATATGGGATGAAAGTTTGTGTAAAATTTTTCTCAAATATTAACGGATAAATTAGAACTAACCGTCTTAAGTCCCTAATAGTAGTGTCCAAAGTCTGTCACAGCTATTGGGCACGGATCGCCCACACAGACAAATCTGCGGGAGGTCTAGCTAGAGCATACTCGAACACACTATTCCAATGCGGATTGGTGGAGGGGTTAGTGGCCAACCCAGTGTCGAACGTTATCAAGCCACCCGAAGGTTTCGACAAGACTTAACGACTGTTTCTACCATTGAAAACAACCGGCACCGACTGCTTAACGCGCCCTCCGAAGCACGGTAGCGCCCATGAAATTGTGCCACTAGCGTTCACCCATCTACAAACCGACCGCTCCCGTCGTTGCTTAACTCTGTCGTCCACATTGAATAGACGCTAGCTATTGGACGCTACGATAGATATATAATCAGTTTTAACTTCTGGCGTGGTCCTAAGTCTCACTCATAATAATATACGAGAATGTCTGCCAAGAGAGCGCGTTCTACTCGGAGATTTTACTGAGCGGAATTTATAAAAGCCGTTTATCTTTTATACTGGAGGAGCGATTATGTAGTCGTCGGTTTATTCAATACTTATTGCTCCACCGATAGAAGAATCTTGCGAAGAAGCCTTGGTTCAGATTCTACTTACACGCAATAATAACTTTTTTTTTAACTGAATGTTTCGTGAGTGTCTATATTCATAGTTGAAATTACCACGTGTGATTTAAGTCG
Organism: Carterocephalus palaemon; assembly: GCA_944567765.1. NCBI lineage: Eukaryota > Metazoa > Arthropoda > Insecta > Lepidoptera > Hesperiidae > Carterocephalus > Carterocephalus palaemon. Next base: position 5,876,767 of record OX155664.1, read on the forward strand.
GAAACTCCTGAAGATGATCATCGTAATCGATCGAAACTAGTCGGCCTATTTCTGACTTAAATCACACGAGAGAAAGCCGGTAATTTCAACTATGACTTATTTTTTACCCGACTGCGCCAGGAGGGTTGTGTTTTTCGAGTTTACAAGATTTTATTTATAATTTTTCATTATTAGGATACATAACCATTTAAAGTTGAAAAAAAAAAACAACCATTGTCGCTTTTGCAGTCGGGTTATTAGCTTTTTTTTAAATTAAGCAACTTGTTTATTTCAGGTTTTAATTCATTTTTATCTTCTTATTGTATTTTGCCGTACAATTTACACCCAAGTGGATTTGTGCCACTGCTTATTCCAGCCGCAACAACATTGTTATCTGACTCTAACGTCTTATGGCGCCTGTACACTCTCGTCGAGGGACAGCGAGGCTGGGCGAGCGCGAGAGTGTACAGGGTACACTCGCTATGTCTCGCGAAGCCTCGCAGTCCCTCGTGGGCTCTCCATTCCGAGTCGGTTTTTTGAGCGCGAGTCAAAGGGCCTCGCTTACCCTCGCGAGTAGGTGCGAGTGCGTCACTGTACATTCTCGCGGCGTTCAGTTGAGCGCAAGCTTTCTAACTGTACGGACGTTTTGTTGCCTTAGATATGCAATATATGGAATAACGAAGCAGAACTTAACTTCGTATGATATATGTGCACGTAATTATAATAACTGATAGCGCATAGGGTAACAGCTGCCGTAACTTGTAACGCGTCCATCTCCTCGGCGTTCCTCTGCTGTACTGAATAAACGAGTGTGTACAGGGTCGCGCTCGTCCCTCGACCTCTCGCGCGAGTGCTCTCGACGAGACATCGCGAGAGCACTCGCGCGAGAGTGTACAGGCGCCATTAAGTTTCGCCATTCAGCAGAACTTCTGTACTTTGCGGCAAAGTTGGTTGGATGACCAAGTAGCCGAGATGTCTTTATAAGGGACAGTTCTCATTACCAGTCCCGATACGGCTACGATGGAAGTATTGATTATTTTTATGGGTATAAGGTAGAAAAAACATGCGACACGTTTTTTAATTTGTTACGAATTTTAATAAATATTATAATAATAATAAATACCATGGACATTCACACACGGCCATCTGACCCCAAGTTAGGCGCGAACTATGGGTGCCAGAGACTGATATACATACATAGATATTTTTAAATACATACTTAAATAGATAATATTGACACCCAGACACTGAACAAACACAAGTGTTCGTCACACGAATGTTTGCCTTGAGTGGGATTCGAACCCACGACCCCTGGCGCAACAGGTAAGGTCACTACCGATTGCGCCAACAGGTCTGTCAATGCGCCAACGGGCCCGAATTATGAGTGCGTTAAGAGTACCGCTTGGAATTGAACTCGGTCCCCTCGAGTGAGAGGCGAATTCAATAGCTACTGGGCCGTCACCGCTGATAACTTTAAAATGTAACCCAATATTAGTCTGCCTACCTCAAATAACCAAATACATTATGCCTTGAAACATAACTCTTATAGTGGCAGCCCTATTAAAATACTCGGAATTACAAGACATAACGGGATCTTTTTTTTTTCTATTCTTGTCCTCTATTCCTGATTCTTGCTTCTTCAATTTCCTTTTGCTATAAAAATATAATAAACGACAAACATAATAGACTGTTCTAAGGGAGCGATTACCCCGGGGCACAAGTTTCAATTGACCGGGAGTCGTCGGGATTCCGGTCCGAGGGAACAAAGAATTAATTCAGTCGGATTATTAAACAACAGCAGTAGATGATGAATTCATTTCATCATGATAATTTCATGATAATTTCATCCTAACTTTGCACCCCCGTTTTACCCCCTTAGGAGGTGAATTTTCAAAATTCCTTTCTTAGTGCTCCCCTACGTTATAAAAGGAACCCCTGTGCAAAATTTCAAGTTTCTAACCCTTATAGTTTAGGCCCTGCGTTGATATGTCCGTCAGTCAGTCAGTCAGTCAGTCAGCTTTTCCTTTTATATAAATAGATATCGGCGTGGTAATTATGTATTTATTGCATAATATTTAAATTTTACTGTTATTTTTTTATTTATTTTTTATTTGTCGTTTAAAAATCATAAACGCCTACCACTAGCTCTTACCATCTCAAGGGTTGACTGGTAGACAATGCCTTCAGGCATTAAGTCCGCCCATTGTAGTCTACAATAAAGCGTAAAATTGTAATTGTGATTGTAATTATGTAAAATAGTAATTGTAAATTTAAATAAATAATCACTTATAAAATATTTACAATATTTTAACCTAACGTAACACAATATTTACAATTTTCTAGCCATCCGTAACAACTAGCAACACTATAAAACGGCTGATTTCTTTATTTTCTGATGCAAATCTTATGGCAATAACCTGCAATAAGGTATGTTAAGTCCTTAACAAAGCTAGGCAAGTAACTGGTGCTTATGATATTAATCACATAAAATAATTTCCTTTAGAAAGTCACGTTTGATAATGGAAAATTCTTTGACGGGATTATTAAGAAGCCGTTAGAATTGAAACCGACAATACCGTGACTTGCTGAAATATGAAGGAATTTGAAGGTATTAGAGTTCAGATAAAAGAATGGAAGGCATACAAAATGATAGATGATTGATTTTAAGTGTGGTGTTACAAGAAATTTCATTTATCATAAAGTTATATTGATTACTAGTGGACGCCCGCAGCTTCGCTCGCATTGAATTAGACATTCACTAACTTCAAAAACGCCAAAGTTTCATACTAACTTTGCACCCCCGTTCAAGTTTCTAGCCCTTATAGTTTAGGCCCTGCGTTGATATGTCAGTCAGTCAGTCAGTCAGTCAGTCAGTCAGTCAGTCAGTCACCTTCTCCTTTTATATATATAGATTTTGATTCCATTTACTTCAGAAGAAGTCTTATATAATAGCTGCCTCGTTGGTCTAGTGATCGTAAGCGCGATACCTAAGCTAGAAATACCGGGCTCGATACCTGATTTGGGCAAAGTATTATTGGGTGTTTCTAATTTGAAATTCCATAATAGTTGGTCGTAGTCTGGATTTGTGCCACCACCCATTACATGTAACTTAAATATAACTGGTGGAAAGTGGATGTCCTTACACAGCTCTGCCGATCCCTTCGGGGAAATAGAGGCGTGACAAAACCTTTACTTTATAATATTTCGAGATAAACTGCGTGTAATTTTCTCACCTACGAATACCGAGCCATTCATTGTTCATGCAAATGTCTAGTCATCGCAATTTACCACTGCAGTTTTAAGATTATTACTTTCATATACCTACTAAACGTATCTATACTCGTAATCTTAATATTTTCCATCTTACTTTCAAATAAATGTTTATATTATTATTCAAAAAATTCAAAATTCAAATAATTTATTTCGCTATGAGGTGATTACACACGCTTAACGAAAGTCTAGGTAACTACAAACTACTTAAAGAGATATAATGCTATTCTAAACTGATTAATATAAAGCAAAGGATGAGCTATTTATCCTTGAATGGATAGCTAATCCTACACAGGTGCCTAACCTGCCTTATGGCTAATTTACAATAATTACCTACCACTAAGCTAAGCTCTAAGTCACGATAGACTATCTACCTGGTCATCGGCTTAAGGAAGAACTTACAATATTCTTATCCTATGCCCTAGTGTAGGCCGAGAGAGAAAAAAGCCGAAAGAAAAAACTCTCGGTACTCTTTTAAAATTCAAATTAATTTTTACAGAAAAATGTACAGTATGACCATGATATGATTAGAACAGACACGAGACAGCCAATCGTGTATGCCAAGAATCACCCCATATGCCACCTGCTTACAATATTTAGTATAATTAATACAAAAGCATAGTGATAGCCTGTCAGAGTTTAATTCAGTCCCATGCCTTCTTATCATCCAAATACTCCTGAATATTATAATAAGCTTTTTGACATAATGTTTGTTTGATGGTTTTTTTAAACCTGTGTAAAGGCAGAGACTGAACCGCAGCCGGGACTTTATTGAATATTAGAATAGACATTCCTATGAAGGAACGACTTTTATACTCACTTCCGTGTTCACCACATTCACTCTGAGTTGACGGCTACGCATTTTACTACATAAGAGCATTGTACAGCCTACTATTATAAAGAAAAGACTGGATTCACATAAGATTGACCTACCTCATTCATATAATTCCAGGCATAGCACGCGCGAACGGGGCTGAGCGGCTTGTAGTGGTTGCCAAACGTGTACATATAGAAGAGCCAGGGCGCCGGGAACAGCATGGTGAACATGTCGCACAGCGCCATCGCCATGAGCACCACGTTGGTGGGCGTGCGCATGTGCCGCCGGGACAGCACCACCACGATCAGCGTGTTGGCGACCGTCGTCGTGGCGAGGAGGAATGGGGCGATGTATCTGCAAGGAACACCATTTTTTATGGATATGATATCAATCAATATTTTATTGCTCAAAATCTGTTAACAATTCCTTTAGGTGAAATTTTATAAAGTAGGTACCTACTAGCTGACCCCGCAAACGTTGTTCTGCCATATTAAATGTCAAAGTGACGCGACACTTCATGTAAATGATAATTTATACAAAAATACAAAAATAATGATTAAAAAACATTTTCCAGTGGACCAAATTGTGAATCTAAACCATTCTCGAATCCCCTTGAACACACACAAAAAATTTCATCAACATCTATCCAGCCGTTTAGTAACATTCACACGTAGAATATATTAAGAATACAAGAAGAAATATATTAAGATATATATTAAGATGTATAACTATAATGTTACTACAGTTTACCCATGTCGGGCATGGAAGTTTTCCATGAAATAATCATGTTGTAGTTATCCTTAAGTTCCCGCGACGCATTGGCGATACATCTGGTGTTGCTCGTGTCCATAGGCGACGCGGTGACCACATACCACCAATGATGACGTTTCATACAAACTTTCAAAACGTTTTCCACTCCCTTAAAGATTGAATTTCGAAAAAATCCGTTCTTATTCCTTGCCTACGTTTTAAAAGCAAAATCTATGAAAAAAATCAACTAAAGGTCTTAGGCTGGGCGTTGATGAGTCAAGTCTTCAGTCAGGCTTTTTCCTTTTATATTATTAGGATTACAGAATGCTTTATTCAATTATTTAATACGCTTTTCATGAATAAAAGGGAATGCTAATAAATAATGTACTCGTATTAGGAGATTTGGAATTAGATGGACACGTACCTACGAAAATAAATGATCAAACAAAAAACAGAAGAACAAAAAGAATATTCTCTTACGGTAATAGAAGCTGCGTGTCCGATGTACATCGCGAAAAGGACAGAGCGGTCCTAATGTGAAATAAATCCTATAAAGTGGATGTTAACAAAAACAGAACCTCATTCTTTCGCGGCTATAATGGAGGTAACTCTACTGAACAACAAAACCATAGGAACGTATTTGTATCACAAGGTATCTATTGATTTGTTGTAAAGAGATTTCCTCCTTGTCTAAGATAAATTAATTGTATAACAGTCTACTTTAATCGCTGAAGTAATCAATATAATAATGATAATACCATAATAATAATAACTATATTTTTTTTATTTCAGGCAACAATTAATGGAAGGCATTATTTTGTGTAAGCTAACAATACAAAACAAACATGAATACTCACTGGAAGCAAAAGTTAGAAAACACTACGAAGGTAATGTTAGTTAAATACGTATTAATTATAAGGTACCTACCTACTGTGAGTCGTTTCGAAATGGAAAGATGTAAAGATAGAAACATTTAGGATATCTGAGACAAGCAAATACTTTTAACGCCATTTTCAAAGGATAGGCTGAAAAGGCTTTTCTTACCCTTCTACACAAAGGCATAATTCAAGACATACACGACTCAGAAGCATTTAAATGTTAGGAATGATCAAACGAACTCTTGATATAGGCTGTTCATATTTTAATAAGGAGAATTTGAACAACAAAAAATTGGTATTTATAACGAATCGTAGACATCTATACTAATCTATATATATAAAAGGAGAAGGTGACTGACTGACTGACTGACTGACTGACTGACTGACTGACTGACTGACTGACTGACTGACATATCAACGCAGGGCCTAAACTATAAGGGTTAGAAACTTGAAATTTTGCACAGGGTTTCCTTTTATAACGTAGGGGAGCACTAAGAAAGGATTTTTGAAAATTCATCCCCTAAAGTGGTAAAACGGGGATGCAAAGTTAGTATGAAACTGTGCCGTTTTTGAAGTCAAATGGGCAACCCGAACGCGGGCAGACGTCGTTAATGGGTCTAATTCTACGCGAGCGAAGCTGCGGGCGTCCACTAGTATTATAATAAAGAGGGATGGTTTGTTTGTAATGTTTTCACACAAAAACTACAGGATCGATTTCAAAAATTCTTTCACCATTAGAAACCTGCATCTTCACTGAGTGACATAGGCTATATAATATTACTAGGTGTAAACGAAACTATTGTTATGTCTAATTCCACAGGAGCGAAGCTGCGTGCGTCCTCTAGTGTTTTATTATTGGAAAATGGTTCGTTTCCGATTTAAAAAATCTTTTACAGACTTTCGTCGGAATCTTTTTGATTCTACTGCCAAAATAATTTTTTTTTTCAGAGAACTACGCCCCTCCTTTTTATAGGTCCCTACCATCAGTATTCTCACCATCGCCCAGGGTGAACTGGCAGAAAATGCCGCATTATGTCATAGGTATATGCCCTCTGTATACCATAAGGTGTTAATTACATCAACTTAAATAAATAAAAAATAATAACTCAGTGTGTTTTTTGAAAACATTGTCTGTCTGTCTGGAGCTTGTTTGGATTTTTAAAATCTCAACCGATTCATTTCAAATTTGCAACGTGTGTTTGGAATGGAATACGTGTTTTTTTTATAACATTTTTGATAAAATTTAAATAAAAGAAAAAGCAGTCAAACAAATGGGGAAAATTAAAAATTAGACGCTATACTGGACAAAATATTTATGCTATTGTTCTTAAATTGGGAGTAACAGCACTCGAATATGTGGTTTCCAATGTAAATTCAGCGTTTTTGAGTTTTCAATCAAACTACAAAGGGTTGAAAAGGAGATGAAAGTTTTGACTTAAGGGAAGAGAAGTTTTGTTTGTCCAAGCATAATATAAAAACAATTTATTCGGGTTAACATGTAAGGATACCTAGAAAATATGGAAGGTTTTCTAGGGTTTCAAAGAATAGAGTTTTTCCAGTAATGTTTATGAGGGAAATAAGTAGCAATCATAAACCAAGCTGCCTAATTCCACGCGAGCGAATCGAATTATAATAATAGGTATGCACAACTGTCAAGGGAGCATAAGTTTCGCATCGCTTAAGGCAGGTTACGTTACAAGGGTGTCAGACTCTCACGATTGAGAGGAATTTCAGCCATGGGTTATCACTGGTATTGATGAACTACCTAAAAATGGGGCCATGTCTTTCAGCAGCCCGAAATATGTCGGCATTCTCAATCATTATAATGGCCTATTGTCTCACAGCAAGGGGATCTTACTCGAGTATTTTTCTCCATTGTTCGCAATAATAGGCTTACTCGTGCCCCGGAAAGCACTGCTTGTGGGCGTTGGCCTTTCTTTAACTGGGTTCATTCCACTGAACATGTGCTTACAAAGTACATTTGGTATATTTGCGAGTATTCAATACATTATACAGTAATATAATGTTTTTATATTTTATGTAGGTACCTACTGTAGGATTGTAAAAAATTAATATTGTTAAGATTTCGCAAAAGAGCCAGCTTTTTACTCCGTGGATAGATATCTCTTTGTAACGTCTGCTGTATCAAAATTAAAATTCTATAATTGACAAGCAGGTCCCGCAATTTAAATTGGAACGCAAATTCACTCGAAATTAAAAAAATTGCTCGTGTGACATGGTAAGAACTAAGTTGATTTACAGTCACATTTGGGTCCCATGTAATAATAGGTGGTGAGCGTATCGCGGTTGCTATACTCGGGGATCGAACCCAGGATAAGCAGTCGCTCTTACAACCACTAGACCAATAAGGTAATGAGAGTAAGAGCATAGTCCTGAAATTCAGGACATGGCAATAGTGGCAGGTACTACTAGTGGCAGGTACTCGGGGGAGGGGACTATCATCTCTATCTCCAGCTAGGTTTATGTTATCAATTTTAGTAAATAAGTTTAGTAGCTGTATATCTATTTTTGGTTATTCCTTATTTTAGTTGCTACTAACATTTTCTAACAATATTTATAAGATGTTCTACTAACCCACTATCAATAACTTTTTATGGGCTGCAAAATTGTAATTGCCAGAAATAAAAGTTTATTATTATTATTATTACTACTGCTAAAAGATGCATGGGCCTATAAGACCGAATCAAGTCAAGACATAAATATAGTCGCTTATTCGGCATAAAGAAAATAATCTCGAACTCATAGTGGATAGAAAGACCAGGTAACTGATATAATAATATGCATACGTGGATTTCAACTTTGATCGCGCTTCAAAAGTTATTTGACTGTCGAAAGCAGCAATACAGTGCCAGAGGCACGGATAAAGGATACGGTTCGTACTTCGGAAAAGGTTACTTACTTTATTAAAATACTAGTGGACGCCCCCAGCTTCGCTCGCGTGGAATTAGATATAACAATGGTTTCGTTTACACCTATTATTATTATATAGCCTATGTCAATCAGTGTAGATGCAGCTTTATAATGGTGAAAGAATTTTTGAAATCGGTCCAGTAGATTTTGTGTGAAAACATTACAAACAAATGTTTCCTCTTTATAATATAAGTGAAAGAATTTTTAGAATCGGCTGAACAGTTTTAGAGCATGCTATCTTATATTAAAACAAGGTAGGTATACAAATAACTTTACCTCTATAAAATTGGGCTACAGATTTTTTTCTGTCTCGACTTATTGAAACAAATGATAGTTTATATCTTGAAACTTAAATCCTTAATGGTAGTAGAACCTCTATTAAAGAGTTCGTCTCGAAACTCATTTTTTTTGTTTTTTTTTTTGTCTTAACACAACTGAATAATAAGTTTTATATGGATTAAAATTAATTAAGTAACAAAATATACAGAAAGCCATGGACAAATGAAAATGACTTTCAACACGAATAATAGGTAAAATCGTAGGAACCGCATAATAATTGTTATGTAGGTAATTGTTTGTTTTAAATACCTCAATAACATCCTCGATAATATTCATAGATTTATAAATCTATGATATCTAGATTTATAAATCTATGATAATATTATAACAGAAAACAGAACTTACCCATACATTGGCTCCGCATAGTTGATTGGGAATTCGCAAGTGACATTCAAATATACGTGTGAGTTGTTTGACGAACAATAGTCATCTGTGGTGAAATTCGAATATGCAGGCACTTCGGTTTGGTTATCGTAGGTAAAGTTCACTCTGGCCGGAAACACGTCGTTTATAAAAACATCAATTCCAGGTTTGAATTTCGCGCTAGCGTTGTTGTACTGAACTCCGAAGTAGTCGACCCAATCCTCTTGCGTCGCCATGTCGGAATTTTAGCTATCTGACACTAGACATTGACATGTTTCGTTTTTTAAATTTCAGTACCCCGCGTCTTGGATATCATGTCATTCTGCCTTCAATATCTGTGGACAATGGAATTTTGAATTATTTTACAAATAAAACAATACTTGTAGATCTTTAATGTACTTTTTAGATAAGTAGGTATATTCAAATTTTCGTATCCATCAATTTGTATTCAATTCAGTTCATATTGTATTCAAAGCAGTAATGGCAATCGCAGTTTAAAATTTGTATACCTAAGTATAAGATAAATTTTCAGGATGAGATTTTACAAAAAACAAATTAAACTCCGTAGGTATATTTCAATTAAATCAAATTAAGAAAAACTCATTCAGTTCAATAATCAATTCGCAGCTACGCGATATTCACTTCACCATAAATAGGTACAGAATACCATCGGATCTTGTTTCCTATTTTTGATTGGGTTTTGCAGGTGTTATATTTTATTTACAGGTTATTAATTAAAATCTGGCACTTCTACCTAGGCATAATAATATATTTTAGTTGTATCATATTATTTGATTCAAAAACTTTTTTAATAAAAAATGCTTCAGTGTTTCGCAGACTACTAGCAGACAGAATCAGGCCTTATCCGGGCCTATTCAATCCCTGATAACAATCGCTAAGCTACAGCTAGTAAAGATTTTCCATAAATTCACGACATTGGTTATTATACATACGAGTATGTAGTATTTATTTATTTACATATTTACTACCTGACCCCGCAAAACGTTGTTCTGCCATATGAAATGTCAGTGACGCGACGCTTCACGTCAATGAACGACGGTTAAAAATAAAAATACTAAAATAGTGTTTTATATTTTATTTTTCACTTGAACACACACAAAAAATTTCATCAACATCTTTCCAGCTGTTTAGGAGGAGGTCACTGTCATACACACAAGCTAACCACTATTAAAAACCTAAGAAAGTTTGTTCAAGAATAACAATGAAAAATTACAAGTCTGAGGGTAGGCTAAATTCTACTGTGGTGGCTTAGCAGGCCACTCGCTAGTTCATAAAGTGCCTTGGTATCAACTGCAGCAGTATGTATAGTCTGGTTTAAGTCGAAGTTTGTGAGGTCTCGCAATTCTGCAATAGGTTTTTATTTGGGTAGCAACCAATGCTCTGATTAACGTTATTCATTAATCTAAATTGCAGATTCGGTAATCGCATTGGTCGAAATTGACACAACACAACACGTTACAGAACATTAAATCAGTCAACTAAACCGGCTAGAAAGGTTTGTATGGGTATGGTATTGCATGCTCATTTGCTATCTTAGATCCATAAAAATATGTTTCTGCTGTAATCTGCTACATAATATATCTGTTGTTAAACACAACAGAGACATATAAAGCTCATAATTAGAATGCATTCTAATTTTTTCATTTAACCTATTCTATAGGTTGAGATAACCACATAATCTATATTATAAAAATGAATCGCAAAATGTGTTGGTAAGCGCATAACTCAACAACGCCTGGACCAATTTGGCCAATTTTTTTTTTAAATGTTCGTTGAAGTTCAAGGATGGTTTTTAGGGCGAAAAAAATTTGAAAATTCATCCCCTAAGGGGGTAAAACGGGGGTGCAAAGTTAGTATGAAGTGTTGGCGTTTTTGAAGTTAGTGAATGTGTAACGCGAGCGAAGCTGCGGGCGTCCACTAGTTTTCAATAAAATAATTACTTAGATCGAAACAACGGACTTAAATCAATCATGATTAGTTACGAGTATCTTTCAATCGACTCTGAACTTATCGCATTTGTTTCCCGATCAACCGGGCCGTTCACTGGTATGTTATTCAAATTATCGCCCTTTGATTGCTCTTGGATCTTTTGTTACATTAATTTCAGAATAAGCTACTGAAGCGCTCTTGGTCGCGCGGCTCGTAATTATCTAGAACAAGCTCTTCCCGCGACTTCGCTCGCCTTAAGGGTTTGATTTCGAAAAATCCTTTCTCATTCTCAAACAAGAAGACCTGTGAAAAAAATAACTTTCACGAACTTGTGCAGTAAAATATCTTTAATTAAAGATTAAACTAGTTTTGTGATTTCCACTAGAAGTTCTATAGTAAAGTATGTATGTACCTGTATTTTTAAAAGCTTTTATTTAACTTCACTCGTATGTATGTATGTATATTCACTCGTATGTATGTATGTATGTCCTGGAATCTTGCAATCAATATTTCACCCACTTCCATTGAAGCTATCGAGCTGAAATTCGGCACTCATATTTGGTTCCGATGACAATGCACGAAAATAAAAAATAAGTTGTAAAAGCTTTTTTAAAAAAAGAAATTACAGTATAATTTTATATTTATTAGTTATCTTTATAATTCAACATTTGAAAAGACAACATTTGTATTTATTAACTAGAGTTCTTGCCTCCACTTCTCGATAGCATCAATTGCGAATCAATGGTAGATAAAAAACGTACCTACGTCACAACGGGCCAGATAATAATGGTTTGTTAGATATTTGGCTGCTCCATCTATTATAATCCATTAGCGTATTATTCCTTTTCAATTTGACAGGTCTTCTAGTAGAATGACAAGGGTTAAGGTCATAGGCCTCGTATGCCTAATGGGGCCTGCAGACTTACGATAGTCCACTCGCACTATAGTCCGTCCACAATTCCCAGACCCCGCAAGGCCTATATCTACCAGTATGTCATAATTAAATAATTTGACCAGAGTTTTTGCAATTCACTTACCGGTATCATTTCTGGTTTATAAATTGTAAGCATATCATAGTTTAAATTATATAATAATATGCCTCATCTGTCTGTCTGTCGTCGGGCCCTATCTTAACCAATTACATCTGAAATTTTCACAAAATGTACGTTACTGTGGCCGCTAACAAGTAATAAAGTAAAAAAGAAGTAGTAAAAGTACCTACTCCACAAGCATGATAAATAAAATATTGGTACGGAACTATATGTGTGCGAGTCTCACTAGCACTTGTTTTAGTTTTTATGCTACTATTAAATTAGGATTAACACTGCCAGTCTCTTTCGTCCTTTAGCTTTAATAGATTTTTTTTCATTCTAATTTATTTGATTCAAAACTTAACCTAACGAAGAACGAACCTCCGAATGAATGTCCGCGCCCGACGTAGCAGCGACAACGACGTTGTAGCTAGCTATGTATGTAATAGACCTGGGGGCTTATTATGAGCTCTTAGTTCCAGGCAGTTTACGGCCGTAAACTGAACTGCCTGGCAATCACGTATTACGAACTCTTAATTCCAGCCAGTCAGCGGTCACGTGACACTTCGCTAGCTCTGACTGGCTTCTGGATGGATATTGGCCGGCAATACCGTATTATGAGCTTCCTATTGACATTACTTTTCAAGTTTATCTGTCTTTAAACTGTCAAAAATAACAATTCAGTTTGAGGTGTCCGTGGATAGCTTTTATTGAATTGTTCTCAGCTTTTGTATTTAATTTGGTAATTCTAAATGTGTGACGAGCTGGAAATTTTCGAATTTACCGAGGCTGACGCCGCTCGCGAAAAGGATGAAAAAAGAGTACGCGGAAAACGTGTCTGAGAAGAATGTAAGCCATTCGATAAGTTACATGACCGTGAATTTCAAGAAAGATACCGTTTATCAATGGTGGTGCATCTGGTGGCCCGCCCCCCGTACGGTTGCTGGATGCCCGAATGGTTTCAACCCTTTTTTTCAGCTTAGCCTTGTAATCTACTCAATACTGCAAAAAGACGGGCTTAGGTATGGCTTTATCTACTATACATTTCCTTTCTTCCTGTGTTGTTTCTAATATTTATTCCGGTTTTGAGTGTGTATGTACATAAATGATTAAATAAATAAATAAAATATTGGTTTTTCACTATCATTATTTTCCTATCATGATGATTTAGGAAGTCAGTCAAATTAGTTTTTATTTACTACTTACACTAGACCAACCCTTCGAAGTTTTAAATGCGCCGTCTCCTAGGGATTTTAGATTTTCAGCTTAACGACTGTTTTCACCATTGAAAACAACCGGGACCGACGGCATTAAGTGCCCCCCGAAGCACGGTCGCGTTCATGAAATTTTACCACTAGCGGTCGCCCATCCACAAACCAACCGCGCCCGTGTTTGCTTAACTCCTTCGATCACATTGAATCGACTCGAGCCATTGGGGTATGGATGCTACACAATACATTTCCAATTAACTATAAAACTATGGAAAGGTTTTAAATAGCTGTACTTAACGAAATATTAAACAATGAAAAAACCTACGCCATTCCAATTATTTCAAATGTGTAATTCTGTATTTATTACTCTATAGAGTAGAATCTAAGAATGCACCTAATCAATAAAATTATAACTCGAAAACTTTAACGTAGAAGTAGTTGAATTTCCGCCGAGGATTCGTGATCGTTCAGAAACATAATTTCATTCAATGACTTAAAATCATATAAAATTATTTTAAATTTTTTCCATATTTTTATAATTTTCCATTATTTTTCATCACGAAATACGTATATTCACTACTCATGTAATATTTCACATGAAACATTTAAATTAATACCTAATTTGAGCATAAAATATATAAATAATAAGAAACCGTAAACTTACCGATTAATATAAATGACGTTTTTGAACGTTTCGCTTGTTGACATAAAACATCCAGAGACAAACTATCCAGCCAAAAGCCGTGCAGAAGTAGGTACCTCATAATACGAAATAGAGCGATTCAGTTTAAGCTCGTAAACTGAATTGCCTGGAACATGAATGGTTTTTTAAAAGTTCATAATACGCCCCCTGTGCCCTACAGTGGGTCGCCTATATGTTGTAGCTAGCTATATATGTAAAAGAACCTAGCCCCACCTATATGTTGTACCTAGCTATGTATGTAAAATAACCTTGCCCCACCTATATGTTGTACCTAGCTATGTATGTAAAATAACCTTGCCCCACCTATATGTTGTAGCTAGCTATGTATGTAAAAGAAACATGCCCTACAGTGGGTCGCCTTTAAGTTTTTAGCTAGCTATGTATGTAAGAGAAACATGCCGTACAGTGGGTCGTATATATGTTGTAGCTAGCTATGTATGCAAAAGCATGTTATATAACGACTAATCAATCATGATTAAAATATACTCGAAGCTCTCCATCTCGGTATTGTTTCACGATTATATCCAAGAAAGAGGTTATTCAATGTTCTGTTATGCAAATAATCCTTGTTTGATTAGCAATGGATCTACATCTAAACTAACTTTGGATCATTAATTTGTGTTATTTTGAAAGGTGTTGACGATAACACCTTAGATACTACAGGAGCTCATCTTAGTTTCGTTCGTCTTTCGGACCTTCAGACCGTAGCTTGACAACTCCATTCGATACTGAGTTGGCCACTAACCCCACCAATCCACATGGAGCAGTGTGGTGGCGTATGCTCTAGACCTCTAATTGTTATAGCTTAGTAAAAGTAATATGACAATATGAAAGGAATATTTACTGTGCAGAACATTATACCATAGTATAAAGAAGTCGCTGTACTGTGCTGATAGTGTATGAGCAAGAAATAAAGCTCCGCGGCCAGTATATCTACAGATTGTAAAACCGGGAAAATGGGTAAAAAAAAGCTTTCTTGGCCAGTAAACAAGTTATCGTGGAAGGAATGATGTGCATTGAGACAATAAAAATTTAGAGTTGACAAAATTTGCCTAAACATATTAGGCGGTTATAAAATGATACTTAATTACATTACGTTTACGTGCATTTAAATTTAATAAATATTTATTAATTAAAAAAATTAAATAAAAAAAGCTCTACCGACAATTAGTACTAGCCAGTTACCTACATAACATAACGGTTGTATTGATCGGTAAAATGTAACGTAAAGGCAACTCAAGACGTCGTCTCTACATAAGTACATTGTTACTCAATGTGAAAAGGTTTCTCTTGAAATGTTTCCCGAGAAAGAGCATTATAAAAGGTTAAAAGAACGCTATTATTAAAAATCTACACTCCGGGTTCTTTTTACATTTTCTTGAAAATATTAAGATCGAAGGTACCTTTTAATCAATTGGTGAGGTATTGTTTTTATCATTTCGTTTTTTGTAGGAGCTGAGCCATTTCTACCGTGTAATAATTGTCATTAAGACAATTGTGGTCGTCAAGACAATCTTAGTCCTCAAGGGTTACACACTTGGAACGAGACATATACTAAGAATTACTAACTGGACTTTTATTTACACCAACTAACAGAACTAACTATCGTTAACAGCCCCCAGTCCTCATACCCACTAACGAACTGACCAACAAATGTTTTAATTCTCTCAGCTAACTGGACTAACCATCCCAATCCCTATTTGAGTCTTGTTCAAAGTGAGTCACAGTTGTTATGGGTGGCAGCGGATGGGTGATGCTGCAAGCTCGTTTGCTATCTTCAATCTATAAAAAAAATCATAACAAAGCCTTCTTTTTTTGACTTCTACGTAGGTATTACGATGGTACCTAATTCAATAATAAATACTTACTACAAGCTGACATAATCCTAATGTAGCAGTTATTACGAAATGTTGGCGTAATTTAATTATATTTGGCCATAAGTATCAATTTAGCTTCCATTAATGCGTCGGTAGAGGCGCTAGGTAATTAGTTCAGTTGGAACCATGTTAACAGGGTAAATTGAGGCTGACTAGAGGCTGTATTATTATGATACGGAACATTATACCTTTCATTAACTGGCAATACTAGTTACTTTATTGCTTCGTTGGTACAGTCGCAAGCGCAAGTGCTAAGCTGTTCTTGGGTCGAACTCCGGGACGGGAAACAACTATTAGGTTTTTCTAACTTGAAATGTAGCAGCCATAGCCCGATGGCTTGCAACGATTCAATGTGATCGAAAGAGTTAAGCAACGAAGGGCGCTGTTGGTTTGTGGATGGGTGCTAGGGACCTACACTGACATAACTGGGGATAAGTGGGTGTTTACCTACTACCTACCTATGCCTACCCCTTCGGAGGAATACAGGCGTGATGTTATGATGGTTATGATGTAATCTTGGAACAAAATGTTCTTTAAATGTTATTTACAAAACTGGATAATAGTAAACAAAAACTACTTTTATCATGAGCTTCTATCATTGCCGACTATTAAACTCCCCTGCAGGGCACGGTTCTCTATCACAACACAGAAAACATACAAATCTTCCTAAAAACTTACGACAATGGGGCAGGCGATTACCACTTTGCCAATCCGGACTTGGTCAGCGTGGTGAGGCCCGTGCCCAACAGTGGGACAAGAAACGGTTGGGGCGTGTGATCGAGTGATCTGAATGTTACTTGCGAAAACAAAGACGAGAAACATTATTTGTAATTAAGGGACACCCGTCAAGTTGAAATTGATTTAAGCAGAGCTCGTCGCCAGTATAATTGGAACGGCAAGACATTTCCTTGTTTACCGACCTTTGATTTGGAGCAACGCATTTTTTCCAAGAGCAACCTCCATCTTAAAATTGGATTAAACACAGAGGACCCATTATTTATAATGGAGTCTGAGTTAAGAGTAATGAATGTAATAATGAGAAGTTAAAAATCTTTTCTGAGACAAATCTTTTTTATATATTGTGATTTTGGTCTGGCTGTGACGAAGCTGGGAATCGAACCATAAATCCTATTCGGGATCTAAGATACATCCTATAGACGTCCTACTGTTGGGTTCGAGAGCATGGACTATCGGAAACATCAAACAAACAAACAATCGGTTTTGTATTTATATTGAATTTTTTACCTAATACCGGTTTTTCGGTAATTATTTTTCAGATTAAAGATTGAGCGAAAATTGTATTAAAAACGTTTCATTGTTTTTAGGGATGACGAGAAACTACCAAAATTTTTTTAAATTTATTTCTTATAGGTACATCAGCGATCTCACGGAAATCATCGCGGCATTCTAAATTTAAATTTTTGATAATGGAAAAGAAAAACGTATTTATGTGAAATATAAGAACGACGGGAGATCCTTTGAGAACGTTGTCGGTTCGTTAGCCCGAAGATTCAGTGAATTATTTTGGCGTGGCTTCTCGGCCATAAAAAATTAATTGAATGCTTCAGAAAAGGCGGGAAAACACTTCCGAGAGCAAAAACACGAAGAGAGTTAGTTATCTATTGAGGCTTCGACGGAAATGTGTCAATTTCTTATGTAGGCCGAATGGGATTAGGTTGAAAACAGGGTTGAGACAAAATGTTACACCTAGAACTTATTTTAATGAGGCTAATGAGAAGCTTAGTCTTTCCCATATTTCTTTATGGCGCAGAAACGTGGACGGTTCGCCTCAAAGACCGACGCAAGATCGATGCACTCGAGATGTGGTGCTGGCGGCGACTGCTCCGGATCCCTTGGACAGCGTTTCGGACCAACGTTTCAATCCTGGAGGAACTCAAGATCAATGAGAGATTATCGTCGACTGTGCTTTTACGAATCCTCAAATATTTCGGACACGTTGTTCGAAATAATCACTCCATGGAACGTCTCGTTGTCCAGGGGCAGGTAGAAGGCAGGCGGTCACGCGGTCGATCACCTACACGTTGGACAGACATTATTAAAGCGTCGACACAGACTTCTATAGTCCAGAATGCCCGAGACGCTGAAGACCGTAATAAGTGGAGACGCATCGCAAGGGTTGCATGGGCCTATAATAACAAAGCATCAACAACCACGACCACTCTGTCAAGAGTGAACGACTGAGGAGGAGGAGAACTTATTTTAAACGTAACATAAACAAACGTCACGCCTGTATTTCCCTGAAGGGATAGGCAGAGGTATGTTGTAAGTTATGTTTAGGTCCCATGTAATAGATTGTGACCCTATGTGAGTATGGCTACACCGGACACAAATCCAGAATTACTTTTCCGAGGATCGAACCCAGGACATCTTGCTTATCAGTTGCGTCTGCAACCACTAAACCAACGAGCCAGTATTGATAAATTTTATAGTTCTCAATCTAGTTACATGAGTTGGACGCCGTAGGATGTTTTTAAAAACTAAATGTATTTTAATATAATTTATTACTTCACTTTTACAAAAGAATACTTTAAAAAAATCAAACATTAATTAATTATTAACTTAAATGGATGTGTGTTCACGATCCGCGATGGAAGTGAACTCTCTAATTATACGTGTGTCCACAATCCCCGATGGAAGTGAACTCCCCGATCCGCAGGGGGTCTCGGTCCACGAAGCCACCCGTGGCTGCTTCGTCAGCATTCCCTGAACGTTGCCAAAATCTTGTGGTGTTGCGGGCCACCCACGGATGCGACGTCAGCGTTCAGCATAAAGGTGTTGCTCAACTTTAAGTAGCGTTGTGGTGTAAATTATGTAGGGTTGGCAATAAGTGTAAATTAGGTACACCTAATACCTACCCTACAGGGTTGTCACGTAACACCCCATAACCAAGATAAGCAATTATTTGCCAACGTCTAGTGCAAATATTGCGGATTTTCTATCCTTCATAGATTGATCGCTGCTTGAAGTTGGTTGAGCTGAAAGTTCTATGTCTTGGCTTCCATCTCTTTTTGCAATTGCTCTACGCCGCTGGAGTATATAGTATGCAAGAATAAGAATCATACAGGGTATAAGTAACACTATAAATGGTATTGTTACATAGTAGTTATTATATGCAGTATCTTCATTCAGCCTTTCAGGAACTTGCATTGTAACCTGACTCTGAATTTCGTGTAACTTATTCAGGTCAATTGAAGTTATGTTGAAGTAAAGTTTGCGATTCCTCAAAGATGACAAAGCTTGCAATTCTGACCGTGGAAAGGTAAGTATTTCGAAATGCTGTCCGCGAATTTTGTCGTTCACGTTGGTGATAGTGAAATCCGGTGTTCTTATGCTGCACATTCTAGGTAATGTTGCGAGAAAACTTCCTTCTATTGTTTGATAGCGTTCGTGTCCACATGTGATCAATATTTTAGTGGGTAGTTGAAATGAGATTAAGTAGTGCTGATTATCCAGCTCCATCAGAGCTTCCCTTGACAGAGAGATAGGCGTGGGGTTACACGTTTCATCTATCTCCTGTGAATGGATCAGAGTGAAGATGCAGTCCCTATATGCTCTTCTTTGATAGCTTACTTGCTGCTTACAAATATAGACAGTGTCTACCTTCGGGCATTCAGCCTCCATGTATGCAAATTCCTTGGTGTTGGTTGCCATGTAGGGGGATGGGGGTATAATAACGTCATGGTTTTTATTAGGAACTGGGCATAGATGGTATAAATCGTAGGATTGTAAGGTGGAAATAGGAAATTTAAAAACGATTATAATTTTATTATCTACGAAGTAACTACCTAGACTAATTAAATCGTAATAATATCTAATGTCTCTAAAGTTAATTATCTGATCGGAATTATAAAGGTTTTTTAATTTGCTTATCATTTCATTAATATCTTTCATACTCAATACAGAATGATGCACACTACTTGTGCGGCTAAAAGCTACAATATTCTCTAGCCTATCTATTTCTAAAAGTAAATCTTGAATATTTTCAGTAATTACAGCTAACATTTGCGATAAATGTGCGTAACGTAATATTTGTTCACTATGATTATTAGCAGTGTTAACATAATATGTAAAAACTTGTTGTAACTTACGTTGATTTAAAGTTAAATTATTAAGTATTTCATTTTGATGAAAAGTCATCTGCTTGTACAAGCTAAGGTGTTTGCATAAACTGTTTGATAAATCCACGTTATTTTTCTGTAAAACGTGAAAAATCTGTTCGTATCTCAAGGCGTCATTATAATCAAGATTACCCGTTATGCTCTTAATTACTGAACCCAAAGGATTAATTAAGCCACGTTTAGTTCTTTTCGGTCGAAATGTATCTAGTTGAGAAATTATATTTTCAATTTTTCCGGATAAATGCAGAATTTGGAATTTAAATAACGCAAAATCTCTATTAGTTATGTTGTTAAGTAAGTCGTTAAGTTGAGTCTTTGTTAAGTCAACCTGTTTTTGAATTAAGTCGAGATTTATGTCTTGTAAAAAGGTGTGGTGATGAGAAATTATCTTTGCAGGTCCTAGTTTAAATGGAAGAATGCCAGGTCCGTCATTCAAGCTGTCAAGTCGTATGTCTTGTGCTCGGGCCAGGTTCGTCAAGGTTATTAGGCATAAAAGGAGTTTCATCTCGTAGCGGGACATCGATTTTTGGATGAACTGCGTAGAGCTGTACAGGATTCTTCCTTCAGGCGTCTTGAACTCCGTAGGTTCTTCGCGAATAGTCAGCGCGCGCGATGCGACTATCGCAGTCTATCTAGGAATTACTACGACGTGACTACTTTCGCGTTTCCGACTGCGCCAGTTACATGAGTTGGACGCCGTAGGATGTTTTTAAAAACTAAATGTATTTTAATATAATTTATTACTTCACTTTTACAAAAGAATACTTTAAAAAAATCAAACATTAATTAATTATTAACTTAAATGGATGTGTGTTCACGATCCGCGATGGAAGTGAACTCTCTAATTATACGTGTGTCCACAATCCCCGATGGAAGTGAACTCCCCGATCCGCAGGGGGTCTCGGTCCACGAAGCCACCCGTGGCTGCTTCGTCAGCATTCCCTGAACGTTGCCAAAATCTTGTGGTGTTGCGGGCCACCCACGGACGCGACGTCAGCGTTCAGCATAAAGGTGTTGCTCAACTTTAAGTAGCGTTGTGGTGTAAATTATGTAGGGTTGGCAATAAGTGTAAATTAGGTGTAGGGTTGTCACGTAACAATCTTTTTTTATATGTTTATTTTCATATTTCGAAAGGGTCTGGTTTCAAATCCTAGGCACGTACCACTTACTTTTCTACGTTTGTTTTATTTATGTCCAGCATCGTAACTGCTCCTTAACTCTTTCATTCCGAGATCAGGCCCTTTCTAAGTATGAATGAATGTACAGATTATGGAATATTCCAGTTAAATATCATATTGTTGCGATTTACGTCAAATACATTGTTTCCAATAGGTGAGCAAGCACCGTCAAAGTTTCTACGTATTAGTTGTTCAATTATAATTCGATCTAAAACTTCTCAATATCAGTTCCCTGAGGCACCCTCGGAACAAACCATTGATGAAGGTGCTTGTTACCCAGTGTAACGGTAAACGACGGATAAGGCCATTCTACGTTTAAAAAACGGCGTCCTACGGACACAGGTGTCACCCAAAGCCACGACTGAGGGATCTTTTAAAGCACACTCCACCACGCTGCTCCAAAGCGTATTGGTGGTGGGTTATAGGCTCAATCCAAAGGTCTTCAACAAGGCTTGATGATTGTTTTAAAATTGAAAAAATCGGACACTGA
The DNA here is from genome assembly GCA_944567765.1 of Carterocephalus palaemon. Lineage (NCBI taxonomy): Eukaryota > Metazoa > Arthropoda > Insecta > Lepidoptera > Hesperiidae > Carterocephalus > Carterocephalus palaemon. The sequence goes on from OX155664.1 coordinate 5,898,673, forward strand.
CGACTTATCGATCCCTCGGAGCCACGCCCACGTAATTTCGCAACTAATAGTCACCCATCCGACGTTGCTTAACTCGGTCACGTACAATCGACACGAGACATGGACTAATGAGCCTTCGTATATTAAGAAAAAATATGTTATTATTAGTATTAATATAAGAACAACGTTTTTGTACGCCATCAAAATAATAAAGGAACGTTCAAATTGGGTTGGTTCATTGGATTATGTAAATATTAAATCATTCTTCTACAAAGTACATAAATGTTGATAATCATTATTATTATTCATAATAATTAATAATTATTTTTATTGATGCATTCTTAATCCCACACGGATTAAGAATGCATTATTTTCGGGTTTTGAGTAACTTTGACAGTGTCAGCCGGATCTAATCGAGAGTTACAAGTTTACATCCGGATCGACGGACAAACAGAACAGTGATTAAATAAATTATACCGTTAAAAAAATTTATTTTAAAAAAGCTTTTTAAAACTTTTTTTTTTATTTTCATGCATTGTCATCGGAACCAAATATGTGTGCCAAATTTCAGCTCGATAGCTTCAGTGGAAGTGGGTGAAATATTGATTGCAAGATTCCAGGACATACATACATACTTACAAGATACATACGAGTGAAGTTAAATAAAAGCTTATAAAAAGGGGTAAAATATTACTACCCGCAGCCAGACGACAACAAGACACAAGATTCAAATCACGAGTCAAAAGTGATCCATCTTGTCATCCCGAAAACTGATCTTGATTTTCCCGAAAACTTTTTAAACTCCTTAACATTAAGGTAATTCCAAACAGCTTTCACACTCCATTATCTTTGTTTGTGTTATCGTAACTTTAATATTCATTTTAAGTCTTCGAACCAAATATAAACAGGCTAATAATGAGTGCTATGGTATCTTTGTGACGTTATTTCATCTCTTGATGGCTTTATAGTCTAGTCAACAAGTGCCTTTTAGGTCAAAATTTTTGCGCCTTCTCCGAAAATTATGATTGAGGTGTCATTCGATTCGGAATGGCATGTAGATAGTTTTTGAGAAAATTCGAAGCCCGCTCGCAAAAATTGCAATAGTTATAAACAATTAAGTGAAATAAAAAAAGGGGGTTTGGTATTTCGTTGATATCTCAAAAACTATTTGAGAAAATTTAAATTTGAAAAAAGATTCAAAAAGAGGAAGAAATTTCCTAAAAAAGTCTTGACTCCCAAAATTGTCGGACTAATGTTTATAATGTTCCCAGAGGGTTGAAAATACGCTCGAAAACGGGTACTCCGGCATGCGTAAGCCACGGCCCCATCGGACCTGTAATGAATAAATATTATTTAAACTTATTAAATATGAAAATTAAAAATTGAAAAAATTCAGGCGCCTGTAGGATAGATCAATGAACAATAATCCGTAATCAAAAAATTTTTATCGCGATTTTTCAAAAAGTTATCCATTAATTAATTAACATTTTTTTGTAGCATGAACATTAACATTGCAAGTGCGATAATTGTTAAACTATTAATCTGAGATATTTTTCCTTTCGTGGAGCTATTTTTCAAAGGTCTTAGAATAGATTCCCGTTGGAAAAATTCAAAAATTGTTAATTTTCGTTTTGTTATTAACAATTTACTGAGGGAAAAAATTATAAAGCTTTATTAAACATTGAAAAAAAATCTTTTTTTGTAATATTATTATTGGTCCATTTTCTTATGATCAGAAGCTACTTAAAAATGATTTTTAATAATTTTTATCTCCTATTATTTAAAAAAAATTTATAAACAAATGCGTTGTTTATGAGATAATTAAAAATTTTTTTTGATATCATAATCTTTGATGATAATTATGATTTTTTAAAAAAAAATCGTTTCTCTAAAAAAATTGTTTATTGCTTAAAAACGCATTTGTTGAATAACAATTTTTTTTTACCACTTATTATGAAAATTAAGGAACCATTTTTTTTTAAAACATCATTGTTTATCTTGATCTTTGATAGTAAAAAAGAAAAATCGATTATTATTTAAATTTTCACTGTTTATTTAATACACAATTTGTTATTAACAAATTAATTATTTCTTTGTATTTTTTTTCTTTTTCTACTTAAAGAAACAAAAACAACCATGTATTATTTTTTGAAAAAAAAATTGTTTATATTTTTTATTGAACGAAATATAAATAAATTTTTTTTTTCCAAAAAAAAATACATGGTTGTTTTTGTTTTTTTAAGTAGAAAAAGAAAAAAAATACAAAGAAATAATTAATTTGTTAATAACAAATTAAGTATTAAATAAACAATGAAAATTTAAATAATAATCGATTTTTCTTTTTTACTATCAAAGATCAAGATAAACAATGATTTTTTTTTTAAAATGGTTCCTTAATTTTCATTATAAGTGGTAAAAAAAAATTGTTATTCAACAAATGCGTTTTTAAGCAATAAAAAATTTTTTTAGAGAAACGATTTTTTAAAAAAAAATCATAATTATTATCAAAGATTATGATATCAAAAAAAAAATTTTAATTATCTCGTAAACAACGCATTTGTTTATAACAATTTTTTAAACAATAGGAGATAAAAATTATTAAAAATCATTTTTAAGTAGCTTCTGATCATAAGAAAATGGACCAATAATAATATTACAAAAAAAGAATTTTTTTCAATGTTTAATTAAGCTTTATAATTTTTTCCCTCAGTAAATTGTTAATAACAAAACGAAAATTAACAATTTTTGAATTTTTCCAACGGGAATCTATTCTAAGACCTTTGAAAAATAGCTCCACGAAAGGAAAAAAATCTCAGATTAATAGTTTAACAATTATCGCACTTGCAATGTTAATGTTCATGCTACAAAAAAATGTTAATTAATTAATGGATAACTTTTTGAAAAATCGCGATAAAATTTTTTTGATTACGGATTATTGTTCATTGATCTATCCTACAGGCGCCTGAATTTTTTCAATTTTTAATTTTCATATTTAATAAGTTTAAATAATATTTATTCATTACAGGTCCGATGGGGCCGTGGCTTACTCAAGCCGGAGTACCCGTTTTCGAGCGTATTTTCAACCCTCTGGGAACATTATAAACATTAGTCCGACAATTTTGGGAGTCGAGACTTTTTTTAGGAAATTTGTTCCTCTTTTTGAATCTTTTTTCAAATTTAAATTTTCTCAAATAGTTTTTGAGATATTAACGAAATACCAAACCCCCTTTTTTTATTTCACTTAATTGTTTATAACTATTGCAATTTTTGCGAGCGGGCTTCGAATTTTCTCAAAAACTATCTACATGCCATTCCGAATCGAATGACACCTCAATCATAATTTTCGGAGAAGGCGCAAAAATTTTGACCTAAAAGGCACTTGTTGACTAGACTATTACTGCTCGTTCCAACGAAAAATAATGGCCCGCCACAGTATTTACTACCATTTCTACCGGGTGATAATTGTTTTCAAAGCAGCTGTGGTCTCAATGGAAAGTAGTGGTGGTGTAATTAGTACACTTTCCTTAGAGGCGATCTTCTGCATCTGTGAGCATCTGTAAGCATCTTTGATTGATAGGGCTAACTATCAGTCCCTTACCCAGTCCTCACCTACAAACGGATTGACCAACTAATGTTCTTACATACACCCTCTATTAACCTCTCATCTCACCTAACCATCTCAGTCCCTACTTGAGTCTTGTTCAAAGTAAGACGCAGATATCATGGAGAACAGCGGATTGGTCCTCTATGCTCGTTTGCTATCTTATTACATAAAAATATCTTCTGCAGCTGGACACACTGCACACTGCACACCGGATATGGTTGTTCTGAACACTGGTCATCACGTAGTTTTGTTAGAAGTCTGCAAAACGTAGAGAGTTCGGAAGTGAAACCATATATCTCTGAAACAGCCGTACAAGGCGAGGAGATAACTGAACTAGTCTGGACAATATGGCGGCTCGAAGAACAAGTTGTACGGATTGTTATATGAAATACTAGCAATGTCCACGGTTCCGCCTGTGGTAAATCGTTCAGTGCAGCACATTACCTCTATTAAAGAGTGATAGGTACGAGTATAATTAAAATAAAAAAAAGGATAATCTTTTTTAACGGCAAGCTACACCATAGATACAAGTCATAATTAAGCTTTACCCATAGTTAAAGTGATCAGAGTCCGATCAAGATTTAGATTGATAGATAGCTCCAGAGCATCTATCTTCTTTTTTCGACCTGACGCAAGATCCACGTCTCCGCAGCGTATAAAATATGGGCAAATCAAGCGTGTGTACGAGCCGGATCGTATGAAGATACAGTCAGTATTAATTATTTGCCACCGAGCGTGCTTAAAGCAGAGCTGAGTTAGTACAGCAAGAGGACAACTAGAAGTTATTCCACAGCAAATAATTGCAATAAATTGGTTCGTCCTGGTTATTTTCTGATGAAGTGTTGTTATAAATAATATGATAGAAACAATGTATATTATAGTTAACAACACATTAATAACATTAACATTGATAGAAACTAATGTATATATTAGACATTTTTAATTTTTATATTCTCAATTTTTGCATCAGCTGGAAGTAACTTTGAAAATATATAAATGTATAATGCAAAAATTGAGTAGGTACCTACATAAAATGTCTGATTGGTATTTGCACTGCATCAATATGGCTTTTCAACATTTTTGTTTGATCTGGAGACATACTAATATTAAAAAGAGGAAAGATTTGCTTGTAATGTTTTCACACAAAAACTACTAGACCGATTTCAAAAATTCTTTCACCATTAGAAAGCTGCATCTTCACTGAGTGACATAGGCTATATAATATTACTAGGTGTAAACGAAACTATTGTTATGTCTAATCCCACGCGAGCGAAGCTGCGGGCGTCCACTAGTTAAAAATAAACAGAATAATAATGGAACCATGGATTTACTGACATTTAGACATCGTATATCATATGAATTAACCGATACAAACAAGCTACATTCAAAGCCAGGACCCAGTCGACCCTTTTCAATAAACATAGATTCCATATGAGGGCTAACATCATTATGTTACGAATAAAATGATATCAATAGTACGAGGTATAGAAAATGTTCTCGTCTGTCCCATTAAGTGTATTAAATGTAACATCCCCAATATTACATTCATGTACACTGTTTTTATCTTTTCATACGAAGAAATTACCAAAATATAATAACATTTCGATACATTCAATTTTTTTATGTCGATGACATACTGTACCACATATGGTACGGGTAATCTCTGAGACCCCTTTATTGCATTTATTCTGTTTTTCCTGTAGTTTCAAAGTCAATACATTCTTACTTACAATTAAAATTACTGAAAAACTTGTATACAGAAAAATTACAGGTTTAAATGGGTTAAAGCGACTGTTTAAGAGCTCTAAGCTGATTGCATTCAGGGAGTATGTAAGTTACGTGGGTGAAAGGAGATCTCGTTGCACCCACACAGTAACCACTTAACCAGGTTAGCTCACTAACCTGAGCGGCAACGGAGTAACGAGGTTTGTTAAAACCTGCTTTGAGGAGGGCAATTCAATTTATGAACCCCATTTATTCAGTAGGTTATTTTTGGGTTTAAAAGCATGTTATATTTAGAATACTGGGACAGGAAGATATTTTACTTATGGATAAGATAGCAAACGAGTCTGCAGCAGGTTTTATCCTTTTTAGTAAAAATCCAAGTTACCTCAGTGTCTGAAGGCGAATGTGTTCGAGCAATGTGTGTTGCAATGTGTGATGACTTACCGATCCGAGTCGTGGTCGAACCGTAGACCGTAGACGAACAAGGCTCACCGATATAGTTCGCAGAGTTAGTACGTTCAAGTGGCAATGGGCTGGCTGATAACCGGTGGGGAAGAAAAGTCTTCCAATGGAGACCTCGACTTGGAAAAAGGATCACAGGCCTCCCTTCGACAAGGTGGATGGACGACCTGAAAAAGGCAGCGGGAAACCGCTGGGTTCAGAAGGCACAGGACCGGTCGGAGTTGCGTCTAGGAGAGGCCTGTGTCCAGCAGTGGACCACTAAAGGCTGATGATAATGAGTAAAAAACGTATTAAGTTGAAAGGTAGGTAGGTAATATCCAAAATAATAAAGTGGCGATATTGAATGTTATACACACACACACACCCGTAGATACAACCACAATAGAGCAAAACCGAGTAGCAACCGTTTTTACTATACCCTTATTTTTGTTATAGTAATATAACGGCATATTGGAATCGGCATAAGCTTAAGTAGTACTAAATAGGTAACAGAAAATTGTATTTCGCTGTAAATATGACAATAAATAAATAAATAAAGTCCTTAGATATCATATACATTATTTACCCTTCAGACAAACCCCGTTTAATTAATTACATTTACGTATAGAACTATACGTACTGGTAAGTTAGTTAAATCACTAATCATTTTATGTCCCTGAATTTAATACACGTAAATAAAAAAGGCTTCTTAAGCTAAAAGCGATATCTGAACCATTGCGCTAAGCGTTAATACTATTTAATGCACGCAGGACACTTCGGACTTGTTCTAGAGTCGCAGTGATTGATGAAGCGCCCCAGCGAATAAATCACGCTGTAGGTATACGTAAAACAAAAACGTTCAAAACAGCTCTTGTAACGCTCAAAGTAGTTATAAGTCGAGAGGGTCAGGGTTCAAATATCACTTTATCACCGTCATAACCGCTAGCTACAACCTACGCGTACATTTGTAATGTAATGCTAGAAGGTTATGTTTAACTAATTTTATGTAACCAAACCGATTGCCCTCTTGTTCAACTGCTTGTAAGGGTGAATGTAAACCTAGAAGTCCTGGGTTCGATCCCCAGGTCGCGCAATCAAAGTTTAATTTTTAGGGTTCCGTATCAAAAGGGTAAAACGGGACTCTATAACTAAGGCTCCGCTGTCCATCTGTCCGTCTGTCACCAGGCTGTAACTCGTGATAGTTAAACAGTTTAATTTTCACAGTATTTCTGTTGCCGTTATAAAAACAAATACTGAAAAAACAGAAACAATTAAATTTAATGGGGATACAACAGACATGATTTTTTGCAGTTTTTAAAGATGGTTGTTGAGGAATGGTATTCCGTACCATTCCTCCTTCGGGCGCGAGTCCGACTCCCACTTGACCGGTCATTTAAACATTTTTATGTGAGTTACTACTAACATGACACGTTTCTATGTACATACATATTATTATGTTTAAATGACAGCGAAATAAAAATTGCATTCGCCATATCGCCAATGGCTGGTCATAAAACCCGTAGCACCGATGAGTTACGAATTCCCGCGCATTTGTTACCTTCGGATTACACCAAATTTTGGCATCGGCCCAACGCGTATTAGTATAAAACAAACAGTTTACGATACCGATATTCAGCTGCGATTTATTTGTCGATAAATCAGATCGCTATGTAATAGAGATTTACGACAGCTGTCGTCAGATCGACTCGCCAAAGCTACATCAACGACATCCCTTATTATTCTACAAATAAATGTATTTTTATGATGACGAAATGTTTCATTGTATCGGTGGTTATTTTATTTTAAAACTGCACAAAACGCTAATTTGTAGTGTATGGACACGGGCCCACTTGTGTGCATAAACAAAATGAATATTTGCTATTTATATAAGAATGGACACGAGCCATTGGGCTATGGACGTGGTTCTACTGAATTATTTTCATAACAAGTTATTATTCTAAGAAATATTATATTGATCTACTCGTGGTTATCTATGTTGGAAATAATAAGCATAATAGGTATCAAAGTATAAAGAATAATGATATCCTTTCCAAGATGTATAAATTAAAATGTTATTTAGTCACGTCAAGTAAAACATGCAATCCGATACGCTTTTTCCATTGATAGGGACCAGTTATCTTAAAAGCTTAAAGCTTTTGTACGTTTATCGTGAAAGCTTCTTGGAAGCTTAGAGCTCTTTGTTTTGTTAAAATTATTTATTCTGCCATCCATCATACTTGCGAAGCAGTCTAATATAACGTTATGAATGGTTATGGTGTTTCATACAAAATTATATAATCCCGAGGAATATGCGCATTACATTAATTTTGTAGCATAGATAGCTAGTAAATTTTTTTGAGATTTATTCCTACGCTGTTGCAGGCACTCTAAGATTTAACTTACAGGCAATACACTAATATAGTTTTTGCGTCATTGAGCAAAAATCTTCCACACAAACTTTCATCATCATCATCATCAGCCTTTAGAGGTCCACTGCTGGACATAGGCCTCTCCTAAACGACGCCACTCCGACCGGTCCTGTGCCTTCTGAATCTAACGGTTTCCCGCTGCCTTCATCGGGTCGTCCGTCCACCTTGTTGAAGGGCGGTCTGTGCTCTTTATTCCAAGTCTCCATTGCAGGACTTTTCTTCCCCACCGGTTATTAGCCCTGCGAACGACGTGGCCTGCCCATTGCCACTTCAACGTACCTACTAGCCCTGCGAACTTTCTCGGTGAGCTTTGTGCAACAACGGATTGCATCATTTCTGATTCGGTCGTGTAGCGAAATACCGAGCATAGCGCGCTGAGTGACTCTGAGCTTGTGCAATAGGCCAACGGTACAGGACCACGACTCAGATCCGTAAGTCATCACTGGCAACACACATTGCTCGAACACTCTCGCCTTCTTCTTCTTCTCGGATTCTGCTAGTGACCTCTTTCTCGATGTTGGATTTACCCATCTGGACAGCTTGTCCTAGGTAAATGTACTCGTCGACCACATCGGGGGGAGTGCCATCAACAACCACCGGTATAGTTGTGATGTACATTGACATGACAGTACATTACAACATGACTTTCGTCTTGTCCATGTTATTTTCAGACGCATCCGTTGTAAGGCACTGTTCAGATCTATTAGCATGGTGCTGAGGTCTCCAACAATCTTTACAAACTTTCACATTTGTAATTTTAGTTAACATAATCTTAATAATAATTAGGTTTAATAAAATATGCAAGATCTTGCAACACAACAGGTAAATATTTTGGAGGCAAACATTTTCAGACGCAGTTAGTATTCTAGATCCTACGTCAGTAGTAGGTAGATATGTAACTACTCGCGTAGAGTTTTCGGTTCAAACAAATGTAAAATCTACGTAGTGGAAGCAATGGAGCATTTGCCTTTCGGCATACTGGTCCATGAAATCCGACCGTCATCAGGGCATGCACCTCGGTCGCTGACAAAATATTCAAACAACTTTATACCGGCGACGATAAATCGAAAAAGATTTTCAGGAACAAACGCGAACATGTTTGTGCATAACACGTCAAAACGACATAACTCGGATAATACTGAAAACGCCATATCCCCGATTCTTCCAGTCCAGTAATCTTTTCTCGCACCCGTATCAGAATAGGTAGCTACCGATATTTGCGCGGCGATGCATTTGACAGATTCATGTTATTTGTTAGGCAATAACACTGGTATGTTGGTCGCAAGCGCGACTGCTAAGCCAGACGTTCTGGGTTCGTTCCTCGGGGTCGGGCAACAACTAGTGCCCGGTTTATGGCAATAGGCTCACCACCTACATGGGACCTAAATGTTGGTGAAAAGTTGTGATATAAGACAGCAAACGAGCTTGCAGTAAAGCCCACCTGTTCTGTTGGCCATGATTACTGTGACAGATTGTTAGCAGAAGGGTTTAGCACACAATACAAGAGTGCATCATAATGTTGTCGAAGGCATATGAATCCTACCACTAGCAATTTCAATTTAGACAAACCCAATAATGCTTTGTATAAATTGAAATTGCTATTGTATGTATATAACATATGTATGTATAATATAATGTTTGATCCCCGCGTCGGACATTGGTTAGTTTAGCTAGAATAGCAATCACGCCTTCGAAGAATAGATCAACGAGGCAGTCGCAAAAATATAAACCATAAACATTTTGTTTTTCCGCCGAAATCCGTGAAAAATAAAATCCCATCGAGGTATTTGACCCCGGACTGATCCATAAACCACCTATGTAGTCGTCGTAACCACTTGGCTATCACCGTAAATAATTAATATCTTAGTTTATAAAATTAGTCTGAGCATAATGAGCTCGCTGTGGTAACGTGCTCTAACCAGCTGTGTAGGACGTAGCCGGGGTACGTAACCAGGGGTTTTAATTAAACCCTTTGTAGCGACGTCTTTAAAGCAATCTACAAGTACTACGGAAACTTTACCACCTTAACTGTACAATGGTAAGAAAACAGTTAAATAACATAAAAAATAGGTACCTACTTGTATCAAGTTTACGTTTTTAAAATAATTTTTCAAATAAAAACCAATCAGGTATGCCTTAGAATGTATTAATATATGTGTCAAACGCCGAAGTGGTAATGTTAGTAGGTATATTAGTATCAGTTCGTTAATTCGTACTTATAGTAGTGGTATAATCCTTACTAAAATATAAATAAATGGGAACGTGTGTTTCACTACATAATGGAATTTGTGAAGAAAAATAAACAGTAGTTCAGTGGGACAACATGGCTTGTTTATTCTAGCGCTGTTGTAAGGCATTTTTGTTCAACTGGGTAGATGTGACCACCTCTCCTCTATAAATCAACTATGAAATTATCTTTTATCGTGTTTTGGCGGAATAAGGGTTTCCAGAATCTTTGCACGGGCGGTAAGCATTTATGGTGCGCCGTGTGGCCGTGTGGGTGTTGCGAATGTCTGTGGGCGGCTGTGTTCTTTTGTCGAAGTTTTCGTTGATATTCGCCATTTAGAAAAATATCAAATCAATTAAATCAATTTATTTGCAGAAAAAGGTTAAATTAGTAAGAATAAAGGTCAATAGTAGGTACGCTTATTCTTACCTATTATAAGCATCCAAAATATGTATATCGTCGCCTTGCTGGTAAAACCTGATAAATGCACTTTTTGTCGAAATTGAGTTAAAAATGCAGTTATATGTATTTTTTTATGCTCTTTCTACTGGTAAAATCGAATAAATTCTAAGCCCTGCCGTTGCAGAGTTACGAAAGATGAAAACCTTACAAATACACACCTTTAAAATAAATTATACAACTAAAACACCATAAACAATCATATCCCATAAATGCCCAAAGGTATGTACAGGCATATAATCATAAATATGTTTATGAGTTTTTACATCACGGATTGAAACAGAGGCTCATATAGGACGTTTGCAGTGAAAAACTATTAAATACATTTATACATATTTTTGAGTGAAATCTTGGGACTGTTCCGTAAATTCTCTACAGCGAAAATCTCTGATATTCATTTTGACGGTTTTACTTGTTGGAAATCTTGCGACTGCTATTGGTTATTCGGCTTTGAACGGCGGCGAGTACGCGCACGTCCACAGTTAACGTTAACGTTACTCTACTGTGACTTGGTCTCAGGTTCTGTAGTAATAATTTTGCAGTGAAATTAGATGTTTCGTACAAAAAAACCGACGTTCTCACGTTTTGTTTATCTAAAGAAATTATAAACTGTATCAAAATCCATCAAGTAGGGTAGTAAATAAAAAAAGAAAAATATATAAGTATAGATTATTGTTCAATTGGTTAACTTTATGAAGGAATTTAGCTACATTATCTACGTATATTATAAACCTGTCTGTATGATTGGGCTGATTTTGATAACAATATTAATTATACTTATAAGCTATATTTTGACAGGCATACGTTGATTGGGTTGTCTACTTATTATGATGTAAGTAACTATAGACCTATAGCCGTGCTGTCCGTGTTTGGTAAGCTGTTTCAATCAAAATTTCGATTGTGAGCTGCTCCAAAGGGATATTTTCAACATTGTGTGGAGTGGAGTGTCCAGAACAAGCTAATGTTCAACAATCACAAGTGCTCTGTATTGACATTTGCTCTTAAAAGGAACCCAATCACCTATCAATACAAGCTGGGCAGTGTGGATCTAACACATCTCTCCTCCGTCAAGGACCTTGGCGTCCTGTTGCTTGCATATTCACTTTCGTGAACACATTGAAGCTGTATGCGTGAAGGCATACAGGTCCCAGGGTTTTGTTCTGAGACAAGCTAAGCAGATTGACAGTTTTGCTGCTCTAAAAATTTTATACAATAGTTTTGTTAGGAGTGTATTAGAGAATGACGTAGTTATCTGGAGCCCGCATGAAGCTAAATACAAGCTCATGTTGGAAAAGCTTCGGTACGGTTACTTTGTCGGGTACCCTCACATATATCCTAGTTTTTTTCTTATTAGGAATGCTAGGATATAATACATTAGAACTGCGTCGTAACCTGGCATTGTGCAACTGCTTAGAGGTAAAATGTGCAATTCATCAGAAGTTCAGTACTAGAGCTGATTACACTGAATGTCCCCGACAAATATGTCTGGGCTCGACGACACAAATTGTTCGCGGTTCCAGTATGTCGGTTGCCAGAGTGAACGAGAGTCTACTGATTAAGGCTCTCTCTCTCTCTCTCTCTTCAGCCCACATTAGTCCACTGTTGGACATAGGCCTCTCCCGAGGCATGCCACTGAGTCCTATCTTCGGCTCTCCTCATCCACTTGATCCCCTCCGCCTTGCGCAGATCGTCGCGCCACCTAGCAGGAGGTCGTCCCACACTACGTATGCCTATTCGCGGTCTCCACTCGAGCAGTCGTTTGCTCCAACGATTGTCGGTCCTCCGGCAAATGTGGCCCGCCCATTGCCACTTCAGCTTGCTATCTTTCAGAGCTATGTCGGTGACTTTTGTTCTCATACGAATGATTTCGTTCCGGATCTTGTGAAGCAACCCTACTGTGAGTGTCCACGTTTCAGCTCCGTAGGTCATTACTCGCACTGATTGAAGACTATGGTCTTGAGGCTTTGCGGTATAGGCGACGTGAAGATGTGACAAAGCTTCCCAAATGCTGCACAGCCCAACTGAATCGTTACTTTGCTCAATGACTGATTAAGCCTCTGACTTTGCTCAATGGCTTAGTGGCTTGGGACCGAGATATTGATATCATTTTTACACCTATTGCCGTGTTTCGTAGGGCAGCAGGAAAGTATCTGGAATCACTTAGCAATCAAATTGGACAACACTGTTAAGATTGTTAAGTCTTCTTTATACTCCAAGAAGGAAAGAAAGAAGCGCAAAGACTCCGAAAGAGATCAACTGTGAAAAATGTTTTTATAAGTGTAATAACATTTCACAAGAAGAAAGGGAGTCTTTATGTCGCCATTACTGGAATTTAAATCTTTAGCAATCAGCACAGATAGATTCTTTAATTTCTTTTCATTTTATTTCATTAATTCTTAGCTTTTTATGGATATAAAATTCATTATATTCCAGTAACATCCGTTGTATAGAATTTCGTTGAATAAGGTGAAAAATTCTACAAATTATCTTCAACGAAAACCTGATAAATGGCAAAACAATTACATTTTTAGCTCCATTTATTACTAAACGCAAAGTTTGAATGCTGCATTTAATCACAAATAAAAAAAGCGGCATAGTTATATTCAAATTAGATTACTTAGATGGTAAATCCCGAAGATACAAGACATTTTCAGTTTTCAGGTAAAACCTGGTACATGCCCACCCTTCTTGACTAAAATTAAATTTAGTACAGTTTTTAATATAGCAACAAAACTAATAAACATTACATCCTTAAAGAAGAATAATTACTGCAACGTTTTGCATCAAGCATTTATCAGCCATGGAGTTCTTTAATGCTACTAAAGGAGCATGTACTTTCAAATGCGTTTTACTCGAAATGACTCAACCGGCACTTATCAGGTTTTACCAGCAAGGCGACGATATAATCCTTCTATAAATTCTTTTTTGCATTAAATCATATGTCTTAATTTAAATAACTATAAATTTTACAGTGTTCATAAATATCTAATGTCAATACTGTTAATAATAATAATTTTAATAAAAATTTGTATATAAAACTGTCATTCACATTCAGGAATTCGGAGATAGAATAGTAGGTATGTATGCCTGTGCCAGTAAAAAGACTAAGGTTTTTCCTAAATTTGCAGGTGTTCGTAATTGCACGTATTTCCTCGGGGATTCTATTCTATAAAATTGATGTCATACAAAATACACATTGGTATACACAAAGAAACTACTAAAATAAACATTCAAAATTTTTTAAATAGAAAAAGGCATTAACAGGCATTTCATTCAATAGCATTATCTCCCAGACATACTAAATTTAAGCAAATTATGCCCATCCTTATTGTAAATATTGATATTCTTTTAAAAATTGAGAAAGGAAAATGAAAGGTTTACGAAACCTGCAATCGAACTTTGACATCGATATTCCATGACGTATCTTTATTTACAATTTGGACATAGAACAACAAATATAATATAACAATGTGAACTATTAAAACTGTTTGAAGCTGAAGTTGTAAAAGAATCATTATTTTTTCACGCTGAAAAATGGAGACCGTATGTAATCGCACTGGAAGCTCAAAGATATAAAACGAAAGGAGTCGTAGTAACGACTGCGACGTGCAGTTGCATTCCCAGTGTGCCGGAAAGACGTGTTCATCGATGCCGTGAACATTGTGTTTCCTGCGACGTGGTAGTACCTACAATAAGAGTATCTGTTATTTGTATTTAAATGAAAATAAATAAATTAGTAAATATTATGGAAATTCTCACACACGGCCACCTGACCCCAAGCTAGGCGCGAGCCTGTTCTATGGGTGCCAGAGACTGATACATACATAAATATTTTTAAATACATACTTAAATAGATATTAACATCCAAACACAGAACAAATACAAGTGTTCGTCACACAAATGTTTGTCCTGAGTGGTATTCGAACCCACCCCTTGGCCAATTTATTTAAAACGAGTATGTTTATATTTTGACTAGTGGACGACCGCAGCTTCGCTCGCGTGAAATTAGACATAAATATAGTTTCGTTTACACCTAGTACCTAATATTATATACCCTATGTCACTCAGTGAAGATGCAGCTTTCTAATGGTGCAAGTATTTTTGAAATCGGTACAGTAGTTTTTGTGTGAAAACATTACAAACAAATCGTTCCTCCTTATAATATGTATTAGTAGGTATAGATAAATTAACAATATGAAGATTGATATTCAGTAGTCAGCCCAATGGCTACCGAACTCGCCTCTCATGCTAGGGGTTCAAATTCAATGACGAGTTATCTTTAGAATCGGCTCGGTGCCTTGGCGCTACAGGGGGCCTAGACAAGTGGCAAAAACGCTAGTAGAATCGAAGAGTAGAATAGATTAACAAATGTATGGGATTGACATTCGCTAAGATCTTTATTAGAACGAGCCGGTGCCTTCTAGCGCTCCGCCCAACCAGTCTGTATCCGGTTGTCGTCGTTAAGTCGTCAACACTACACTACACGTGCAGTGCAGCCACATAGTCGTGATTCCCGGCGTCACTTGATCAATGGCTAGACTATTCCCACACTACTGCGCCTATTGAAAATGCCGATTCGCGGAACGTCACATTGAATATTTTGCGTGCAAATGAAAACTGACAGTTTCTAACATAAAAAAGCTTTTAAAAATGGAACATGAAATAATCCTTTGTTTCCGTTTAACATAAAGAGGCGAATAAAAATGGTTAGTGGAAACTACCAATTTAAAAAAAAAATGATTTTACTAACGGTTGGTCATTCTCGTTGTAAAGTAGAGATTCTATTATCCGAACTAACTGTTGTCGTAAGGCATTCGGATAGTATAATATCCAGATAACTGAAAATATGAAATTTAATTTTGGTAGCTAAGCTAGTAGATAAGCTTATTACCCGTAGCTCCCATTTTTAATTACTCTATAATTTATGTATTTTAAATGATAACATTTTGGCATTTTCCGAGCAAAGACGAGTCTCTGACTTGACTGATCAGCTACGTAGTCTCGACACGATAATTATTCCTCTTCTAAAACATAACGAAGCGCGAGCACAGTGATAAGTTTGTTACGTGACAACCCTACACTTATTATACACTTATTGCCAACCCTACATAATTTACACCACAACGCTACTCAGGCCCGATTTCACCAACATTGAAATTACACTAGAGTAGCTATCCCAGTATAACTGTACTCTGTCGATTTATTCGATGGTTAACTTCAATTTCGTTTCACCACGGTAATCTAGAGATATCTTAATTTCGCATAGTTACTATAGCCGTTGAACGAATGAATTGAATGTATGTGTAATGTACCCAAGTAAAATAGACAGTTTGGCTCATACTTGCACAATAGCGCTGTGTATTCTTTTATTTGTTCGGATTATACGGAGTTGACAGTACTTGACAGTGAGTGATCCCGTGCGCGGCTTTTTAGAATTTAGACAGTAGACAGTCTAAAAAGTTTGGTTTTGTTGTGTTGTGTTATTTGAACTAGTTTTATTCCGTGTAAACAGATATATAAAATTGTTTTATACAAATCGTTGATTATAAACAATGGCAAATGAAAAGCGAAAGCGATCTGTTAATTGGATGGCATCATAAAAGTCATTGCTGGTTGATCTCGTCAATCTCGTTACTGAGCATTTTCATGTGATAGAAAATAAAAGGACGGATGGAGTATCAATGAAGCAAAAGCTTGGAGAATGGATAACAATTTCAAGCAAATATAATTCGCAGACAATGCTTTCTCATCGTACTGCCGATAATTTGAAAGCCCAGTGGGAAAACTTATAGAAAACTACAAAAAAAGAAGCATCTTTTAGAAGGATGCAATTAATTCAAACAGGTATTTTTCTTTGTTTCCTGATAATTTTTACAACTTTTTATATATTCCTGTTATCATATTATATTAAAAAAATATATCATAAAAATTAAAAGTTGTGATGAAATTAAAACTGTGATTTTTTCAGGTGGTGGACCTCCAAGGTCAGTGATTGAAGACCCACCACAACAGAAAATACTCTGCCTTATAACGCCATGTTCTGTGGGCTTGCATAATCCTTAGAACAGTATTAAAAAGAGTGGTGTTATATGAATTACAGTCACAGATACAGTTGCTGGCCCTGAGGTACAAAATAAATATTCAACTGATTCTTGCCCCTTCTGCTGTACATGTGTCATTGAAGATTGTTTATTGGTACATACCAATATCTACATAGATAATAAATAATTTGTTGGTTAAATTTACACTTTTCAGCAAGTATCAACAGATATTTGTCCACCTAATATTGTATGTTTGCTTTTAGAATGAAAACATAGTTCCAGTTGTATTGGTTCCAACATAATAGTTGGAGCAAAACATCTTTTAACTGTAGTACATCCTAAAATAATGTTATTATGGTTGGAAAAATAGTAGAGTATTTATCTTGTTTCAAGATTGGGGTGATTACACTCCCAAAATTTAAAAAACGCCCATTTCCAAGCTGTTACTATGTAGTACAGAAGGAAAAAGGCCTACTGCAGGAGAACGGCTTGAATGTATGTCCAAAAGACGGCCACAGCTCTCTACTTCTTCACTAGAAAAGTTAAATGAAATAAAAGGGAACGCTCTCACAACTCAAATGGAGCATGCAGCTAAAGAAAGAGAAGAAGCTAAGAATTATTTGACATTCAAATGGATATTCAGAGCGAAACTTTGAAACAGGACTAAATTAAAACCAGATTATTACTTTTGGAGTTTATTTATAGCGAATTAAAAAAAATATTAATTCAGTTGTTTTATTACAATAAGCTTCGAAAATAGTCATTAATGATAGCATCTCGCGTTACGCTGGGCCTTATTCCTGGTATGTTTATTTCCTGGTATGTTGCTGGAAACCGTAGTCCTTGTGCAGAGATGCTATTGCTGTACTGACTTGGTGGATAATTCAGTGTGATGTTGGTGCACTCATTCCGCCATAGTCACCAATGCTCATTTGGGTGTTCTTTGTTGCATAGAACCTTAATGTAGCCAATAATTATGTGTTAAATACCTAATCAATGGATATAATTTAGAACACTCACCTGTCTGTTGGATACTCCAAATGATGCTCGATTTTTGCCAGTAAATTCAATGCTGCCTTCTTTCATAGACGAAATCTTAACACGAAATCGTGGTCGTCATAGTCTTCAAAATAATTAGCCCTTTGTTAGATGGGGTCAATGAAATTAAATATTCAATTGGTATACAGCTATATATTTGGGTAGAACTTCACCCTATATTGTACAAATTTCGAATGTGTCTTTACAAATGGCAATCCTGGCTTTTATACAAATCTTTAAAATATTCAAAAACGTATTTATTAACTATAAGTTGAATTAACAATACAAAAAGGTCTTTCAATAGTATAAAAAGATTTATCAAATACAATTTGGTATTATCCTAAGGAGTATTTAATCAATAAAATCAGCAATTGACTCAGCATAAAAATACAATGGTTTAACGGAATTGTGATTATTTTAATATTTGAGTTATGAGTTGATAGTTCATGATAAAAGTTTATTAAATATTCCAACATTATTTACGAAGTTAATACAGGCCATGAATAATATGCATTTTGGAAAATGATGTAAGAATGCCACCACAACGGATGTTAAGGATCAAATTCTATTGAGTCAACAACTTTATGGTAACAAAATGAAAAGTAGAATTATAGAAAGAAATTAATAATATGTAATCGAATCTAACTTACTCAAAACAATAATTGAAATAATCATGATCAATATGTAATCAATGATATTTAATTTATGATATGTAATTTAAGTCTATGGATTGTTTATGGTCGTTGTAGCGATGTCACAGCCTCCTTGACGTTGACACTGACACTGCCGCTGCTTCTATCATCGCCCTTTGTTAACATTCGACCATCCTGACCTTGCCGTGGACCTCCACGGTATTCAACGGCTTTCTTCCTTCCATCCATAATCTGTAAAAATAAAATACGAACAGTACACCAATATTTTGGAGTGGATATTTAAGTTTAACATGTATTATGGTTATGGGAATTTTGTTATTTTAAGCATTAATTACACCATTTACTCTGAATACTGAATGCAGTTGAAACTTAAAAGCACACAGTGAATTCCACTTGCACGCACACAGTGAATCAGATGCACACAGGAAACCAGCTGCACACAGGAAACCAGGCGCACACAGGAAACCAGCTGCACACAGGAAACCAGGCGCACACAGGAAACCAGGCGCACACAGGAAACCAGGCGCACACAGGAAACCAGGCGCACACAGGAAACCAGGCGCACACAGGAAACCAGGCGCACACAGGAAACCAGGCGCACACAGGAAACCAGGCGCACACAGGAAACCAGGTGCACACAGGAAACCAGTAAAACAGAGGAAACTACAAGCACAGTGTACATGGGGCACACAGTGACTTGTTACAATGATATTTGCTTAACATTATTATCAGTGATACATCTGCATTATAATATTCCGTGAGACTGATATTTTGTACTAAGTCAGTAACTTAATATAAAAAGAAAGTTTAAATAATGCAGGTATTGCATCAATATGCTCTAAATATATTTAACGAGGATTTGATGTGTAGGAATTGTGAAACTGAGTTTTAATTAACCTAAATTTTAATAATAAATAACTACCCACCTATTAAGTCTGACTTTCATTTTACATTTTAGATATGCAATTACAATATTAAGCTTTATTTACAGAATGTAGGCTAGTTGACCGAAACATCTACTACTAAATCACTTTACAATAGGGTGGTACTAAAATCATGCAATGATTCTACCGTCAAAATATCACTATGGTGTTTCTCATATTTACCCACATGAACGAGTTGAGAAATTAATTTCCCTATCACTGACATGAAATTAATTTCCCTATCACTGACATTAATAATTGCTTTCATCACAGACAATTCCACTAGGAATGACGTAACTTATAGTACCTGACTTAACATAAACGGAGTTGGTTAGGAATACAAAAATGTCAACTAATATAGAACTTTGACGAGGCAAGGTAGTATTACGTTTCAAATTAACATTGTATTTTTCATGATCATAGCTGGTATTAAAACCATCCATTAAATTATCTTATTTAACAAAATTTGCTACACAAGATGTAGTTACAAGAGTAATTCCTGACTGGTTTATCATGGACTACCCTATGATTAAATCTACATCACGCAGTATAAACTCAATAATCTCAACAATATCACTGATAAATATGTTATCAATAAGCACATTAACAAAAGATCTTTCCAGAGAATTTGTTTGAGCACCTCCAAAAACTACCATTATTATTGACGAAGGAATAAATTTAAGGCATAATTGTTTAGCTGTTTAAAGTGTTAAAATATTACATTTACTCTCCGTATCAATGTACGCAATTAAATCCTCATTATTTACAAGTACTGGACGTTTGTAAATGCTCAAACAAGTATTATTTATACAATTATACATTGCTTACTTGCTTCTCCTGAATTTGTGACGAAATTGCCTGATGTGACGGGCCTGCGGCTCCGGCGGCAACGTTGTTTGAATTGTCTTCAGGGTCAAATATGGGTACAACTTCGGCATCCATGTGTGAAATTCTTGTTTTCCTCGGTTTTTTCTGCTGATGCTGAAAAGAATCGCGTTCCTCATCCGAAGATGTAAAATCTGAAGATTTTGATATCTTTTGACCGACACCGGCAGCGTAAGGTCCCCACATTATTGAAAAAAATTAAATCAATACTTTAAAAAAAAATGCCCACTTCTGAAATGTTAGATGGGGTCAATGAAATTAAATATTCAATTGGTATACAGCTATATATTTGGGTAGAACTTCACCCTATATTGTACAAATTTCGAATGTGTCTTTACAAATGGCAATCCTGGCTTTTATACAAATCTTTAAAATATTCAAAAACGTATTTATTAACTATAAGTTGAATTAACAATACAAAAAGGTCTTTCAATAGTATAAAAAGATTTATCAAATACAATTTGGTATTATCCTAAGGAGTATTTAATCAATAAAATCAGCAATTGACTCAGCATAAAAATACAATGGTTTAACGGAATTGTGATTATTTTAATATTTGAGTTATGAGTTGATAGTTCATGATAAAAGTTTATTAAATATTCCAACATTATTTACGAAGTTAATACAGGCCATGAATAATATGCATTTTGGAAAATGATGTAAGAATGCCACCACAACGGATGTTAAGGATCAAATTCTATTGAGTCAACAACTTTATGGTAACAAAATGAAAAGTAGAATTATAGAAAGAAATTAATAATATGTAATCGAATCTAACTTACTCAAAACAATAATTGAAATAATCATGATCAATATGTAATCAATGATATTTAATTTATGATATGTAATTTAAGTCTATGGATTGTTTATGGTCGTTGTAGCGATGTCACAGCCTCCTTGACGTTGACACTGACACTGCCGCTGCTTCTATCATCGCCCTTTGTTAACACCTTTCCCTAAACCACCGTGGGCGAGGAAATAAATAATCATCAGTTATAGATAATGCTGTTGTGACACTATTAATCTACGATTAGTAGCTTACTCGGCCGAAATCGGCGGTGTATGATTTTACTCTAGTATAGAGATTTTATCCCTGTTAAATGTTGGTGAAACGTAAAATGGGCTAACTCGCGAGTAAATAACAACTTATTCCGGGCATAAGATTTACACGACGTTGGTGAAATCGGCCCTTAGAGTTGAGCAACACATTTATGCTGAACGCTGACGTCGCATCCGTGGGTGGCCCGCAACACCACAAGATTTTGGCAACGTTCAGGGAATGCTGACGAGGCAGCCGCGGGTGGCTTCGTGGATCGAGACCCCCTGCGGATCGGAGAGTTCACTTCCATCGCGGATTGTGGACACACGTATAATTAGGGAGTTCACTTCAATCGCGGACCGTGAACACACATATTAGTTAATAATAATTAATTAATTAATGTTTGATTTTTTAAAATATTTTATTGTTTTACATTGTGAAGTTATAAATTGTATTAGAATACATTTTGTTTTTAAAACATCCTACGGCGTCTAACTCATGTAACTAGTTGCAGCTTTTTAATTTTATTTATTGTTTACAAAATTAAATGGGTTCACAAAATACTAGCATTAAAAAACACAGGTTTGTAATATATGCTCACTAGCTTTTGCCCGCGGCTCCGCCCGCGTGGTAAAAGGGAATTAACAATGAGTTGTTTATCATACATGACACATTTGTGGTGTATGAATAGTGACAGTTCCACGATTAAAAGATACTAACTACTTAACCACTATACTAACTACTTAACTAAATTGTACTTACGCCATCTATTAACAATATCCGGAACTAAATATCTAGGAAATAACAAAACATCGATATCTTCCCATGGGGATGTTTTACCGCGGTAAAAAGTAGCCTACGTCACTCTCCACCCTCCTAACTATCTCCACACACAAAAACCATACCATTTAATAGCTTCGTTGCGACGTGAAAGCCGGACAAACAAACACACTTTCCCATTTATAATATTAGTATGGATGAGTTAAGTCTCGGTCCGGGTTATCCGGATCTAACTTGCTAAATAACTAGCGGTGACAGTCCAGTGGCTATCGAACTCGGCTCTCACTCGAGCGGTTCGGGTTTAAACCCAAGTGGCTTTGACCAAACAATCACGTTTCTAAGTTATGTGCGATTTAAGAAATTATATGTCATTTGGTGTAACGGTGCAGGACACATTGTGAGGAAACCTGCATGCCTGAGAGTTCTTTATAATTTTGTCCAAGGCATGTGAAGTCTGCCAATCCACACTTGCCCAGCGTGGTGCGCTAAGGCCCTAATCTCTCCCATTCTGAGAGGAGACCCGTGCCCAACAGTGGGACAAAGAAAGGGTTGTAGTAGTGGTGGTTATCCGGATCACAGATCTATATCTAAATATAGATCTGTTAACTAAAAGTCATTATGATTCCATTCAAATTTCAGTAAGTACCTAATTCATGTCAAATGCTTGGAATTATAACTAAATAACTCATTCAGTAAATGACTGGACCTCGATAGCTCTGCCCGATATATCTCAAATAACCACAAGTAGCAATGGTAATTATATAATTAAATAAATGTTAAAAAAAAATATCAGGGAATTACAAAACATCAAAGAAAACAGAGTTTGTCACAGTTGTCATGCGCGGCAGCGGACGGGTTGTGCTGCATGCTCATTAGCTATCTTGCTTAAGTGTAAATAAGTTTCATGTCATCTCCTTTACTAGTTTTCTAAATTCGTGGCCTATTCAGATATTTCTGGAAAAAATAAGACTCCAATGCTTTTCTTATCGCCTTTTATTTTATCTGCAAGTCGAAGGTAATCTACTTAACTCAGTCACTGTCCGCTGTTAAACGAATTCCATGACTTTGTAGCTTTTTCTATACCTAAGTAGCTAAGCTAAGTAAGTATAGAAAAATCGCTCCAAGGGTCCGCATCCGACTGGTTAGCCAAATATAACATCACGCCATTCACGCCTATATTTCCCCGGATGGGTAGACAGAGGTGTATATACCGGTATACACCCACTTTTCACCAATTATGTTTAGGTCCCGTGTAATAAGGTGAGCCTATTTTTTTTTAGCCGCCGTTAACTCGGCAGTATTAAAAACCATAAATCAAACACGAAACAATATTAACCGACGGGCCAAATAAGTAAAGGTAACCAATTTAGTTAAAATAAGATTAATTACCCGTCCCGCGGCCGTGATGAGTTAACAAGAAATTACGGTCGGAAATGAAAAACGGCTAGGGAAATTCTGTTTGGCTTAAGGTACCAAATCGGTACATCCTAAGCCGCAACCCATTGACATCCTACTGCTGCTGCTACAAATCTGCGGGAGGTCTAGAGGAGGTCTTTTCGAAGACCTTCGGTTGGTAAGAGAGCATTCGACACTGGGTTGGCCACTAACCCCTCCACCAATTAGCATTGGAGCAGCGTGGTGGGGTAATATGCTTTAAGCCTCCCTCACCTGTGGTTTTGGAGAGCTCCTATGGGTTGTAGCTACTTAGTACCACATCAGCCGGCAGATGTGGTACTTAGCAGCTTTGTATTTCCGTAATAGCGCGTTTAAAGACAATCTATATAGGTATACTAAAGTGACTGACTGACATATCAACGCAGGGCCTAAAATATAAGGGCTAGAAACTTGAAATTTTGCACAGGGGTTCCTTTTATAACGTAGGGGAGCACTAAGAGCAATGCAATGATATAAAAAAAATCTATTTAGTTCGGTTAAATACAAAAACGTGTTTTTAGTTTTTTTCTTATTAATTTTTATTTTATTTTATTTTAATGATGGATTTTCACTTTTATGGTAGGTTTATGGTATAAATTGTAGATGCACTGGTTAAAACATTAATGTATATACAAACATTTTTAAACACATAGATTAAACAAAAAACGGCACAACACAACACGTGGTCCCTTTGTGATCTCAGGAGCTCACTTATCTTATCAAAAGTAAGTACATTACATATTCGTATTCTTTTGTGATCGAATAAGCACATTGTTAGGGAGGATCAACTGGATTGTCAAGCTTACCTAATTCTGTTGATAGTGTTTTCTTTTTGGGCCAAAACAAGAAAGAGCTCGCCCGCGGGGTCCTTTGATTTGTCGCTCTTCTCGCCTAACAAGGGTCCTCTCGCTCTTGTTTTCGATCCCCCAGGTATTGAATTTGTACTTATTGAAATCAGATGTACGAGTATTTATTTACGCGAAAATGTTTTTGCAAAAATCATAGTTTCTTAACTCATTGGTCGAGTGGTGGTAAGCGTTACTGCTATGCTAGAGGTCTTGGGTTCGATGGGGAAAAATGTTACTGGTTTTGAGTAGTACCTAGCTCGGGTTAAGGATATCCATATCGTCGGAGCTCGGTGATATAGCCACCACCACCCCCTTCAGGGGAATACAGGGATTGTGTTAATGACAGGACCATCAGTATGTCGGGACTGACTGAAAAACAGCTCTACATATTACTTTTATTATTTGGAGGGACGGGCTGTGGGTTAAGCCCATAAGCTACTCCGACCGAAAAGATCTATTGTAGCCCCCAAAAAGTTTAAACTAAAGATGAAAATTATTAATTGTAACTACAGATGACTAGCCCAGCGTAGCAAAACCTGATATAATCCCTGTTGCCATGCTTAAGTTTGTTTGTATTGTTATATAAATATTATAGCAATAAATTGATTTATTAGTTTTTTTTATAGGCATGCAGCACCAATCGTCCTTTATTGTCCATCACAACTGCGACAGACCTTGACCAAGAGTCAGAAGGGTGGTTCAAAGTCATTGAGACACGACCTTCACAACCGCTTAACGGGTTCGTCAAATACCACAACATGGTGATCGTATAAATTCATTGAAAAAACCTTGTTTTAATATAATGTACATACATATTAAGTAAAACAAGCTTTTCTCGTCGTTTTAAATGGCTTTGTATCAAAAAAAAATATGCACTGACATTGTGAACAAAATTGTATTGTAACCAAAGCTGAAAACCAGCGACTCATTAAAATGAATCGAAGCATATTATTATGCTAAATGGTGGCCTTTTCACACAACTGCGGCACAGAACATTATTATTAAATACTAAATTAGTTATAAGCAACTTTTCAACTATTTTGTTATTGTTAATTTGTTTTTGTTTCTTTTTTGGCTTTTAATATGCTTATTTAGCTTTTATTTTGTGTTTGTGTTTATTATTTTTTTAAATTCTGTAGGTATTTCTGTGTCCATGTGTGTGCGAGTAAAGATTTATTTCTTTCTTTCAAAGGAATTAGAGTTTAGTCCTACTACAATTTCATAGATAAAAGAAGTAGTAAAAATCTATAGTATAGAATCTATATATGTATTGTATAAAATATCATTGATTGTATCCTACTCATTTGTCAGATTGACGATTTGGTGTATCGTCTAACCCAAGGTGGGTTTCTTACCTTACCTTATATTATGGCGCTTGTAACTGCCAATGACATGTTTATGCACATTATCAAACTGCAGCTGCTGTATCGCTATTACTTATTATGAATCCCCAGAGTCAGATACTAATGAGAACGAGAGAATGCGTGTGTCTTCTATTACCCTGGTCTTGCCTTATTAATAAAGGTCTCATTTCTCTGAGGTGCGTCTGCTCCAAAGGGCTATATAATACTAATATAAAATTTAAAAACTATGTAAGTCGACCAAGTGTTACTGGTAAAAATATTTTTTTTATAACTTTTGTACTATCCAGTAGTATTGTGATGAAACTGTTAAAAGGTCAAGTTTCATCCTAACTATAGTTTTATACGAATTTAAGCATTTTTTCCGCTGTTTTCCCATTCAAAGCTCTTCAATTTGTGCGTTGACATTCAGAATTGCTGAATTTTCGTATTTAAATTCGGTCGCTCCCTTATTATTTTTCACTCCAATAGCTTTCTGTCTTTTGTTTGAGGTTAGTTAATGTGCTATTCGCTGGTTTAATGGGTCTTGTGGACATTATGAAACCTGAATGGCGAAAACGGGATGTAATATAACGGTGGTGTAGTCCCTTAGGACAAATATTGGCTTGAGCTACATATTATAGTTTTTAACTGCTCTTGAAATTCTCATACAATGTTCACCTACCTGTGTTTGAAAACAAGTGACTATCGAACTCGCCTCTCACTCGAAGGGTCTGGGTTCACCCAAGCGGCATGTGACTTTTCTGTGTTAAGAGCCGTCATCTACTGTGAAGGAAACTTGATGAGGTAACCGTATGCCTGAGAGTTCTGCGTAATATTCTCGACGGCATGTGCTAATCCACACTTGGACATATAAATAACCTAAGGCCAGTGTGATGAGGCTTGGCCAGTTGGACAAAGAAATGGTTGTGGTGGTGGGTGTTTGCATAAAAAATAAATTAAATTAATAAATAATAATTTATTATTATTATTATTAATATTTAAATCTTTCTTTTTGTGATTTTTTAAGTATCAAGTACCAACTTTATTAAACATACTTGTATTAATACATGCCCAAAGCGAAACGTTTTAAATTAAAACCATAGGGCTGTCAAATGCAAAACAGCAGATTTACTGTTATAACACATTCCTTTTTTTTCCTATCTTAATAATAGTGTCCAGCACTACCACAACCTACCATGCTGGCCAGGTGCGGATTCTTCACATGCATATATTTTCACACATAATTTTTTAACTTAAGGAAAACTTTCAGGCATGCGGGTTTCCTCCGCTGTTTTCAGCGTAATTACAGCAGGTGACATTTAATTTCTTAAATTGCACATACTAAGATAATTTAAACTAAAAATATAACACTAAAAAAAGTGAAGTATTAGTATTTAGGGCAGCGAAGCAGCGGCCACGCCATGTACCACCCGTATGTCTCAACGGTGTTCCGCTGAAGGTTGTGGAGAGTTTCAGATACCTCGGGCATATCGTCACGAGTGACCAGACGGACGATGACGATATTGAGCGAGAACGCAGGGCGTTGGCGGTCAGGGGCAATATGCTTGCTCGCAGATTCGCTCGGTGTACTGCAGACGTTAAAATCAGTTTATTTAAAGCGTTCTGCCAGTCCTTTTACACCGGCGGTCTGTGGGTGACATATACGCGCCGGGCCTACAACGCTCTGCGTGTTCAGTATAACAATGCCTTTAGGATGCTGTTGCGGCTGCCGGGGCGCTGTAGCGCCTCTAAAATGTTCGCAGACGCGCACACAAGCGACTTTTACGCCATAATGCGTAAAAAAGCAACGTCCCTCCTACAGCGCTTACGTAACAGCGACAACGGCGTCCTAAAGGTGATTGCTGCCAGATCTGACTGCTCCATAGTACACCATTGTATGGAGATAGCCATTGGCTATGCCAGATAAATGGTGTGCAATTGTAATGTATGTATGTATAATGTATTGTATTTGTAATTATAAATTGTATGCTATGTGTTTAACTAACAATACTAACATAGAACTAAGTAAAAATTGTTACTAACATACTAATAAATCTATGGATGTACCAAATGTCCGAAATAAAGTATTATTATTATTATTATTATTATAATTCATTGTTGCCTGCCGCTTGGATTTGAATCCGGATCTCTCGATTAAGAGTCGCAGTTCGATAGCTTTCACCGCTGTCAGTGGCTACTCGTTTAATAAAGTTAATAAAATAATAATAATTAATTTATTTTATTATTAATCATCTTGTCCTTCTACATCATCCTTATTTAACATCTTGTCCATATCGACACAGTGTTGACTCCCTAGACATTTATTGATTTTCATTTCTTCCTATTTCTGATACAAATCACGATTTTGATCAACAGTAGGTTACGATAAGCCTACCTTCCTGATCCATTGAGGATTAGCGGAGGCAGGAGTTAGGGTGCAAGCCGATTGGCGGAACTTTTTAAGCCGCTTGATGGTCCGGTGAAAGCTTAGTTAATGACTGATTTTTTCCGCTGTTTCACCGTTCTAATGAGAAATATAATATATGGATACAAAAGTAAGTTATTTACGTCATCCGTTGAGTAAGTATGTTTTTCGAACCTTTTTTGTTTTACGCGTGAAAAACCTTTCGAAGGTACTTTTGGGGGCCCTACTTTTTTTTGGTCTTTGGGATTTTGCGTGCTTCCGGAGGCTCTGGGATCTCTGTTAGAACGCACCTCTGCTCTCCACAGGAGCTCCATTTTAAAAGCTTTTATTTATTAAAAGCTTTTATTTAACTTCACTCGTATGTATCTATGTATGTTATGTATGCATGTCCTGGAATCTTGCAATCAATATTTCACCCACTTCCACTGAAGCTATCGAGATGAAATTTGGCACACATATTTGGTTCCGATGACATTGCACGAAAATAAAGTTATACAAAGCTTTTTTTTTTAAATTTAATAATTTTGTTTAATCTCACTCGTATGCAAAATCGCCAATCGCTTCGACAATTTTATGCTGTCTTTTTCAAATTCACTCGGGCGATTTATCTAGTAGTCCACTTACCACTCGATTTCTAATCCGCATTCCGATAGATTTAAAAGCAATATATAATATGTCAACTGCAGTGCTTACGTTTTATTTTTACTGTTTCGCATGCGTACACTTATCTCACGAGATTCGCAAACGAAAATGTTCCGTATACGAATACCTAAAGTCATATCTTCTTCTTCCTCTTTGCTCATTCCCACTTTAGGTAGGGTCGGCTCTCCTTGGCTCTCCTAATTAGTTTGCGCCACGACATTCTGTCGTGGGTTGTCGGGTCGGGTAGGGCTTTTCCTTTCAAAAGTTTGGCCATACTGGTCCACCAGGTATACGGGGGTCGTCCTCGGCCTCTTCTGGTCTCTGGAAGGCTCAATGCCTGTTTTACAACATGACAACAACGAGACAACATCTCGTCGCATCACATGTCCGTACCACCATAATCGACATTCAGCTAGTTTTTCAGGTATAGGGGCATATCAGTGAAATTAAAATATTTAGTTCTAGTGCTGTGCCGTGACAAGCTTCTCATTGTTGAGACCTGAAACCCTCAGCACGCATCACTGGTTTCCAGCCAACATGTCTTCCCGGGATCACTGGATAGAGGTTCGAGCTACCAAGCTGCCTTAACTGCCAAACTTAAACCCCCTTTTAGTACCTTTTAGTACGTACTAAGAGTTGTAACGTACAACAGGCAGAGGCTACGGAGAACTATTTTGGTCATGAATCCGTCTCACCTACTTAACCAAATCCTATAATAATAAATGTATGATTGTATGTATTATAAACGTATAATAATTATATTTATTAAATAACATTTCAATTTTACTGTTTTTTTTTAAATTTGATTTCTTGTAGTTTAAAAATTACCATATCCATATAATAAACCATCTCAAGGTTTGACTGGTAGACAATGCCTTCAGGTATTTAGTCCGCCGACTGTAGACTACAATAAAGCGTAAAATAAATAAATAAACAAAATCCCACCCATTCGCCATAGTCGTTTAGGCAGATTAATAAACTCAAAATAATTACGACAATAGAAATCGTTCGAGTTAAACGCGATCCTTGTTCAAGTCAGTAAAGTGATTAAGTATTCTCAACACGAGAACAACTTTTGAGTTGAAAAACGAGAGCATTCTAACGAAGTAGACGTTTTGAGGGTTTTGGAGTAGATAAAACGCTGTAGAAGAATCAGAAGAATTGAATTTTATCTATCATCAAGACTGTTCGACGAAGTTTGGAGAAGGCAGGATGAGTCGATAAGAATTATGTGCCTTTCTTTTCAAAAGGTTTACATTAGTTCGCAATGTTTGTTCGTTGATTAAAGGGGAAATCATGTAAGCTGAGCTAATATTTATTTTATTAATTAACTAGTGGACGCCCGCAGCTTCGCTCGCGTGGAATTAGACATTCACTAACTTCAAAAACGGCAAAGATTTATACTAACTTTGCACCCCCGTTTTACCCCCTTTCAAAAATCCTTTTCCGGTTAAGGCAAGCCAGAGGCGAGACTCCTGCGGGCCCTCCTGGGCTTCTCCCAATATTATTATTGTTATTATTTAAGTCGTGACTAGCTGGCCATGTACAAAATATAAAACAAACCAATCATAAGAACTCTAAAATAATACTCACGCTCAGACCAACAGAACTAATTAAAAAAAAACAGCTTAAAACTTTTTATTTAATTACGTAAATATTTTAATCTGTGCAGTGAACCAAAGTAGCCGCCGTAAACAGTTTAGTGTAATCTGTCCCATTAGGGTGACGCCATGATGACCGTTTTGGCGCCAAAACGAATGTCCCTCGCAATTTGTAGCCATAATTCGTAGGCAAATTGTTGGCTGTCGTTGTTGGCTCTGGAAAATTGCTTGCCGGAGGTGAGATTATTATATAAGAGTGTTTTTCGTTAACTTAGCGTGAAATTGTCATTAGAATATATATTCGATTTTATTACTGTCTGGGCTATTGTGGTTTTTGGGCGTCGGATTTCATGACTCACTCCTTAATTAACACTGGTCGGGCAGGCAAAATAGATTGAAAATTTATTTTCGTAGACAAAACTAACAACTCAGTGAGTTAACGATATTATTTTTTAGACAGGATTTTAGATTTTATAATAGTGTTGGATCATGTTTGAGTATCAATATTAGGTATCTTCTATTTGATTACATTTACATTCATAATTATTAGGAAAAACTAATATACGGGTGCGAGAAAATGCTCTCTAGACTTAGCTATCTAATATTTATAGAGATAAAAATTGTGTAATAG
Source organism: Carterocephalus palaemon (assembly GCA_944567765.1). Lineage (NCBI taxonomy): Eukaryota > Metazoa > Arthropoda > Insecta > Lepidoptera > Hesperiidae > Carterocephalus > Carterocephalus palaemon. The sequence continues at coordinate 5,929,820 of OX155664.1, forward strand.
AATAGGGGTCGGATTCGCGCGCGTGGGATGATAACAATGTCATCTGTAAAGTCCGGCCGACATAGGGCGTCCGTGATAATCTGCAGAATCTCAAACCGTGGGACGCCACTAATGTTCCTATTATGTTTGATCTTCAATTTAAGCCGTCAACAATACAATGTCATTTTTTACCGGGGTCATACTCGTAGCATGGACGGTTCGAGCTGCCACTCTTGCCGGCGCGGCAGAAGTCACGGGCAACTAGTTCACGTAAGAATATGCCTATAAATCGGTATCAAACACACGCATGACTATAAAATAGATAACTAGTTTCCATTATCAATCCATTATTTTTAAAAGCACAACATATGAGAAACTATCCAGTATTGTGATGTATTCTGCGCTTACAGGTAGGTAGGTACTATGAAAAAATATTAAACTGATGAATTTGTAACTCTTTAGAAGCACAGTAAATTGACTAAGTTACTAACTGAATATAGGGAATGAAATAAATAAAAATACAGAAAGGTGTAGGAAAGAAAATATTCGAGTAAATTCTTCTTCATTGTTAGAAAAAGAAAACATTCAAGAACATCTGAAGAAAAAAGCTAGATTGTTCACTTTTCTGTTCCGTCGCTGCCTTCTGACTATAATATATACGGTACTTTTTACCTATACGAGGGCACCTAAAACGTAGCATGTCAGTCACCTACCTATAACGTAACGAATTTATTTTGCTTCTTAATTTATGTTGTGATAGAGGCTATATTAACACGAATTCTGTCAAAATTTCAGGTGAAAAAAAAAGTGAAAATGCTACTTATCTCAGTTGAAGATATAAGAGCCCTTTGACAGACTGACAGACAACGGAGGGATATTAATAGGGTTCCGTTTGTCACATTTTAGATACGGAACCCTAAAAAACGTCGTATCCCAGAATTCGTGTCAAGGTTTTACTGCCACACTTACCGCTTTGAACTTAGAAATGAAGGATTTAATTAAATCCTTTATTGTGCCCGCTGCGAGCAACATTTTAGAGCTACGACAGTCTTGTTACGCGGTAATATAGAACAGGCCAGAAGTTTCACATTGGTCATGTTATCTTTGTTCACACTAGAGAAAAATTCACACCAGAACATAACAAACATGAAACAGGACACGGAGCTGGAATTTTTTTCTTTATTTTTACAAGGTTCAAAACCTACATACATCTATATCTATAAATATTTGGTGAAATAAATGAATATTATATTGTATTACAATATATTCTACACAGGCAGGTTGCGTAAATGCATGTTCCAGCGAAAAAAAGGCATTTAATTCCTTTGAAAGCGCACTTAACTTATAGTCATGGTCGAACCCCTCGAGAGGAGAGTATAGTTATGTATTAAACAAAGCTTCTGTTCGTGTAATGGTTTTAAGAAACTATTCGCGTCTTTTAGTCTTTAGAAGTCACGAACAGCTGCTCCAGCATATTATTATCTGGTTTTGTTTCATTTTCTAGTTCTGTTCTTGAAACATTCTCATTGTGAAGTAACCCCTAGTCTACGTTTATGCTGTTTAAAGGCACGAAGGGGCGCAGACTGAGGCGTGGTGGAGTGTAGTAGTATTATTATATTATTTGCAGTGTTTAACATAACATACCATTACGCTTATATTTCCCTTATAGGTTAGGCAGAGGGGTGTAGTACACCTACATGTCATCTATCTTTTGATCCCATGTAATAAATGGTGAGCCTATTCTCATACACCGGGCACAAATCTAGCCTCCGATTCAGGATTTTCAAATTAGAAAAACCTAATACTTTGCTTGGCCCGGAGATCGAATGCAGGACTTCTAGTTTAGAAGTCGCATATGAACACTAGACTAACGAGGCAACGCAGTGTATAAGATTCATTTTTATCGTTCGTTTACCTACAGTTTTAATATATAAAATTCAAAGGGCTTTCTCACTGACTCATCCACGAACGCCCAGCTTAAGCCGTTAGACCTAGAAAGCTGAATTTTTAATAGGTGTTGCTTTTAAAACTTAGGCAAGAAAAAATAAACGGATTTTTCAAAATTCTACTTTTAAGTTTGTATGAAATTTTGTCATTTCTCAAGCTACATACATATTACATTAAAATTTGAGCTATTGTTATAATGAAATATGTATTTCATTTATTTTTCGATTCCACCCTGAAAAGAAAGAAATAAATAAACAAAGAGTGTCACTTTGTACATTAATCATATTATATTAAGATTGTATTTCTTGCTATTATTCTCCTGTGTTTACATAAGTGCAAATAAATTTAAAAAAAAAGAGTTAATTTAGGAGTTCAATGTTCAAAATTCTAATAAAGGTGATTTAAATATCATGTAGGGCAATGAACTAATAGGCCAGTCATTAAAGCCTCAAACCCCTAAGAAATTAGTAACTCGCTGAAATTTTGAGGGTTTGTTAATGAAGGTAAAATAACTTACCGTGTGATTTTGCAGCGTTCTGGGGTGTACGGAAAGGGTTGAAAAGGGGTGAAAAAATTTTTTTTGTTAATAACATTGCCAAAAAAATTAGTAACACGCTGCAAATTTAGAATTATGTTGTTCTTACCATTTTGTAACATGTATTAAATTTGCAGCGTTTTGCAACATACGGAACATTGTTTATTATTAAAAAACAATGAAATTTGTTAATAAAAAGGGTAAAGAAATTAGTAACACGCTGCAAATTTGGAATTAGGTTGTTCTTACCGTTTTATAACATTTATTAAATTTGCAGCGTTTTGCAACATACGGAACATTGTTTATTATTAAAAAACAATTAAATTTGTTTTTATGAGGGGGTAAAAAAAATTAGTAACTGGCTGTAAATTTGTAAATACCCTGTTTACAGCATTTTATAGCAACTACTAAATTTGCAGCGTTTTGCAACAAACGGAACATTACTAATTTCTTTACCCTTTTTATTAACAAATTTCATTGTTTTTTAATAATAAACAATGTTCCGTATGTTTCAAAACGCTGCAAATTTAATACATGTTACAAAATGGTAAGAACAACATAATTCTAAATTTGCAGCGTGTTACTAATTTTTTTGGCAATGTTATTAACAAAAAACTTTTTTACCCCTTTCCGTACACCCCAGAACGCTGCAAAATCACACGGTAAGTTATTTTACCTTCCTTAACAAATCCTCAAAATTTCAGCGAGTTACTAATTTCTTAGGGGTTTGAGGCTTTAATGACTGGCCTATAATGAATTGTCGACGAAACGCTTGGCGAACCTGAAACTTAAGAGAAATTCGAATAGATTATGTTCACTGATGTGGTTTAGATTTTGAATGTAATGTGTGTTTAATTGTCAGTAAAATAGTAGGTATAATGTGAATAGCAATTTACTAAAGTATGTATTTTCTAGTCACCGTTTTTAATATTCGCTCAGACAACCTTTAACATACATAATAGTATTTCAGCAGTATTTATTTGAATATTTACGCTTGCTTAAATACTAGGTACCCTAAAACAATTGTAGTGCTAATGCCTGTAGGCCTGCAACCATGTAGGTACGCACCTAACTAATGTTCGTTATTAAGTTCGTCAGTCCTATAGGGACCGTCATAAACGTGACTGGCTGCTAACGATTTCATTTAATTAAACTTTGTCACATAAAGCATGGGCTTATGGTCTCTATACTCAACGACTAGTTACATAACATGACATCACGTCTGTGTTTACCAGAGAGGCAGAGGTGTGAGGTGGTGAGCCATACGCTCGCTCGCTCGCTGCGACCCATAGACGTCCCACTGCTGGGCACGGGTCTCTCTCACAGACACAGCTGCGGGAGGTCTAGAGTGTTGGAACAAATATGTTATCTATATAAACACAATACATTTATGTGATAATCTGTAGGTTTAGGATACTCTGTTATTGTCACTCTGTGAATCTATTCCGTTTTTCTGAATGTCATCTTGCTTAAAGTACTCTGTGTTGCTCTCTCTGTTCGCATCTCACTGTAATTGTGTTCAAGAATAAACCAAATTAAATCTACTCGGTTGTATACTATTTTACCTGCAATCTAACAGGTTATGGGCCCAGGACGTTTGCTGCGACAATAAAATAGTATATTTTTGAAAAACAGGCGATTAACCTCAAACGTGATTTACAACCGGCACGTCACGTCGTTGGTAACAGCTGGTAACTCTGGTAAGCAACATGGCTTATAATCAGTCGATAGTCTCAGGTATAGTCCCTGTTATAGAGAAACTGAAAGGTGTGGAAAATTATTCCACATGGAAATTTTTAATCAAAATGGTTCTCATACAGGAAGATTTGTGGGACGTAGTTACCAAAGAGGCGGAGGATGACAAAAAATCGCAAAAGGCGCTTGCAAAGATATGTTTGTCAGTGCTGCCCGTTGCGTTTACGCATGTGCGCAATGCGAAGAATGCATACGAGGCATGGAATAACCTCGCTAAGGCGTATGAAGACAAAGGTCTCTGTAGACGGCTTAGCTTGCTTAGATTACTATTTGCATGTAAGCTGAGTGAATGCGACGGAATGGAGAGCTACTTGCAGAAAATTAGCAATCTGACGCAACAACTGGCTGACATCGGATCACCAGTTGAGGATGAGTTCGCTGCAATCATTATGTTGAGTGGACTGCCACCCCATTATGATCCCTTAATAATGGCTTTAGAAAATTCTGATCTGAAACTGACGTGTGAGCTTGTAAGCAGTAAACTTACTCAAGAAGCCAGCCGGAGAAGTAATACGGACAACGAAGGTGCTGCTCTGTTTACCAAGAAAGGTCCTAAATGCTACAAATGTAAGAAGCAAGGCCACTTCTTTAAGGATTGTCCAAAGGTCAACAAGAAGGCACCACGTCAACCCAAGGCTTTGTTAACAGCACTCGCAGTTGGAATCGAGAGAGATGTGTGGTATGTAGACAGTGGAGCTACCAATCATATGTGCAACAATAGGGAAATCATGCAGAATTTTAAAATGGGAAGGTGTAATAGTGTCAGTGTGGCTAATGGGCAAAGACTTGAGACGGCGGGTCACGGTGATGTCAAGGTTCAACTGAAAGATTGTTTAAGAACTATAAGCAATGTTTATTATGTTCCTAATCTTTCTGCTAACTTGTTGTCTGTGTGTGCATTAGTTAAAAAAGGCTATAAGGTTATTTTTGACGATAAAAAATGTTATGTTAAAGATAATCAAGAAATTCTAGCTACAGCAACACTCTGTAACGGTGTGTATCAGCTGGATACTAAGGGCATGCCTCGGTGCTTAGAGGTGAGCAACAAGTCTGATGGAGCGACATCGGCAACTGTCATGGATGGTGAGGCGGCCATGGCCGCATCAACTACAGAGTCCCAAGGGCTCTGGCATAAGCGGCTTGGTCATCTTAACCTGAGAAGTATGAGGTTACTCAAGGCAGGTATGGTAAATGATATTACTTATAGTAATGATGCATTTCAACCTTGTAAGGGGTGCATTGAGGGGAAACAAACCCAGTTACCATTTCCTAAGCAGTCATACAATAGAGCAACAGAAGTATTAGGGCTAATTCATACAGATTTATGTGGTCCAATGCCTACTACTTAATTTAGTGGTTCAAAATATTTTCTAACATTTATAGATGACTACAGTAGAAAAACATTTGTTTATTTTTTACAGTCCAAAGACCAAGTCTTTGAATACTTTAAACAATTTAAAAATATGGTGGAAAATCAAACTAACCATAAAATTAAAATTGTTAGAAGTGATAATGGTGGTGAATTTATTAATTCTAGAATGCAGGAATTCCTGAAGCAGTGTGGTATTAAGCACCATTTAACTGTCCCATATACTCCACAGCAGAATGGCGTAGCCGAGCGAGCCAATCGAACCATTATGGAGAAGGCAAGGTGCATGCTACAGGATGCTCAACTCGGTAACAAGTTTTGGGCTGAGGCGGTTAACACAGCTGTGTACTTGAAGAACCGATCACCCACCAAAGCTGTAATTGTACTTGTACCGGAGGAAAAATGGAGCAATAAAAGGGTGAGCTTAAAACATTTACGTGTGTTTGGCTGCATAGCCCATGCTGTCACAAAGAATCGAAAGAAATTAGATTCTAAAACAAAGCAGTACATATTTGTTGGGTATAGTGAGGAATCCAAAGGATACAGACTGTTAGATCCTTCAAATGCATACAGATGCATTACAGCCAGAGATGTTGTGTTCATGGAACAATGCTTCTATGAGCATAGGTCACATGATGATAACAAATACACTGATAATAATAACCTGCATATTACCTTAGATTGTTATAAGTCAGATGTTATTGTGTCGGAGGATCAGTCTTCTGATGTCAACGGGACTGATCATCCATCACAACCCTCTGATCAGTCTGAGGCATCCACTGTGATGAATTCAGTAACTTCTGATGACCAAATTTCAAATCGTGTGAGCACAATCACAGTGAATGACTCAGAGAGTGACAACAGTTTCTGTTCAGCTGGTGTTTTGGATCCCACTTATATTCCAGGTGACTGCACCCTGGAAGAGATGTCATCAGATACTTCAAGGAGCTTAGATTCAACCAATGAGTCTGCGCTGATGGTGAGAAGGCTGTGCTCTGATGATGATGACCCTCAAACAGCAGAAGAGGCCCTGAATAGCCCAGAGGCAGAGCAGTGGAGGCGTGCTATGTCTGATGAGTATAAATCTTTCATTGATAATCAATGTTTCACATTAGTTGAGAGGCCGGATGGTCAGAAACCTATAAAATGCAGATGGGTTTTTAAAAAGAAGAGAGGTCTTAATGGGGAGCTTTTGAATTACAAAGCTCGCCTCGTGGCAAAAGGTTACACACAAAAATATGGAGTAGACTACTTAGAGACTTTTTCTCCAGTTGTACGACATTCCACTATAAGGACATTATTTGCTGTTGCTGCAGAATATGATTTAAGTATAGACCACTTAGATGTTAAAACTGCATTTCTGAATGGAAATCTTGATGAAATTGTTTACATGGAACAGCCACAGGGCTTTATTCAAAAAGGCAAAGAACATATGGTATATAAATTACATAAGGCCATTTATGGTTCGAAACAGGCTTCAAAAATGTGGTATGATAAAATAAATGATGTACTATTATCGAAAATGAACTTTAATAAGACATGTGAACCATGTGTATATTATAAAAGAACTAAAAATGATATTATTATAATAGCACTATATGTGGACGACATCTTACTGTTTTCAAGTAAAAATTCAGAGATTAAATCAAAGGTTAAAAGTGATCTGATGAAAGAATTTCAAATGCGTGATCTTGGTCCTGTTCATCAAATCCTAGGAATGAGAATCAGCAGAAAAAATGGTAAAATTATCCTGGATCAGTCTGGTTACATATTAAAAATATTAAATAGATTTCAGATGTCTGACTGTAAACCTGCGAGAACTCCTATGGAGAAGGGGATTAAATTGACACCTAGAGAGGAGACACAGGAAGGAAATGTCAACTACAGAAACCTGATAGGTTGTCTCATGTATGTTGCTGTATGCAGCAGACCAGATATTGCCCATGCAGTAAGTGTACTTAGTCAATTTAATGAATCACATTCTGAAGTCCACTGGAAAGCAGCTAAGAGAATACTGCGTTATCTTAAAGGTACATTGAATTATCATTTAGTCTTTCAAAAGGGAGGTCTTGATATCACTGCCTATGTGGATGCAGACTGGGCCGCCAATATAGTAGACCGTAGGTCTTACACAGGTTTTGTGTTTAAATTTGGGTGTTCAGTAACATCATGGGAAAGTCGTAAACAGAAGACTGTTGCTCTTTCTAGCACAGAGGCGGAATATATGGCCCTATCCGATGCCTGTAAGGAGGCATTATTTATTCGTAGCTTTTTAATGCAATTACTAGGAATAGAGTGTAAAATTACATTGTATAATGATAATCAATCAGCACATAAGCTGACATGTAACAATATGTATCACAACCGAACAAAACATATTGATATTCGTCATCATTTTATTAGAGAACGTAAATTAAATAAAATGGTTAAAATAGAATATTTATCTACAGATTTAATGATAGCAGATATATTAACTAAGCCTTTGAGTAATGAGAAACACATGCAATTTGTTAATGAATTATTTTTATGTAATACATGAAAGTTTCATAAGTTGTTAAGTTTATATAAATGATATTGGTTTAAGGGCTAGTGTTGGAACAAATATGTTATCTATATAAACACAATACATTTATGTGATAATCTGTAGGTTTAGGATACTCTGTTATTGTCACTCTGTGAATCTATTCCGTTTTTCTGAATGTCATCTTGCTCTCTCTGTTCGCATCTCACTGTAATTGTGTTCAAGAATAAACCAAATTAAATCTACTCGGTTGTATACTATTTTACCTGCAATCTAACATAGAGCATAGTCCACCACGCTGCTCCAATGCGGATTGGTGGAGGGGTTAGTGGCCAACCCAGTGTCGAATGTTCTCAAGCCACCAGAAGGTCTCCGACAAGGCTTAGCGACTGTTTCCACCAACGTGCCAAATAATTCAGAATTCACGAATGATCCACTGAACTGTCATCGCTATCTATACCTACCAAAGATAAACACGTCGAAGGGAAACCATAAACATATTTTTTATTTCAGAAACAGAACAAGTTATTAAAAGGTTTCAAAGGGCTGTTGGCTATAACGACATCGGACGTCAATTTCAGTGCGATAATTAGTTTCCAAGAGTAATTAAGAAGTTCGTCTTTGCCGGGTATGATCAAGGGACGAAAGATGATGGATGAAGCCGTTTCGTCCACTTTTAACTATTTTTGAAGGGCACCGGTCATTAAATACATACTCTTACCTAAGACTTTGATTTATAATCGAATTAATCGATAGCCTAAAAACTTTCGACAGTCAGGTTGGCCATTAACTCCTCCGCTAATCTTCACCGGAGCAGCACGGAGCACGTGTCCTGCAATGGGACGCGAATGAGTTTTAGCCATGTCCAGTCGCTCGCTATCGCTGCGACCCATAGACGTCCCGAGGTCTAGAGCATACTCCACCACGCTGCTCCAATGCGGATTGGTGTAGGGGTTAGTGGCCAACCCAGTGTCGAATGTTCTCAAGCCATCCGATGGTCTTCGACAATTCTTAACGACTGTTTCCAGCATTGAAAACAACCGGGACCGACGGCTTTACGTGCCCTCCGAAGCACGGTAGCATGAAATTTTGCAACTAGCGGTCACCCATCCACAAACCGACCGCACCCGTCGTTGCATAATACTTTCGATCACATTAAATCGACGCGATCCAATGGGCTATGGACGCTACAACTACGCAAAATTACAAGTCAGTAATTAAGGGCTTTGTAAGATTACTCACAATTTCTATTTGTAGGCTATGGGCGTCATAGTAATCGATAGAGCTACGTAGAGCACATTCTAGATTAGTTCTCGACCGCACTTGGCGGGACGAGTGAGGTCAGCGCGAATACAATCCTGATTTAACTCTGGATATAACTTAGTTAAAACCAATTAATAGCAGCCATTTTTCAATATGATATTCTCTGCGAAGGAATAATATTATCACTGAGGAATAGGAAAAGTAACTTTATCATTATACTGCTTATATCATTAGTGCCTCTGTGATTTGAACTAATTTGTTAATCTATCCTATATATATAAAAGGAAAAGCTGACTGACTTACTGACTGACTGACTGACTGACTGACTGAATCATTGACTGACTGACTGACATATCAACGCAGGGCCTTAACTATAACTATAACTTGTTCGTCTACGCATATCATCATCACGAATCCGGTCACGTAGCGAAATACCGAGCTTAGCTCTCTCCATAGCAAGCTGGGCGACTTTGAGCTTACGAGTGAGGCCAACGGTAAAGGACCACGTCTCGGATCCATATGTCCAATTACACCACCAATTACACACCCCTACCCGTTCGGGGAAATATGGGCGTGATTTTATCCTATTTTATATTTAGAAAAAATAACTCATTTTAAATTATATAATAATTCCTTAATATTATTTAACTTTTTTTTTTATAACACCTACATTAGAAACATTAATCTTAATGTCAGTTAAATTTAGCATTAGTTGTAGAAATTATATGTTATACTAGTGGACGCCCGCAGCTTCGCTCGCGTTACACATTCACTAACTTCAAAAACGGCAAAGCTTCATACTAACTTTGCACCCCCGTTTTACCCCCTTAGGGGATGGATTTTCAAATTTTTCTCGTCGTAAAAACCATCCTTTAACTTCAACGAACATTTTAAAAAAAGAATTGGCCAAATTGGTCCAGGCGTTGTTGAGTTATGCGCTTACCAACACATTTTGCGATTCATTTTTATAATATAGATGTTATGTGGAAATTATATGTCGACGGCTCAGGGTGTACAGAAAAACTCATATGAGTTTATGAGACACCTTTTTATTTTTAAATTTACCTGTAGGTATAACTATTATAATATTAATAAATAAATAAAAATAAATGAATAAAAACAATTAATATAACTTATTTTTATTTGCCAAACTCAATATTGCTTTCAGGATCAAGAAATTATTTTAACATCGGTTAAAATAATTCATTCACTACTGATGCAGAATTTCCGTCGTTATAATTACATTTTGATGGCTCATAAAATGTAATACCATTTGGAGCTCCAGCCTTTTGGTACGTGTAATTAATTTCTAACCACATCCTTCCCGGATTCGATGTTCCATAACCGATACCATTGCAGATGTTATAGTTGTAGCTGTAGTATAAAACCTTTATAGGTTACTCGTAGGTTATATTGGTTCGCCCGGGGCAGTATCACAGCCAACTAAGATATTGAGTAACATTTCTGCCGTGTAATATGCAGGTAATAGTTGTTTTTAAGATGACGGTTGCTTTTCGGTTACACTTTACTAGAGGTGACCATCTTACTTCTCAATGGTAGCAATCTGTGATCTAATTAAATTTCATACTAAAAACTGCATTATTAAGCAAATAATTTCAAGCTGAACGATTTATAGCATAAAAATATAACACCACGCATGTAGTGCCCCGATCGTTGCATGACCATTGTTACTTAGTCGCGCAAGAACCATGTATTTATTTAGGTCGGTCGAGTAACACTATTGGCTGGTTTACATATTGCGAGCTGTCGTGTCAGTCAGGCAGTCGAGTAGCTGCAGCACACTCACACCATATCGACGTAACTTATTGGATACTCGCAAGTGCGAGTTAGATAGTAGCTCGCATGTAAGTTACACCAACATTTTTTGTATCCACTCGCCTATTCGGCTGACAGTAGCTCGCACAATACTGACATCATACCGAGGCGTTCGGCAGTAGCTCGCAGATGTCATCAGGCAGTTGCAGGCGTTACCTTTATTTTATGTATGCTGCCGATTTATAGTCTTATATTGTGGTTATTCAGCTTGTTATAGTCTGTTATAGTTATAATCAAAGCACGTTGACTCGACATCGCGACAACTCGCATAAGGCTAGGCAGCTATTTGAATTACGAGGATAGCACAGGGTGAGTTACTGGCATGCGAGTGCACAATGTGAACCTGCCTATTATCACGTCAGTAGCTCGCAACGTGTAAACCTCTCATAAAACGCAAGTCGATTGTAAACTCACCTTGCCTGACTGTATCTTATAACCATTGGTTCTGGCTCTCATAAAATATGCATCCGTGGCAGCGTAAGGACCTCCAGAGACCCTCTGCATTCTTAATACGAGCATAAAATTTAACTCCTTTTTATTATCGGGGAAAGTACTAAACTTTTACTCTTCGGGGGCAGTTTACGTAAAGTTAACCTTATAGGTGAATATTTTATAAACCTAGAAAAATGGCATTGTTTTATGGACGAAGCGTAATAGTGGTCTTAATGACGGTCCCGGGTGGTGAGGTAATACTTTGGAGAGTAGCAGTAAGCTGGCGCTTAATGGGTGTACATAAAGGTAGGTTATTACATCCGCTGATATAATATACCTACTGTTACTTCGTAGGTATTATTGATTTAAGCTATAAGCTACAAGGCTACAACCCATAGACGTCCCACTGCGGAAGGTATACTCCACCACGCTGCTCCAGTGCGGATTGGTCGAGGTGTTAGCGGCCATTCGGAATTAGAGATCACCTCTATCCGGGAAATTGCTCCAGGGGTAAGCCCCGTCGCTGACTGAAAAAATTAATGATTCCTCAATTATTAAAGTCCGGTAAAACAAATTAAAACTACATTATAAAATAAACAAATAGAAACGAAACATGCACACTAGACATTATATTTGGGTATGTAAAATATCTTAAAACATGAGTTGGCTTACTATGTCAATGAACCATCGCATCAAAATCGATTCACGACTCGTTTTAATACACTAGAAGTTCTAATGCATAATATATTGAGTGAGCTGTCGTCGTAAACATGTCTAGACGTCATAATCCTTAAATCCAATGCAACCGCGTGCCAAACTAATTGTTATTCCATCGTTAAGACGCTCTCGGAAACATGGCAACACTTTAACCAATCTATTCGAAATTCGAATCTTTCTACCCACCTAATAATATATTGTTACGGTTAGTGTTATTATTATTGATATTAATTTGGCAACACTCCGAATTTTTATGCTCTTGCATTTAAAAGAAAACTTTAGGTTGCTAGCTATTTCGTCTGGTGGCTTTCGTGTGATTGAAAGAACGAAAGAAAGTAAGAAAACAAACTTTTATTTGCCACAATCGTTCATGCACCACAGAAAACTACAACCATAGAGTAATGTAGTCCGTGCTACAACTAATACCTACATCACAAAGTTTCCTAATATCTACTTTGTGCCTACGGCCTACATGTTATGTTTAATAAAGATTACCTAGACAATGCGAAGCTTGAGGTCCTGGGTTCGATTCCTGGTCGGGAAAAGAATTATTGGGTTTTTCTAACTGGAAATTCGCAGTAGTAGCTGGGTTTGGGTTTGAGGCCGGTGTATGTAGGGTTACCACCTATTAAATACAGACAGACAGAGTTACTTTCGCATTTATAATATTAGTAGGTATGAATAAAGGCATCGAACATCTTTAAATTACAAAGTTAATTTAAAAATTCAAACTAGTGTAACCTCAAAGTGACTTTGAAGTATCCAAAATTGTGTTGGGGACTGAAGTTCAAACGCTCAGAAATTAATAGCTCTGCGATGGCGCGACAACTTAGATGAGGTTGGGTTCCCACCGACCACAGCGCCATCTACCGCACCGTCACATTATAAATTGTTTATTATACTAACTACTATCGAAAATCACTATCCACTAACGAAATAACCAACTAATTTAGTACCTACTGACTGACCTTATTCTAAAACGTTACCTCTACGTTATTAGCGGTGACAGCCCAGTGGCTATCGAACTCGCCTCTCACTCGAGGGGGTCTTGGTTCAAACCTAAGTGGAACGCAAAAATAACTTTTTTAAACGTTTAATGTTATATTTAAATGATATAAATGTTTGCTGTAACGGCTAAGGAAAACAATAATGACAAGCAAGATAATGTTACAATTTTTGATTACGGTGGTAGTGGTCTCTCTGTAGACTTTCTATTTTGTGTTATTAGGCCTGTGGTAGGTACTAGTGTGTAGTCGTAGGTCCATAGCCCAATGGCTCGGGTCGATTCAATGTGATCCAAAGAGTTAAGCAACGACGGGCGCGGTCGGTTTGTGGATGGATGACCGCTAGTGGCATTATTTCATGGACGCTACCGTGCTTCGGAGGGCACGTAAAGCCGTCGGTCCCGGTTGTTTTCAATGTTAGAAACAGTCGTTAAGCCGAAGACCTTCGGGTGGCTTGAGAACATTCGACACTGGGTTGCCCACAAACCCCTCCACCAATCCGCATTGGAGCAGCGTCGTGGAGTATGCTCTAGACCTCCCGCAGTGCTTCTGTGGAGGAGACCCGTGCCCAGCAGTGGGACGTCTTAGGTCGCAGCGTAGGCCTGTGGTAAAATGATATGTGATGCTATTTTACGCTAAAGCATTTTCTATTCAAGAAACACAATATATTTATTTAGAAGTGAAATATTCTTGTCCCAAGTAAAGTGCAAGCTACCTGATCCAATTTTCCCCCGTCCGTGTCAGGGCGGACATAGAACTGTTTACTCGGCAGGGTCGGATTTCCTTCAGGCAATATTGCATTAGGCTTGCCCAATGGTCGCCATTGGTGATATTATATCCGGGAGGTCACTGTGAACATAGTTGGGATATTGTGATAGTGCTTAAAATGACTTAATTGCTTATATTGCACATATTTTGTCGATTGTATTGCAATTTGCAATCATTGTTTTTTCGGTAAATACCTAACTATCGACACCTATTCTAACATTAATTAGAGCTAGATAATTTAGCTCTATTGACATAATAGTGTCTGTGGGGGAGACCTGTGCCCAGCAGTGGGACCTCTATGGGTCGCAGCGACGACGACGACATAATATAATATTGACACCAAAAGTTGACAATACCGTAAAACAATATTGTAAAATACGAATTCCGGTAAGGAATTCGTATTAGTTTATAGTAGTATATGTGCTAATGAATAAATGGCTATTTTATTTATTTTTCTTTATTGTAAAATTTAAGGGTGGTTTTAAATCAAATTAGTAGCAGCACGTACTACATTACTAAAATCCTTACTCTATGGTAGCAGTAACTTGATTTAATACGTACCGCATAAAATCGCTAGAGCGTTTTAGAATTGATGTCAGCGCCGTTATCTCGGTGCTAAACAACTTCCCAATAAACTCAACGAACTGACCAACTAATGTTCTATTTAACTCTCAGCTAACTGGACTAACCATCCCAGTCCGTGTTTGTTCAAAGTCAGTCAGAGTTGTAATGGGCGGCAGGTTGTGGGTGGTCGTTTGCTATTCATTTTATTATAGCTATTATATCCATAAAAAAAACGTGCATACCAACGGGATATTTCTGGGATTAAAAGTATCCTATATTCTAGTTTATAATATTTTAATTTAATAATATTATATTATTATAATATTATAATTTAAATTAGTAGGATGTGGTAATGTAACTAGATATACATTCTCGCGATAAAATTATTGAATTTATTTATTTATTTTACAGTCAACATCTTGCTTACAGTTTAAAGATCAAACACAAGTGTGAATTTATCTAGTGTAAAATAGGGTTTCTCTGTCATGCGATATAATCATATGCGATATAACCCTGATTTAGTTTTCTGGACTATTGGGTAGCGGACAAAAACAATCATTATTTACCAGCGACGTGCGCACAAAAAGCGTCTCGTGTGGACGCATCGCATTATTTGCGAACGTGATATATCGCACTGTGTGTTGACAGCAATAAATTGCTCCTGGATGGCTTATAATATTTCTGTCCCCGTTTTTATTTTATCTCGCGGGAAATTGAAGGTAATGTGGAAAGGTGGCTTCACCGCGCATCATTTGAGGGGGACATGTTAAGACATGTCAAGGTTTTGTCTATAGGTACTTATACAGCGGATAGCCCAGTTGCTGTATATTACAAGGTCTGAGCTTAAGTCCGAGCAACAATGGATTCTAACGCATTCTAAGTTCGAATTTAAATGTTAGTTGTGAAAGAAACATTGTTGGAAGCCCGCAAACCTGATCCATGACGTCAATGTACACGAGCAACACCAGAGGAGTAGTCAATGCGTCGCCGGCCCAGAAACATGATTTTTTTTTTAATCTTTTGAAATTCGAATTAAAAAATATTCTCTTGTGATGTGATATGTGGATGAGTGACCATTAGATGGCAAAATTTCATGGTGGCTTCCGTCCTTCGGAGGGTTGTTATCAATTCCGGATTGCAGCATCGTGGTGGAGTGTGCTATATACCTCCCTCAGCTGTGGCTGTCCCATAGACGTCCCACTGCTGCGCATGGTCACCACAGACACAGCTGATGGAGGTCTAAAGCATACTCCACCACACTGCTCCAATGCAGATTGGAGGGGTTAACCCAACCCAGTGGTCGAATGTTCTCAAGCCAACCGAAGGTTTTTGATAAGGCTTAGCAACTGCATCCACTGAAATCGACCGGAACCGACGGCTTAACGTGGCCTCCGAAGCACGGTAGCGTCCATGAAATTTTGCCACTAGCGGTCACATCTACAAACCGACCGCGCCCGTCGTTGCTTAACTCAGTCGATCTCATTGAATTGACGCGAGCCATTGGGACTACACAGTGGGATACATATAAGTGTAATAATATTTTTGTGCATTGAAAGGTACTGGTGAGATTAAACATAGCCATCATGTTAACAGTCGCGACACTCAACAAATCAACAAAACAAGCTAACAACTACAATCGGGATATTTCTGCCAATTAGTCTCAAATGACGCCAATTAGTATCATAAATCCAATTAAAATTTTCCCTTTTAAGCCTATATACAATGAAATCAAGATCGAATTTATACTCAGTAGATTTTGATCCATATTAAATGTCTTTCCAAGTTATATAGCCCAGGAGAAATAGATTCTTACATTTTCCCTTGTATTTTCGTCTATACTTCTAAGTATAGGTACTAATATTATAAAGAGGAAACATTTGTTTGTAATGTTTTCACCAAAAACTACTAGATCGTATTCAAAAATTCTTTCACCATTAGAAAGCTGCATCTTCACTGAGTGACATAGGCTATATAATATTACTAGGTGTAAACGAAACTATTGTTATGTTTAATTCCACGCGAGCGAAGGTGCGAGCGTCCACTAGTATGGATATTAGACAGCAAACGTGTTGAACATGAACACTTGACGCGTGGTGGACTATGTAAAATTCCCATTGAAATATTTCAAATCTCGCTCAAGCAAGACCAGTGCTCAGGATTGGACATCGAAGAAAGGTTGTGATGCATGCCCGCCATGAGATGCCACAGCCTTTTATATAAAGCACTGATAAGTCGTCCATTTGAGTCTGCCAAGGAGAAATTGGATTTCAAACCATTGGCTTCTGATGGGATCGAGTTGTTTGATCTCAGCCGAGCTTCGATAAGGCAATCACGCAACAAAATGAAAAATATATAGTATCTACCTACTTTTCATATTGGAAATAAATGTTTGAGCAAATACAACTAGTTTTTACATGGTGCTCTACTTGGTAAAATTACATTTTTAAAAGCTTTTATTTAACTTCACTCGTTTGTATGTCCTTGAAACTTGCAATCAATATTTCACCCACTTCCACTGAAGCTATCGAGCTGAAATTTGGCACACATATTTGGTTCCGATGACAATGCACGAAAATAAAAATAAAAGTTATAAAATCCTTTTTTTTTTTTTAATTTAATATTTTATTTTACAAAATAGTTGTACGTTGATAAGGTTATCGTTGGCAACACGTGGTAGGACTACAAAGGTTTGAATTTCGAACGTGAACATTATTCAAGTGTCCTACGTTCCATTCGATTAAGTATACTTTGCATCATCCGACATTGAAGCGTTGATAACCGTAAACGGGAAAACACTTCCATCCCATTACCTTTATTAGGCGTAAAAACTAAGGCAGGGAGATGCGTGAGAGGCCCATATCCGATGAAGTACCCCATCTACGAATATTGTAGAGTGCGTAATATAATAGTACCTACCTACTCTGGTAATATAGAATTCATTTTATACAGCAGGTACTTATTATAAATCACCTTGGTAGATTCGTATTGTAAGCCCTACTTTTGGAAAAAACAAGCTTGCAAGTCGGACTCGCGCACTAAGGGTTCCGTACCATTAACTAAATAATGACTGATGAAGATTTCAACTGTTTAACTACCACGGTTTATGAGATAGAGCCTGATGATAGACGGACAGAAGGGTGGACGGACAGACAGACAGAGAAGTCTTAGTAATAGGGTCCCGCTTTACCCTTTGACAACGGAA
The DNA here is from genome assembly GCA_944567765.1 of Carterocephalus palaemon. NCBI lineage: Eukaryota > Metazoa > Arthropoda > Insecta > Lepidoptera > Hesperiidae > Carterocephalus > Carterocephalus palaemon. Next base: position 5,947,712 of record OX155664.1, read on the forward strand.
CCCTAAAAATGATGGTGTTAGGGTAAGCTGATTATTCTTAGGTTTTAAAATGTCCAGGCTCATTATTTTTGTTGCCTATTGGTGTATTTGCTCCCTCTATATCTGTAATATTTTTTTAATAATCGCGTCCTTGTTAACGTCTGCCTGCGTGTCACCTGTCACGTCTGCCAGCTTGACAGCTGGATCGGATTGGATGGGCACGATAAGAGGATGGCGGGGGTTGAGAGATAGAGAATTGTTTGAAAATGCATAGGTAGGTATATATACATTTATTTTTATTTCTTTATTGTAAAAAACAAAGTTTTTACAAAGGGCGGACTTAATGACTGGCGGTATTTAAGTAATCTACCAGATTTTATTATGGGAATTCTTTCTGTAAAAGATAAGAGCAATGTAAGTGAATGAAAAAATTTGTATTTTTAATGTGAAACAGTTGTTTTATTCTGTCTGATGTAGTCAGAACCAGCTTGAAGTAATAAAACCTACTGAATATGTTATGAGCTGAATTAAGGAAACAAGATGACTACTACGGCATTCTGAGCCTGTATCTTATTATATTTTTTTATTTATTTATATAGTCAGCAATTTGCTTACAGTTTTTGAACCAGACACAAATGCGATACACACAGGTACAAATGAATATAAAATAACCACTGGTCCAGCGGTCATGTCGACCAGCAACATTTAAAAATTGAGGCTCAGAACAAGCAAATATGTCTAAGTCCCCGATTTTTGCTGCAATGTCATTAATTAATCTTGACGCCCTGATTATAATGGGTTGTGACAAATAAGACCCATTACGAAATAAAAAATATACCACTAAAGTTAACAATTCACAATGAACTTAACACCACGGATCCCCTGTATAATGTATAATGATAATAATATACCTCATACCTGTACAATTTCTCTATGTATCTCCTTACTTTATAGATCAACTACAGTGAATGTTTGTTTTAACGAGCTTGCTCTACTTTTTTAATCGACATCGAAAAATGGATGTTCTATGTTCGGCCGTTTGTATTTTTTTTTGTATTTTTATATATGTACCTACTTACAATAAAAAAAGAAAACGTTGTACAATCATGATTCTATTTGCTATAGAATTACTTCATGCCTACCAACAACGAATTTTGATTAGCCCAATTTTTCTTGTTAAATTCCTTATGAAGATTGAAGAGCCTTTGTTCCTTCTTAAAATATTTGTTGTTTATTTTCTAAAATAACAAAATTGTTTGTTTTGCCGAATCGATTTTAATCAAATAAAATGAGCAAGTTGTCAATATGTAAGGAAAAAGTAATAGAGAAATTGTGTTTTACTGATTCGATTAAAAATGATTAGATAGGGTGTGGATGGAAATCATGCATTACATTGGATTTCTGTTTTTGTTTTCATGGGAATTTAGATTCGGAGTCTTCAATACACGTCACAGGCATACGTGACTGACTTTGAACAAGGCTCAAATAGGGCCGAAAATGGTTTGTCCAGTTAGTAGAAGTGTTAGTAAGAACATTAGTTGGTCAGTTCGTTAGTGGGTTTGAGGTCTGGGTCAGAGACTGTTCGTGACAGTGAGTACAATTGGGTGGTGTTAGCACAGAATACCTAATAGTACAAGTAGTGTTAGTAATTTTTTTTATAATAGCTGCTTAATCTGTCACCGCTGCAACCCTTACTTTGTCACTGTTGTGCATTGGTCTTCTATCGGAATGGAAGGGGCCTCAATCCTACGCTGGCCAAGTGCAGATTGGCAGACTTCGAGAACATTATGTAGAACTCTGAGGCATCCAGGTTTCCACACGTTGTTTTCTTCACCGTGCCGCAGGTGCCATTTAATTTCTTAAATCGCACTCAGAAAAGTCATTGGTGCGTCCCGTTTAGATTGAAACCCGGACGGCTTGAGCGAGAGGCGAGCTCGATAGCAACTGGGCTATCACCGCTGTTTCTCTCACTTATTTATATTCATAATCGGAAATTTCTACGTCAGTTAAAATTCTAGTCGAGCTCACGGGATTATTCAGATTTCCGCAGAGCTTTAACGCAGTCGATTTGGTTTGTCAGCGATATGCATTGGACATTTTACTTGAAAATCACGTTCGGGAAATTAAAAAACACCATTTCTGTCGTGTTTTAAATGTTTTTGTTTGCTATTTGTGGTTTCCTGACTGCTTCGTGGTTGGCAACCATAAGCTGTGATCACGGTTCAATTCCATCGGAAAAAGTAGGTATTATTGGATTTTTCTAATTTAAAAATCCACCACTTATTATTTTATTATAATATCATTATATAATATTTAACCGTAACTGATGAAATACGAATACACCTCCACCAATCCGCATTGGAGCAGCGTGGTGGAGTATGCTCTAGACCTCCCTCAGCAGTGTTTGTGGGGGAGACCCGTGCCCAGCAGTAGGACGTCTATGAGTTGCAGCAATGAAATACGGGTGAGTTCACACCTCAGCGTACTCCTTTGGGATAATACAGGCGTGATGAACCAGAACCTTTTTTTAGGCGACCTTCCATAAGGTAACACCCTTATGTGACCCACTAGAGAATGATATTACCTATATTTGAATGTCGAAATGTAGCAATGGTTCTAACCACATTGGGTGACGAAAAATGTAAGTGTATAAGTTTCGTTCAGGACTGTACCACTTCCACTTTCTGCAAATAAGCATGCAGCATCAGCCGGCTATGACAACTGTGTCGAATCTTGAAGTAATCACGTCCAAAGTCGGTCACAATGCACTCGTAGTTACCTTTGAGGACTACGATTGCCACTGAAAATTGTTACATGATTTTTTTCCAATACATAATTATGTACAGTTACAATTATGTATATAAACTAAATCTCTTTTACACGACCCACCTTATATTCATATCAAATTAATAAACCTATTTTAGCTTTTAGCTGTTACAGTGTTTTTTCTTATTTACACAAACTCAATTTAGAATTCAAAGTTCAATTCAAGTCACAAAACACTAGATTATAATAGATTTATTAGTTTGTTACAAACAGGGGAATGACTTTAGTAGTATGAACAAACAATGACTTTAGTAGTATGAACAATCGAGGTATCTATGTGTTTATCTTGAAACCGTTTTATTTACCGAATTATCTCACAGTGCTGTATTTTTTTTCAAAGCTACCTCCCAATCCGTAGGCGATTTAAATTCAGCTCCAGACTCCGCCTATATCCGATTACTTCGTGGCCTTTTGAACAGCTGATTCGATTCGATCTGCATAAAGACGAATTACATTTACTTCAAATTTTTAGTAGTATCTTTAAAGGAGTAATAAAATTATTTGCGTTCAGGCTTGCATGATAATTTATGCTTGATCCTAGTTTTTATTAAGTAAAAATTTGTATTAAGTTAAGGTATTAAGTCAAAAAAAAAAGTTTAAAATATGTTAATATCTATTTCAGTATGTATTAAAAAATATCTATGTATTTCTATCAGTCTCTGACACCATAGTACAGGCTCTGCCTAGTTTGGGGTAAGACGGCCATGTGTGAGATGTCCAAGATGTTTATTATTGCCGATAGATAGTGTTAAGCCGCCTTAAATCTCGTGTGACCACTTGTGTGATAAAATGTTTCCATTGCTTCCGTTTCTTGGCGTCTATTCAAATCAATGTCTATTTGAAGTACTCAGGACCAGATCAGGATCATTTATTATATTAAAAATTAGTATTACATAGTATCTATATATATAAAAGGAGAAGGTGACTGACTGACTGACTGACTGACTAACTAACTGACTGACTGACTGACATATCAACGCAGGGCCTAAACTATAAGGGCTAGAAACTTGAAATTTTGCACAGGAGTTCCTTTTATAACGTAGGGGAGCACTAAGAAAGGATTTTTGAAAATTCACCCCCTAAGGGGGTAAAACGGGGGTGCAAAGTTAGTATGAAACTTTGCCGTTTTTGAAGTCGTTAGACGGGTAGATAGGTAGTAGACGTCGTTATAATGGGTCTAATTCTACGCGAGCGAAGCTGCGGGCGTCCACTATTGGTTATAAAACTGCTTACTTACCGTAAAATTATAAATTTAAGTTTGTCGTACCACGAAGTTTTCAAGTATCTGTAACAATATAAAACTATTGTAAGTAAGGTTTTACAAGAAATGTAGGTACTCGTAGCCTAATGCATAAATTAATATTTAGTTAAAAATTCGTTTAAAATATAAATCAGGTACATATACGAGTATGAAGTGGTAATAAATGTATGTAATTACATCTCTACGATCCTTTCCGTATTTTGTGATACGATTGGATACGATTGAAAGTTGAAGTTCCTATGACTAGGCATTTTGTTAACTTCCGTCTAGCCCTGCCATATGATTAGTGGTATACTTCGTCGTATGTTGCATGTTTTCAGCTGTTAATGCAGCATGTTAAAAGCTTTTAAAAAAACATAGCAATCGAGCTTGCAATAACCACTGATTCGCTGCTATCAATGGCAACTGTGACTTGAACAAGACTTGAATTCAGACTCAGAACATTAGTCAAAAGAATGTTAAAATTGAATAAAGTTTTTCCCACACGATCAGTATCCGATAAAAGCAACATACCTCGCAAGGCCGAATCGCCCGATGTACTTGAAATCTAGAAAAGGCACTCGTCGGTTCATTCGAAAGATATCTGATTATCCCCGGCCCCAAATCTCAAGCAACTCATCAGTAGAATCCCGTCCCACATAATAAGGCACGGTTCACATTTACGTAATAAAATTGCAATTTGGCACAGAAGGCGCGTAAGCCTTCAAAGAAGCTTCGTCTGAGTGTTGGGAATAAAACGAGATAGTACTAGTATGTAGGCATGTTTTTCATGGTTATCAGATAGCAAATAAGCATGCAGCGACACCTATCCGCTGCCGCCCATGGCATCTGTTACATATTTTGAACGAGAATCAAATAGGGACTGGGATGGTTGGCTCAGTTAGCGAAGAGCGTTAATAGGAAAATCAGTTAGTTAGTTTGTTTGTATGTATATCTGTTTGTCCGTCTATATTATTAAAAAAAAAGGTATGAGGATTGGGGTAGTCAGACACACTCCTATTTCTAATAGGAGTGTGTCTCAACATCTACACCTACAACCTAAATAATCTTATGCGAATTCGTTCACCTGTAAAGGTTTGTTTTGCTGCCAATGAAATTTTTGAATCACTCAATGGGGACGCTTATAAAAATAGGAAAAACAACGCCTCCCGTGGTCGTCTAGGGTTCTGTTCCATAAGTCCAGTCGTTAGGTATGTATTATGCGTAGAAAGGCTCCTGTTATGTTTTGCTGTTTTTTATTAATATCTAGGCGGTGGTGATAGCTATTTAATGCTATTAAATTACTTAATAAATATTAATAATCAATTTAATTTTCCAATTTTATCACACGGGGAATTCTATCACGACATTATTCAAGCGCGCCAGAAATGTGATGCCACCAAAAATATCGCTCGGTGGTACGGAACACCTTGTCCAACCCATTTCTGTTCAAGAGAGAGCCCTTTTACAGACAGCGGTACGGTCAATCTTTGAGTAAGGAACCCAAAAAATAAGAATACAGCAGAGGCAACAAAGTCTTAAAAACAATGTCCAAAAACTTCTAAATAAAGCCTAATGAACTGTGACAGCCCGGGTTACTTTTTCGTTAAAATATAAAGTTCACAAACCGCGAAAATCGCGAAAGAAACTTTGTGTATAAACACGCATTCAAATCGAAAAGTATCAACTCACGCACAAACAATTTATCCATGAGTTGACTTTATAAAAGGTTTCTCTTAAACATTTTGAAGTGAATTTATGAATTTTAGAAGTTTGTTATCGGGATCTGCACCAATATCCCAAAATGACGTGTTTTAACATTACTAGTAGTAGGTATGCGCAAAATTATTGGACAATTGAAATAAAAGGTCTTGTTAAGGTTACTTTGATCCTAAAACAAGGTCATTGGAATTTGAAAGAAATTGATTATAACGTTGTGAAATGTTAAGGGAATTTTGATTATTGAATTATGAAAGTTTATGATTTATGGTGATTTTTCGGAGAATTCATCCGATGCTTGTTTTATTATTTGGCGGACAGATATCAAAAAATCATAAGAATCTATAAATCCAGTCTCGAGATATCGTCAAAACAGCCGTGACATGCGAAAATTATGAAAAAGTGAATTTTGTTTATAAATTTCTATTCAATAATTTTTAAGATGTTATATCTGTTATTCGGAATGCAGATGAATCCGACAAATCTATTATCATAAAAATCCGACCAGCCGTTCTGGGATTATAAGTAGCGTAACTAACCCGATATATAGATTTTGTTTTATATACATATCAAGTATACCTAGATTTGATATCATTTATACCTACACGTTTTAGTGTTTTTTTGTAGTGAAAGATTGAAACATTGGAAATCTACAAAATGAAGGACAAGCTTCCAGCTGTTACACGTGTGCTCAAATCCGACGTTCAGAGTTCATGCGGGACCGTCTTAAATAATATAGTATAGCCAATAGAAAATATCATGTACCTATTATACAGGGTGTCCCAGGAAATAGTGTCAAGCGGTAGCCTAGAGATAGAGCACCCCTAGGGCTACCCGAATCACCCCCATGTATGTTCCGCAACTTTTCGTAGTTTTCGAGTTATGATTTTTTTTGTATTTTTTTTTGATACCTTGGTTTATTTGACATTATTGGTCACAGAGGGATAAATTGTTGAGATACAAGCTTGATTTTTTTTTCTGAAATAGGTGAATAGTACTTATTGCAGATACAAAAACAATTGTGGGCCCATATGCTACTATTAAGCTATAAAAAAATGTTGAACTCTAAGTTTGTTAAAATTTTAAAATTAAGGATCTCTTTTAGGACGATTTAAAAAAAAACTTATTCTAAAAATGTTTCCAAAATCTCTTTCAAAAACTTCCCAATTTCATTAGCTATTTGCCATGTAAATTTCATAGAGCTATCTCTACGGCTTCATCCTTGAAAGAATGTTTTAAACACGGTAAGTCGAAAAAACTTAATTTAAAGATCGGGCTAAATAAAACTAAAAATTAATTATCATTGATTGTTCATTATTAAATTACAAAATGTCTCCCTTCCTGCGCAATGGCAATTCTACATCGCCTTTCTACAACGTTTAAAATGAGATTCGTCTGTTCACAAAATCGTATTAAAAAAATAAAGACTTTTTTAAGGCGATGTAGGATTGCCATTGCGCAGGAAGGGAGACATTTTGTAATTTAATAATGAACAATCAATGATAATTATTTTTTAGTTTTATTTAGCCCGATCTTTTAACTAAGTTTTTTCGACTTACTGTGTTTAAAACATTCTTTCAAGGATGAAGCCGTAGAGATAGCTCAATCAAATTTACATGGCAAATAGCTGATGAAATTGGGAAGTTTTTGAAAGAGATTTTGGAAATATTTTTAGAATAAGTTTTTTTTTAAATCGTCCTAAAAGAGATCCTTAATTTTAAAATTTTAACAAACTTAGAGTTCAACATTTTTTTATGGCTTAATAGTAGCATATGGGCCCACAATTGTTTTTGTATCTGCAATAAGTACTATTCACCTATTTCAGAAAAAAAAATCAAGCTTGTATCTCAACAATTTATCCCTCTGTGACCAATAATGTCAAATAAACCAAGGTATCAAAAAAAAATACAAAAAAAATCATAACTCGAAAACTACGAAAAGTTGCGGAACATACATGGGGGTGATTCGGGTAGCCCTAGGGGTGCTCTATCTCTAGGCTACCGCTTGACACTATTTCCTGGGACACCCTGTATATTATATTATAGTAGGAAGTTTTATATTCCTTATCATTACTCAATTTAATAAATAGTAATACACTGTCACAGTAGCGAGTTAAAAAATTAGTCAGTTGAGTAACAAGTAGTAAGTTGTAAGTAGCGTTCAAACGTTAAGTTAAGTAGTCATAAGTTGCCGTTCCGAGAAGAAGACTAGTCCCGTTGTACCTCCGAACATTTATAGACTGTACTAAACTCGCTCGTCTACATGTCGGCCAATTAAGTTGCGGGGTGCGGGAGACGCGAGGGAGGGGTCTACTTCGCACTGAACTCGCCAAAAATAGGATCGCAATCTATTCAACTCGCACTTAATCAACAACTTACTACTTAACTCGCTTTGCCGTTCAAACTACAATAACAACTTAACTCGCCAATGTCGCAAGTTAACTCGCTACTGTACTTATTGAAATTTAAATCGGACTAAAGCGTGAGTGTTTTTGATCAAACTGGGCCAGATTCAATTTTATACTGTTAATTTTAAAAGGCGGTTTTTTAAGTCGTTGCTATGTTTTCTGTAGTAAAATGTTTACCCTAGACAAGATATCAGATTTATCTGAAATTCCATTGATTAGTTTATACAGAAAGATATAAAGTAAGCAATCCAGAGGCCTAGAAACCAATTAGTTAATCAACTTAGCTCTCAGTGCTCTTAGTTTGCTATGTAATTTATTTTAATTAAGCTTCCAGCTTCAAAATCATCAATTTTGGCGTTGAGTTTCGACTAAGTAACTCAAGTACACACTCAATAGAATCATAGTAAGTACATTTAAATACTTCTTCAATTCAAGGACGTCCTGCACAAGTATACGAAACTCGCGTAAGTTTTGACAGAGCCCACTTAGGATAAGTATTTGGCCCGATATCAATTTGGGCAAGTGCGATTGAATATTTGGGAAATTGAAGGCTATTATAATTTTGTTCTGGATTTCGTTGCTATGATACAGAATTGCTTTATAGGAATCCTTGGTTGTGGATTGCTTGTTTATTTCGAATAAGAGTTGGTACTAACTCGGTCAATTACGTGAGATCAATACGAGCCAGGCTAAGAGCGCTTCAACTAAGTAGTTAGTTTTTAACGCGCTTTTATTCCCTTATGATTTGGTATGTATGTATGTAACGGAATCTTTGAACGTGATTTTCGCCCCCTTCAAAACGTCGGATTAATTTGAAACTTTGCACATCAAGGACCGATGACGATGCAATAATAATAAAATAAAAATAAAATAATTTAGTTCGATTATCTACAAAAGCGGGTTATTTAGTTTTACTTTTATTTTACCTCATAAAGGGGTAAAAGGAATGTATTTTCATTGTGGTATGCACATACGACACTTTCTTATATTGGAGAGAGCCATAGATTTATTATATAAATTTATGGAGAGAGCAGAGTGGCATTTGACAGTATGCAACATCAGCAGCCTAATTGTTCACGGAATCTTGAAATGTAAATTAAAACTAGCTTTAAAACAGTAAATTAATATGTATTCCTTACAAGAATACATCTATGGTTTATGCGAATAAAGCTGGTGCGTACTGTTATTTATTTATTTAAACTTTAAACCGCATACAAGGCATAATGCACTCTCTCCGAGCTACCACTGTAATGTATTTGTAGTTGCATCGTAAATTCTTTTGAGCCTAAACTTGATTAACGTTGTCAGACTGGCAATTTGTTTTTCCTATTTCTAAGCTTTTTCCATGGAATGGATGTAAGTAATATACTTTCGTATATAAGTAAGTAATATACTTCGTATATTTCGTATTCATGGCTATTATATTGATTGTACAGGTACGTGTCATACGACAAAGTTAGACAATTTTAAGCTTTTTGATAATAAATTAAATAAAGAAAAAACAATTTATCATAGGCGACGAGGGGAGCAAAGTTACTAAGTCCTTACCCACTGGAGCGTATCAGAAAGCTATCATACGATGATCGAAAAACAAATTCGGGGATACGAATGTTTTATTTCTCCTTACATCGTCAAATCCTTGGACCGTAAAGACGCTTTCACATCATCCCACGTTTTCAAAGACATTTCGAAAACTCAAATCTACTGTGATGTTATTTTGCGTTTATTCCATTCAATGGCCCAATTTTGGGCGCACCCTTTTTTAACGCTGGGAAATGTCATTATGCATCCCACCTGACCCGGTAAGGGACAGGAGTGTATGGAACTCGCCGATGTCGGAACCCACTAAAATCCAATCATATCAATATTCTACAGAATCGGACCTAAAAGAGGTCCTTGTGGAACGGAACACCTTGCCAGATACAACGTTGGTTTAGAATTTTGGGCACGGATCTACTCTCAGGAAAAAATTTTAATTAATTTAATTTCTGCTTTTTACTACCTACATAGTCAGGTCATAAGTATTGTCACACAGTAAAAACTTTTCTTTTAGAATGCTGGCCATAAAAAAGTTTATTGAATTCGAATTTCGAATTGTTCTTGAAAATAAAAATGTATGCTTTTTAGAATTTTACTCATTTTTAAATATGGAGTGGACGCTTAAAGAAGACCGTGTTGCAGTTATTGCGTTGCATCTTTGCGGTTACGCGCCAATTCAAATTTTTGACATATTGAAAAATTTGAATATAACCAAAAGATTCGTTTATCGTACCATCAAACGATACAATGAAGACTCTAGTGTAGATGATAGGTTAAGAAGTGGTCGCCCTCGGTCTGTTAGGACTCCAGCATTGATAAAAGCTGTGAAGGCGCGAATTCAAAGAAATCCCAAACGTAAGCAGAAACTGTTGGCCCTTCAGATGGGGTTAAGCAGAACCACGGTGAAAAGGGTGTTAAATGAAGACTTAGGGCTTCGGGCATATCGAAGAAAAACAGGACATCGTTTAAATGCTCGTCTAATGGACCTGAGACTGAAGAGATGCCGCGCTTTGTTGAAGCGGTACGCGGGAAAAAAATATCGGGAAATTCTTTTTTCGGATGAAAAAATTTTTACCGTAGAAGAGAGCTACAACAAACAAAATGATAAGGTGTACGCACACAGTAGTGAAGAAGCGAGCAACCGTATTCCGCGTGTCCAACGAGGTCATTTTCCATCCTCGCTCATGGTATGGTTGGGAGTTTCTTATTGGGGCTTAACAGAGGTACATTTTTGTGAGAAAGGTGTAAAAACGAATGCAGTTGTGTATCAAAATACAGTCCTGACGAACCTTGTGGAACCTGTTTCTCATACCATGTTCAATAACAGGCACTGGGTATTCCAACAAGATTCGGCGCCAGCTCATAGAGCGAAGAGCACACAAGACTGGCTGGCGGCGCGTGAAATCGACTTCATCCGGCACGAAGACTGGCCCTCGTCCAGTCCAGATTTGAGTCCGTTAGATTACAAGATATGGCAACACTTGGAGGAAAAGGCGTGCTCAAAGCCTCATCCCAATTTGGAGTCACTCAAGACATCCTTGATTAAGGCAGCCGCCGATATTGACATGGACCTCGTTCGTGCTGCGATAGACGACTGGCCGCGCAGATTGAAGGCCTGTATTCAAAATCACGGAGGTCATTTTGAATAAACTTTATTGTCATAAGAATCTATGTTTTGTTAAGGTCATTTTGGTATATAAATGATTACATAATGAATAAACTTGTTTCAATTATTTTATATTAAACATGTGACAGAATTTATGACCTGACTATGTATATTACAGATTTTATATTTTAGACTAGTGGACGCCCCGCAGCTTCGCTCGCGTGGAATTAGACATAGCAATAGTTTCGTTTACACTTAGTAATATTATATAGCCTATGTAATTCAGTGAAGATGCAGCTTTCTAATGGTGAAAGAATTTTTGAAATCGGTCCAGTAGTTTTTGTGTGAAAACATTACAAACAAATCTTTCCTCTTTATAATATTAGTATAGACTACCTGATTGCCATAAAACAAGTGGGGGTAGGATGAACATGCACATTACATGCATTACTTAAAGGTGTGTTTCCACAAATGCAGATCGACGTAGCGAATGTTGTCATACATTTGATTATATCGTTATAAAACTGTCACAATATCTTTGCACCTCGCTGGAATGCATTTTCTATCAAGTAATCATGTATAAATTTACTAAGAAAACTCGTAATCAATCATTACACAAAAAAGAGTAATTGTAGTTATTAAAATTCCTAGTGACGCTTGTTTTGCACACCGTACCAGAGCGCCGACATGACGTTCATCGCCACCAGGTGCACATATATTGTCACCGGACTAGTAATCTCGCTTAGTTCATATCTTTCTTCACTTAGGTACGTGCACATTACACATACACATTAAAACTGTCCATACACATTGATAGAATTACGGAGACTTAAAATAAAATATTGTCCATACTTTAAAGTAACTATAGACTATTGGCATTCGTCGAGGAAAGAAGAACTTTTCGTATACGAATTTCGTGTTGTTGTTATTTTTTTTCAAGTTAAGTCAAGTTAACGGATAAGTTTTCAATTTTACATGTACGGTACCTAACATTAGATGTAAGTAGTACTATTCCCACATGATTTAATACCGATTCTGTCTAATAATGTGCTTTTACACAGACCAGAGTCCAGATATTAACTAGGTATTTCCAATAAAAAATAAAATATAAAATTGCCCGTCCCAAAAAATAATATTGGCCTTAAACAAGTCGTTACGTCATCAGCAGCTAAGTATTGTTTCTACTACAGGGCAGCATAATTATATGTTCTTCTCAAGCTAACCCCCAATCTCATCACCGAATTCAATACATTGGATATAAACATATCTGGTGAAAATTTGGCGTGTACACAGTGGTACATACTTCTGTCTACCCCTTCGGGAAATACAGGCGTAATGCTATGTAATATTGGATAAAACATTGGAAGATCGTATAGTATGTAAAGGCCTCCCTCCGTCCGGCTGATATACATCCAATCTCATAAAACTTCGCTACGACATATGAAATGTCACCTTTCAAATTTTGGATATCGCTACGGAATAAGATATGGAGGTATGAGTAAATCGATATGTAATCGCTGTGACCGATAGACGTCCCACTGCTGGGCACAAGTCTCCCCCACAGACACTTCTGCGGAAGGTCTAGAGCATACTCCACCACGCTGCTCCAATGTGGATTGGTGGACGGGTTAGTGGCCAACCCAGTGTCGAATGTTCTCAAGCCACCCGATGGTCTTCGACAAGGCTTAACGACTGTTTCCACCATTGAAAACAACCGGGACCGACGGCTTTACGTGCCCTCCGAAGCAGCGTCCATGAAATTTTACCACTAGCGGCAATTTTTAAAATTTTAAAATCATCTTTCAACACATTGATACTAATAAAATGGTTTCAGAAAAACTGACCTGAAATCTTTTTAAAAACTACTCATAAGCTCTATCTAATGTGCTTGATATATACAATTTAAATTCTTTTACTGTCCGAGTGTTCGTCAGAAGATATCAAGTACCAAGAAGAGAGTTCTATTTAACATTTTATGATTTAAAATTCATTAAATTCTCACTATTTAAACTTCCATTATTTGACAAAGGAATGAGATAATTACATTCAACCACGTACTATTTTTTATATACCTAAAGCTCGGTTTTATTATGGCTAAATATAACCTATAAATATAGTAGGTACCTATTGTCTATAAAGTTAACTGTTCTGGGATATTTTATGTTTGTGTAGGTCTAGGTCTATTTCAATTGACTTGTTACCTCGAGGTGACAAGTATAGGATCACAAATTTTCATTCAATAGCCTTAGTTATAGCGACGCTTCTGGAGTCCCTGAATAATTGAGGGCTAAGAATTAGGTTGTTTAGTTCTTTGAGATATGGATATGAAGGAGCTAGCAGCAGCTAGTAGGTACATTATGTACCTACTAGTGTTTTATGTACCTGCCGTATGATTTATTTTATATAGCGAAATGTAGTCGCACTTCTGTGATTGTAGGTACTAACCTACTACTACTTTAACTGTGTCAACTTTAATTAAGTGAAGTACAACCGCAGACAAAACGTATTGTCCACTTCACAAATGACGCTGACTGGGACGACATAACTTAAGCTGGCTAGTGCACTACATTTGAGCGCACGGCAGTGCAACAGCCATGTTTCGCACACTAATAGATATGTAGTGCCTGCACCTCGCTAATCGCTATCCTTGTTAATTTACATTTAATGCTTCGAATAATCGTCTAGTAATTTTAGGCTAACCTGGACTCATTTCACATTAGTTTCTCCTTCTATCTTTGCTTAACATTTCGTCTTTTTCCTCTATATCTTTCTAAATAAGTACTTATTTAAAAACAGTTTTGTCGTGACGTTTTATTGTAAGTAGAAAGATTGGGAGATGAATTATACTTAATTTGCATAATTGTAGTTACATAACACTGATTTATGAAGCTTCAGCGTTTCCTAGCAGCGGAGCTTTTGCAAAATTAACTACGCTTTCATCTGCTATCCCTCAGGAGAGCTTTCGTACTACGGGATGATAAATGCGCACACTTCCACTCATGCATAGGATTAGCGCAGAGCATTGACATAGAGCTACTTTAGTATGAACAGGAACTCCTGATTATTAATGCATGCCATTTATTAACTATGGGTGTCAGAGAAAAATACACATTCATATATATTTCTTAAACACATACCTAAATAGATATTAACATCCAGACACACAACAAACAAGTGTTCGTCACACGAATATTTCTTAAATACATACCTAAATAGATATTAACATCCAGACACACAAACAAGTGTTCGTCACACGAATGTTCGTCCTGAGTAGGATTCGAACTTACGACCGCAGAAGGCAGGGTCACTACCGAATGCGTCAACTAATATAACATCTATGATATTTGTTAATATTTTTATCATAATAAATCGAACGTTATATGTAAGCACCATACTTACTTTAATATTGATATTATATCGGCCCTATAAGCTGCAACCGATAGACGTCGCACTGGTATATCTGCGGGAGGTCCAGAGCATAGTACACCACGCTGCTCCAATGTGGATTCGTGGAGGGGTTAATAAATTTAGTGTAAATAAATATAGATTAGATTAGTGTTTAGATTTTGGTTTTAAGTTATTTAGTGTAGGTAAATAAATATAGATTTGATTAGTGTTTAGCTTTAATATGTGTATAGTGTAATCCGAATAGGTATTTAAATTCTAATTCTAAATAAATCTTATGTGATTTTTAATTGGTGTAAAATATTTTCATAGATACATAAAGTATTAGGTATCATAATTATTTTTTAAGATGTATTTAAATTTTACATTGTCAGTCCCAAGAAAGTTCATTGATTGAATTTTTCTGAACATCTAAATCCGGTCTCTTCCACTTGGGTGTTCTTTAATGGGAAAAATTCCATTAATTAAACTCAAATTAGCATAAATTTATACAAGGAGAACATAAAAACAACATCACTTTGCATGTTCCCGCCGAAAAACCAATTGTCTAACTCATATAACAGCGCCATTGATCATAATTCATTCTTCATTTTTAGTAGCAAACGGTAGCAAGTAGCAAGTGTGGCATTAAGAAAAAAATCATTGGCAATGAAAATTAGCATGTGAATTCATATGAAAAAAATTAATAATTTCATGAAATGAAAATGAATTAAAATTAGCAATCATTTCCACGCCTACAGCAGTGTGGACGTCTATGGGTCGCAGCGAATGTGAAATATGTCCAAGCCTTTCGCTTAAAACGGACCGATAGCAGAGTAGGTATATCCAAAACTGGCAAGGTACCAGGAACTAAGAATATAGTCGTTTAACTATATATGAAGCGTATTTCAGGAACCTTTGTAGTGTAACAGGTAAGTTCGTAAACACAATAATACCTACTTTGCCTGACGCGGAGATCAAACGCAAGACCTCTTCTTCAGAAGCGCTTGAGCTGGGCTGTTTCAAAGTTCACTCGAAAACATTCCTTTATGTTTTTTAAAAGCTTTTATTTAACTTGACTCGTATGTATCTTGTAAGTATGTATGTCCTGGAATCTTGCAATCAATATTTCACCCACTTCCACTGAAGCTATCGAGCTGAAATTTGGCACACATATTAGGTTCCGATGACAATGCATGAAAATAAAATAAAAAGTTATAAAAGCTTTCTAAAAAAAAATTTTTAGAGTATTTTTTAAGCGTCAGTTAGTTATGTATGATTTTATTTAAATTTAATTCTCTATAATTTTATTTTACAATAACACGTAGGTATACAGTAAAATTCCAAAACATGTGTCGTTAAAATAATTAGTTAAAAACAACTAGGTACTCCACGAGCGCTGAGGAAGGCCACTGAGGGGGTTTAGTTAGTGGGTGGAAATCCCACATAACCCGGCGTCGCTCCCACGATGTCCGGGAACTTTTAAAAGGTTTCCCACTCGTAAATCAAACAAGAAAATAAGGTACTAACAGTGCTAAAATAAAACTATGCAAGTACTCCTTATTTACTATTATATATCCATAATAAAATAAATAAAAATAATAAATTTATAAGCCTGTTATAGCTGAAAAGTGTTTTGGCTTCTTTTCAATTTTGAGTTTGAATTAAAAAGACAGTGCACTCCATAGCTGAAATAAGTTTATTATCTTTTATGAATGATGACCATATCTATCTAGAATCTCTAATATGACATAAAATAACTAAAACTTAGGTGCAATCTAAAAAGACTATAAGACTAAGACTAAAGACTATAAATAAAGAGGATTAAACAAATACATACATCAGTCAAGATAAGGCTATTAACGTTTGTTATGTATATAACATTAACAAGACATAATTAGTGTTTCAAACGAGCATAGCTTGAGCTTAAGCGTCACATGATGCTGCGAATTGGCAAGCTACCAAGAACCAGGCGTGTACAGATCCCCTGTGGAGTGTACTCGGCATCCTACATGCACTCTGGTTTTCAGGAATTTATGGCAGTTAACGATTCAACTGTACCTACGAATACTTAATAGGGAATAAGTGGGGGCGGATGCTGAAAGCAATCTATCTTTGGTCCAAATCACACAAACATCACAACCCACTTCCTTGTCCCACTGCTGGGCACTGGTCTCCTCTCAGAATGGCCAAGTACGTATTGGCAGACTTCACGTGCCTTCGAGAATATTGTGAGACATGTTTTGTTATAATATTATTATCATCAATTGCATAGTAGCTTGCAATGATTAAAATACATACATTTTCTGATCTTTTGATAAAATTTAACTTACCCCTTTCACGCACAACCGACACAACACTCAACTTTACTATATTTAATGTATGTATTTAAATCATTGCAAGCTACTATGCAAATTATATAATAATTGCAAAGCTTTAGAATAGCGGTATCAATTGTAATTACGTAGAAACATTCCTGTCCCTCTGACATTTAGTATAAGTTTTGATTTTACCTACATTTTTTTTTTCTACCTACATAATATTATATTAATAAGCCTATTTTAGCTATAGAGTGTATTGTCTTCTTCATCCAAACCAGATTCAGAATTTGAGTGTAGATGAGAAAATCCTCTATAGATATAAAAGGCTTATTGTTATGAAGAAGTCTGAAGAACCCACTTAATCTGATCATATTTAGGTACTTTTTTCTTTTCAATGCCCGATGTTTTGATAAAAATTCTTATGTCAACAACAATAGCACGTTTTATTGTCGAGAACTGAATACTAACGAGGAAAAAGAGAGGTAAATCCATTATATTTACTCGCTAGGATTCTTACCAACAACCCACGGTTCTTAAGAATATCTTGGATATCTTGGACATTGTCCGACGACCCCAAAATAGGCGCGAGCCTGTGATATGGGTGTCAAAGACATAGATATTTTTAAATACATACTTAAATAGATAATATTAACATCCAGACACAGAACAAATACAAGTGTTCGTCACACGAATATTTGTGCTGAGTGAGAATCAAACCCACGACCCCTGGCGCAACAGACAGGGTCACTACCGATTGCGCCAACGGGCCTGTCAAAGAAAAAAAAGAAAAAGAAGAACTGCGATTTTGAAAATAGATCCCTGCATGAAACATTCTCTCTTAAATTTTATTGGCTCTCAGTTTGATAAATCAGCACTTACCAAATAAACCCATGTTACAATTGATATCACGGCTATTTGAACTTGGAACGACTCCAACAACTCTAGTAATGCTGAAAAGCTCTTCCATTAGCTGTTATGGGAAAGGAAGGGTAAGTTCAAGTTCCTTAGTTAAAAAAATTGTAAGTACAGTGCAACCTCGATATAACAAATCGGAGGGGAACAAGAAAATATTCGTAATATCAAGTAATTCGTTGAACTGAGGCTTGTTATGTTGAGGTTAGATTGGTCTAAAATTCGTTATAAAGAGGTAAAAGAATAGTTTTATTCACCTCAATATTGTGATATTGTGATAGTCAATAGTGACGAGCAGAGGTGTTTACATTACTTTCCATCAAAACAACAATGATTACTTTACAAACAAAAGCGTGTCGAAACATGTCGAGATATGAATCACATTATAAGATAGAGTTATAATTATTGGTGGAAACTTTATATAAAGGTTTTGGGTTGGCAAAATTCGTTAATTAGAGGTATGAATACTTTTTCTTGATAGTTGAAAATTCGTTATAAAGAGGTTGTACGCAAAGCATGTTCGCAATGTAAAGGTATATTTTATATTGACTCTTATGGACAATTCAAGGGGATTACGAAGAATTTGTTAAATCGAGGAAGTCGTTATATTGAGGTACGTTATATTAAGTAATACATATACAAATACATCACATATAAGTAATACATATACAATACTGTATAAGTAATACATATACAAATACATCACATAACCACCACCCTTCCTTTGTCCCCATAGTTGGGTTCAGGCCGTTCAGGTTTCCTCTCGGTGTGGGACAAGTTAGGCCTTAGTCCACCACGCTGGTCAAATGCGTATTTGCAGACTTCACATGCTTTCGAGAACATTCTGGAGAACTCTCAGGCATGCAGGTTTCCTTATGATGTTCTTAAAATTCACAGAATTTAGGATGCTACTGGTGCGTGCCGCTTGGATTTGGAAAGACTGAGCTGTCATCGCTTTATAATCATTATGTTATGTGATGATCATATAACATCATGCCTGAATTTGCCCGAAGAGGTAGGTAGAAGTGTGTAATCAGAGGCGTGTGCAGGGAATGTACGTGTTCGGTCATTGTGTGTGTGCCCAGCCTGCGCAGGGAGTTTCAGTCACCAATAATCTGATAATAAAAGTCAGAATACGTTGTTCACTCACATTAATTCCTCCTATTGGAAAACAGGCACTGCCTACCTCATTACAACAAATCTAAGTTGTGGCCATACGTCGAGCATAAATCCAAACTCAACAAAGGAGGGAGTTTTATGAAAGAAAAGCCGAATAATACACCCAACCCGGGAATCGAACCCAGCTTGTGCCAGTAGTGACGTTTGCGTTGCGTTTTATTATACTAACGAGGCAGTGAAAAAATAATTTTAATTTGATGTCTCTGTGAAATAAAAGCAAATGAATGTTTATACTTACGTACCTACTATTATTCTGTGCTTACGTGTAAGAGTTGTAGTGAAGCGACTATCCACAAGAAATCTAGCTACTTATGGTCCAAGAGCTGGCATCAATTTTTCGGTAGGTATTTGAGGCAAGCTGAAAACTTGTCCAACGCCTCTCCTATTATACCCTAACACGGAACTGCAGACCTGGCTGGTGAGTAGCGGGACAAAATCAACCCCCATATAAATTTAAAAAAAAAATTTTTATTTCCAAACATATATTTGAGGCAATATGTAATTTTTATAAGTTGTAGTCCAATGTTTACAGAATATAAAAAAATTTGGAAATTTTTTTTTTTTTTTTTAATTTATATAGGTTTTGATTTTGTCCCGCTACTCACCAGCCAGGTCTGCAGTTCCGTGATGGGGTATATTAGGAGAGGCGTTGGACAAGTTTTCAGCTTACTATACCTAATGAATAAGCTAAATCAAATATTTAGATTGATCTTTTTTTTAAATCACTTTACAATATCAATAAGAAAAGCTATAAATAACTATCGACGACAGATTTCCTCGTCTTTTCGTGAAATGCTATAATTTGTGCAAGGATGTCACTTTTTTCAATATAATAGTTTACTCTACCTTGAAAATTTGACATATTAAATATTAATATTATTATAAGCTTTTATTGATTCCTTACGCTAGTTAAGTACATACACATATCAGTATTAAAATTAGTATCTAAGTATGCATGTATCTAAGTATTTTAATCTTCCACGATGAAAGGACTGTCACTGTTAGTTGAAGCCTCCTTTAAAACGCGCATACAAAGATTAAATCGCACTTCAAAACTTCAAACTAAAAGCAGCATTTCCAACCATCCCTCATCAAGATCCGGGTCAGTGTCACATATGTATGTAAGCATTTCTTCAATATGATGATGATTTGAATCTTTCTAAATTCACGAAATTTTATTTTTTGATCTGCAAATCAAAATAAACAGTTAAAACAAATTGCAGTCTTCATGTCATAGAAAGCCCTGGTTCGCAATGCAAACCAACGCTCATAAGGCGAACTTGATCGTATAGGCCCGATTTCACCAACATTGAAATTACACTAGAGTAGCTATCACAGATTTATAAGTATAGTACTACGTACAGATGGGGGGAATCGCGCATAGAAAATCTATGGACGCTAACTAAATTAGTTCCAATGAAGCAAGAGGGCGTCGCTTTTAGCGACAACATGTCACGCATGCGCACCAATACCAATCCGTGCGCATGCGTGTTATGTGTCTGTATTGCCCGTTCCTAGTGATTGCTATTATCGATATTTATCGATTTTTTTTCCCTTTGTGACTAAATAGTAAATAAAACAAAATATGTATTATGTTCAACATTTTTTATTGCTTTAATATATGTATATCTTAACTAATATTATAAAGAGGAAACATTTGTGCTTTTGTATGTACGTTTGTAATGTTTTCACTCAGAAACTACTGGACCGATTTCCATAATTCTTTCACCATTAGAAAGCTGCATCTTCGCTGCTGAATTTTTGCAAATAAAATAATTTTAAAGCCCTTTGTTAATTGCTATACTAATATTATAAAGAGGAAACATGTGTTTGTAACGTTTTCACACAAAAACTACTGGACCGATTTCAATAATTCTTTCACCATTAGAAAGCTGCATCTTTGCTGCTGCATTTTTGCAAATAAAATTATTTTAAAGCCCTTCGATAATCTATACTAATATTATATAGATGAAACATGAATGTGTTTGTAACGTTTTCAAACAAAAACTACTGGACCGATTTTAAAAATTCTTTCACCATTAGAAAGCTGCTGCATCTTCACGGAGTGTATTACAGAACATTGTACATCATCACCTGAAACAAAAAGTAAAAAATATTAATCTCAAATACAGTGCTGATTGGGACAAAGCACGAGTATTATTAATGATTAAACAAACACGAAGTATTTCTTACACATACGGGTAAGTTTGCAATCATAGGTTATTTCAGATTTTTAATCTTGCTTTTTAATGTACTTCGAAGACCATACAATACATCGATATTCGATAAAATAATAGAATTCTTATTCCACATCACTACTGTTTACAGTACTAGTTTAGGTTAAAATAAAACCTTATATAAAAATAAAAACTTTATCTGAGCTGATAAATAAATTAAAACCTAATTATTAAGGTACCAAATGCTTTAAAATAAAGACTGGAACAACTTACTGTGTCTTGTTGGAATCCCACTGTAAATTTCATCCACCGTAAACTACGTAGGCCGCGCAATAATATGAATCAAGCAACCTTTTCGTAGAATTTGCGCTCAAACTCAAAATGCTTAGAACACACCCAGCTTGCGGTTAAATTCTCTAGTGTTAAGAGTACATATATAACACACTAGCTTTTGCCCGCGGCTCCGCCCGCGTGGTCAAAGGGAATTAACAATGAGTTGTTTATCATACATGACATATTTGTGGTGGATGAATAGTGACAGTTCCACGATTAAAAGATACTAACTACTTAACCACTATACTAACTACTTCTAAATTGTTCTAACGCCATCTATTAACAATATCCGGAACTAAATATCTAGCAAATAACAAAACATCGATATCTTCCCATGGGGATGTTTTACCGCGGTAAAAAGTAGCCTACGTCACTCTCCACCCTCCTCACTATCTCCACACACAAAAACCATACCATATAATAGCTTCGTTGCGACGTGAAAGCCGGACAAACAAACAAACAAACAAACAAATAAATAAATAAACAAACACAATTTCACATTTATAATATTAGTATGGATTTCACATTTTATTTGTTTTAACCACAAATTTCGCCTACTATGCGGATTCCGAAAACAATGAAGAAAGACTCCACTATCCCTTTTGGAGTCACAATTAGGCACGCAACAATCATTACCACTCACAATCATTTTCCAAAGTTTCTCACAATCTATATTATATTAAAGAGTATTGTGAATTGTGAGAATGTAAATTATGTTAGTATCAAACAACGTATAGGTTATAAGTCAAACAATAACAAAACACTACACAGAGTTTAGCTTCAGATCAGAAGCATTGCAATATTTGCAAATCGTAATGCAGCTGATTTCATTACGTTGAACAAGGGCGCCCCTATGTTGCTTCTCTGTACTATAATTGTTTTTAAGCGATTATTCACTCTATTGCTATAGGTTAGAGACTAAAATTGAATAAAGCTACTTAGTGTCCACTGAATTTGTATTGTCGATTCCATAGCGTGGTAGCTATCCCAGTATAACTGTACTCTGTCGATTTATTCGATGGTTAACTTCAATTTCGTTTCACCACGGTAATCTAGAGATATCATAATCTCGCATAGTTACTATATGCCGTTGAACGAATGAATTTAATGTATGTGTAATGTACCCATGTAAAATAGACAGTTTGGCTCATACTTGCACAATAGCGCTGTATAATCTTTTATTTGTTCGGTTAATACGTTAACTTGACAATTAAGTTGACAGTGAGTGATCCCGTGCGCGGCTTTTTATGCGGGCTCTACACTCGCCCGCGAACCGCGGCCGTGATTCACGGCCGTGGTTCGCGCATGGACACGGCGCGAAAAATATAGCCCTCTACACTCGCAACCTTTCGCATTTACGTTCGCGCAGTTGACTAGAATGGACGTGGAAATTACTGTTGCTGCTGCTCTGACACAGCATTAGGACATTAGGGAGTCTCTTTTCTTCTTCAATTCTGGCACAGGAATTTCCATGATTGCACTAATTCTCGTCCATGCATCGTGTATCTTATTCTTATTTTTATGTCTTTCATGTTGGGCTTGCCAAAGCACAGGTTCTGCTTGATAGCACTCCAGGAGCACTAGTTCAAGATCGATGCTCCACTGGGTGCTCATTTTAATTAAAATAACGTCTGCTTGCAACGGCGTCTCGCACACAACTGTGAACACAGCGCGAGTGTGGATGCGTTCGCGTTCGCGCTTCGCAAACCCTTTGACGCGGACCAAAAAACCGCCACCGGACGGGGAACGCCGCGAAGCGCGACCGCGACGCCGCGAAACCATCCACACACGCGGTTCGCGGCTTTCGCGGGCGTTCGCGCCGCGAGTGTAGAGCCCGCTTTAGAATTTAAACAGTTTAAAAAGTTTGGTTAAGTTGTGTTTTGGAACTTTTGAACTAGTTTTATTCCGTGTAAACAGATATATAAAATTGTTTTATACAAATCGTTGATTATAAACAATGGCAAATGAAAAGCGAAAGCGATCTGTTAATTGGATGGCATCATGAAAGTCATTGCTGGTTGATCTCGTTACTGAGCATTTTCATGTGATAGAAAATAAAAGGACGGATGGAATACCAATGAAGCAAAAGCTTGGAGAATGGATAACAATTTCAAGCAAATATAATTCGCAGACAATGCTTTCTCATCGTACTGCCGATAATTTGAAAGCCCAGTGGGAAAACTTATAGAAAACTACAAAAAAAGAAGCATCTTTTAGAAGGATGCAATTAATTCAAACAGGTATTTTTCTTTGTTTCCTGATAATTTTTACAACTTTTTATATATTCCTATAATCATATTATATTAAAAAAATATATCATAAAAATTAAAAGTTGTGATGAAATTAAAACAATGTGATTTTTTCAGGTGATGGACCTCCAAGGTCAGTGATTGAAGACCCACCACAACAGAAAATACTCTGCCTTAAAACGCCATATTCTGTGGGCTTGCATAATCCTTAGAACAGTATTAAAAAGAGTGGTGTTATATGTTTTTACAGTCACAGATACAGTTGCTGGCCCTGAGGTACAAAATAAATAGTCAACTGATTCTGCAGCCCCTTCTGCTGTACATGTCATTGAAGATTGTTTATTGGTACATACCAATATCTACATAGATAATAAATAATTTGTTGTTTTTTATTTACACTTTTCAGCAAGTATCAACAGATATTTGTCCACCTAATATTGTATGTTTGCTTTTAGAATGAAAACATAGTTCCAGTTGTGTTGGTTCCAACATAATAGTTGGAGCAAATCATCTTTTAACTGTAGTACATCCTAAAATAATGTTATTATGGTTGGAAAAATAGTAGAGCATTTATCTTGTTTCAGGATTGGGTGATTACACTCCCAAAAATTTAAAAACGCCC
Organism: Carterocephalus palaemon; assembly: GCA_944567765.1. NCBI lineage: Eukaryota > Metazoa > Arthropoda > Insecta > Lepidoptera > Hesperiidae > Carterocephalus > Carterocephalus palaemon. Next base: position 5,972,205 of record OX155664.1, read on the forward strand.
ATTTCCAAGCTGTTACAATGTAGTACAGAAGGAAAAAGGCCTACTGCATGAGAACAGCTTGAATGTATGTCCAAAAGACGGCCACAGCTCTCTACTTCTTCACTAGAAAAGTTAAATGAAATAAAAGGGAACGCTCTCACAACTCAAATGGAGCATGCAGCTAAAGAAAGAGAAGAAGCTAAGAATTATTTGACATTCAAATGGATATTCAGAGCGAAATTTTGAAACAGGAATAAATTAAAACCAGATTATGTATTACTTTTGGAGTTTATTTATAGCGAATTAAAAAAAAATTATAATTAATTCAGTTGTTTTATTACAATAAGCTTCGGAAATAGTCATTAATGATAGCATCTCGCATTACGCTGGGCCTTATTCCTGGTTTGTTTATTTCCTGGTATGTTGCTGGAAACCGTAGTCCTTGTGCAGAGATGCTATTGCTGTACTGACTTGGTGGATAATGCTCATTTGGGTGTTGTTTGTTGCATAAAACCTTAATGTAGCCAATAATTGGTTGACAGGCGATATTGACCTATTTCTGAAACAATACAAACAAGGGGTAAAATTAGGCTGATATTTATTAGATATTGGGAACTAATATTTGTAAGAAATGGGATACAACATACATACATAATACATGTGTGTGTGTGTGATTTACACAGCAAGAAAGCAAGTTCTTAAAATACTTAAATATGTGTTAAATACCTAATCAATGGATATAATTTAGAACACTCACCTGTCTGTTGGATACTCCAAATGATGCTCGATTTTTGCCAGTAAATTCAATGCTGCCTTCTTTGATAGACGAAATCTTAACATGAAATCGTGGTCGTCATAGTCTTCAAAATTTATTTATTTATTGAATAGACGCAAACTTAAATCTAACATTACAGCCTGAACTAATTCGTTAGATAAGTACATAATTATATAATCCAATGTCAAAACAGTAATAATAATAATAATTCATTAAATAATTCGTCAATAATATTCATAAGATTACAAGTACATACATAATTAATTTATACAATCTATAATTATAAAAATGAATCGCAAAATGTGTTGGTAAGCGCATAAAACTCAACAACGCCTGGACCAATTTGGCCAATTCTTTTTTTTAAATGTTCGTTGAAGTTCAAGGATGGTTTTTACGGCGAGAAAAATTTGAAAATTCATCCCCTAAGGGGGTAAAACGGGGGTGCAAAGTTAGTATGAAGCTTTGCCGTTTTTGAAGTTAGTGAATGTGTAACGCGAGCGAAGCTGCGGGCGTCCACTAGTGTCAAATAAAATTAATTGTCATGATTCACTATGTCAAATTACCGGTGATATCAACAATTAAATCTTCAAAGACGAACACAATTTACAACAATTAAAATAATTAGCCCTTTCCTTAAATCACCGTGGGCGAGGAAATAAATAATCATCGTCATCACTATCGGTTTCTTATAATAATACCTACATTCAAATGACGCGCCATTTTTAAGGTTATAGGTAGTCAATCTGTGAAAAACTACACTATTACTAATCTACGAGTAGCTGCTTACTCGGCCGAAATCGGCGGTGTATGATTTTACTCTAGTATAGAGATTTTATCCCTAGGTTAAATGTTGGTGAAACGTAAAATGGGCTAACTCGCGAGTAAATAACAACTTATGCCGGGAATAAGATTTACACGACGTTGGTGAAATCAGCCTAAGTAATTTAACATCCTAAATTCTTGTTCCTTGTTGTCCTTGCTGTCCTGGCGTTGTGCTGAAAACTGCAGTAACTAAACAACTACTACTACAGTCAATCTGGGTAACTTTGGCCGTAGTTATAACTTTGGCCCAAAATTATATTTCCGATTATTATTATTTTTTACAGATTGCCTTAATTGATAAAAAAATAATTTTACAAATAAAAGATAGAAGGTATCTTCGTAAACGTATTTCACCCGCCGAAATGTGTCATTTGTCAATGACAAAATTCAAAAGTTGCCTTTTTCGTGAGTGCATTAGAGACGGTACTTTTCTCAGTGTTAAAAAGTAGCATTCAGCGCTGTTCTTATTAGGTTTTGAATGGTAAGCTGCAATGTATTGTGTCACCAACCTACCTGCCTATCATTTAATAATTTTTTTGCAATATATAATACAGTATTTTTTCTAGAAACATCTAAAATATTTCAAAACTACTTTGGAGTTACTATATCAGGGTAACATTGGCCCGGGATAAGGTTACACTAATATTTTACTATCATAATAATATGTTGCCAGATTTTGGAAAATGTGTCGAATTTGATTATAAATATGTATGTAGTACATTCGATATCGTGAAAAAATCTTTTTTTCCATATAGAAAAAGATATTATGCCTCAGGACGAATCTCTTTAATGACAAAGGCTACAGATTGTTTGATTTGGCTAACGAATCGACCAGAAATAGTGCTATTATCAATTAACAATAAACATAAGTCTTAGATGAATCGTAAATAACTCGAAAAGGCAGTTATTTTGAGTTAAATGATGATTTTTGGCGATGGAATGGGATGATTAGAAAGGATGACTACAGCATTTTTTGATAATTAAGTGGTTACTTTTCGGTTAAAATTTTATTTTTTAACAATTATTTAGATATTTTGAAGGGCCATAACAGCCTGATTTCCTATTTTTCCTATCAATACTAAATAATAAAAGATTTAATAAAAAGCTATGTTTCATAGGGCAACATTTTATTTCATACCTAAATTTTCCTTACAAACCTTAACTAAGGTACAAAAAATATTGACTTTGGATGTAGACTATATATTTTTCTGCTAGTATTTAGTGGCCAATGCTACCTAGTTCACTTATTTTGCGAGAAATCATAAAAAACATGCACCAGGCCAGGCCTGGGTCAATTTTACCCCAACTCTAATTGTAACTTTGACCCATCGGTTTTATTACTTTTTCATTTCTTTTTTCTTAGAAACTATCATTATATTGCTAGGTTTATAGAATCAGTGGCTCTCAAAGCCATCAAAAAGTCTTCTTGGATGAGTCTTCCGCACTAATTTAAACATTTATTGCATTTTAATTCCGAAAAGTGGGCCAATGTTACCCAGGTTGACTGTACTACTGAAAAAAACAGCAATTTGGCTGAGTGCTGTCCTTTTTTGACATGCAGCAAGTTATCGTTTCTTTTTAAACGGTTTTATTTAGCTTGCCCTGTTTGTTTATTTATTTATTTGGTTCAAATCTAGTAATTGAAATTTGACCCACTTCCTCTTGACGGATTTATCTGAAATTTGGTATACACTTTTAGTTCGGATGACAATATAATATAATACATTCGATATCATTATTTACTATCATCACCTGTATTTTTATTTATTTTATTTTTTATTTGTTACTTGTTGTGTGCAAAATAAATAAATACTTATTATTATTCTTAAGTATTTCAGGAACAGGCGACGGCTGAAGGCCCCGCTGGGTTTTAGTGGGTATTCTGACAAGCCGATGCCCGCGAGTCACACATACCTGCCCAGGCCTCTAGTATCAGGCAGGATACGTAAAAGCATTTAACAGCGAACAAAAGGAACAGCGACGGGCTAGGGGAAAGTATAGTTAGTTTTGTGCTGCTGAGATATCGGTTACACAAAGTTGGAGCATTTCCAAAAGCATCGGGGTGATGTCGCCTGTGTCCCCATTAGCAGTGATGAGATAAGTTGTTTTTGGAAAATTTGTTAATTGAAAATGCTGTGTTGATATAATCATAATGCCGTAAAACGTACCGGTAAGTTTGTAGTTACTGCTTTTATAGTAGATAAGTAATTCATATTAAATAGGGTTTAGCTTGCATCCTATTAAGGATCATCTGAATATAAATTATTACTTAAATTACTGATGTCTGATTTTACTTCCAAACATTATATTTAGTTTAAGTTAATTGTTAATGAAATTGCATTGCACTCACACCCCACCACTGGGCCACTGCCACTTCAGTTCACTGATCCTTCGAGCTACGAGTATATCCTTCGTTTGCCTTAGGATTTCATCATTTCCGGTGTTATATTTAGTATGGTGGTTATATTTAGTATAATAAGTATTGTAATAAAGGCTTAATTTTAGACTCCAAGCAGTATCAAGTTTGATAAACCCAATAATGTTTTGTCGGAAATCAAACCCAGGACCTCTCTAAAGCTCATCACTCTAGGAGACTAGTTGATGTAAGTATAAATTATCTAGCGGAATAATACCAAAATGTGAGATATGTCTGGAAAAGGACTATTATTAAAGGCTGATTATAATAAACATAAGTAAGTACAGACACAGGTCAATTGTTTCATTGAATCCTGAAAACAATATTGGTTTTACTGCGTATTTTACGATGGCAGTAAAATTGGATACAACAGTGTTCCTTCGTTCTATAACCGTAACTCACCCCCGTATTCATGAACATTACTTGGCTGAGTAACTGAACAACACTATGCAAAGAACGCTAATTCTCTATGCGCTCCTCATGTCGAGCCATCCAATTCATAAACAACACTCAAACATTACTTAGCTATGAGGTCTCATAGCGTTGAATTCAGCTCTGTTATTGGTCCATTTAATATGGCGAAGTTCACTCTAGTGTTTTGACAACTGTCAAAGCATGTCTATGTCAGAGCAAGCAGCAATAATCGTTTAAAGGTAAGCGTCCACTTGTCGGTATCGCACGCATCGGTCGCATCGCATCAAACGGATAAAAGTTGCCTCTCGGTCGGAGTAACGGTGTCGGCACTGCCGATGTGCGATGCGTACGATGCGGACAGGTGGACGCACTTATATGAGTTTATAGACAAATAATACTACGATCCGTTGCGTGCGATGCGTCCGATGCGTACGATACCGACAAGTGGACGCTTACCTTTCATTTCCCTTAATTGATTTGTTTGTCAAACTCTTCCTCACAACTGTAATCCATTGTTTTTAATAGGTAGAATTTTGTAATAAGTAACTCCTTTTTCCTTTACAATTTTGTAAGCTTATTTATTAACCTCTAATTTATCCAACGTGCAACCACCCTTCTTTGATATTTCAATTTTGACGTAAATGACAACAATTCGACGCTATGCGTTCGTTAAAGTAGCTCAGAAGCTATCTTAGCTATGCGTCCCTTTTGACAGACGCACAGTAGCGGATTTCACCTAAGTATTGTTTATGAATTGGTTTGAATGACCCTATGCGCTCGCGAGTACTGTGAGACCTCATAGTATCGTTTGTGAATACGGGGGTCAGTATTGCAAAAGTATAGATGTAGTGTTTTTGACTTAGGCGACGAGTCGATAAAGTAGCATAGCATTTGCACAGAGTACCAACTTCGATCATTCGAATCATTCGCTTGAGGCGGGAAAGAAGGACAAACCAACAAGCAAAATTTCTCATTTGTATATTAGTAATGATTTTTACGAAAATGACGTGGACAGAGGTGTATGAAATATGGCACATTTATGAGATAACGTTAGCTTCGCCCGCGAAGAAATTAAATATTTCCGGAATGAAAAGTAGGTATCTTATGTGCTAATCTATGTTATCTATGTAACTATGTGGCAAGTTTCATCCAAATCTGTTTTGTAGTATTTCCGTGGTTGACTAACAAACATCCAAACATCCAAACTTACAAACACTTACATTTATAATATTAGTAGGATACCTCTATGTAAATCTGCATTAACTCCACTCCTGTGTTCTGATTTTTGTCATAGATGTCATGGAGAATAACGGCTGTATGAACTTACTTAAAATCTCTTTGTTATGTTTCCCAAGTAAAATGCGTAGTACCGTAGTTATAGACAAAATAAACACGCAAAGTTAATATTTTCCTTAAAGATACTCAAGACATAAGTAAAATATTCATAAAATCAATCATAATTTCCCGTTCGGATCCGGGCCATTGTTTCCTATCTCCGTTTTATTGCTATAACTTTTTCAATCTTCTGACTTTTCTCATTTCCACGTAGGAAATTTATAATGACTTCCAATTTTGAATACCGAAACGATTAAAGACATGTCATTGTGTGTAGCTCGCTAGAAATTGAAACTTTGAACTGAGCTGGCTGCAACACAGAGGGAGAAGAATGAAAATACGATTATTAAGACAGTTAAGTTATAGAACGTTATAAGATGACATAAAATAACATCACGCCTTTATTTCCCCGAAGGGGTAAGCAGGGGTACACCCACATTTTCCAAGAATTTCTATTTAGCATAATATGCATTAGAACTAGAAATACCTACATTAAATTATTTAAATAAAAAACATTACATACCTACACTACTATTGCCACATAACATATTTAATATCACATTATGTCACACTTTAAACATTGGTTTGCATCAAGTCTATGACTATAGAGATACCTTATATAAGTAATATCGTTGTAACATAATAATTTTAACATGAATTACGGTCGAATTTCGACCGCTCAGCGACCTCTAGTATTTATAAATTATGTTTTAAGTAACCTGAATATTAACTAAAGAAAATTAAAGAAGGTCACCTTAGCCTGCTTTAGCGAAGTTTTTTATCAAACAACATTTATTCTAGGTTTCTTTTGTTTCTTTGCGTGCTAGAAAACATTAATTTAATTTACCCTTACTTATAAAGAAACCTTGTACAAACCTACTTAGAAAACTAGAAAGTTCCTATTAGAATTTAGCTGAATTAAGAAATGAATGCTTCAAACGTATTGCTCTAGGTCCATTGGCTGGCCCGTTAGTGCAATCGGTGGTGAACCTGCCTGTTGCGCTAGGGGTCGTGGGTTCAAATCTCACCCAGTACAAAAAATCGTGTTACAAATAAATGTTGGTTGTGGCTGAAGGTTAACATCTATGTATATCTATATAATAAGTAATAATTGAAAAATATCTATGTATATATATCAGTCTCTGACACCCATATCACAGGGATTGGGGTTGGGGTAAGATGGCCGTGTGTAATTGTCCATGATATGTTTTTTATTGATTTATAAAAAAAGAGGTAGATATTAGACTATACAGCTCTTAATCGTGATGTTACTGATAACTCAAGAAAGTCTGGCATACAATAATTTCAGAAATGGATGATGATGAAATGAAAAATAATTTTTTAATTCCCTGTCCTTCTAAGACATTGTCTGTGGTAAAAGGGTAAGACAACAATGGATCTCAAAGTAACAGCGTGAGAGCACAGTTTAATGATACACCTTCCTTACCTAAAAGCATTAGAACGTCGCACCACAAAATGTCGCTCTGAAATTATACAGTCACGGCACTGAAAGTAAACGTTCTAACCAGGAAAATGGTGTCTGTGCTTCTAATTAGACAAATATTTAAATTAAAATCATCCGTTAAGCGAGGCGACGTCGTCGCCGATTCGAGTGTTGAATCGCTTAGATTCAGATGTAAAAGATAATAAAATTACTGTTCAGATAATTTGCCATGACATAGGAGCCAATTAACTTAAGGCACTATAAGTCTCTAAAATAAAAAATAATGGGCGGAGTTAAGGGTTAAACATTTACCTTTACTAACTTTTACTTATTGATCCAGTCAATGTTTACTTGTTTAGTCTAGTTTTTGTAGATGGTAAAAATGTAAAGCGAATTTTTACTAAAATTTCATTCTTCTAGGTTATTACAAATGTATGCGGGAAAGGTAAATAGTTTTATTGATAAACAAGCGGAATCTAAGAATACAATGTTATGGCCTCTATAAATCTTTCGTGGAATATCTTTCAAACAGCTCCGGTACAGTCAAATGCAAAAGTTTGTTGTGCAAATCGAGATTTTAATTTATTTGCAAATAAATACAATATACTACAGGTTTTTCATCTCTATGGAGAAAGCATGGAACCTTCTAATACCCTCACGCTGCAGTATGGATTGGTGGATGTGTTTCACCGCCCTGAGTATTGGAAGTTATTAGGTGGCATTGATGCCAAAAGGCTCAACGACTTTCCAACCACAACAAACGGTACATACTATATTATATATCGCTCATAATCACTCATTAAGAAGATTGAAACCAGTGCTGCTTTATGGTCTACTGATCACACGTACAGCTTGCCGCGTGAATACAAGAAACCCATAATTTCACTGACCTAACATGATTTATGAAAAGCGTTTCAATAGAGAAAAGCAGTGACGATTTTCAACATAAAATTAATGAATATTCTCTTTAACTATTACGGAGAAAACCGTTTCTACAGCTCAAGTTCTATTACCAAATAATTGGGCTACTTAATACGGTACAGGCCTTTTACCAATTATTACTACTTTAGGCTTTTTACTTATATTCTAATTCCGAAAAGCGAACATCCACAGGCGATTAACAACTAAGCCTGCTGCGCACCAGCCTGTGTAACTAATTATCTAGCTTGATACGAAATATGTATCAACACAATCTCCGAATAGACATACAAAGGTCACGTTATACACTCGATGTGACGATAAAATACTGGAGCCAATAAAGTGAACTGGTCTGTGCGTCACTATTGACGGAGCACCAATTCCGAACAAGGTCGCAGACTGAGGAGTCGTTAGACGTGGCAATGATATAAATGAAACTTTGCGAAATGAAAAGTTATTGGGCGCGTCGGGTGATTTTTGGATGGGGAAAATCTTTTGTTTTACAGTCACCGTCACTCTGTAGCTACGAGTATATTATTATTAATAGCTAAATGTATGTGAAATGACGTAATAAACATATAATTCGCAATTTTAGTTTGCGATGCTACAGTAGGTAATTGGAAGATACAAAAATCAGTGTTATTTCTGTTTCATGATTTCAATTAGATCGGCAGTCCTGAATGACTGCCTGTTTTTTTAATCCGATGTTATGTGTTCTTAACCCGCTCGCCTAGAATCGTTCGAAGAAGAACGATTGTTGCGTTCCATATTCAAAACTGAAGTTCCGAGCACGTTCGTGAAAGAGGTAGATGAACTTGAATTGATTTAAAAAAATTAAAAACACAGTTGTTTTATATGTGAGAATGTAATTAGTGGAAGTAAGTAATTACAATATTGGATAGATGTGGATACAGATAGATAGAGGATAAACAGTGTTTTTTTTAAAGAAAACACTGTTTCCTATCTATTTCTATCCTATTTTACTATTGTGTTTAGTTTATGTATGTTTAAACTATTTCGGTTAAATTCCGGTAGTGAAAATATCGAGAGTCCTACCTAACCGTTCTAGTTGGTAATGAAGAAATTATTGAAATAGTGTACCTATTCTTATTTAAAGGTGCAATTCAAGGCTCAGCAGTACAACGGATTTAATACTAAATCAAAAAGTTTTTCTAAACATTCGTAGCTCTGTAATCCAGTCAAGGGTATTTTAAGTTACGAAGTATTAATCAAGTCACCCTCGAGTCGCCCAGGGCGACGATTGGCTTCGGCATACATTCAGGACATACAATATTGTATAAATATACATATTAATATTATGTTGTTATCGTTATACTGGGTAAATATTACATATAATTTACAGTTTTCCCTAGATTTTAGGATGAATACACGCTGTGAGTAGGTATAAAAGTAACACGGGTGGTACCACAACCTTGAACGTAGCAAACGATTATTTACTCTCATCGGGGTGACGAAAGCATAGGCGCATAGGCGTCCCACTGTTGGGCGCTGGTCTCTCCCACAGCCACAGCTGTAGAATATACTTTACTGTAGGTTTATTTGAATATTATATAATATAGGTTCCCTTGGGATGCTTTGCACGTTTATTAGAATGCAGTGACACTAATAATTAACTTGATTACAATTTTTTCGCGGGCGAAGCTGCGGTATAGTAGTATATTTTACTTAATATATTTATATACTCTATGACAACGTTTAAACTCCCGTGTCGTTTACTACTTTTTGTCCAATTAATCAGTGCATAAAAATGAAATCGCATATCAAATGTCATAAACATTCAGTCAGTAGATACTAGGTACGTTCTAGTACATAATTTTATATTTGGTATTAATTCAAACCAAAGGTATTCTTCAATTGGAAAGTATCAATTACTGCGAGCGAAAAGTCATTTCCATGGCAACAATATCGATTTTCTAAAATAATGGTCACCCTTACAGGCATTTGATAATTGAGGAAATTTGGCCCGTGTTGTATGGCGAAATTGAACGAAAACGTTTTATCAAAGGATCGTTTAAAAGTTCTTCTGATGTAACGTGATGACAACGAGAAACAAAAGATGACAATGCTGTATCTGCCTATTTGCTAGTCGTCGCCACGACAAACCTCGAACAGAAACGTACAAGAAACTAGCCGTCGTAGAAGTCGGCGTTCATCACAGAGGCGCGCGTTCCTTTAGAACTAGGATGGTTTTTGCGAATTAAACAACATAAAAAGGTTAGCATTAAAAGGGTTTAATCTTTACAAAGTAATAAGCGAACGAACTTGAACGAAGTGGAACAAAGTAAGTAAAGGGTGAAAAATAGTTCACCGAAGTTCACGCTTTGAAGAACTTTGTAAGCGACTGTGAAGAAAACTTTGTATTTACTTTCTTGTGTAAAAGCATCATTTGAGAATCATATTGAGGTAAAATACTGTAATGTAATCCACATTAGTGTTTTTGTTCGTATGACGATTCCAGCTGTCTAGGTTTCGGGTTCTGGGCACATGTTGAAAAATTCTTTGAACGTCTTATGTTACTACTAGCTTTTGCCCGCGGCTCCGCCCGCGTGGTAAAAGGGAATTAACAATGAGTTGTTTATCATACATGACACATTTGTGGTGTATGAATAGTGACAGTTCCACGATTAAAAGATACTAACTACTTAACCACTATACTAACTACTTAACTAAATTGTACTTACGCCATCTATTAACAATATCCGGAACTAAATATCTAGGATATAACAAAACATCGATATCTTCCCATGGGGATGTTTTACCGCGGTAAAAAGTAGCCTACGTCACTCTCCACCCTCCTCACTATCTCCACACACAAAAACCATACCATTTAATAGCTTCGTTGCGACGTGAAAGCCGGACAAACAAACAAACAAACACACTTTCCCATTTATAATATTAGTATGGAAGTATGGATTCATCGGTCGGTATCGGTCGGTGTCGGTCGGTATCGATCGGTATCGGTATCGGTCGGTATCGATCAGTATCGGTATCGGTCGAGGGATGACCCCTAGTAGCAGTTTTTGTGTTTTGCATTTTGTTTCTCGTTTATTTTTAATTGTAAAACAATCGTAAAACCTTGTCGAAGATCTTCGGGCGTCTTGAGAATATTTGACATTGAGTTAGCCGCTTAATCTGTACCCTCTGCCAATCCGCATTGTAGCAGCGTGGTGGAGTATGGTCTACATCTGTGATCAAATCTGGAATGCCTATGGGCTGCACATTAGAAATAGAATTACTTACTCAGTACTCTATTTGCATTTTGAACTGAACAAAAATTTCTACGTAACAGTGTCATAAAAAAATTACGAGGGTCCATTAAGCAAATCTTAGTCAAAGAAGACCTTTGAGCTATTTGCAAATGTACTAAGTGATCTCGAATTTTACGAGCACGATAAAGATTGTTATGACTTCTCAAATATAAATTTTCAAGTACGCACTTCTTTTGGAACGATAAAACAATGTAGACTTGAATTTGAGATTGAGTGAATTGTAGATTTTAGGAATGATATTTAATAATGGACCGCGGGTTCGTGGGATAAGTGATTGAGTGGTTGCTTCGTTCTTTGAACTCGAACAGTCCCGATTCAAATCCTTGTAAATTAACAAACAACCACATAATTATCTAACTTAGATTAAATAATCTCCCTACACTTTAGTTATATTTTTATATTTCAACTAGTGGACGCCCGCAGCTTCGCTCGCGTGGATTTGGACTGCGGTAGGTTCGTTTATAGCTGTGACATATTTTAATTACGGACATCTACTAACTCAACCTATTGAGTAGGTACCCGTTTTCATAATTTTCCTGAATTAAAATAAAAAATTTTTTTATCAATGTACAGAAAAAGTTCCTCTTCAGTTTTATTATATAGATTATTATACCTTATCAACAGCCCAAAATATAAGTGTTATGCTTCTAGTTCTGAAAATGACAATACTTTCTTACAACCTTTCATCCCCTTTTCAACCCTTTACAACACTTTTTTCCAATTAAAAAGCCTATGTCCTTTGTCAGGCTCTAGACTATCTGTGTACCAAATTTCATTTAAATCGGTTCAGTAGTTTTGGCGTGAAAGCGAAACAGACAGACAGAGTTACTTTCGCATTTATAATAATATTAAGGATTAAGTATTAAGGAATTAAGGGTTAAGGAAGTAAGGATTCAATTGTTATATATCATATGCTTATCTAGACATTTTGTTTGTATGTAGGTATGTGTGTATTTATGTATAGTGTAAAGAACACAAAGAAATTAAACGCGTCGTCGTTGCAAAAATTTAATCGCCCACTGACCAATGAAAAAGTACCCGACAAGTTACGAGCAAAAATAAAAACCAAAATATAATTTAACAGTAAGTACCGACAATTTGATATGAGAAGTACACAACTAAAAATACACCAAGAATGTATGAGTAAGCAACGCGTCGCCTACAATACCACCCCCCAGTGCTGACTGCAACTAGTCAGCACTAACTTCCGTCGGAGATAATAGGGCGACGCGCGTCGCGGGGCGTCGTAATGTCCCAGTTCGGGTTCGGATGTCCAACACGACCACGACGACTAAAACGGACGGACGAATCTAAATTAAATAAATCTTTAACAAGTTCATTCGGTTGTTCGATACTAGGTGACCGGTTTAAGTTATCACCATGTGACAGGGTATGAATCTGTTCATCATGGTGGGAGTGAGTGCGACCACAATAGCCATGAATGGACCATCCTAATCGACATCGCGTTGCATACGGTTCTATGTTATTTCCCGGTTTTATTTCTAGAGGCGCTATAAGGTGGTAATTATCCTGGCCTATAAGTAAACGCGGCCTGACGCGATCCTTACACACACATTCTTTTACACACAGTAAATGTTTACAGGTAATACTATTAACTATGGATAGGTCCTGCACGGGCAAATTCAACTGAGACACTTTACGCAACACAATGTTATAGGAATCACTTTGTTTGTTTTTAGAGTTAGATATAAGCGCACTGACCTTAGGGGCGTCCGACTGAAATACCTCATGACCGAACGCATCGATGAATTTTATCGCCTTGGACTGCTGACCGGCGAGACCCAGGCAGTCCGCCAGCTCCGAGTCGATCATCGATACCGTGGCGGCGTCGTCCAGCAGGGCGTGTGCACTCACTGATCCGTTTGGTCCCTGTAGTTTCACTGCTATCACTTTGAGCAGAACTTCAGCCGTCTGTTGCCGTGTACTGCTGGTGACGTGTGCCACTGTGGACTGCGTCGACGTTGTAGAAGCGTGATCCGTCTGATCGGCGGCCGGCGGCGCCGTCGCTGGCTCCGCGGGCCTGGCCGTCCAGTGCAGCAGCCGGTGATGGGGCAGCCCGCACTCGTCTATGTCGCAGGCCGGCGCCGGGCACGTCTCCTTGTCGTGCCGTGACAGTAGGCAACAAAAACACAGGCCAGCACTTTTTACAAACCGCCACTTATCTCTTCGCATTGCTCGTCTAAACATTCTACACTCCGGTAATGTGTGATGTGATTTACGACAGTATAAACATTTATCCTCTGACACTTGTGCGATTGCAAATACCGGTCGCTTTAATATATATTTTTTATCAGTACCGTGCTTATCCATAGAATCACTTATTTTCCTTTGTTCATTCTGCACGGTTACTCCGACGACTGACAACATTTTAGCTTCTCGTTTAAGAAAACTAGCTAGTAATTCTAGTTTGGACTGGCCCTCTAGTATCTTGTCGTATGCATAGTCGGTCCATTTCCCCAACAATGTATTAGGCAATTTAGTTAGTATTGCTGTCGCGAGTTCCGGACTCCGTAAATAATCATTTTGATTTAATGCCCGAATTGTAGCAATAGAATTATTTATTTTAACTGAAAAATTTATTAAATCGTGTTGGTAATTTGAATGCAATGGGGGTAGCCTTTTCAATTGGTTTGTAACGTTAGTGATAATCAGATCAGCTCTGCCAAACCTGATCTCGAGTGCTTCCATTACGGCTGCGGGTGGGGCGTTACCTATAAGCAGGTCCGTCACCGCCTCTGCGGCGTCTCCTCGCAGCGCCCGACGTAATCGCCACAGGTTTTCTAACTCACTAAAGTTACAAACCCGCGTAGATTCCTCGTACGCACACTTAAAGTGCAACCACTCGACACTGTCACCACTGAACACAGGTAGGTCTCGGGGCGTGGCGAGCCGGCTCAGCAGACGATCCTCACGTTGCGTCGACGAGTGCTCCATCATGTCTCGCAAGGTCAGGGCGAGGTGTTCGATGGAGTCGCGGGGCGCCTCGCGGGCGTACGCCGCGGGGGCGCGCGCCGGAGCGGCCGCGGCCGGTCCGACTGGGTCCTCGCGGGCACCGTCACATCTCCGTTCGCTTTCGTCTAGCCACTTCTCGACACTCTTCTGAACCTGTTTGTCCTGCTGCTCGCTGCACTCGCTCTCCTCTTCACATTCAGCTTCCGCCAGTGCTAAATCTAGTTCCAGCCGCTTATTAATTAAGTCCAGCTGAATTTTGGCCTTGGCTTCGGCGGCCTCTAGTTCCAGCTGCTTCCGTCTCGCCAGTGATGACGCGGTGGATTTCTTTGTTCTGCCCGACGTCGCCGCGCTGCGCACGGAGCGACAGCTTTGACCCGGTGCTGGAGGTGACGTATTCTTGACCTCTGTCTTGACTGTGTCCAGCTGCGACGTAGTGATGTTGGAATGGGCGTTGCGCGCCAGATCCGTTGCCAAGCCAAGGTGGGTAGAGGTCAACTGCAGTGATGTGGATTCCATTTGATCCGTCAGTTTTTCGCGTTGCCGACGCGTTAAAACACGATTAGGTGGTGTTTTGTACATTATTAGCCGGTATAGATTTGGCTCGAAGACCAATTTGATTGTAAAGAACACAAAGAAATTAAACGCGTCGTCGTTGCAAAAATTTAATCGCCCACTGACCAATGAAAAAGTACCCGACAAGTTACGAGCAAAAATAAAAACCAAAATATAATTTAACAGTAAGTACCGACAATTTGATATGAGAAGTACACAACTAAAAATACACCAAGAATGTATGAGTAAGCAACGCGTCGCCTACATATAGTATATTGGTTTGTACGTTAAGTATTTGTTATGTAGGTAACTAATAAAGTGTGTACACGATAATGATACTATCACCCTGGATCAAGATTTCTTCACAGTCGATAGGTTAGCTGGTCTCTTCTATTATAATATTATATTAATTTTAATATTTTTATTTAATTTTTTAGAGACTCACATGCCTTCGAGTACATCGTCGAGACACCATCGAGAACGGGATGCAGTTATTCTTTTGGATCAAAGAATATGAAAATGTATCTGAAATTTTTATTCCCGCAATCCTCGAGCGAAACCGCGGGCGGCGACTAGTAATAAATAAATCTCTGTAAGCTGCCCTGGTTTACAAGCTATTTGGCTTAAATTATGCAGGATTTACGCAAACCACTAGCCATTTGCATTTCTATGGGGATCTACATTTCATATTCGGTTTACGGTAGATGCTAATAATGTTTGATCGCTTTAATGCTATATATTGACCTGGTTTGAAAGAGTTGAAGATTTTATAGCTTTGAATTCACATGCATTATTTTTATGTTTCTTTAAGTTAAATATAAATGTAATAAACGGACAGCCCAGTGGCCATCGAATTCGCCTCTCACTCGAACGGTCCGGGTTCAAATTAAAGCAGAGGAAACCTGCATGCCTGAAAGTGGTCCATAATTTTAATGAAAGTGGTCCATAAGGCATGTGAAGTGTGAAAATCGGCATGTGGCCTTGGACTAAGGCCTAAGCCCTCCCATTCCGTTCCCAGCAGTGGGATGTAGTATGAAATGGACAAATTTTCCTTAGGATGAATACCTATTGTAATTCGATAGGAATTATTACGTGGATCAGACAAATTGAGCAAATATTTCAAGAACGTTTTATGGATTTTTTATATTACATAACACAATAACATAGATATTTGAAAAAAATATTGGTTCTTACATCCATCAATGGACCTTGAAAGGCTGGCTGGATGATTAGAAGAAAGGATTATTAGAAAGAACAAACCGACCGTCCACCTGAAAGTACCGACCACACGCCTATTACCTATTACGGAGAGTAGAGTCAATGCCCAACAGAGGTAATTCCAGCTAACTACAACGGGCCCACTGTTGGGCATGGGTCTCTCCCAGAGCTACTAAGGAAGGTCTCTTTGCGTATTGGTGGAGGGCTTAGTGGCTAATCTAGTGTCGAATGTCCTCAAGCCACTCGAAGGTCTTCGACAATTGTTAAGCCTTTAACTATCCACAAACAGACCGCGCCCGACTTGGCTTAACTCGGTCGATCACCATCAACAATAATAATGATTGTACATGAGAGAAAATAATTGTATCGTCGAAGTTATTTACTAAATGAGATAATGCAGGCCAGATAAAAAAAGAAAGAGCGTGTTTGGATCGTGTTAGAGCGAATTTATGGGCTCACGTCGTCAGGTACCTACTAGTAACAAAACACGCTGTTATCTACGGGTAGTTATGCGAAACTATGCTTCTATTTTTTATTTATATAAGATAGCAAACGAGCATCTTGATATTGTGTTCTGCGATACTGGACGAAAAATTTATGTTATTGTTCTTAAATTGGGAGTGACAGCACTCTACTCGTAATAATGTGGTCTCCAATACAATTTTTGTATTTTCAACCTATAAAGGGTTGAAAAGGGTATGAAAGTCTTTTTGATTAAACTTAAGAGAAGATTGTTAGTCCAGGTGTAATGAGAAAACAATTTATTCGGGTTAACACGAAGGGATACCCAGAAAATAAGAAATGCTTAAACTTATTTTTCTTTATCGTTTTCTTTTCTGTTCTTTTTCTAATGCAATAAATTATATTGTATTGTATTGTTGTATTGTTTCCTTAGGTTTAATTTGGTGGAGTTTGACCAGTAATGGTTTTGAGGATAGGTAGCGACATTAAACAAAGTTGCCGCAATGTTTAACTTTACGCGAGCGAAGCGTCCCCTAGTTTCAAATAAATAGTATACAACGAGGAAATTGAGGTATTGTATGAGGAGGTCGGTGGGGCCATACTAGACACTAGCAATACCTCAAAAACTCATTTCACAGCTGTTATGGGGGACTTCAATGCAAGGCTTGGTATGATTGAAGTGGGCCTAATTTCATATAATGGGCTATCATCGTTTACCTATGTCTGCACTCCCGTTTTATATCTATATTCACAGAATACAGAAATAACCAGAAACTGCAAGCACTCGAGAAGTAAATATTCCTTCATTCTACATAATATAACATGTTTTCCTCAACTTTTCGAGGTAGAAGATTGGCGAGGTCGATTTTTAGTTTTTGTTATATAGGTATGCAGTGGAATGTCTACTAGGATGTTCCTTCTATTTGTTCTGTTTTCTTATACCTATATATGTTACACAGAAAAGTCTCGAACCAACGAATAATTCAAGGACACCCTAAAGTGATATTAATGTCCCAATTTTTCAAAAGTCCCGTCCAATTTGTTGCGGCCGCGGCCATTGCGTGACGCACCTACACGAAAATGTAGGACGTAGGTCTACAATATTACAATAAGGGATATAAAAGGAGAAGCTCACTGACTGACATATCAACGCAGGGCCTAAACTTTAACGGTCGTATTAATAAACATAGACTAGAGCAAGAGTAACTTTAAAACTTGTCGTAAATAAGATTTAATGAAATTCATTATTAATAAACATGGAATAACGAAGAAGTAAGCTACTCCGAGTCTTATCTCAGAATCAAAGATAGTCCATGTCGCTACATAGTTTAGCGATGGTTTAGCGAGCGATTAGGCGTGCATTGACAACATTGACGTTGACTTGACGCGTTCTAAACGTCATTGATATTTATTTAGAAACTTTGATACATCCGTAGGTTCTGGTTCTGTTCGTTTTTAGTTGTTAAAGATGGATAGAGATTATTTTATTGATGATTTGATGGTGATAGACGAGATACGTGAGATGGAAAACCAAGTTCCACATTTACTGCGAGACGTGTGAAGTTGTATAAAACTCGTCAAAATCTATTGGAACTTCATGGTGCATGAAACTGAGCTTAAATCTAAATACCGATTTTCAAGATAATACTGAGAGGGAAGAGATGGACAACCGGGCACATAAAAACAAGGAACTCAGTTGAAAGATGTTTTGTAGTGTTGAAGTCCTGATTTACTTCGATTTGATGATTTACCTGTTTACTTCACAACAAAATTAGAAAATACCAAATTGTACATTGTTGCATTAGCAGTACTGCACAATATAGCCATGTACAAGTATGATATGCTTGAGGGTGTAGAGGAGGAGAGCATTGTTCCTGTGATGCAGGCCACAAATAACTGTGTCAGAGGTATTGCAGCACGGGCAGCATTTATCGAAGAGAATTATTAAAATAAATAGACCAGAATGTGAAGGAATAAATATGCATATTTTATTGAATAATTTGTTATTGGTTTTATTTCTTCTACCTTTAATGAAAAATTGAAACCACATGCATGTGACATAAGACCTATTATTTACTTTATGCAAGGAATTTCGTGATTAATAATCAATTTAACAAAAACTGTTTCGGTGAATACTTATTAGGTACTTATTCTAAATTTCTTTTTTTCATAAAATTTCTCTTCTCTTTACAAAATTGCTGCTTTTAGATTTTCTCTAAGAATTTCCATTTTTAATCGCTTTTTCGCCATTTCTCTTAGATTTTCCATTTTTAGTGCACGCTTCTCTTCCGCAATTTCCAAAATTCTCATATTATGTTGTTCATCTTTCAACATTTACCTAATTAAAGTAAATCAATTTTAAATTTTACAAGTTAGTAACAAACTGCGAGGAGCGAGGTTACGGTTAGAGTATGTAAAATGTACTCTGTGGTTAAAAACGCTTTAAATTGACTGAGCTGCACTGTCACTGCACGTCCAGTTTGATGTTGTCAATCCCAAAATATGAGCTATCACTGTTATTTTAATGCATGAAGTCGTTCACTGACTCACTCTTTTTACTTTTAAATTTTAAAGGTTGCCATATTTTACTCGTTCAACCCGGAATAAGAAATGTATTGTTAGTCCGAGGTTACTCCATGTTTATTAATAGCATTGCAATTACGAAGTTGTTCCTAGGTTAATCAAGAATTAACTAGTCCAAGTGTAACTTCGGATTACGCTTGGAGTAAGAGATTTTTATTAATAAGGGTGTAACGGTCGTATTAATAAACATAGACTAGAGCAAGAGTAACTTTAAAACTTGTCGTAAATAAGATTTATTGAAATTCATTATTAATAAACATGGATTCACGAAGAAGTAAGCTACTCCGAGTCTTATCTCAGAATAAAAGATAGTCCATGTCGCTACATAGTTTAGCGATGGTTTAGCGAGCGATTAGGCGTGCATTGACAACATTGACGTTGACTTGACGCGTTCTAAACGTCATTGATATTTATTTAGAAACTTTGATACATCCGTAGGTTCTGGTTCTGTTCGTTTTTAGTTGTTAAAGATGGATAGAGATTATTTTATTTATGATTTGATGGTGATAGACGAGATACGTGAGATGGAAAACCAAGTTCCACATTTACTGCGAGTCGTGTGAAGTTGTATAAAACTCGTCAAAATCTATTGGAACTTCATGGTGCATGAAACTGAGCTTAAATCTAAATACCGATTTTCAAGATAATACTGAGAGGGAAGAGATGGACAACCGGGCACAAAAAAACAAGGAACTCAGTTGAAAGATGTTTTGTAGTGTTGAAGTCCTGATTTAAATGTTTACTTCGAGACTTCACAACAAAATTAGAAAATACCAAATTGTACATTGTTGCATTAGCAGTACTGCACAATATAGCCATGTACAAGTATGATATGCTTGAGGGTGTAGAGGAGGAGAGCATTGTTCCTGTGATGCAGGCCATAATAAATAACTGTGTCAGAGGTAATAAATAAATAGACCAGAATGTGAAGGAATAAATATGCATATTTTATTGAATAATTTGTTATTGGTTTTATTTCTTCTACCTTTAATGAAAAATTGAAACCACATGCATGTGACATAAGACCTATTATTTACTTTTTGCAAGGAATTTCGTGATTAATAATCAATTTAACAAAAACTGTTTCGGTGAATACTTATTAGGTACTTATTCTAAATTTCTTTTTTTCATAAAATTTCTCTTCTCTTTACAAAATTGCTGCTTTTCTCTAAGAATTTCCATTTTTAATCGCTATTTCGCCATTACTCTTAGATTTTCCATTTTTAGTGCACGCTTCTCTTCCGCAATTTCCAAAATTCTCATATTATGTTGTTCATCTTTCAACATTTACCTAATTAAAGTAAATCAATTTTAAATTTTACAAGTAACAAACTGCGAGGAGCGAGGTTACGGTTAGAGTATGTAAAATGTACTCTGTGGTTAAAAACGCTTTAAATTGACTGAGCTGCACTGTCACTGCACGTCCAGTTTGATGTTGTCAATCCCAAAATATGAGCTATCACTGTCATTTTAATGCATGAAGTCGTTCACTGACTCACTCTTTTTACTTTTAAATTTTAAAAGTTGCCATATTTTACTCGTTAAACCCGGAATAAGAAATGTATTGTTAGTCCGAGGCTACTCCATGTTTATTAATAGCATTGCAATTACGAAGTTGTTCCTAGGTTAATCAAGAATTAACTAGTCCAAGTGTAACCTTGGATTACGCTTGGAGTAAGCGATTTTTATTAATAAGGGTGTAAGGGTTAGAAACTTGAAATTTTGCAAAGGAGTTCCTTTTATAACGTCCCTAAGTTATAAATTATTAATTTAAAACTATTGTTCGCGGATTGTTGCAAAATAGATTATTCCTTGGTTACTAATATGGAGTTCCGTAAAGTAACACCTGATACAATTAGTAAGATATAAAATACGCACGCATAAAACATAACTTGACACAACATAGAATTACGCCTGTTTTGGCCTGAAGGGTTAGGCAGAGGCACCCGACTTCGAACTTCGCTAACTTGCATCTACCATTAGCGCGGAAGGAAATTCTAATTACCTGCGAACCTGCAAAACCCATTTGTCACGAATGTCATTAAGAGTTTGGCGAGGGACAAAGTAAACAGGAAGGTCAACCGTACAGTTGGCGAACTTAAGCTAAGAGGATGATTTTAAAGTTTGAAATAAAAAAATAATTTCGTAGCGTTCATAGCACAATGGCTCGCGTCGATTCAATGTGAACGACGACGGGCGCGGTCGGTTTGTGGATGGGTGACCGCTAATGGCAAAATTTCATGGACGGTACCGTGCTTCGGAGGGCACGTTAAGTATCCGTCTAATAATAGTAAAACTTACGTGTCCCTACACTCAAAAGTTAAAACTAAAATAACAATAATATGTATTAAAATCATGAAGATTAAAATATTTGAATTCAAAATTTATTTATTAATATATTATTTATTTTTTATTAATTTATTCGAATATTTTTATGTCGATATGAAATAAGCCCGAACACTCGCCGGCATGACTGAAAAACATAACGTGGACAAACGAAATTATTACTTTTTACTGACATTTCTCAGTTACAGTGAAAAACATTTGTTTCAGTTAAAAGAGCAGAGTATTACAATATTTGTTATGCTCAGCTCTGTGTGTAAGTCCGGGTAAGTCCTTGACCTTTTACTGCTACATGTTGGGGCATTAAACGGTACTTTAAGGGCACGTGTGGAAGGGTTAATTGTTTGTCAAAGTTCTTGAAATGGGTCTTTGAAGCTGCAAATGATTTGTTACATTTTCTGGCCTCACATCCTCACATAAGTCAAGTCAAAGTCAACTCCTTTATTTTGCTATGAGATGATTGGCACCACTGAGTTAAATATACTAGAGAAGCAAACTTCATCAGAATGCCTCAAATATAGCGTAACCACTTTTTAAACGCGACGACGTAGCTTTGAAATCACTAAACATTTGAATGTAAACATATATCTGTCTCACTTACACAAGTCACAATAACAATTACCGTCGCGTAGATTAGACAAAGATCGCAATATTAACATGCAATTACGGGAATCGGCGCGACAGGGTTGCCTACCCACGCGAAGTTTTACCCAATTTTTTTAAGCCATAGAAAAGTTTTAATACTAAATTTAATTAACTTTAAAATATTTGAATTACATATGTAAATAGAATTTTGATGATCTGAAATTAATGAAATCATACTCCGCTTTATAACATAAGTTTTGTATACAATTGCCTTTTAGACTCTTTTTTGTAAGTTTGAGTAAATAATTTGCTTTCGTAATACAATCTTATTTTAAAATATTTGTAAATTATGGAATCTATACTAATATTATAAAGAGGAAACATTTGTTTGTAATATTAAAACACAAAAACTACTAGACTGTTTTCAAAAAATCTTTCACCATTAGAAAGCTGCATCTTCACGTTCTGACATAGGCTATATAATAATATTATACATTTGTGTTTTTGAATGTATGTTTGTAATGTTTTCACACAAAAACTGCTGGACCGATTTCGATAATTCTTTCACAATTAAAAAGCTGCACCTTCACTGAGTAACATAGGCTATATAACATTTTTTTTTTAAATAGGGATCCTTAATAAAAATGCAATAATATTACCCAAGGTGTGAACTTTACATCGCGTGCGCTGCGAAAAATATTGATGATAGAATAAAATAATGTACTACGACTTTGCAGATCACATCATTATTTACAAAAAGTCGCGATACCATATGTCCAACTACTGTAGTTATGCCACTATAACTACTTTTTTACATTTTAAAAGTTTATAACAGTGCCGACAATAATCAAACCATTATTATTCATAACTTTGAATTAATCCATATCCCATTAAATATTATTATATTAAAGACCGTTTCAATACCTGTTAAATACTACTTAAATTATTAAAATCCGAATAACGAATAAAAAGATATAACGAATTTAAAATGTCAATCTAAAGAAAATAATGCAATAATAAAATAATACGGTGTGGGTGGCGCCGCGCAGCGTTCTCTTAGATATATTACTTAAAAGATGAATAGAATTGATGAATTGCTTCATATTAGCAACAAATGTTTACAGTTGAATTAATTAATTAAAATGTAGGATATGTAGGTACTTTTCATCTCGGTGATTTTCCACAAAAATGAAGTTCGAAGGACAAAATTCGATCGATAGTGTCTTTGAAGAGGGTGGCAACTAGGTGTAAACGAAACTATTGTTATGTCTAATTCCACGCGAGCGAAGCTGCGGGCTTCCACTAGTTTACTAATAAAAGGGAATGATCAACTAGTATTGAGGATATGTGATCTCCCGGGTGTATCGCAAATTCTTTTAATATTTCTGTCTCTTTTCTCAATAATCGAATTATTTCCACCCACTTATCACGGCGTGCTGCATCTTTAGGTACACTGCAACGTTGTTATTATTAAAAAATATATATATTCACTTATTCCATAATTTAAAATTCTCCCAGAATTGTGGGGATCTAAAACTAAGTTTTAAGTGGTCACACTGAACCTATATTTCAAAATTGTACAATTTATTTATTTTATTGCGTTTTTGCGTAGATGTAAACACAGAAAGAATAAAATTACGTGTGGAAAGTAATTTTAGTGGACTTATTAAGTTTTTGTGATCTTGAATCGCACTTTATCCCTGTGCATTTGCCCATTTTGAAAATATTTTCTGTCAGTTCAACTCGGCCGGCGTCACACAGAGTACTGAACTGACGGTAGCTACGATTAAGACCGTGGCCATAATTCCAGTGACAACGCTTTGGCGCGGTGATTACTAATCTAGTGGTAACATATATATCAATGATTGGCACGCTTAGCGAAAGTCTAGTTATCTACAAACTACTAATTAAAAAAAGAAATATACCTAATGCTAACCTAAATTAATTAATATCAACCAACAAAATATATATTTTTTTATTTCTTATTTCCTCAACGAAATGCTACTCACACATATTTATTTAATAACGCTCTAACGTGAAATGTTATATAGGATTAGCTATTGATAATTTGACGAATAGCTAATCCTACAATAATAATGACTTTTTAGTTATTCAGCACGTCTATTAGGCATTAAGATTATTGTCAACCGTGTATTTTAATCAAATATGAATATCAAATCTCAGATTACAGAACGAAAGGCAGATGGAGTTATATGAAGACAAGATTGCAGCCACTACAGATATTATAATAAAACGCAGCCACCAAAGCAAAAGTCACGCTTGACGCACGTCACAACTGATTCATTATTTTATGATAAACATGCCATTTTGTGTAATTAAATATTCTAAAAGTTGCTTCCAAAAATAAAACCAACCAAACCATCGAAATTACTACGAATCGAATTACCACTTCAATTATATGGCCTTACCCATAGGCCTTAGACATTAAATAATTTATAATTTTATACCGAAGCAAATTACGGATTTATTAATTAAAACAATTAAACTGACGAATTGGCCAGGGACCATTGCGGCTAAATGCAAACCATTAATATTTGTCCTTCAATCAAAATTATTTCAATTATATTTTTGCAGATTGCCGAAAAATGTTGTTGTACATAATAAATAGGTAACTTACTAATATATCATTCGTAAAAGTAGGCAAGATAATAATTGGCTGTCATCTAAAGTTTGCGTTGTGTGTTCATATCATTTTAATAAAGACGTATACATTTCATCGAAAATGGACCTTGTTTCTAAATATTGAAATACACAATTTTTTGTCTTCCGTAACACAGTAAGTAATACTGTTCTTTTGTCTCAGTAAACAATACGACAGTACGGACAGTAAGGGCCCCATCACCAATGTCCAGAGAATGTGAACTTCCTGGTATCCTCGATCAATTTAAAAGAAAATAGCAAGCAATCTGTTGTATGGCAACGTTTGATACGTTCGGACAAGTAACATATTATCATGTCTTTGTTTCCGGCAGAAGACCATTTATTTTCTTGATAGCTCTTGTTTATGCATTGTTAGTAGAATAAAATTGGATTCATTTGCCTGTTCGTCAGTTGTCTTTGTCTAAAAGATTTTCAATGAACATTGTATTTACAATGTTTTCGACGAGTATTGTAAATATCTATATCTATACCACAGTATATAATATCATTAATACCACATACACATATATAATTATACCGTTAAATTTTTTAAAAAAAAAAAAGCTTTTTAAAACTTTTTTTTTATTTTCATGCATTGTCATCGGAACCAAATATGTGTGCCAAATTTCAGCTCGATAGCTTCAGTGGAAGTGGGTAAAATATTGATTGCAAGATTCCAGGACATACTTACCTACATTAATAATGGATACATACGAGTGAAGTTAAATAAAAGCTTTTCAAAAAATGGATCATCACTAAAACTCGAAAACTACCGAAACGATTTGAAAATGTTGTGGTTTGTTATGCTCGTTTTATTTCAGGGAAGTTTTAAAAACAAAAATTATAAAAGAAAGCCTAAAAAATAGTATAGTTTAGTATTAAAACGGTAGATAATTTTGTATGGAAAATCGTCGATAACCGACATGCCTTACAACGCTGTCATTTCACCCATAGCCACTTCGTATTTATTACTTTTAATAGATGGCGTTCGTGGTATACAATGTTTATAACAGTGCCTAAGATATAAAAAATTATACTGTCATCAGAACTAAAAGTGCCAAATTTCAGATAAATCCGTCAACAGGAAGTGGGTCAAATTTCAATTACTAGATTTGACCCAAATAAATAAAGAAATAAACAAACAGGGCAAGCTAAATAAAACCGTTTAAAAATGGAAAATGAATTCGCTTAAACGTAACACATCATAACATCACGCCTCTATTCTATTGAAGGGATACGAAGAGATGTGTTGTAGTATACCCACATTTACCAGTCATTTTTAGGTCCCATGTTAGGTGGTGAGCCTATTGCCGTAGACCGGTCACAAATCGGAACTCCGAGCTGCTACCGGACATAAAACCAAGTTAGAGAAACCCAATCGTTGTTGCCGACCCGAGGATTAAACCCAGTACCTATAGCTTAGCTATTGAGATCACTACACCAACGAGGTAATCATAACATTTTGTAGTGACTGAATGGCACACAAAACTTACCCGATATTGCTAATGGTTCCCAGCCAAACTGCTTCATCCCCAGTAATAACGCTCGCACAATGGATGGACAACTTCAACTGATAACGGATCAAAATCTACAACGGTTTGATTTACAGCGCCCTGAGACAATATTTCCCCATCTAATTGGCAGTCTGATTAAATCTGAAACCCAAATCGAGTTAACCAAGCGGCTTGTAGAATCCAATTTGTTTTGAGAAGAGGGACTCGACGAAGTAAGCCCGCCAACTTTGTAGTACACCTTGTGGTTTTCGAGGCGGGAAGTTGGTATAGAATGAGTAGTCATACATAGTCATAAAGTCATATTGTAAACAGATTTCATTGCAGTTATTGTCCCTACACAATTACCTACCTTTTTTTTTGTTTTACGAGTGGGAAGCATTGAAAAGGTACCCGAACGTCGTGGGAGCAACGCTGGGTTATGTGGGACTTTCAGCCACTAAAACCTACTCGGTGGCCTACTCCGGCGCTACAGGAGGCTCCGGGATCTTTTGTAGAACGCGCCGATGCCCTCCGGCGCTGCGCCCAAGACGGACTCTTCCCGGTTACTCAACGCTGTACAGCCACAAACAGCGTCGTCTTTCCCGGGGTCACATGATGGACGATTCGAGATCTCACTCTCACCGCCCGCAACCCCAGAAATCCCCTTTTAGTCGCCTTTTACGACAGGCAGGGGCTACCGTAGCACTTTTCTGGTCCCGAGCTACAGGCTCTATTTGTAGGTAGTTTGCACCTTTTGTTTATGGTGGAGAGGGGAATCGTAAACTGCCTCGTTTGCCTAGTGGTTGCGACCCACGGGTTGGGCAAAGTATTATAGGGTTATTCTAGGAATTGAGACAATACCTACCCCTTTGTAGATATACGTGATGTTATTTAATGTTATGTTATGGGACTTGTAAAGAATAGCCTATCAAACCGAAATATAGCTTTAATATAAAAGGCTGACATATCAACGCAGGGCCTAAACTATTAGGGTTAGAAACTTGAAATTTTGCACAGGGGTTCCTTTTATAACGTAGGGGAGCACTAAGAAAGGATTTTTGAAAATTCACCCCCTAAGGGGGTAAAACGGGGGTGCAAATTTAGTATGAAACTTTGCCGTTTTTGAAGTCAAGTGGGCAACCGGAACGCGGGCAGACGTCGTTGATGGGTCTAATTCTACGCGAGCGAAGCTGCGGGCGTCCACTAGTAGCCTTAATAAACAATCAGCCAGCCAGAACCGGTTCCCGCGCAAAAAACGGCTAATGTGTCAATAATGTCATCTTACCTATTTCCATGGAGTTAATAATGTACTTATTACGTACAAGCTTCACTGATCAATTAATGATTTAATGAATAGTTTTTTATACAAATGTCTCGTTGCTTTGGGCTTCACTGTCACTGAAATGCGAGCTGAAAGTCAGCGCACCTCACGGTTCTAATTATATCCATGACCATTTCATTTTAGCATAACTATCAAATATTAATGAGCAATTTCGCGTCGCAATAAGCAATTTCCCGATTGCAAGTTGCGTATTATGTTGGTAATGACGATAGGTAAGTGATCATTGAGTGGTTAAGAGTAAAACTCGAACCACACGACCCCTAGCGTTTTAATGGCTTATGGTGAGCTACAAACAATAAACTACACTCCAATCTTTGTCGTCCATCTACCAAATTACTTTACAAGCCCAATTTTTACAGAAACGACTTTGACTATAAGTGTACAGAATTTAGTTTTGTGAGGGAAATAGCGTAATATATTCAATAAATGTCACAGTATGAATGACTACTACTGAGAATTTCAAGTTAGAAGAACCTAATATTACCGATTTTGCCCCCAAACTCCCTAGCTTAGCGAACCCAGAATCCCTAGCTTAGCAGTCACGCTTACTACGACTAAACTAGTAATGTAGTTTGAAGTAAAGATACACGTTTTAATGTCTTATCTATTGGTGTCCGGTTCATTTGTAGCATTTTATGTTTGCGTATCTCTTTTGATATTCCGACAACATAAATATTATGTTTACCGTCTAGTCTAGAGCGAACTCTGACGAGAATAACCAGGCCCAGATTCTTTATAGCTTTCAACACATTTTGGTGTCTGTAGGTCGTCGTATTGTTAGCCATTTTGTTTTTCAATCAGTTGATTTGGAGGTTAATTTTTTTATGAAATAAGAAGACTCAAAGGAGATTCAGGCCGCTTAGTAAAATAACGTTTATATGAATAAATAAATTAGTTGGTCACTTCTTATCACTTATCTATCTATATAGTTTTATATAAATTATAGTTGGTATAAAATTACGTATAAAACTATATAGATAGATAACGAAGTGACCAACTAATTTATTTATTCATATAAACGTTGTTTAACTAAGCGGCCTGAATCTCCTTTGAGTCTTCTTATTTCATAAAAAAATTAACCTCCAAATCAACTGTTCTTGCTGATTGACTGACTGACTGTCTGACTGATCTCAGATCTTCAGTAGGGATGTTTCAAAGTTTTTCACTAAATCAAGTTTAACCCGAATCTTATCCGGCCAATTTGATAGTAGGCCAGACTTTCTCTTTAGTACCTTTCAAACTGGAAATATGTTATTTTTAATATGCTATTTTCATTAAAATTCACGCGAACGAAGTCGCGGTCTAAAGCCTGTTAGCTAAGAGCACTTTAAGAGAGGTCCTTAGAAAGAGTCCCTTAGAAAGAGTTAGAAAAAGTTTTTATGTAAGTAGATAGTTATTTGTAGGTGGTAGACATTGATATTTACGTTACCACTAGATTAGTAATCACCGCGCCAAAGCGTTGTCACTGGAATTATGGCCACGGTCTTAATCGTTTGCTAACGTCTAACGCTAACGTCAGTTCAGTACTCTGTGTGACGCCGGCCGAGTTGAACTGACAGAAAATATTTTCAAAATGGGCAAATGCACAGTGAAAAAGTGCGATTCAAGATCACAAAAACTTAATAAGTCCACTAAAATTACTTTCCACACGTAATTTTATTGTTTCTGTGTTTACATCAACGTAAAAACGCAATAAAATAAATAAATTGTACGATTTTGAAATATAGGTTCAGTGTGACCACTAAAAACTCAATTTTAGATCCCCACAATTCTGGGAGAATTTTAAATTATGGAATAAGTGAATATATATATTTTTTTAATAATAACAACGTTGCAGTGTACCTAAAGATGCAACACGCCGTGATAAGTGGGTGGAAATAATTCGATTATTGAGAAAAGAGACAGACTGGCTACTTACAAAAATATTAAAAGAATTTGCGATACACCCGGGAGATCACATATACTCAATACTAGTTGATCATTCCCTTTTATTAGTAAACTAGTGGACGCAACAATAGACATAACAATAGTTTCGTTTACACCTAAGTTACCACCCTCTTCAAAGACACTATCGATCGAATTTTGTCCTTCGAACTTCATTTTTGTGGAAATCACCGAGATGAAAAGTACCTACATATCCTACATTTTAATTAATTAATTCAACTGTAAACATTTGTTGCTAATATGAAGCAATTCATCAATTCTATTCATCTTTTAAGTAATATATCTAAGACTACGCTGCGCGGCGCCACCCACACCGTATTATTTTATTATTGCATTATTTTCTTTAGATTGACATTTTAAATTCGTTATATCTTTTTATTCGTTATTCGGATTTTAATAATTTAATAAGTATTTAACAGGTATTGAAACGGTCTTTAATATAATAATATTTAATGGGATATGGATTAATTCAAAGTTATGAATAATAATGGTTTGATTATTGTCGGCACTGTTATCAACTTTTAAAATGTAAAAAAGTAGTTATAGTGGCATAACTACAGTAGTTGGACATATGGTATCGCGACTTTTTGTAAATAATGATGTGATCTGCAAAGTCGTAGTACATTATTTTATTCTATCATCAATAGTTTTCGCAGCGCACGCGATGTAAAGAATATTTTAGGTAATTTCACACCTTGGGTAGCATTATTGCATTTTTATTAAGGAACCCTATTTTTTTTTAAATGTTATATAGCCTATGTTACTCAGTGAAGGTGCAGCTTATTAATGGTGAAAGAATTTTCGAAATCGGTCCAGCAGTTTTTGTGTGAAAACATTACAAACATACATTCAAAAACACAAATGTATAATATTATTATATAGCCTATGTCAGAACGTGAAGATGCAGCTTTCTAATGGTGAAAGATTTTTTAAAATCAGCCCAGTAGTTTTTGTGTTTTAACATTACAAACAAATGTTTCCTCTTTATAATATTAGTATAACATAGATAATTTACAAATATTTGAAAATAAGATTGTATTACGAAAGCAAATTATTTACTCAAACTTACAAAAAAGAGTCTAAAAGGCAATTGTATACAAAACATATGTTATAAAGTGGAGTATGATTTCATTAATTTCAGATCATCAAAATTCTATTTACATATGTAATTCAAATATATTAAAGTTAATTTAATTTAGTATTAAAACTTTTCTATGGCTTAAAAAAATTGGGTAAAACTTCGCGTGGGTAGGCAACCCTGTCGCGCCGATTCCCGTAATTGCATGTTAATATTGCGATCTTTGTCTAATCTACGCGACGGTATTGTTATTGTGACTTGTGTAAGTGAGACAGATATATGTTTACATTCAAATGTTTAGTGATTTCAAAGCTACGTCGTCGCGTTTAAAAAGTGGTTACGCTATATTTGAGGCATTCTGATGAGGTTTGCTTCTCTAGTATATTTAACTCAATGGTGGTAGAACCTATAAAGAAAGATGTAGTTTCCAGTTACACATTTCTGGAGTTAATCTACCTGCAAGAGTAGCGACACATCTGTGACTTGAAACTAGGCACTTATGAGTCTCGTTCAGGGTCTGCCACGGGTGTCATGGGTAGCAGTGGATGGGTGCTGCATGCTTGTTTGTTATCTTGTATCTATAAATCTGTCTGGCCGGGGATTGAACCTAGAACCCGCACTCATGTACCAACTCTCCACGTATTCGTCTTTACCTTTCCCAGTTCTCGAGGTTTACGTACGTGCACGATTTGAAAAGGTTTGAAAAGGGTTGTTCCCATCGGTAACAATTCTGTTTGTACTGAGAGCCTACCTAACCCTTCGAATGTGGGTTAAGTATACTCATCTGGGGTTAGACTTTAGGTACTTCAAAATGGGAGTTAAGGGATTAAATCTAGACTAGGAGAGCAAGTGACATAAGGGGGACCGAAAAAAATTATTGTGTCAGGAAATAAATTTCAACATTCATCTAAAGAAGGTTTTTATTTAAGATAATTGACAATTTATACGATTATTGTTGTATTTGTAGGTGGTAGAGCCTATAGGGAACCAAATAGGTTTTATATGAAAGCTAATTGGTTCCATATAGAGTTCGCCCGGGGCAGTACCACCGCCCGCCACGGTACCTAGTACCATTTCTGCCGTGTAATAATTGTTTTTAAAGCAATTGTGGTCCGGTTGGAAAGGTGTGGATTCCGGCTACACTTCTTTAGAGGCGACCATCTTAGTCCTCAAGGGTGGCAACACATCTGTGACTGACTTAGAACGAGACTCCTACTAACAATTACTAACTGGACTATTACTAACACCAACTAACAGGACTAACTATCACTAACAGTCCCTAGTCCTCATACCTACTAACGAACTGACCAACTAATGTTCTAATTAACTTTCTCAACTAATTGGACTAACCATCCCAGTCCCTAATTGAGTCTTGTTCAAAGTCAGTTACAGTTGTCATGGGCGGCAGCGGATGGGTGGTGCTGCAAGCTCGTTTGCTATCCTGTATCCATAAAAAAAAAAAAAAAAAGTAAAAATATATTATGTAGTTAAAAATTATGTGTAACAATGTTTATGAATATCACGAGAATTTCGACTTTGCAAAAGTTAAATGAACAGATATTAACATACTCGTGGCTTTTTGATACAAAAACATTTTCCAATTTTAGCTCACGAATGTCAAAACTTCAAAGGAAATATTCAACAACACTGAGTGTTTTGTTACATCTAGGTAACAAGTACGGGAGTATAATTTTTATTAAAATGGCCTGTCTATAACAAATAGGAATTGTTTGAAAACTTCCAACAAGCTCGACTTAATATTCGTTAAATTATAATTATAATAAATTTTAATATATAAATGCTCTAGACCTCACGCAGATTTGCCCAGCAGGGGGACGTCTATGGGTTGTAGCTTAGCTTATTCGTTAAATACTTATATTTTGAGTAATTTATTTTATGTAATTCAATTCAATTCAATAATTTATTGCCAAAATGTAGTAAGTACATTAGACGTTGATGCAAAAATGCTACTACATCTTTTACATTCGACCTTATGTACTGTCAAATGTAACCGTAATCCATCATTCTCAGAATACGTTACATTTTAATTCCGTGTTCAATCCTTGCAGGTTAAAATAGTGACCCAAATCACACCGCCTTACTGGAAGGGTAAAGTAACCCAAAGGTATGTTTATTCATGGCTTATTCTGACTGAATATTAGTGGCACGGACTACATACAATTTAGTGGTATCACAATCGAGGGTCACATTCAGGGTCTAAAATATGTGATATTGTATGTTTCCAGTGACCACAAACACAATAACTTAAAGATATATTTTTGTAGTTTTAGATTAAATTTAAAATTTATTATGTTGTAGGTTTTAGTTTTTTTAATATTTTATTTGCGTAAATCATGTTCTACCGCTGTGGTGTGTGACCGCTAGTGGCAAAATTTCATGGGCGCGCTTCGGAGGGCACGTTAAGTCGTCGGTTGATTTCAATAGTGAAAACAATCGTTAAGCCTTGTCCAAGATCTTCGGGTGGCTTGAGAACATTCGACACTGGGTTGGCGATTAACCCCTCCAGCAATCCGCATTGGAGCAGCGTGTTGGAGTATGCTCTAAACTTGCCGTAAATTTGTCTGTGGGGGAGACCCGTGCCCAGTAGTGGGACGTCTACAGGTTGCAGCTAAATCATGTTCTAGATTTAATTTCAAGTTAAATAGTAACTGGGGATTAATAAATGTGTATTTCAATAAAGTTTATCGTGAATAACAATTACTTGCCGATATACCCAGTCGGCAACTGATCCTCTACCGGTGTACAAGAGACCAATCAATTGTATCTATCGGAGTAGACACGTGTAAACTCCTCATTCCAAGCATAATAACGAACTCCGATAACAATTGCCAGGTTGTAAGTAATATGGCACTAAAGAACATTGCCCTTGTTCCGAAAGCAAAGTGATTTACTGGGGTCTGCCCGCGACATCGGGGTTCCAGTGAATTCCTACACACTAGTACATTATTATAAAACATTTCCCGACGTGTTCAAAAATGTTCGTGGCTTATTTCAGAAACTACTAGACGGATTTTGAAATGGTTTTCACTAATTGATATAGCGTAGGTTGAAATTTATATGTATTCCACGTTATATTAATTTAAACAATCCTAAGTCGGAAATGTTTCTCAAAATTTCTCCCAATAATAAAAAGCTGGAATAAATTTTTAGATGCTATAAGCGCGATTAGGTCGCAGTTAACAGCTTGTTGAAGTAAATTAGTTAGTAAGTTAATAATTAAAGTTAATAATATAATATATACATATAAAAATATTTGGTAAAACAATTGTAAACCTTATCGAAGACCTTGGTGTGGCTTGGAACATTCGACATAAAACACCCACTGAAAATTGAGTTCTATCACCATGGGGCAGTGACACCTGAGAATTGCTCGAGAACCACAGATCAGATACAGACAACTGAAACTCGGATTCCCTCGCGCATAGGGCTGCAGGAACCGCTGCATTGAGGATGCAAGCGTTAGTTAGTACCTACACGATTTTCACTTCGATTGGTGGATAATTAACTATTGATCAATTTTTAATCGATTTGATTTCTCGGATTTTGATCAGCCAAATAATGGGTCAAGCTAGATATTGATTACTGGAAATCTTTGGTGTAGCTTGTCGTTGATAAAGGCTATACATATTACATTTTAAGGCTCCCCTTGATTATAGGTAATAAATACCCCACCGAAAACGACATAACACGCACGGTGCCTCGGGTAAACTAGTGAAAAATAAATGAATCTGAATCTGAATCTAGAAAACTATAAGCGGAAACAATACCATTCCAACAGGAACACAACTGCTTAAACTCTAAAATGAACCTATAGTTTACGATACCAACAAACCATTCAATTAACATTAACCACGAAACACAGATCATCGCCTACAAGCAAACTAATTCTCTCGGGACGCAATAGATATAGTTGTTGTAATGCCACTGGGAAATCTGAAGCAATTAATTGTTCGTACTCGCAAGAAAATTTGTGGAGTCAAGAAATTACTACATATATATACACTTTTCTAGAAGCGTCGATCGCTTGTTATATACTAACAATAACTAACTTTCACAGTCTCTGCGGCAAAAGCAAATTAGTGCAACTGCATGCTCATTTACTATTTCATTATATTTATTACAAAAGACTTAAGAAATTTTCAAATTTCTTGCATGAATTTAAAGAATTTAAGACCTCTTTACTAAGATTAGTAAAGTGGTCTTAAACTCACACTCCACTCCAGCTTTACTAAAACGGTTGCGGTCAGCCGACAAAAGTGGCCAGCCCATTGCTGTATACGTTAAAATTGATACAGTAACGTAATATACATAGGATATTTTAGAAATTTGTCGTATAACCCATTTATCACATTCGCGAACTGTGAAAGTATATCGACTTTTTAACAATAAGAGTTCTAATGTATCTAATTAACCTTCCACGTCATTGGTGCGTGCCGCTGGGGTTTGAACCCGGACCGCTCGAGTGTGAGGCGAGTTCGATAGCCACTGGGCTGCCACCGCTGTATATCACTCGAGCGGTCCGGGTTCAAACCCCAGCGGCACGCACCAATGACTTTTCTGAGTTATGTGCGATTTATTAATTAAATGTCACTTGCTGTAACGGTGAAGGACACATCGTGAGGAAAACCTGCATGCCTGAGAGTTCTAATGTTCTCGAAGGCATGTGAAGTCTGCCAATCCACACTTGGCCAGCGTGGTGGACTAAGGCCTAATCCCTCCCGTTCTGAGAGGAGACCCGTGCCCAACAGTGGGACAAAGAAAGGGTTGAGATGATGATGATGAGCCGTCCACGAATGTATCAACCAACTCAACACTTTTTTGTTACAAATTCCACGCCCTTATCAAGCAGGCTTAACGCTTCACATCCGTTCCCGAAGCTCACGAGCTTAAAGCTTTAATGACTTAATCCAAGATGGGGGCTTCTCAAACTACTTCGCAAGGTCTCAAGGCGACTAGGCTAAGTCTCTTGTCTCACTACTTACGACCTTAGTACTAATTACTATTAATACTTACGAGCGCTTATTTTATATTGTCTTTACCTGTGAAATTGGAGATTTTTATGACATTTTTATAATATAAAAAAGTTGGTATTTTTTTTATTTTAGCTAATCAAAGTACTGGCCCAAATAATCTATACAATTTTGCCATTTTGATATCATTTTGTTTATCCTTTTACTGTAGAAATCGACCGGACGGGAGGCGATCAAGTCAGCTCTCTCCCGGGTGTTGTTGAGGTATTCCCACTTCAAATATTGTCGGTTAGCGGTTGAACGCGAGGCTAGTTCTTCAACTTAAAATTTTAAGATTTAAAACGATTGAACCATTAATGGACCGTGTTTATGCAAGCAGTGTTAGGCCCCTATACGTCGTTAATGTTTCGTGTTGTTTGCATAGCAGTAGTTACTCGTACACGGAGGAATTCGTATACGAAAATAGTACGAATTTTCAGATTATTCATGGTGCCAAAAACTAAGACAATTTCACAAAAACCAAACACTATCTAAAAACAAATGACTGAATTTTAAATTAAAATATACCGGCTTTCGAATAAAATTTATTTGAATTTCGCGCCAATCCACAGTTAATTAAATCTGAAAATGCTAGTTAAAATTAAATATAAATTTAATCATAACCGTTTAACTTCAATTATGTACTGTATGTATTTACAATACTATACTATCCATCTATCTAGCTGGTTACTTTGGTCGCTTTAAAACATCGCGTTGACTACGACACTAACCTTAATCGCCCGTAGTCTGTCCCACACGTATTACGTAGACAAGTACCTGTAATTCACAAGAATATTTCATTATCTACCCATACTGGCAAGGGCCCGAATTATCAGATCGGGCCTTACCTCAATCCTCTCGGTTGCTATAGTAATATCCTATACAAACATTACTAAAGACTTATTATAAATTTGATGCGCATTTCAATCGGATTTTAACGAATCTTAACCTTCCATCTCTTTTGAGGTCCATAGCTGCACATAGGCCTCTTATAAACGACGCCGCTCCACCGTACTCAGGACTAAATTCAACGAAAAATTACAATTAAAAATATTTAAAAAAAGTTTTTTATTTTTAATTTTTTTTTTAATTTTTATTTATTTTCATGCATTGTCATCGGAATCATATATGAATCCATATAAATTATAAGCCATAAGCTTACCAACCCATCAGTGATCCATTGGAGACTGTTTACTAGAATTAACTTAAATAAATGTATTGTAACTTTATTAATATTAGAAGAAACTAATTAGTAGGCTGTGTATGCTGTACTTACCTCAGTACACCAAATTAAAACTGAAAATTTGGAAATGCGTAAATACTGAGTTTCTTACCGTCATCTTCTGAGATACAGTGTAACCTACCATTTTTAATGAAAAGTAAATTAATAGAATATAGTAAGGTCTTTAATAATTTTAGTAAGATATTACCAAATCATTTGATAAATAGCTTATCCAGCAAATAAAATATATTAATTCATAGTTAAATAGGTGAATTTCTTATATTTATATCACATTGAATTTTGTTTTTTCGAATGTCCGATCTAGGTAGTACCTAAGGTGATCTAGGTACGCTAGGAAAAGAAAGTCACAAAACTAACTAAGTACCAGAAAGAACAGCTAATAATCCTAGTAAAAATTGATAGGAACAAATATTGATGAAGTTATAATCTTACTTTCTATTCAATATACACTACATATTGCACAAAGACAACGCAACTTGTCTTCGGGTATCGTCAGCTATCTGGCCGCAGACGTAGAACCCTCGTAAAATGCCGGAGCTATGAGTTTGGCCAAAATTAAGAGCGTGAGCGATAAATCTGTACCCTTCAGTTGACGCTGTGGCCAATCATGTACAATTAAAACATAACATACATAAGGGTACAATTTAAATGCTGACCAAAAATTATTTTAGCTTACCAAAATGGATCTTTTGCTCACCAAATATTGTTTTACTAAAACAGTCACATTCAAGAAACACAATTTGGTGAGCAAAGTATCCATTTTGGTAGATATTTTGAATTTATTGGATGTAATTATGTGCATTTCTGGTAGGCATTTAAAACCTAAGCCCGTACATAACATCACGCTTGTATTAGTTATGTTTAGATCCGGTGGTGAGCTGATATACCGGGCACAAATCCAGACTTCGAATTGCTACCGGGTATTTCAAGTTAGAAAAACCCAATAATTGCAATTTTGAATTTTCACAGATGATGTATTTCTGTTATAAGAATAATGCCGATATAAGAACAAATATTAAAAAAAAGACAAAAAGAAAATTTAAGGTCCCCATATACAGATATGATTTTTTTGCCGTTTTTATAAATAATGGTTGGCCGGTATTTTAATTATTTGTAGTAAAGGATGTGTTACCAAAAGAAGAAACATTACCAGTGTACAAACAATAATTCTTTCAAGCGGGTACACGCCAATTCACTAAGACCGGGAATCGCTTCATCATATCACTTGATTGTAGCAGGCTTAAAGGTTTTATTGGGCCGAAGATGAGGTCTTACGAAGAATTTAGCCAGGCTTTAGATACAGCCACCGGGATTTCATATCCATCTATAAACGTGCCTATAGCTAAGCGGTATAGCCCAGTAGAGAAGTCTTGGGTTTTGATCCTACGTTCGACGATCAGCTAGGTGTCTTTAAAGGATTAAGTTTTTTATAAGATAGCAAACGCGCATTCACCAATCCGCAGCCGCCCGTAACAATTGTGAAAAACTAACCAAGACTCAGAATTGACTGTGAGTGTTAGTCCAGTTAGTAAAGGATGTCAGGCAGTCGACAGGGACGATGTTGGGCAAAAAAACGTAGTATGTATGTAGTACTATGAAAGAGGAAAATTAATACAAGAAATAATGATAACTTGATTGAACCTGGTTGTAGACTATACTTTACATAAGTATCTTACTTAAGTATCTTAAATATCTTACTTAAGTATCAAACTTACGTAAGATACTTAAAATATACTTTACTTAAAAGTATCAAAATCTTTTGAGGGATCTGCTAAATTTAATATTACATTATACGAAACCTTAAAAAAATATTCTATAAAATAAATGACTACTTAAACAATGTATCTCCAGCGATGTATCTCCAGCTCCACTTTAAGTCCAATAGTGAATTCTACCTACATATCAAATTATTAAAATGTAAATTTTGGAAAGACTAACTACCGAATTCCTTGACGTGTTCATCTCGGTAGCATCACCTTTGTGAACCAGCGGTAAATAAAATATGTAATGACGTTCATTATTCGTATACAAATACCAT
This sequence comes from Carterocephalus palaemon, assembly GCA_944567765.1. NCBI lineage: Eukaryota > Metazoa > Arthropoda > Insecta > Lepidoptera > Hesperiidae > Carterocephalus > Carterocephalus palaemon. The sequence continues at coordinate 6,011,143 of OX155664.1, forward strand.
GTAATTGGAAAATACATGAATCCGAATCATCCCCCACCTTACTATACACATAATTTTTTTTAATTAGAAAGTACTAATAACTTTCATGACAGTATCTCAGTAGACTTTTCTATGTGCCATGGCTTATGGTATTCTGGCCTACATACGTGTTAATCGACCCACCTTGTCTGATATTTGTTCAACAGCCGAAGTTTCAAAGATGACTGACTACCGTTTCCTATATCAATACTGCCCAAATTCGCCTAGTTCGAACAAATACAATTTCGCCGTTGTACCTCCAATACCATGCGTGATATTTACTATTAGCATACCGTTAACTTCCTATAGCTTTTGGTCCTATGTCAACACCATATCAAATTGTAAGGGACCTTACTCGACTCACCTTTGCGTGAAATCTTAATTATGTATAGCCCGGTCACAATATCTGTGCACCTGGCGTCGATGAACGTCATGTCGCCGCACCGGTACGGTGTGCAAAGTAAGCATGACTATGAATTTTATTAGCTACAATCACTCTTATTTGTCTAGTGATTGAATTAAAGATCATTTACTAAATGTATAAATGATTATAATGATAGAAAATGCATTCCAGCGAGGTGTCATAGTGACCATGTTTTAATGCTATACGAAGTAAAAAAGATGTGGATCTATAGGTAATTTATCTTAATAGAATTCAGTGTTCGGAAACGGCACATTTCTTTGACATAAGCGTAAGAATACGTGAATAATTTAATTATGTATCTATACCTACATATAATATTATTATTATATATTCATAATCTTTTATATAGAATAATATATTATTCTATATAAAAGATTTACTATTACAATATAACTTCATAGACATAATATTATTGATGTAATTTTGTCAATTCCCGCGTAGATTCAGTTTATTTTTAAAACAGCGTGTAGCCACAGAAAGGGATTGAGAGTTAGTCTAATTAGATCCATCAATAGTGACCGCCACCGACGTTGTTTAACTCGGTCGATGACGTATGTACGATCTATGCGAGCCAAAGGCCTACGAACGCTTCCTATCTAACTAATTTGTTGAAATTTGCATATTCTATTTTATTAAAGATAACTGGCAAGATTTGTCCTAGACCAGCTAACAAAAAATTCAAGATTTCAGTCAGTAAAATATTAAGACTACTATCATTATTATGTAATCAATGTAATCAATATCCGAATCAGATTCAGTATCCGCAACGATCCATCACAGTGATAGATTTTCTTGCTAATAAGTCAGCTATATTTTTTGTGTCACAATATTCAATTAAAGAGGAATATGATCTCTGGCACGCTAAATTACTGAAAGCACCCATGTCGGCCCCTAGCGGTCACTCATCCACATACCGACCGCGCTCGATGTTGCTTAACTCGGTCGATCACGATCGACATGAGCCATAGGGCTGTGAGCGCTTCATGAGCTGATATAAACTGCCTTTGTTTTGATTCAGTTCTGTTTCATATAAGATCACAAAATAGTAGATATCACAACGAGTACCTACCTACCTACATACTCGTATGTGTTGTACCGGAAAGTTTTCCGTAACGACATATTGTCAAGAGGTTTGAAACTTTTGATATGAATTCGCGATGACTTTGCGGACAAGATCATAGGATATTTTATTTTTATGGTTCCATGCCCGGAGGCTTTCATTTTTATGCAAGAAGAGAATGTTTTGAAGAAGCGATAGATTATTGTGTTTGCTTTATTTGGAACTATTTACGAACTAAGGAAGAAGTCAGTTCTAACTGGAACTAGGTATATATTACCTAGTCCAATGTTGGAATGTACTACAATGTTGTTTAGATATTACTACCCTGAGCCGCCCACGGTGATAATTATAAGTATGATTTGATTCATACGGTCGGAACGCAACTCTCGAAGTTCGGTCTAAACTCGGTACACAACAGTCTCAAATGACGAACGAACGGTGTGATAGTTTTGTAAGCAGTAGCGTGTGATTTGTGATGTTGATTGAAGTATGATTGTAGATTTAGATACTATTACTGTGATCCGGGAAATTGCTCCAGGCTTACAAACCCCTTTGGTATCATCCCAGCTGTCGCACAGCGCGTGTTAACTATTTATGTATCAGTCTGATATTACTGAATGATTCGTGAGTGTCATATGAGTGTGTATATTCATAGTTGAAAATACCGAATTGCTCACGTAATTTCAAATATGTTCAGTCTGTTTATTAAAAGTGTTTAATTACGTCACTTTTTCAGTTTTGAATGAATTTTCATTTTTGGAAGACATTTTAGACATACAGTATTGCATACATACAGACTAAAAATAAATTAAAGGACTTAACCCACTAACTAACACAAGCTCCGCAAACCAACAACAAACCTATCTAAATATAAACTGAAATTAAAAGCCTAACTTTTTTTGCTTGCACCAACATCCACCCGCAGTCGCTCATTACAAATTTGACTTTGAACAAGACTCAAATAGAGTTTGAAATGGTTAGTCTCGTTAGTTGGTCGTCAGTTCGTTAGTTGGTATGGGATTTTTTATGATGCCTATCGAGTCATCGAGTGAGCATGTAAGGATCATCATCAAGGACAATAGAAGTTGGTCAAATATAAAGTGTTTTCATCTACACTCGAATTCACTCAGTTTCCGACCCCCAAAAGGGTAAAATAGTGTGAAACCAAGTAAGGGTATGATTCGTTACTGTGTATGACGTTAGTTCTGAAAAACAAGCCTTAATCCTTCTTCGTTTTAATTTTCTCTTAAATCTTTCTCGAATTTTTCCTTGCTTACTTGAATCACACGATTTATCGGCTGAAAGTTCCTAACTTTCGAGCATTTCCGAAGTGAAAAGACATTGTTCTCCAACAATCGTCGGCTTTGGACTCAGTTTAAAGTGCTTGCCTGTTGAGTGTAATTATCTTTCTTCCGCATCGCTTTGTGGGCAAACAATAATGTTTCTACAAGAAATTCAATCATTTCACTTACAGAGAATAACAATTTGTATAAGTGTTTACTTATCGACGGAAATTGTTTTCAAGTTTACGTGGTACCGTCTATAGCCCAATAGCTCGTGTCGATTCAATGTGATCGACTGAGTTGAAGCTGGGTGTTGGTGGTCAAAAAAGAATACTAGTTTTGCTATGTCTTTAAATCTCTATTCTGACCATGGCTTTACTTAACATCACGCCTTTATTTCCTCGAGTTAGTGGGCAGAAGTGTACAGCCACCTTTTCACCAGTTATGTTTAGGTCCTATTACCGGGCATTACAAGTTAACAAAACCCAAAAATTGTTGCCCGTCAAGGGGATCGAACCCAGGACCTCGGCTTAACAGTCGCGGTTGCGACCACTCGATCAACGACATTTTATTGAATGCAGTCAACAGAAGTTTTGACTCAGGTAAGCGATCAAAACTTGATTTTCTCAGTGTCTCTGTTCTCACAACGACAACTAACAATACAATGCCACGTTATAGCGTTTCCACCCAGTCTTGCAATGATAACTTTTCCTTATCTCAAGACTACTATGTGATCGACTGAGTTGAAGCTGGGTGTTGGTGGTCAAAAAAGAATACTAGTTTTGCTATGTCTTTAAATCTCTATTCTGACCATGGCTTTACTTAACATCACGCCTTTATTTCCTCGAGTTAGTGGGCAGAAGTGTACAGCCACCTTTTCACCAGTTATGTTTAGGTCCTATTACCGGGCATTACAAGTTAACAAAACCCAAAAATTGTTGCCCGTCAAGGGGATCGAACCCAGGACCTCGGCTTAACAGTCGCGGTTGCGACCACTCGATCAACGACATTTTATTGAATGCAGTCAACAGAAGTTTTGACTCAGGTAAGCGATCAAAACTTGATTTTCTCAGTGTCTCTGTTCTCACAACGACAACTAACAATACAATGCCACGTTATAGCGTTTCCACCAAGTCTTGCAATGATAACTTTTCCTTCAACACGTATTGTGCTAGCGTTGCTTCGAAGTTTTAAACTTTCAAAGAGTGCTAATTAACACAACACATCCTCACTGTCGAGATCAATAATTGAGATGAAGCTCACTGATAAATATTCTATTAGCTCTGGGTCCGATCTCCGGTTGACAGAGGTTTATTTTGTAGATACGTATTAATAGATCCACTCAGAAGTTAGTGATACTTGTGAATGTTAGTGTGAGTAGTACAAAGAGTTGTGAAAGGTAGTGAAAGGTGTTCAATATTATTACTGAAGTAGACTGTAATAAAGAATACCTGTACCCTTGTGTTGCTTGTTGCTCGCCACCTATTACGTGAGACCTAAACATATATTCATATCCTCTGCGACTGCCCTGCAGTCACTCATAACAGAAGTCGCAAACTGGGCGGAAACTTAGTCTTACCTTGTACAATCTAGAAACTTGACCCCAAAGGCATCCTAGGATTTATCCAAGTGATTCGCCTTTGGGATCAGGTTTGAACTGTTTAGGGGCTAGTTACAATAGATCTTTTATGATCGCAGGGGCTTGTGAGCTTCATCATGACCCACACCAATTTCCTCCAAATAATAGTAATAACATAACCGATGAAAAGTGGGCACATAACTAAACCGCCACGGTAGTAATGCGCAAGCGATCCCGTGGCGTTTTAAAAGACGTTGAGGGTGCCGCTGGGTTTTAGTGGGTATTCCGACTTTCGGCGAGTCCCACGGCCTGTATCTTACCGAAAAGGCGGGATGCGTAAAAGCATTTCCCAGCGAGAAAAAAAAAACAGGTACCTTCAAAAGACATGTAGATATTTTTACTCTAGTACGTCTGTACTGACGAAATGAAAGACGTCCAACCAAGTTTATTGATCATGAAACGTCGTACTCGTATGTATCCGCTGACGCTTCCAATTGAACATGTTCGAACGTCTATTTGTTTACGGAGTCACGTATAGGAAACTTCGCAGGGACTGGGAGGCGGAAATATTACCAGCCGAATACTTGGAGCAAGACAAATGTTTACGCATGTAAATATTTTATCTGCGCTCCGATACTCATAAAAATACGTTTTAGAATTTATTCACAGAATTGTAGTGTCACAACGTCCTACTTTTTAGAGTTCCGTACCCAAAGGCCGCCAAAGGGTGACTAACGGAATCCTGTCTGTTTGTCTGTTTTTTAGAGGGCTTTCTGTCTTTGAACTGAAATAGATAGACACCTGTTTTTTTTTAAAGAATGCGTGTTGTGGCCGCTTTTAGAACAAATAAACATAACATAACCTCACGCCTGTATTTCCGCGAAGGGGTAGGCAGACAATGAATTTCCACTAACCACGATCCTTACAAACACCTTTCGGCAATCTACTTTCATTACCGCTACTCACGTGCCAACTCTTTCGATCACATTGAATCGACGCGAGCCATTGGGCTATGGACGCTTCAATGAAGGGAATATTCTTTTTACTTTACAAATCAACGTCCCTACCCGATTTCAAACAAATGGCGTCCAATGCTGTGGAGTTGAATAGTACCCTCATCGTGTTATCGGTCCGTTTGAACCGCATTGCATCGTGCCTGAATGGGTTTATTCGTTTTGACCGTATTGACCGTTTACTAGCTCGTTTGGAACGCTTCCTCTGTTAAAATAGGTACGATGGGCGCTTTCAGAGAGATCTAAATCTATGTTTGAGGAATTTAATATTATTATATTGCGCTGTTTTTTGGGAGATGAGTGGAAAGGACTGGAGGAGGCCTTCACCCAAAGAGGGGTCCATATCCAACAGCAAAACTAACTCTTACTAACAATTAGACAATAAGCAATTAACTAACACTAACAAACAAATACCACATTTGAAATGTAAAAATAAGGATAAGGAAATAAAAGCTTTTTTATTTTATTTTATTATTATATTGCGCTGTTAACTGCATTATATAGTTAGTTAATCGTATTCCTATCGTGCGGCGATACAAAATGAGCTTAATGGCCACTGGATCAACTGTAGTAAGCTTGGGCACCGCATTGCATGAATTTAACACATGCGAAAAACATTGTAGCGTCCATAGCCCTATGGCTCGCGTCAATTCAATGTGATCGAAAGAGTTTAGCAATGACGGGCGCGGTCGGGTCGGGTGACCGCTAGAGGCAAAATTTCATGAGCGCTACCGTGCTTCGGAGGGCACGTAAAGCCGTCGGTCCCGGTTGTTTTCAATGGTGGAAATAGTCGCTATGCCTTGTCGAAGACCTTCGGGTGGCTTGAGAACATTCGACACTGGGTTGGCCACTAACCCCTCCACCAATCCGCATTGGAGCAGCGTGGTGGAGTATGCTCTAGACCTCCCGCAGCAGTGTCTGTCGGGGAGACCAGTGCCCAGCAGTGGGACGTCTATGAGTCGCAGCGAAAAACATAAACGGGTAAAACAACTGGTGTAATTATGATCGAGCTTCACGTAGGGAAGTTCGTTTAATCGTTGATTCTTAATCCACTTACAAATCCAATCCTCTTTTAATCTTCGACCGCGGTTAGTATTCCCGAGACATTCCAATTTTCTTAAACGCGATTACTCGATATTAGCATACCTACACCAGATAGGAACACGTAGCGCTCCAAGATCTGTTATCGCTACCTGGCACGGTGGGACATTCCGATGTTATTGTGCGGAAAACCTTGCCCTACATCGGTACTTAGGTACTCTATCTGAACATTTTGTTCTTCGTTTAATTAAGCTTCATTTATTTTAGTCTTTATTAGATACTAGTAGACGCCCGCAGCTTCGCTCGCGTGGAATAGGCATGATGCCAGTATTCAAAAAATAAGAATAAATGGTTTTAGCGGAACAAGTATGTTAAATAATTCCTATAAAATGGTCAAGTTTTAATTGAGATTAATAAGATTTTCATTAAAAGAAAAGTATACCATACAGCAATCGGCCATGTTACCTGAAACGCCAATCAGCAGCTTTCTAATGGTGAAAGAATTTTTGAAATCGGTCAGTAGTTTTTGTGTGAAAACATTACAAACAAATGTTTCCTCTTTATATTATTAGTATAGATTAAATTAAAAAGGATTGGGAAGATGGATAGCTTTCTTTACAAATATCTCTCACTCTTATTGATATTTATATGAGAGGATTAACGTATTATAAGACATTATTAATTACACATATTACAATAAGATCCAAGGTCTTGGAAGAAATTCCATTGCTTTTTTATAAGAGCGCGTGAAGTAGCTACAAATGAAGGAAATTCGGCTTTTTGTAACAATCTCAAAAAATGTTGTGTTGGTAAAATCATTCCTTGAGACTAAGGAGTGATTAATCTTCACATTTTAGTAAATATATAACAATTTTTATAATAAAATAATAATAATAAAATTATTAACAACAAAGCGGGTATGCCAATAAACTATAAATACCTACAAAAAGACAGTGGGAAAAAATACTGGGAATGAACTATGGGAAGAAAAAAATAATATTCTCAAGAATAAATATAAGCTTAAAAACTCAACTGTATATTGTTAAGCAAGATTTCCTACCTGAAATTCTCAAGAAAATCTTCAATTGGAAATGAAACGTCAACGAGAGCTGGGAAATAAAGTTATGATAATTGAAATGAAATTGAACCTAATAAATAAAAAAATATTTTTATTTTAACCCGGCGAGCGCAAGGTTAGAATATGTAACACAAAGCGCTAGGTGGGTGTGGCACACCCAGATAGTGATTGTGTGTTTTTAACACACTATAATTTTTAATACTTATTTTCTTGAATATAAACTGATATTTACTTCTATTATGAACTAATTTAAGGGTGAAATAAAATGAATATTTTATTATTGTTATTTATTTATGAAATTAACAAAATAAACAATTTTAACTTACATTTATTAGTTATGGCACATGTTTGTCACTTTTTGTCAAAAATATAAAAACTAAAACAAAATAAAGTATTTTTTCTTATAATAGACTAAATATAAAAGCAAAATAATACTTACACTGCATCATAAAACTAATAAAAAAATACTTATTCATCTGGTGATCTTGTGCAGTTTTCACAGACGAAAATGGCATGTTCCATACATAGATAACGGCTGCACTGTTAGCAAACGTATTTTGTCTTGCAGTCTTTTTTTGTAGGACATATTTCACATCTCTTTATAGATCATCATCATTCAACTCCTGCTCTGTCTCACTTTCAAAGGTTCTTACACTAATATTATCAATATTATCTGGTCACTACCAGATTCGTCATAAGAACTGGCTTCGGCTTCATCAAAAAGACGTAATAACCTATTTTGGGTGTCTTCGTACGACATTCTAGACTTTTATCCTGAAAATAAACTAAAACAATGCACAAAATAATAAAAATAAAATAAAATGTGTTTGTTCAAAATCGTTACAAGTAGCGTAATGTGGGTTTCACGCACTCGCTGACAGCTTCAAACTCATCCACATCATTCGCCGGGTGGCGGTCGACCATCGCAGTGGCAGTCGAGTCGACGCTTCGGTACCTCCCACCGCGCAGCTACTCAGGCGCGCGAAGAGTAATACCAATTCGCTATTAAAATATTAATCGATTTTTCTAGGTCTGGGTGTAAAAAAAAAAAAGACCACACCCCACAGAACAGATAAAGGAGGTTAGAATGGAAATGTGGGCGTGACAGGCGCGCCAACAAGTATGATTAAACAATCATACTTCAACCGAAATCACGCGTGCATACTTTTAGTCGCTTTCGGACTGCGGTGGTGCGAATGCGAAGAGCTGCACGAAAAATATACATTGCCGGTAAAGTACGCAAGTAATCCACGTGAACACATAGTTCGTGCGCAATGTATTCTGTCCTACAGAATGCGATGACGTCACGATGTTCTGTCGAGTTCGTTCGCAGCGAGATAGTGTTGTGAAAGTATGAGATAAATTTATCGATAAGTCTTGATCTTGAGTAAGTAATTAAAGTAGTTTCAGGTGTAAATATTTAATTTCAAGGAGTAGGTGTAACCTAACCTAAAATAAATACATAATATAAATTAGTACTAAATTACTTATTTAGTACTAATTTATATTATGTATTTATTTTAGGTTTCCAAAGGATCCTAATAACCAGCATCGGATAAATGTAACGGGTAGAAAATTTGGATCGCTAAAAAACAATGTACCACTATGGAACAACTTTACTCGATTTTGCGCATCTTTGTCGGAACTCAATTATTTAGCAACATTAGTTATCATCAGATTGTATTATATTCTTCTGAGAAGCATATTACAGACTTTACCAAAGCTATTAAAGAAAAATAATTTAAATATAAGATTGCATTAATTTATTGTAAAAAATTCGAATACAAAAGAGTCCCCATCTTTGCTCTGCACAAGTACATTCGTCGAGCAACTGTATATATTTAAACTGTACCTGTGTATTTATTTAAGTACGTACACTCACTCTGAAACTTTTTAATAAAATAAATAATTATAATGTAATTTTTCATGTGAAGATAATAAAAAAAATGCATGTTAATAAGATGTATGGAACAGGCGCAACACCTAAAGGAAGCAAAACTCAAGTTGCATATGTTTTCAGTGTTACTTTTAAAAGAGTCATTTATGCGGATGTAGCATTATAGGTACCTACATAACTCTAAACAAGTTTCAAAATATATTTATCGATAAATATGTTTACATCTCTAGTTGGGTTACCAGTAAATAACATATAAAATTGCACGATAAATTTTCTCAAATATGCAGTAAATTTTGTTTCTTAACTTTTATTTATTAATTTCACCGCCGTAAGGCATCTTTTGGCTCAATAAAGGTTAAATAAATAAATAATACAGTAAAATAAAATATACTCTATTTTACTAATCTTGTAGTGGTTCAGTACCTACCGGTTACCTTACCTCCGAATACCTCCGAATACCTCAAGAATACCTCACACGGATACCTCATACCTTCGAACCAGTTACCAGTTACCTACGTTGTTAATATGAAACAGTGACGCAATCGTCTTGAAAAAGACGTTGGTACGTGTATGACGTATGTCTATAGAAACATAGGGCACGGACGCAGCACTTCTTCAGGCACAGGTTTCGCTTTGAAAAAAGCGGTTTGAAGGCAGGAGCAATCTTGCCAACGTCGGTTATAGAAACAAGAAGAAAACATCGTGCAGACGCCGGCCGACCGATTCGCTTTGAGAAAAGCGGTTTTTAATCCGAAGCACGCGCAGGCAGATCAAGGAGAACACCAGCTTTCTTCCTTCTTCATTTTCACGCATCGGGTCTTCGAGGATGAACACGCGAACTACGATACACGGCGCATCGGCGGCGGAGCATCTCGTCTCGCGGTCTCGCGGTCGTCAAAATAGTGTTTTAAATAGTGTAGTATGTATGAAAGAAAATGTAAATATAAATAGGTGATTTTACAAATAAATTATTCATTCGACAATCGGACAGATCACGAGTTTCATTATGAATCCTATGAAGAACCTCTAAAATCTTATTATTGCACGAAAGGAGATGTTTCAGTGATGTATGGAGCTCCGGCCACGTCTATGTACACCATACTAAGAAATGGAGAAACACAATTAAAACAGTTTTCAACTATCCAATTACTTTAAATTGGCTTAGTTTGGATGTAAAGCACAAAATTGTACACTTGAAATTGCAACACAAAACATTAATCTGTCATGGCGGTAAGCTATCGTGTTGACAGATTTGATTGAAGTTTGACATTTGCATGACGTTTATTTGTCATAATTGTCTATGATTCAAATGGATTGTATGTAACACTGAGAACGAGTACATACCTATTTTATTTTTCCCTCAAAAGATTTTTATATTATTTAAGTTTTAATATAAGTACAGAATATTCAATCGTCGGAATATTAGCTAAGTAAGCTAAGTTAGCTAATTACCAATGTAATTAGCGATGTTTTGATTCAACTATCAAATACACAGCTGATATATTTTTACTTATGTAAACAAAAATCCAAAAAACGAAAGCCAGGTTGTTAAAAATAACTCAAGAAATTCAAACGAACGGAACATCAAACCACGATCGGCAACGAAAGCAATTGAAGTACGTAGTATCCCATAGTAGTTTGTGAATTGAAGTGACACTAGACGGTTCACGATCTATGATCAATGGTCGATCTATGGTTTACTGACTTTTTTTTTACCACAGAGTAACCTAAATTGGCGGAACGCCATGTTGAAACTCGATAAAAATAATTGATAAGTATAAAATTATTACAAGAATAGTATGCATTTAAGCAATTTATCTGTATTTTTCCCATATTTCACGGATTTTTCTCGATTTTTCGAAGTACTGTACATATACTGGGCCGGATTTGAAACATCTCCTTTGTGCAAAACACTTACTGGCAACATAAAGTGTCGACAAGGTCAAAACTTGCACAATTCTACAACTTGACGCGAGCAAAAAGTATCCTTATTGATTTGATGCTAAGGTTAGTTTTTAAAAGCTGCGATTCTCGTGCAATTTGACCAATGGCTGATGAATATTTTATGTAAAGGTAATAATAACGTGTATCTAAGTGTGGGTAACTGGCGACAGTGGTTCTGATTCAAAACTGACTCGATGGCCTTTCTAACCTCCTTTATCTGTTCTGTGCCACACCCAACCTTACGCTCGCCGGGTTAATAAGCAAAAGAATTGCGATGAAGATTAAGGATTTGAGAAAAGGTTAACTTTTATCAAAAGCGGCAACAAAAATTCTGATACGGATGCCTGACTCAATAAACAATGGGTATTGTAAATTTTCCTTAATATAAAGCTTCCGGTGAATCATCTTTTGTTTAGTCAAACAACGCGCGAGTTCTATACAACTGTCATCAAATGGAATTAATACCGAAAACTGAAAAACTGTTGATGGAACGAAACAGAGTTTTCTGAGAATATCTGCTTTTAAAACTTTTAAAAATACTCGTTTTGCTTTGTACTTTTGTCCACAGATTAACAAACGGGTTTGAAATTTCGCTGCCTTCCATGAACATTTGCGGTTCACAAGCTTTAAGCTTAACCAGGAAATGCTTTTTTGTATTAACTTAACGCATTGTTAGGTAGTTAGAAAACGATTAGATGCGGGCGAGTCGGCGGGAAAACTAGTTTAACTATATTATGTCGATTAAGTAGCATCCACCCATGGCTCGCGTCGATTCAATGTGATCGACATGGTTATGAAACGACGGGTTTGTAGATGGATGACCGCTAGTGGCAAACTTTCATGAGCGCTACCGTGCTTCGGAGGGCTCGTTAAGCCGTCGGTCCCGGTTGTTTACAATGGTAAAAACAATCGTTAAGCCTTGTCGAAGACCTTCGGGTGGCTTGAGAACATTCGACACTGGGTTGGCTACAAATCCCTTCACCAATCCGCATTGGCCGCTTTTTAACATTTTTTATTCAATTATTATAAAAAAGTTTGATGGATGATGGCTGTGAAATGAACTCTAGTTGAAATATAAACCTCAGTCTAAAGCGATTTTAATATACTTTTATGTGGAAAGGTCGTAAAAGCCAAGATCGCTATAACCCTAACAATATTTAATACTACCGTCATTTAATACACAGACTTGGAGGTATTTTAATCGTAAATAACGTCCCACCATTATTTTCCTGAATCGTCGTACGATCGAAGCGTAGCCCAATGCCTCGCGTCGATCGTATGTAATCGACAGAGTTAAGCAACAGCGGGCGCGGTCAGTTTATGAATGTGTGACCGTTAGTAGCAAAATTTCATGGGCGCTTCCGTGCTTTGGAGCGCACGTTAATTCCCGGGTATTTTCAATTGAAAAATCAATCGTTACCGACCAATCAATCCACATTGCACACAGCAGCGTAGTGGAGTATGCTTTATGAAATGAAAATATTTATTTAAGCGGACAACGGTGATCCATAAGTGTTAGTATACAATAGACCTATAAACTATTTTAGTACATGAAAATTCGCAACACGATAATCTAGAAAAAATAAAAAATAAAATAGAAAATAAAAATAAATAAAAAACAAAACCTAATATATCATGTACCTATGGGTTGTAACTAACTAACTAACTTAGCTTACCTTTTAATAATAATAAGTTTGGTTTTTTAATTCGCTGAAAGTTTTCGAAGATGTTTGGATGTTAGTGTCTCACTGAAATAAAAAAGGGTGCCTACTATTTATTCCGTTTGTACGTTTTCTATGTGAATTCTATTATTTCAAATTCCAAACAAGCAAAGCTGGCGTCCACTAATTGTATATATAAAAATAGCTAATCCGTGGTTTAAATATTATTTATTATTTATTTATTATTTATTTATTATATGAACCACCAACAAAATTATATGTGTATATTATGATATAACTATGATTTAGCCTTAAGTTTATAAATACATATAATTTCACTTACAGGTAGTTACAGCTTGCATAAGAATATTGCACGATAACAATGTGGTTTAAGACCAGAATTTAAAACTAATAATTAATGCTATATTAATATAAAAAAAAACTTTAAGAATTGACAGAATTGAAACGTTTAAATTTGGTGAACTTAATCCATAAATGGTGTGAGATACTAATATAATGAGATACAGGCTACCTTCTTGTCAAACAGTTATGCTATTTTTAATTTTTAATTTAAATGTAGCTAAGTTGTTACTAAATAAGTCGATGGACTTATCTTTGATGCATAGTTCCCTATATTGCCTACATATCCTAGGTATTAGGGAGTGATGCCCAAGGTTTGTTCTGTAGGGTTTATGTTTAAGTAGTGAAATGGGGTACCGCGGTAAGCGCGAGGGTACTTTGAAATATATTTGGCTCAGCAGTTCCGTGTTATCAATGGTTCCGTTTAGTAATTTGTGAAGAAAGGTCAAATCATGAAACATGCGTCTATCCGTCAATGTATTAAAGTTGAATTTTTTTAATCGCTCCTCGTAAGTCAGTTTTTTGTGTGATCCCACTGAGTAAAATTTTGTAAACCTCCTCTGTATGCTTTCTAGGCGATCTTTATGTATTTGGTAACTGGGGTTCCAGATAACTGTGCCATACTCTAGTTTACTTCTAACAAGGCTGGCGTAAAGAAGTTTTTTGGTCTCAAGTTTTTTAAATTGCTTGGCGCTTCTAAATATTAAACCGAGCATTTGGCGTGCGGATCTACAAATATGCTCAATGTGGAGGTTAAACCTTAGTTTGGCATCAATTATGACGCTTAGGTCACGGATGAATTCTTGTTTTGGAATTGGGTTGTTATTTACGGTGTATTTGGTTTCAAGAACTGTGCGCTTACGAGTGAAACTTATATAGGAGCATTTGCCAGGGTTAAGGTCCATGCCGTTTAGATGACACCAGTTGGCAACTCTGTCGATGTCAGCCTGCAAGGATTGAGCGTCATTGTTATTTGATATTTCCAAGCCAAATTTAAGGTCATCTGCAAAGATAAAATATTTTGAATTTTGAATGCACTCGGTAATATCGTTTATAAAGATGTTGAATAAAAGAGGTCCTAGGATGGATCCCTGGGGCACACCAGATGTCGCGCTGAATACTTGAGATGAATGTCCTTTGATTGCGACATACGAATATCGGTCAGATAAATACGATGTGAGCCATGACAAGAGAGTGCCCCCTATTCCAAAAGCGGAAAGCTTTGTCACTAACAATTTATGATTTACCCTGTCAAAGGCCTTCGAGAAATCAGTGTAGATAATGTCGACTTGTCTTCGTGAATCCACCAAGGGAATAATAAAATTCATGAAAACGCTTAGATTTGTGACTGTTGATCTAGCCCCTACAAAACCATGCTGGGCTTCTGAGAGCCCGTGAAGTACGTGGCGCGTTATTATAGGATGTATTAGAGACTCGAAGACCTTTGGCAGGGCTGACAGTATTGAAATTGGCCTGTAATTAGATATATTATCACGGCCACCTTTTTTGTAGAGAGGCACAATTCTTGCCAATTTCCACATATCTGGGAAAACACCGGTTTGGAGAGATTTGTTAAAGATCATGCATACAGGTGATGACAATGATATAGCGCACTTATTTATGAGTAACGGTGGCAAGTTATCTGGACCAGCTCCCTTCTTCGTATCGAGTCTTTTTAGCTTCCGAATGACTTCATTAATGGTAATGTTGACGGAGCAAATATGGTTGACAGAAGAGGGCTTTTCGTTCGTGTAGAGCGAATCGCTATTAACATATACAGAGGAAAAGAAATCAGCGAACAGGTTGCAAATACTTGGGCCGTCGGTGGCTACCCTAGCATTATGCATCATTCTAGCTGGATACGTGTTCGGTGATTTTCTTATATTTTTCAAGTGTGTCCAGAAGTATTTGGGATTTTCGGATAAGTTATTTTCTATTTCTGCGATGTATGTATTATAGCATTGATGAATTAGACTATTACAGTCAGACCTTAATGATTCGTACTTTTGTGTGTCTAATGGGTTGTTGTAAATTTTGGCTTTTATTCTGAATTTTTGTTTTTGTTTTAATGCATGAATTAGTTTATTGTTATACCATATTGGATATTTTTTGTTTTTAGGTTTGACTTTAGGGACATGTTTTTCTATAATTTTATTTAGTGTATTGTAAAAGATTGTTATCATTGAGTTGACGTTGTTACAGTCTTTGAATAGATCTAACCATGGCATGTTATCTAAATCTTGATTGATTGCCTCGTAATTGGCTTTGTAGAAATTGTATTTTTCAACTACGCGTTCATCTAAGTTTTTGACCTTATTAAGAATGAGTTTCACGTTAAGTGGTGGATGGTGATTGTCTATAGTGCTGATGGGGTTTTTATTTTCTGAGACCATTATTTGGCAAGAGTTGGATAGTATCAGATCAAGAATTCTTTCATTATGATTTTTAATATTATTAAATTGTTTTAAGTTATGTTCTTCACAGAAATCTACAAGTATGGAATCCAAGTAGCAAATACTGGAAGGCTGTAAGTAATTTAAACCTTGTAGCCTAGACCAACATATTTTACTCATGTTGAAGTCCCCCGTCAACAATATATGTTCATTGTTAGCTATTATTTTTGATGTATTTATTAAGAAACCATTTAGTGTTTCATGTTTGATTGGCGGTGGAAGATAGACAGCACAGATAGCGATAACGCTTGGTTTACCATGTGTAACTATGTCAACTGTGACCCATAGATCTTCATAACTGCTTTCCCACTCTGATTTTCTACAAGACTTTAGGTTATTTTTGATAGCTATCAAGACCCCCCCACCGTTTTTAAATTTGTTTATGTCTGTTTGATCTCTATCTCTTCGATATACTGTATAGCGATTATCGATAAACTCGCCATCGAAAACACCTTCACAGAGCCAAGTTTCTGTAAAAATTAGAATATCGTAGTCATTACATAGGATATTGAGTTTTACCTCACGTGTTTTACTACGGATACCCCTAACATTTTGATAATATATATTCATATGACCCAGTGTTGACTTAACCTGACCAAAATACTATAAAGATAAAGGTAGTAGAAAAGAGATAACTATGATGTCAGTTATTCTAACTGTTCGATATTTCGCACTGCAATCACTTCAGAATCTTCAGTTTTCCTTAAATAGACACGATTATTTTTCAACCAAACGAATTTGTAATTCAGTTTTTTGGCGGTTAATCGAGCAAATGAATGTATTTTCTTCAATTCTGGGGTTAAGTGCTCGACTACATAAATTGGTTTAATAGCACCTCCAAGCCCAATATGGCTTGTGTTCAGTTTGTCTTTGTTTTTCTTATTGAATTTTAACACGCCTGCCAAAAAGGTATCTCTGATGCGGGGACTAGAAAACTTCACAATAACTGAGCGTGGGCGAGCACTTTCCGGGTTTATCTTGGCGATTCTTGTGCACTTGTGGATATCTACGTCGGGGACGTTATTTCCTGTTATCTTTCCTATTTGCGTTACGATGTTTAATAGATTTTCGCCTTTATGCTCGGGCACGCACTGTATCTCCAAGTTACTCGATCTTGATTGTTGCTCAACTATACTCAGTCTGCTATTGAGATCTTTTACAGATGATTTCAAAGTATCGTTTTCTTTTTCGAGAACTTCCACGATTAAAACTTTTTCTTGCAATTGCTTTTTTAAGTCTTCACACTGACTATTAGCAGAACGAACTGATTCCTTTAATTCGTTGATTTCCTGTAAAATCCCTTGTGTTTTATCTTCTATGATCTTAGTTAAATTTTTTTCTATTTTGACTAAAAAAGACTCCAGTTCCTCTTGCATTAATTGCTTGACATTTTCAAGTGTGATAGTTGGAGAATTGCTTTGTGTTGAAACTTGAGGGCGCCGCAGTGTTACATTGGACTTAGGACTTGTACTTTGACTTTGGTTCGCGCTGGCAGAGGAGCGCACTGGAGTGTTTGAGTTATCTCCTCTCGGTTGCTTGGCACGACAAGAGGGGCACAACCAGTTAGTTTTGTATTCTGCTGTTAGCTCTTTGAATTTTCTACCAGTGTTGTTAGCGCAGTCAAAATGGTAGCGCAAGCTACAGGTTACGCACTTTATATGTTCAGGCGTTACAATATCGTTAGAGCATGCAGAGCAGTTCTTCGTTTTAGGTGCTTTATTACTCATTTTATTTGATGCCTGAAGTTATTTCACAGTAAGGTAGCGGCAGTTCTGTGTATTGCCTATGTCTATTCAACAGGCGCTGAGATTCAAATCGGCGCGTAGTGCTTGCGAAGTGACGCATGCAGGGTAGTTGCGTGTTGTCATTTAGTAAACTTTTTTGTTCAAATATTTATGCAATATATTATGCAATATATTATATATATTTATACAATATATTATATATTATGCAATATATTATATATATTTATACATATAATATATTATTATGTATAAATATTAAATTTCAAAAAATAAGCGCAATATAAAATGTGGTTTCTGGGGCGTATGTTATCATTTTAGGGTGAATCGCGCAATCTGCTTCAACATTAACATAATCATACGTGAACATTTTAGCGGCCCAAGTTAAGGCGTGCTTGAGAAGCTCTGACTAAATTTCCATAGTAACATCTGAATTGAATTATATTCGCAACCCTGAATCCGCCGTTTCTTGACATGTTAAGCTCTTCGGATTATTAGATTTATAATACAAAAAATATATTTTGCTCTATATAATCTTTAATACCGTTCGAGTTATCATTTCTCTAGCTACAAACATTCGCGGCCTGCGAGTAACATTAGCAATCGATCGATGAAAGTGTTAAGCAGCCCTATTTTATAAATTTCACCGATGTGACTTAAGATATTCGTATACGAATCATTTTAGTTACGAGTTAATTGTAGGTGTATTTGTCGATGACATTACACGAAATCTATACCTAACCATATAAAATTAGAAATCGAGTGGGAGGGTTCTAGTTAACACAGTACTGATAGCTCATTGACTATCTAACTTACCTCTCACTCGAGGGATGTGGGTTCAAATACAAGCGGCACGAACCAATCCCTAGAAAATCTCCTACTTTACAATTTTATTTATTGACCGATTCATAATAATAGCATGATGTCGAAAGTTATTAAACGGTTTTATTTTTAGAAATTTGACATTTGTTTTTATCGCGATAATGAATCCATCAACGAGTATTAATAATATTAATTCGGTTAATACTTTTCTAACATTTTAATTTTATACACGAACTAGTGGACGCCCGCAGCTTCGCTCGCGTGTCAAAGTCAAAGTCAAAGTCAAATAATTTATTTCGCTATGAGGTGATTAGACACGCTTAACGAAAGTCTAGGTACCTAACTAAAAACTACTTAAACTACTAACTGATCTATATAAGGCGTGGAATTAGACATTCACTAACATCAAAAACGGCAAAGTTTCATACCAACTTTGCACCCCCGTTTTACCCCCTTAGGGGGTGAATTTTCAAAACTCCCCAACATTTTTTTTTAAAAGCTTTTATTTAACTTCACTCGTATGTATCTTGTATGTATGTCCTGGAATCTTGCAATCAATATTTCACCCACTTCCACTGAAGCTATCGAGCTGAAATTTGGCACACATTATTTGGTTCCGATGACAATGCATGAAAATAAAAAAAAGTTTTTAAAAGCTTTTTTTAAAATAAAAAATTTTAACGGTATAATTATTATGGATACCTATAAGGAAACTAACTAGAACGCATCACCCTTCTGCTGCCGCCCATGACAACTGTGACAAGCTCTGAACAAGACTCATGTAGGTACTTTAAAAGGTTTCCCACTCGTTAAAAAACTGTAGGTACTTTACAATCAATCTGTATATGCGAGTGTACTAGAAGTATATACAAATTAAATTGACGTCCTAAAAGTCGATGTTCTTTTGTACGTGACAATTTTATCAATGGACGGATTTGAATTATTTCGCTCGCTCGAAATTAATTGCCCTAGCCCAATTTAATAAAGCAATGTCAGTTTAAAAGAAACTTTATGAAATGGAGATTTGAATTGTGCTGATGTAGGCGCTATCAGCCATGAGGTTTGTGACTGGAGTGTTAAGTAGAAAATTCTTGCAGACGAGCATGCAATCTAAGTGCGATCCGGTCACAAGGTTTCCTGGTAACCTTGTACCCTCTATTATCTCCAGCGTCGTAAAAACCTTCAGTCGTAAAACAATTATATCGTTGTTGGTGACTTTGTTCAAAAGATAGACCACGGGCCGTATTTTTGAATCTCCCTCGCAATCGAACATGCCAAAATGTCTACGAATTTCATATTGTCTCAATTTTTTCCGGCGATAGAATGTGTGTAATAGATTTCATTCGCAGTGTTTAAGTAACATTTTTACTTTTCATAAGCCTGAAATTTGCATACGTAAATGTTTCGCATACGTATACCTATCTAAAGTAGTATCGGTGAAATTCAAGAATCGGGGCCCTGAGTTATCTGTAGACCTTAGTGCCCGACTTATCACACGACTAACTTTAATCATTCGAAGGAACTAAAGAACGACAGGGGGCTAATTATTCGTTTGATACCAACAAGTTTTAGTATGAAAAGTTCTGTCCTTTCGTAGGGTTGTCAGAAGATAAGTTTTATAATAAAAACTTATTCAACTACGAGTGGGTTGGAAACTTAATTTATGTTGGTTTTAAAAACTCTAATAATAAACTCTCGATAAATGCAGATTTGCTGGGCAAATCGTTGTTTTCATCCATTTAACATGCCTCCTCCGCTCTGTTTATATCGTCAAATGAAAAATCCACTATGATCGCATTTGCGTCTTTACTCATATTAACTAAATCAAGTGTTTTGTGCAAATTTAAATTAAATCAACTATACATAAACTATACCTACTATAAAAATTCTAGGTATAATGTCTAGATTTTATAGATTTATTTTAACACAAATAGTATCTCTATATCGCACAAACCTATCGCACAATAAATCTATATAATATATTCGCACAAATAATGTTAATAATTAAAAACTATAGTTAAAATTTCAGGTCACTAACTATAAGGGTAGGGTTGTCAACGTACTGAACAAATCTTATTACATATTTTTGAAACTTTATTAAAATGTAAAGAGCAAAGATATTTTTATTATTTTATAATGCCAAAACAAGTTCTAGGTTAAATTCCTTTGCGGGAAAACTTTTTGGATAATTTGTTTTCAGGTGTAAGTAGTAGATACTTTGTGTTATTATAGTGTGTCACAAAATGTGTACTTGTAAAAATATTGCGATCTCAAGTTACTTTATGATTTTTTTATCTACCATTATGAATTTTAGATGGCTATAATAAGTTCTTAATAATAATTACCCCTTAAATTATTTCAGTCGTATTTTAGAATAACACTATCAGCGTTTAAATGTTATGCACAAAGAAAATTAAATCTCGGTATTTGAATATTATTTCTGATTAGATGCTGGCTCGAGCGTCTGGTTTTATTAAGATTCTGTATAATATAAGATATACATATATAAGAATATTGAGGTAGGGCTGCCACTTGACTTTATTTTACGACCCACCCCGGCTATGATAACTAGGACCTTCTTGAATCTCAATTGTACGTAAACACGCCAATGCGTCTCCGTACTATACCTACTGTCTCTTCTTGTATTTTTTAAATTACATATATACGGCTTATATAACTAGGTATTGATATTTCATACGTACCTACGACGCGCGAAAGCCTTGTGACCTTCGGGGACATTCGAACGTTCGGTTCATTTTTATTGTCATTACATATAATTATATAGCTCGTGTTCATACACAATATAACTAAATCTAGCGTTCTGTGCAATTTTAAAATCGACTTCATGTTTTTTTCTTCTTCTTCAGAGTTTTTAGATAATTTCAGACGTACCTACATTATCAATCATTCGATAAATTGATACTTATTATATCATTTGCAGTCGAAAAAAATGATGATTTGACTGCGGTGACAGCCCAGTGGCTATCGAACTCGCCTCTCACTCGAGCGGTCCGGGTTCAAACCCCAGCGGCACGCACCAATGACTTTTGTAAGTTATGTGCGAATTAAGAAATTAAATGTCACTTGCTGTAACGGTGAAGGACACATCGTGAGGAAACCTGCATGCCTGGGAATTATTCATAATGGTCTCGAAGGCATATGAAGTCTGCCAATCCGCACTTGGCCAGCGTGGTGGACTAAGGCTTATTCCCTACCATTCTGAGAGAAGACCCGTGCCCAACAGTGGGACAAAGAAAGGGTTGTGGTGGATATCATTTGAAATCTTTCATAAAAAAATACATGAATCTGAATCGATTTTGAGTTGCTCGATTCCCATATTGTTCTAATAGTTCAAGTTTGTTAGGGCAATTATATACCTAGCTAGCTTGTAGAAGACGTTCGAACTGGATCGTGTAGGGGCACCACGAATGTAGGACTGATGCGGGAACGTGCGGTCTCGCGGGACTCCTCGCAGTCATTGCCACAGGGATTATACATTTTTAGGGTTCCGTACCCAAAGGGACCCCTAAGGGTATATTACTAAGGCTCCACTGTCACCAGGCTGTATCTCATGAACCGTGTTAGACAGCTGAAATTTTCACAGATGACGTACCTATTTCTGTTGCCACTATAGTAACAAATACTAAATAACAGAAAAAAATTAAATTTAAGCCTCCCATACAGCAGCCATGATTTTTATAGATAATGGTACGGAACCCTTCGTGCACGAGTCTGACTCGCACTTGGCCGGTTTTAATTTTATTTGTACTGTTTAGTTTGAATATAATAAATATAGCATCTACACACGTTTTAGTATTTATTGTAGTAAAGGATGTGTAACCACAACAGGAAACATTGGCAATGTACAGGACTGTTTTAAGTTGTTAAACGTGTGCGCAAATCCGACGTTCAGCGTTCCTATTCCTATAAATCCTTGCAAGACATGGTGATACTAATCCTTAGCCTCGTCTCTCAAAGGTATTGTTGATTGGAAACATTGCGAATGTGACATGGAGACCAATTTGACGGAGATGGTTCTGAACACACGATCAGTGGAAGTAATCAACAATTCAAAGTTTCAAACAGAAGTGATATGAGTATTAATATCGTATGAGTTTGGTAACGTTAAGATTAAAGCGGTGATAGTCCAGTGGCTATCGAACTAGGCTCACACTCGAGCGGTCCGGCTGCAGATACAAGCGGAACGCACCAATAACTTTTCTAAGTGTGATTTAAGAAATTAAATCGGATGGAAAAATCGGGAGGGAACATGCAGTCCTGAGACTTATCCATAACTAGTGGACGCCCGAAGCTTCGCTTGCGTGGATTTAGACATAACAATAGTTTCGTTTACAGTTACACCTTAGTAATATTGTATAGCCTATGTCATTCAGTGAAGATGCAGCTTTCTATTGGTGAAAGAATTTTTGAAATCGGTCCAGTAGTTTTTGTGTGAAAACATTACAAACAAATCTTTTCTTATGAGGTAATCACGTAAAATTATCGTCCGTAAACCGAATTTACAGACAACTAATATTTTTATTATTCAATGTAATCGTCATAACATTTTATGAAATCAGTACGATAGACTTTTTACGTAAAATAAACAAATTAAAAGCTGAATTTCTTACAAATATTTTATCTGGAATGTCGACAATCTCGGCAGCGCTCAAACAATACCGGGATATTCACTGTAAAATAGGTATTTCAATCATGGACATGATTGCAAATGCTTAGGATTCCTAATTCAAAGACGAGTCAACCAGTATCCACATTATATTTCCTCATCATATAGTATATACGTTAGGTATATACATTTTTTTTATGGATAAATGATAGCAAACGAGCTTGCAGCAACACCCATCCGCTGCCGCCCATGACAACTGTGACTGACATTGAACAAGACTCAAATAGGGACTGGGATGGTTAGTCCAGTTAGTTGAGAGAGTAAATTAGAACATTAGTTGGTCAGTTCGTTAGTAGGTATGAGGACTGGGGACTGTTAGTGATAGTTAGTCCTGTTAGTTGGTGTTAGTAATAGTCCAGTTAGTACTTGTTAGTAGGAGTCTCGTTCTAAGTCAGTCACGGATGTGTTGCTACCCTTGAGGACTAAGATGGTCGCCTCTAAAGAAGTGTTACCAGAAACCACACCATTGAAACTGGACTATAATGCTTCAAAACAATTCAAAAGAATAGGTATTGTATGTTGTATAGAACATATTTGGTTAGACCATCTAAAGTATGAAGATATAATCATGTGTAAATGCATTGTTAGAAAGGTCCTCGAGTGGAGATCACAGCTCGGTAAACGGGGCGGCCTGTGCCCCGTGATTCAGAAGGCACAGGATCGGGAGTGGCACCGATTAAGAGAGGCCTATGTCCAGCAGTGGACTTTAAAAGGCTGATGGATGGATGGATGGAGGAAATGCAGCTAGACCGAACTCAGCAAGCAGTAGCAAAATGCTACGCTTAACTACCGAATCATGTTACGATTATCTTCATCATAAATCTTCATCTGAACTTAAATTGTTGTCGTCATAAATCAAACGAAATGTTTCCAAGAACTTGAAGACTAACAATAAATCTTTATTTCATTTCAAACGTTAAATTTATGTTTTATAGACTGATAAATCTTTACATATTTTTGGAATCATACGAGGTATTAAAACGGCATTTTTATGTTTGTTTCACGAACCAGCTGAGAGAGACCATTTGTTGAACGTGCTCCCCGAAGCAATTCTACCAGCATTATAGCTACTCGTACCATGCCATACCAGCTACCATGACTGATGATTTAACTGAAGAAGGAAACCTCTGAATTCAGAGAGCTCAGGGCTACCCAGAGACCTGCCTAGATACATGGATTAGTTAATTTTAAGTTCGCTGTATAACATAACATAACCTGTATTTCCCCGAATGTTCCATGTTAGGTGGTGTGGTGAGCCTATTGCCATTAGTCTATTGCCATTAGCACAATATGTCTTCACTGTACCTATAGTTTGTTTTATTAGTATGTTATTATTACTTGTTATTATTTATTTTTATGTTGGTACACCCTACCTTATTTTTATTTATTTCTCATTATTTCTCTCATATTTGTCAGGCTGTTTGGAAGCACAGCAGTAAGACACCGATCTGCAACACTTAATACTGATATATTACATGTCGATGCTATACCTCCATAGAATTCAGCACAAAAAAATGTGCTCATAAATAAATGAAAATGGCGCTGTGCTCGGTACCCTGTACGACGCAAAGGAATCAGACAACTATGAATCAGATAACGTCCCAATTTATTTTGCAATGTCTATTACACATCTACTTCATTTCTATAATTTCCTATGTCTATGTTTATTGTTATATCTTTTATGCATTTCGGTACAGTAAATTGTATTGTATTGTATCTACATGTAAGTAGGTACCAATTTACCTTTGCCGGTTTGCAGAAGTTATCTGGAAACTGTTTCAAAGATAATGGTTATATCAAGACAGAAAGGCTTCGTTTAAGGCCGAAGTTCTTGAGACTAATCTTGATGAATATTAAAAAGCATTAGATGACAAACTTCAAACATGTTTCTAGATACTAGATACTGATCTATTAGTTCGTCTTTGTTTCGTTTTAGATAAATGCTTTTAAGTTTATAGTTGTTTCAAAAAGTTTTGTTAGGTACGTAGGCATAGATATGCTGGAATGAAATGTACCTATTTGACTGTATTTCAGTAGTAGCGATTATATTCCGGAACATGACGTGGCATTTTTATGAAACCTATGTTCTAAGTTCGCCCGCGGTACCACGGCCATGATACCACGGTACACAGATACCTAGTAACTACATAAGTACACAGTTTGCATTTTTAGTAGACACTAATAAAATTCACAACGAAATGTATAGTAAGTATATGGGCCAAGTGGGTATACCTCAGTCACGATATCGATTTACACATCGATATGTAAATCCCAATTTTTTCGCAATCGATTGTGTCATGCACAGGTTACTGACTGCTTAAGAATACACAGTTATTTTGTACTAGGCGACGCCCGCAGCTTCGCTCGCGTGTATTTAGTCTGACGTAGTTTCGTTTATAGGTTATATTTTATTCACGTACATTACTGAACATACTCTACCCAGTGAAACCTAAGGAAGCTTTCATTTTAGATGATGTTGACCTGAATAAAATGACACATATAATTATTATTAAAACTGAATCGGTTAAAGTTTCAAAAAAATTCCATACACACTGTCATACCGTCCCAAGGGAACCTGTTTATTATCCCGGAATTAAATTAGCCTAAATGTTAATCCTGAGTATGTATACTAGCTATTCTAAGTATCATTTAAATCAGTCTAAGGGTTGTTATGTGATGTACAGACAGACAGACAGACAATATTTTCGAAAAACACATTTTCGAGTTTGAACTATTATTATAATGTACCTGAATTAAATTTTGAAAAAAATATTCGATGTACAAAAAATGTTCTTCTTTAGTTTTATCTTAGTATTATTACATTTTAGGGTATTACAAAAATATTTACTTATCTCGTTTGCAGGTGGGTACTAAATGCACCGAATGTTTCTCCAAAACTCATGTAAGACGTAGTGTAGCCAAGCTACGACTATAACAAGTGTCCCACTTGTGGGCAATGGTATCTCCAATAGCCACAGCTGAGGGAGGTCTAGAGCATACTCCACCACGCTACAACAAAGTGGATTGGTAGAGGGGTTAGTGGCCAACCCAGTGTCGAATGTTATTCTCAAGTCACTCTGAAGTCTTCAACAAGGCTTAGTGATTGTTTTACAATTGACAAAAACCGCGCCCGACGTTGCTTAACTCGGTTGACCCTGTATAATCACGACGCGAAACATTGGGCTATGAGTTCTACTTCTATGTGGTGTTGACATAAATACTTATATAACATTGCGGTGAGTCGAAAATAAGTGTCAAGAAACACAAACCGTTGTAAATATCATTCAATGATTCATCTATTCAAACGCCAAAACACAGAATTAACTTGTTTGATTCACCTTTTTTGTGAAAAAAAAAAGAGGCAGATGTACCACGTGTCTCGTCATAGCTTACATCATGACTCTACGCTTGCTCTCTGTTTGAATCGCTCGCCGCAAGACGAGTGAAATGTAACGAGTCATATCTTGATCGTATTAAACACATGACTTGCAGGCCAAGCGGTAGACTGTAAAGTACGTATTGTTTCTATTTAATGATGATGAGTCGCAGACGAGCGACTACGTCACGCGAGCGCCGGTTCGACAATAGAACTCCATGAGTGCAAGGGGCCGGCCACATAAAATGGTGTAACGATAAAGAAATAACATTAATTTTTAAAACTTAGTTACTTTAAAACTTAGTTAGTTTTTAGTTATAAAATGGCGCAGACTTTTAATCTCCTTTCCCTTTAGTTCGATCCCCGGGTCGTATAAAGTATCATTGGATTTTCTCACTCGGGTTTCTAACTCGGAGTCTGGATAAAAAAGCAGTGACGAGTAGCTGTCGAACACGCCTCTTACTCGAGTCCGGGTTCAAATCCAAGCGTCACCAATGGACTTTTCTTAGTAATATTCAATTTAAGAAATTAAATGTCACGTGCTCTAACGTTGAATTGAAGGCGAAACATCGCGAGGAAATTGCATGCTGAGAGTTCTTTATGATGTTCTCGAAGGCCAAAATGATTTTTATTTAAAATTCTCGCCACAGATCAATCACCTCGAGCGGATAATAGGAAAACTAATCCATTTTGCAAATAATTTAACAATATAATGTAGGTTCAATTTTGTATTTCTTACTCTTTGTAATAAAATTCTCGAGAAGTCGTAAAATGGAATGAAATGAAACGGTCGTAAATATATCATGATAGTGTAATATTAAAATAATTCCTTTATCATAAATCGTCACGTGCCAGCCCTATGTAAAGCCGCACTTTATTATTCACGTAGTTCAATATTATTGCCCAACATAATGGTTTTCATAACGAATGGGAAAAAATAGGCGCAATTGGAAAATATATTTTATTGAGTGAGTTTTTGTGGCCAGTCATGCTTAATATTTAGTCAAGAATTGGAAACCAAACTTCTGAATCTATAATATTTAATTTCGCAACAGAATTTAAAAATAAAATACAGAAAGAGTGTTTAATAGAAATGTTTAATAAAATAACCTTACAATCTGCCAAAAGCCAAAGCTAAAATAGTCGGTCATGCACAGCTCTATAGCTCAGGAATATTATATTGCTATTGGAAAATGAAGATACAAACGCTTTTTTTTAGCGATACTTCAGACTCAGCGCCAAAATATCAAACTACTCTTTTTAAGAGTAGCAAATTCTTTACAATTATTTTCATTAAATATCCTCAAAATTAGTTATTTATTTGATATTTTTTTTTACAAAACTAATAAGTACTGAATGCTCTCCGACGAACGAAGCTTTTATTTAACTTGCAATGTTAGTATGTAGCACAAAAAAAGCGGTGACAGCCCAGTGGCTATCAAACTCGCCTCTCACTCGAGCGGTCCGGGTTTAAACCCAAGCGGCACGCACCAATGATTTTTCTAAGTTATGTCCGATTTAAGAAATGAAATGTCACTTGCTGTAACGGTGAAAGACACATCGGAAGGAAACCTGCATACCTGAGAGTTCTTCATAATATTCTCGAAGGCATGTGAAATCTGCCAATCCACATTTGTCCACCGTGGTGGACTAAGACCTAATCCCTCCCATTCTAAGAGGAGATCCGTGCCCAACAGTGGGACAGAGAAAGGGTTGTGGTGATGGTGGTTTGTACGTATGTTCGGGTCAAATATTGTTAGTGAAAAGCTACTTCCACTTATCCTAGAGATAAAATTTTATTCTGATAACAATGTATATTCTTGAAAGGTTGTCATGAATGTTATTATGCCTCCAACAGGCTTGGCTGCAGGCGACGGAATTCTTCAACGGTAAGTAGGGTAAGCTTTTCTTCACAGTACAGTACAGTACAGTAAAATGTGTGTAACAAAATTATGGAATTGTTTTAATTCATAATTAATTTCATAATTCATTTATTTGCTATAAATGTGGTACAATTTCGTTGTTATGTGGGTGTAGGGTTCCTCACATTTAGCTAATAAATATTTTCAACAATTACAATTCAGAGCTAGTTTAATTATTTGTAAAAAAAATCTTGTTTTAAAACGCTTTTTATTTGCGTACCCAAAGGTAACTAGAGTGTATCTCATGAACCGTGATAGTTGACAGCTGAAATTTTCACAGAAGATGTTTCTATTCCCGTTATAACAAAAAAAACAGATAAAATAAAAACGTAAGGGCGGCTCCCATACAACAGACATGATTTTTTTGCCGTTTTTATAGATAACTAGTGGATGCCCGCAGCTTCGCTCGCGTATAATTAGACCCATTAACGACGTCTGCCCGCGTTCGGGTTGCTCACATGACTTCAAAAACGGCAAAGTTTCATACTAACTTTGCACCCCCGTTTTACGCCCTTAGGGGATGAATACTGATGCAAAAATTAGATAAAAACAATCCTTGATGCGGATTATATATCATGCTAAAATTTCAGCTCGATCGGTGCAGAACTTTTTGAGTTTTTGAAGCGTACACAAACCAACATAACATTTTTATATATATAGATGTTACGGAACCCTTAGTGCGCATGTCCGACTCGCACTTGGCCGGTTTTAATTTGTGTACTATATAAAGAATTATAACACAGATGTGAAGGCCGATATTTCATATTCCATTTAGTACCTATTCGTTAGTTTAACAGTGCAATCAGGCGGTGAACTGAAGTTTTAATATGCCAATGCAAAACATATTGGCATATTTAAATTTCGGCAATGTGAAAGCGCAATTTTATGGAACATAAAAACACTGTTATAAAAATGTTTTATTAATAACTGTTTTCAATTAGGTTAAGGTCTATCTATAACCCTTTAACCAACTTTGAAATGTTCTTTTAACTTTTTACGATTAAGTATTCATTAATTTTGTCGTTAAGAAAAAGAACTGCTATGTAACAATGTCTACGGTAACAACGCATCTGTGACCAACATCACAGCATGTATTCTTAGGTATACAAATTCTCCCCGCCTTTGAACTTAACTCCTACTACCTCTTTCGCCTTTGCGAGGGTATTCCAATTTTAGGAAGAAGTCCCATTACCCATGCTATTTCTACAGGGGTATAAAACCCTTTGGTATCACCTAGACACGCTTGCCTCTAGTCGCTATTCTCCAAGTTGGTAGAAGGGTATACCTATATCCCCGAAGAATAGGTGTATACCCATCAGTTTATACATGCAATACAGGCGTTTTAAAACTGCAAAAAACTATTACGTTTGTCACATTGTTAGTTTTTGCAGTTTTAAAAACAAATAAATGTTAATTCTTTTTTCAGCTACCATCAACCCTGGCCAAGTGTGACTCTGAAACAGTTTAGAGTTAAAAGTTGGTACGCTTGTCACGTGTCCTAATGAAAATTGATTCGGGTCTTGTACTAGGGACTCTGAGGTAATACGGAATAATTGAATAATGTTCATGAAACAATAGCAGTAAACCTAAATCTAAACGTAAATAAAAAAAAAAAACATAAGTAAATTATCTATCGGTATTACAGATAGTGTTTTTAAGTTTGTGAATAGGGGGTGATCTCAGAAACATCTGGACCGATTCTGAAAATTCTTTCACTAAGGATTACTCTAAAATA
Organism: Carterocephalus palaemon; assembly: GCA_944567765.1. NCBI lineage: Eukaryota > Metazoa > Arthropoda > Insecta > Lepidoptera > Hesperiidae > Carterocephalus > Carterocephalus palaemon. Next base: position 6,041,238 of record OX155664.1, read on the forward strand.
GCATTCCATTATTATGATCATTTAATGTTCTAACTATATTGTCATTCCATTAAGGCCATTCCATATTATGCGAATGCACAAATTAGCTTCAACTCACGCAATCAGGCCAGTTAGTATAACTGAATATAATATCAGGTCAATCAGGCGTATGTCCAACCTCAGCTGTTGCTGTGGGAGAGACCCGTCCATGCCCAACAGTGGGCCTATGGGTTAGCTTTTTAGCTTTTATGAAATGTTTATGCAGCATTCATCAAAACTGCTTATCATTGGCATTACTATTATGTTAGTAATAATAAAGTTTCACATTGGCAATTTGACAGATATTGACGACTCCGTGGCACGATGAGTGATTCTAACTGCCGGATGGTGGGTCCCGGGTCCCCCATTTTATCACATAAACTGGTGAGCAAGAAATCCTTTGTTTGTTGTACTTTAACTCGTAGTTCCCAGAAGTAGCTTGATGTTTTGAATCTAGCCTGGGCTCACCATGGAATCCACTGGGTAGGGTTTGTCCAGTAATGTTCATGAGGAGAATAAATAAATATCATGGAAATATTCACACACGGCCATCCGACCCAAAACTGTGAAGAGCCTGTAATATGGGTGTCAAAGACTGATAAACATACATAGATATTTTTAAATACTTAAATAGATAATTAACATCTAGACACAGAACAAACACTGACATTCGTCACACGAATGAGGAGTGGGATTCGAACGCACGACCCATGGCACAGAAGGGATGTTCACTACAGATTGCGCCAACGGGTCAGTCAATAGACAGGTACAATAAGCCAAGCATTATCTAATTTAATTCCACGCGAGCGAAACTGCATCCTCTGATAGTTAATAAACGAATACTGGGTATACTCCAAAATGTTAGGTATCTATGCTTAACGTAATAGATAATGTACAAATTCATAAAACGACTAGTGGACGGCCGCAGCTTCGCTCGCGTGGAATTAAATGTGTTATCCCCTTTGTTTATTTTACACCCATAAGGGTAACATTTTAACAAACTTTGAATGCCATATTTATTTATTAGACATAAACAGCCTAAAATATAAATTTTATGATTCTAGTTCTGAAAACGACAATACTTTCATACAACCTTTCATCCCCCTTTTCAACCCTTTACAACAGTTTTTTTCAATTAAACAGTAGCCTATGTCCTTTAGGCTCAAGAGTAGCTGTGTACCAAATTTCATTTAAATCGTTTCAGTGGTTTTGGCGTGAAAGCGAGACAGACAGACAGACAGAGTAACTTCCGCATTTATAATATTACTAGCGGACGCCCGCAGCTTCGCTTGCGTGGAATTATACATAATAATAATAATAATAAGCCCGCAGGGCAGCTTGTGGCGAGCTGTTGGGGAGTAGCGACCCCACGGACCCGAGTTCCCCGGAGACTCGATCAGGCTCCCCATCTCCGGGTTGCCTTTACTGGCTGGTCGGAGTGGACCCCAGGAGGGGCCGCAGGAGTCTCGCCTCTGGCTTGCCTTGACCGGCCGTCCAGAGTGGGGCGTTAGAGCTATATGCTCGCAGGGTGGAAGTGAAACTTGCATAAGTCGCGAGTTGGTAGAGTGGGTAAAACCACCTCATTTAAAGCGCGGTACACCTCTCTACACCCTGAGCCACTCGCGAACATGTTGCCGCCTTTGCCGTCCAGCGTGTCGGCATGTTTGGGTAGCCCATACAGTGAGTGGCGAGTCACCACCTGCCGCTTTTTAGATTTGTCTGACGATCTGAATGGCAGGTGTCATAGTTCTTCATAGCCCATGTATCAGTCCCTCTAAATCCACCAAAATAGACCCAATATAGTTTCCATTCCTTTGCAATAGTTCCTGTACATCTGGCGGGGCCCACCTTCGGGTGTACCAATTGATAGTGCAGTCGATCGAGGGTGGTATCCGCCACGTGTGCCACATCACAACTCATTAAAATGTCTCGAAGGGGCCTCTACGTGTTGGACCTGTGTCCCCACGCAAGCCTTCCAAATTACCGGGTCCACATCTGGACCCGTGAAATTTAAAGAGATACATAATAATAATAATAATAAATATCTTGGACATTCTCACACACGGCCATCTGACCCCAAAGTAGGCGCGAGCCTGTGTTATGGGTGTCAGAGACTGATATACATACATAGATATTTTTAAATACATACTTAAATATAATAAATATTTTTAAATACATAATATATTGACATATTTAATAGATTCTTCTTAACGCGTTAACTTTAGCTCCATAAATTTGTAATGAATCCGTAAATGTGTTATCCCGGCCCGGTAGACAGTTTCGAATCCGATACTTTAAACTCTGAGTAGGATATCGCCAATAATATTAAAATTAATAATAATAATTAGCCCGCAGGGCAGCTTGTGGCGACCTGTTGGGGAGTAGCGACCCCACGGACCCGAGTTCCCCGGAGACTCCCGCAGGAGTCTCGCCTCTGGCTTGCCTTAATCAGCCGCCCAGAGTGGGGCGTTAGAGCTATATGCTCGTAGGGTGGAAGTGAAACTTGCGTAAGTCGCGAGTTGGTAGAGTGGGTAAAACCACCTCATTTAAAGCGCGGTACACCTCTCTACACCCTGAGCCACTCGCGAACATGTTGCCGCCTTTGCCGTCCAGCGTGTCGGCATGTTTGGGTAGCCCATACAGTGAGTGGCGAGTCATCACCTGCCGCTTTTTAGGTTTGTAACGATCTGAATGGCAGGTGTCATAGTTCTCCATAACCCATGTATCAGTCCCTCTAAATCCACCACAATAGACCCAATATAGTTTCCATTCCTTTGCAATAGTTCCTGTACATCTGGCGGGGCCCACCTTCGGGTGTACCAATTGATGGTGCAGTCGATCGAGGGTGGTATCCGCCACGTGTGCTACATCACAACTCATTAAAATGTCTCGAAGGGGCCTCTACGTGTTGGACCTGTGTCCCCACGCAAGCCTTCCAAATTACCGGGTCCACATCTGGACCCGTGAAATTTAAAGAGATACATAATAATTAATAATAATAATTAATTAATAATAATTAACTTCAAAAACGGCAAAGTTTCATACTAACTTTGCACCCCCTTTTACCCCTACTAACTTTGCACCCCTCATTTACCCCCTTAAGGGATGATTTTCGAAACTTTCAATGAAAAACCTTCATATGTACTGAACTTCAAAAACGGCAAAGTTTCATACTAACTTTGCACCCCCTTTTTACCCCTACTAACTTTGCTCCCCCCTTTTACCCCCTTAAGGGAAGATTTTCGAAACTTTCAATGAAAAACCTTCATAGGTCAATTTCATTCGAATAACTTCAAAAACGGCAAAGTTTCATACTAACTTTGCACCCCCTTTTTACCCCTACTAACGTTGAACCCCCCTTTTACCCCCTTAAGGGATGATTTTCGAAACTTTCAATGAAAAACCTTCATAAGTACTGAATTTCATTCGAATAACTTCAAAAACGGCAAAGTTTCATACTAACTTTGCACCCCCTTTTTACCCCCTTAGGGGGTGAATTTTCAAAAATCCTTTCTTAGTGCTCCCCTACGTTATAAAAGGAACCCCTGTGCAAAATTTCAAGTTTCTAGCCCTTATAGTTTAGGCCCTGCGTTGATATGTCAGTCAGTCAGTCAGTCAGTCAGTCAGTCACCTTCTCCTTTTATATATACAGATGAGTGTGGATGTACTGTTCCGTAGCAATAAGGTAGCAATAATGAAATATGGCAGTAAAATAAATAACAAATGACAACAAAAATAAATTTAGGAAACGTATTCATATACTCGTAGGCACAAGAATGTTATAAAGCAAATTTACGACAAAAACGATACATGTTATCGCATTCTGTAGTGATGAAACATTCAGCCGACCCTCCAATACAAAAGCTTCAGGAAGAGGGTCGTATTGTTCAATATTGCTTTTTAGAATTATATCAATTCTGAGTTTTTCTTGCTTCAATGTAAGAAAGTCGTATTGGTTATCGTATCGCTTGTCAGATACACATATCCCTTTAACGTTACTGCATTGTTCATGCTCGATTTTTTATTAATTATTACTTATTAGACCTTTCCTTTTGAATAGTTAAGTAAATTAAAATGTTCCATCATATAGATTTTATTGCTTACCTTCTTATAGACGAGTGTACGTAACGTACCATATATTGATGTACTAATATTATAAAGGGGAAAGTTTGTAAGTATGTATGGATGGATGGATGTGTGTTACTCTTTCACGTAAAAAGTACTGAATGGATTTTAATGAAACTTTACAATAATATAGCTTATACATCAGAATAACACAGAGGCTACAATTTATAAAGATATTGTGTGAATTGTCTAAAATATGACGATAAGTGTCAAATAAGTAGGAAAATATCTACCATCTGCGAGCTATTCTGGCGTGCGCTGCCAAAACTACTGGACCGATTTCAAAAATTCTTTCACCATTAGAAAGCTGCATCTTCACTGAGTGACATAGGCTATATAATGTTACTAGGCGTAAACGAAACTATTGTTATGTCTAATTCCACGCGAGCGATGCTGCAGGCGTCCACTAGTATGAACATAAAAACATACGTAGTACCGCCATGCTATTGTGTATTCTGTGGTAAGTACCGCGTAGTAATAATATAACAGAGTAAAGTATTTATGTTCTCATTAAATTTTTTATAAAAACAGCTTTCAGCTGCCGAACATAATAATCATTATACGAACTTCTTTATTGAATTTTATCATTTTGCAGCAATGCATTTTATTGAATAAAATAGGGCTGAAGGCTGAAACTCGTTAGTTTAATGCGATTTTGCTCGCACCAGGCTCGCTAAAAGACTATTGGTAGAATTGACAAGCTGGGACAGGAACTAGATAGAGGACAGAAGAGTTACTAGAGTAATACTAGATGGAGAACTAGAGCAGTAATACCAGTTAGAGTAGGTACTAGAAAGTATAATAATTTTTTTACGTTTATTGTAATAATTTTTTTAGTATGTCGCTTGTGAATCAGCACAGACCGCCTTCAGATAGGTGGACTAATGACCTGTAAATGTTAGCGAATAACCGCTGGGTTCAAAGGACACAGGACCGGGAAGAGTGGCTTCGAGTGGCATTAAGTGAGACCTACGACCAACTTCGAAAGTCTGATGGACTAACTCTCGTAGTAGGTACTTACTTGTTCAAAGTTTATCACAGTTGTCATTTGCGACAGCGCATGGGTTGTGTTGCGTACCCGTTTGCCATCTTATATCCATAAAAAAGCCTAAGCCGCTAAAGTTTAGTGGCTTAGTAAATTTACTATTTCTGTTTCTTTAGTTTAGTGACTAAACTAATGAAACAGAAATAGTAAATTTATTCGGCACAGACTGCGATTAGCCAGCGTGGTTGTTTTTTCGTACGTTGTTTTTCTATTTTCGTATATATAAAGGCTTATGGTTTCAGTCATATTATTATGTCTACTCGTATCATACGCGTAGACATAATAATATGATGCTGACAGGTTAGCAAGGAAAGGGGCCGAACTGCCTACCACCTGAACCTATGGTGGGCATATCGAAAACCGCTACCCGATGCATCCTAAAAAGACATTAGAGCAGAGCACCGAGTTGTGGCTCCGGTGCGCCAGGCCTAAGGCAGTCTAAAGCACTTATATCTGGTTTCTCGCAAAACTATTCGAAGAAAGTGTTGAGCTTAAACCGCACAGAACTGCGGATTTTAATTAGACTCTTCACTGGATACTGCAGGTTAAATAATAACATATACACGATAGGAAAAGCCAGCAGTGGCGCCTGTAGGTTCTGTAATGAGGCGGAGGAATCACCCTTCTATATTCTCTGCGACTGCCCTGCAGTTGCTCATAACAGAAGTCGCAAACTGAGCTAAAGCCTCACCTTGTACCATCAAGGAACTTGACCCCAAAGGCATCCTAGGATTTATGTGAGTGATTGGATCAGGTTTAAGCTTTTCGGGGGATAGCTGCAATAGATCTTTTAGGTCGCAGTGGCTTATGGGCTTAACTCACACCCCAAACCACAACTACCCCTCATCCCTCCAAATATAACGATGATAAACATTAAATTACCATATTTGAATCAATTTAATTAACATATTAACATACAAATTGAAATTTCCAATATCAGTGTCTATCAATCTTGAATTCAATATATTGTTAATTTCATTAAAATACAACGATGTATATAAGGCGTCATTAATTACATAGTAATTAACTATAAACAAGCACGCTTCTCAGTTAGCGTCTCTAATTGGTTTCAAGTTATTTTATTATTATCATTTAATTACGATGTTATGATTAATTTAATGTGAATTGAAGCCAATCAGGATTGACTTGGGTAGCATAAAGTGAAATACGAAAATATATTCCCTAAGGATGAAACATCAACTTTATAATAATACCTACTGAATGATTCGTGAGTGTCTTTATTCATAGTTGAAATTACCGGCACGTATAACTTAAGTCGGTAATTACAACTATGAACTTTAAAATGCTAAAAACGTTCACAGGATGTGGATTTTCCTTTTTATATTTTTTTTTGCAGAAAAAATCAATTGTTAATTATCGATTAATAATAACTAACGATTATTTCAGTGTATTTTTCTAGTAGTAGTACTAGTCTATGTCACTGACATAGGCTGGTTTTGTCTCGAAGCTAGCTCGTCCTATCTACTATCTAGGATCTAGTATGTATACAAATGCATAAATCTATCTATGCAAAATTATTCCGTTGAGGAGGACAAGGACAAACCAACAGACCAACAAAACAATCGATTAAAAATCGAATGAGTATTTTTGTCCATTTCTACGGGCACTCTCCTACTTGTCCTCCAGGCCCTATGCTACATCTATGCAAAAAATGTCGATCCATTATTCCGTTGAGGCGGAGACGAAGGACAAACCAACAAACATATTTTCCCATTTATATATTAGTACCTAAGGAAGTAAGGAGACCTCATTTCTCTTCAGAAATAACGCTTGCGTTAGCCGTGACAATTGAAACTTAATTCCTAAGTAGCTCGAATACCTTTTTTTTAATTATAAGAGGGTAAAATTGGTGATCCAATGTTTAGACCGTTGCACAGCCTGTTGGGCCTTGTACGGATTTAAATGATGCTTAGCACACAACAAACGACATAAAGCTGTACGTATTAAATGATACTTACGAGCAACGACATCCCGGACTACCACATAGCATAACTTTTATCTCGAATATATTAGGTTCCCTGGGGAAGGTTCAAATGTTTAATGTTTCGATGTTTTTGCTTGATAATACTATAAACGTCAATACGATAAAGTCCAACCAATATGCAGCTAAATTGATAATAGCCCAAGCAATTTTTTATTAATTCTTTATTGTACACAAAAAACAACTTAATTTAGAGATCACTAGATAGTTGGTCCTGAAATCGGTTTGTCCGGTAACATAATATATAAAGCGGTGACAGCCAAGTGGCTATCGAACTCGCCTCTCACTCGACCAGTCCGGGCTCAAACCCAAGCGGCATACACCAATGCCGTTTCTAAGTTACGTGCGATTTAAGAAATCAAATGTCACTTGCTGCAACGGTGAAGGACACATCGTGAGGAAACTTGCATGCCTGAGAGTTCTTCATAAAGTTCTCGAATGCATGTGAAGTCTGCAAATCTGCACTTGGCCAGCGTGGTGGACTAAGGCCCGATCCCACCCATTCTGAGAGGAGACCCGTGCCCAACAGTGGGACAAAGTGGTTTTAACCTTTTTATATTCCGTTATTCTAGAGATTGTTCTATTATTATTATTTATTAATTATTTCGCAAGCACAGGTATACATTTTCGCGCATCTTATCCGCCTCCGCTTGTAAATGTAGACATGCACTTACTATTAGTTCTTTATGGTCTTGTTAGTCTTGTTAGCCAGTTAGTCCTCGACCCGGTTCACTACATTTGTCAATTACGAGTGATAAATAGACTGGTTTCCAGAATAACATTACCTTTCTATGGAAGTGATTGAATTAGTTAATGAATGAATGCATCGTTTGCGTGGCCCGACTCAGTATCAACTGATAGATAAAAAAATGTTTAGCATCATCAAATTGGATTTAAGCCGGTATGTAAGTGGGTATTAATATAAACATTAGGTCAGTTAGTTAGTAGGGATGAGGACTGGGGCTGTTAATATATGAAAGTGATACTCCAATTAGAAGGAATTTGTTTCGTTCAAGTTAGTCACAGATCCGTTGCTATCCTTCACTAGTCATCCCCATAGTCATAGCTTCTAGAAAAGTGTTACAGAGACCACACCATTTTTGTCACATGTCAAACAGATTGTTTTTTTGGGAAACACTATTATCATAGAGTAAGGACCAATGATGTAGTCCGTTTAACATATTAAAACAGCTTACATTATAGTGCACAAATCAGCAAAGTTTCCAACAATAAACCGTTGAACATGTCATTATGTTGCTGAAGAAATCATTATTGTTTAAGATAGCTAATTCTTTTAAAGCGGAGTATAAGCCCGCCGACCTCGTTATAATTATGAGCTGAAGAAGACAGCGGGAAACCGCTGAATTCAAAGTGCACAGGAACTGGAGTGGTGAATGAGTACATGGATGGAAATGCCACCATCAGCAGTCAAAACATGCACTTGAAAAAACAATTCGACAAACATTTAATACCTAGTTATTGAACAAGAATATTATTAAAAAAAGGCTTTATTTCCTTATCCTTATTTTTACATTTCAAATGTGATATTTGTTTGTTAGTGTTTGCTTAGTTAAATGATTATTGTCTAATTGTTAGTAAGAGTTAGTTTTTGCTGTTGGATATGGACCCCTCTTTGGGTGAAGGCCTCCTCCTACAACAAGAATATTATACGCCTAAAATTCCCGATACGAAAACTACTGATAGTATACCTGCGGAGTATACGTCCATTTGTGATAGACATGTATTTGATGCCAGTAATTGAAACATGTTTGTTCAGTTGATTGGTAAAGTTGTGTATTAGAGTCGAGCGTATGTTCGTTTTTGTTTTATGTGCAACAATTTTTTTTTTTTTTTCAGAAATTACTTAAATATTACTTGCTGTAACGGTGAAAGACACATCATGAGAAAACCTGCATGCCACCTGTATTCTTCATAATGTTCTGCCTAATCCTTCCCATTCTGAAAAGAGACCCGTGTCCAACAGTGGGACAAAGAAAGGGTTGTGGTGGCATCTAATTTTGGAGAAGCACAGGAATCACAGATAATTATTGAATCGTGCATCGGAACCAAATATGTGTGCCAAATTTCAGCTCGATAGCTTCAGTGGAAGTGGGTGAAATATTGATTGCAAGATTCCAGGACATACATACTTACATGAATACATACGAGTGAAGTTAAATAAAAGCTTTTATAAAGGAGTACAAATTCTATGATTTCTCCTGTCAAATGCAAAATTAATGACAACATGAGAGATTAGTATGAGAATTAAAATAAAATGTCAGCTATAGCTAAAATTTGAATGAACCTAACGGATAGAAAACTTGAAACAGAATTACATAGAAATATGAAGGAATAGGAAATAGGGGAGATACAGGCGTGATATGTAATGTCGCCTACTAGGGTGGGGCAAGACAAACTGTTTATGGCAAAAGGCAGCGGGTAGCCACTTTATCGCAACTGAAACTATGTATGTTAATAACTCATAACTGCCCCTCCGTTTTCTTTATGGCATCGGGTATTCAATTACGTTATGTCTCAACTAACTTAGTATCTTGCTCTTCGATCAAGGAATAAAGACTACAGAGATACAGTACTTCGTACTTCAGTAGCATGTTCAAATGCGATTTCCATCTGCCGCTGTTGACATGACATTCATAATGTAAGGTTATGAGTTAGGTCGGCCACGTTTGACATGGAAATTATATACATACACTTTTATTTTTATTTTCGTGCATTGTCATCGGACCCAAATATGTGTGCCGAATTTCAGCTCGATAGCTTCAGTGGAAGTGGATGAAATATTGATTGCAAGATTCCAGGACATACATACATACATACATGGATACATACGATACGAGTGAAGTTAAATAAAAGCTTTTAAAAACAAGACTTTTAAACTGCTACAGCCGATTCCCAAGCGGCAAACTACAACAGTGTATAAACTGGGTGTGCCAAGAAAATTAGTTGCCCAGTTGATATTAATTGAACGCTTTGTAAGTATTTCTCGAGAGACATGCTACTCCATTAGTAGCTCACTGCATTTGGGTCTCCCATTATTGGTAAAGTACGGGCGTAACGTGTTATTTTTATGTCTCTAAAATGTGTGAAGCATGACGCTTAAACCAAACCTTTGTCAATATTAGATTTTCATAGGAATTAGTTATTCATTCGCTATTACGTTAGGTATAATAATTATTTTGTTACAATTGTTTATTTAAAATAATTCATTAATTAATTATAAGTAGGAATATGGATATGTAGCGTCCATAGCAAAATGGCTGGCGTAAAAACAACCGCTAAGCACTATCGAAGATCTTCGGGTGGCTTGAGAACATTCGACACTGGGTTGGCCATTAACCCCTACCGCAGATGTGTCTGTGGGGGTGACCCGTGCCCAGCAGTGGGACGTCTTTGGGTGCGGCTAAGTGTAAAGTAAAATTTTATTTGCACCTCAACTTGCCGAAAGTACCCATTGCCACCCTGAAAATCAGCGACTGTTGGTTTGCCATGGTTATTTGCTGAAGGCATCCTTTTTTTCATCCTTTTTAATATTTTATTGTAACTTGTAATTACTTTATGTAACTGGAAGTGACGAAAATAAATAATAAGTAATAAACAGTTGATGGCATTATAAAGAAATATTATGTAAATTAAAACTAAAACAAGTGCTATTTAGGTAGTGTATTAATAAAATGTATTTTGTTTCTATTTTTAAACTTAGACGTAATCTCGCCGTTGTTATTATATGAATACAAAATATTAAATGAAAAGTATTGTAACTATATCCTTCAAAACTGTGCTAAATGGCTTCCAGGTAAATGTTCATGATGCTTCATCTCCAGCACAATGGATGGACAACTTCAACTGATAACGGATCAGACCCTATCTACAACGGTTTGATTTACAGCGCCCTGAGACAATATTTCCCCATCTAATTGGCAGTCTGATTAAATCTGAAACCCAAATCGAGTTAACCAAGCGCCTTGTAGAATCCAATTTGTTTTGAGAAGCGGGACTCGACGAAGTAAGCCCGCCAACTTTGTAGTACACCTTGTGCTTGTCGAGGAGGGAAGTTGGTGGTTGAAAGAGTGTACTCCGATATTTCAGACATGTCCTATTTAGTGAACAATGATACGGTGTCGTTTTTATCGTAATCTTTGATTTAAAAATAATATCTACACAAATATACTGTTAAAAATTTGTTTTAAAAAAAAGCTTTTTATGACTTTTGTTTATTTTCGTGTATTGTCATCGGAACCAAATATGTGTGCCAAATTTCAGCTCGATAGCTTCAATGGAAGTGTGTGAAATATTGATTGCAAGATTCCAGGACATACATAGATACATACGAGTGAAGTTAAATAAAAGCTTTTCAAAAATGAAAAGGATTACAGAACAAATAGTCGTTTAGTGCGAAAACTAATTTCTGTTTTGCCAATAATGTTATACGACATCCCTATAAATAAACCTATTTTTCCGCCAACCATTTTTCACCACCGCCATCGACTGTAGTCCATGAATCTTAATTCACCAGAAGCGAACTCTGTCATAGAATATTCCCAAATCAAAAATAATGGTGAAGCCACTGAGCTCGTATTTCATAATCGGGTGAGAAATAGAGAGTGAGAGAGAAAGATAGATGCGTTGAGGAAACCACCCTTCTCAAGATTCGACAGTTGATAACATTATATATTTGGATGTCCATTAATATATAAATCGGAAAGTGTATTCGTTTGGTGGTTTGTCCTTTTTCTCCACAACGCAATGATAAATCGATGTGATGTTTTGCATGTATGTAGTATACGGCCTAGCGAGTGACATATAACATAACAGCACGCCTGTTTTTCCCCGAGGGGTTCGGCAGAGGTAATAGGTAGTGTTGTCTGAGGTGTAGGGGAGAGCGGGGATACAATTAACAGAGGTAAGTATTAACAAGCAAATTTCTCTAGAACTATACCTACTACATGTCCAGTGCGTGACTTAATTAGTCAATTAGATCGCGCCACATGACACAGTACCGGTCAGCTGGGATCCGCGCGTCATTTGAGTGATTTGTGTTCCGGTCGATATTTTTAAGCAGGTATCGATCATTTTACAGTTCACGATTTTTTGATTAGCACATGAATTATAAAGTATAATGATTACATTTTTTGTTTCCTTAGTAGCATATTTTATACTAAACAATTCTACGTTTAATATTTGACATAACTATTGACCAATATTTTATTACGTTATTTAAATATTAAAATGTACCTTTGGGGCTATAATTAACACATCAGAGGGGCAAGTATTAACGTGTTAATACCTACCCCGGATTTGGGGGCAAGTATTAACAGGTTACCTGAATGCTTGGAATGATTATTTTAAACTATTTTTTTTTTACTACAGCATGAGAACTTACGAAAAAACGACGATATAACGAATCTGATTTTGCGCCATCTTTTGTCACGGACCGCCCAAAACCCAGCGATAAAAAACAGTCATTAGTCTCTGAACCCTTTGTTGATAATGATGATATTGATGATCTGTCACTGAATTTAGAAAACCCTGAAGTTTTAGACAATGTGCCTAATTTCGATATAAGCGTGATGAAGTAATATCGCAAATATCGAATGAACCAGTAGCTGGACCGTCAGGCATGCAGACAAGTGCTAGTGATTTTTCAGTTGAAATCATAACACCTCTGCCAAAAGCTCCACCACGTCAAATAGAAAACGCGCTAAAAGTCAGCTATTCTCACTGACACTCTGGAAAAAAATTCTCTAGAAGAAGAACATAATAGTAGGGAAATGAACAAGAGAAAAATGACAATAAAAAACCAGAAAAAAGAGAACAAAAAAAAAAGGGAAAGGGTAAAGGATAGGCTAAAGGAAATATTAATAAAGACGAGAATGTAGAAAAAGTGAAGAAAAGGATATTAAATGAAAGCAAGCATAGCATCCATAGCCTAATGGCTCGCGTCGATTCAATGTAATCGAAAGAGTTAAGCAACGACGGGCGCGGTCAGTTTGTGGATGGGTGACCGCTAGTGGTAAAATTTCATGGACGCTACCGTGCTTCGGAGGGCATATAAAGCCGTCGGTCCCGGTTGTTTTCAATTCTGGAAACAGTCGAGAGAAACTTGAGAACATTCGACACTGGGTTGGCCACTAACCCCTCCGCCAATCCGCATTGGGCAGCGTGGAGTATGCTCTAGACCTCCCGCAGCAATGTCTGTGGGGTGACCCGTGCCCAGCAGTGGGAGTCTATGGGTCGCAGCGAACAATGTTAATTTTTACCCCTTCTATTAATACCTGCCCCACACCTGTTAATTCTAGCCCCAAATGTGAGGTAACAATTAACAACTGCCATCTTTAAGAAAAAGCGTTCTATCTACGGCATCGTTTCTATTATGTTTGTTTTGAAATAATTACATAATACCTGTATTATTGAAGCATCATGTATCCTAAAATCAAGTCTAAATGTTGAATAATTCTTGAGCTACAACTAAAAATATATTTTTTGTTAATTGTAGCCCCGGTCTCCCCTATAGGTCGGGCAAATCTTCGGGTCGTTTTGGTTTTATTAACTTAAAATTCCCATTAATAGCTCGGCTTTGTTTCCGGTGTATGGTCATGTACGTAAACCCGATAAATAAGTGGATGTACTCGTATTAACTCCTGTGGATTAACGTAAAAACGTGATATTATACATATGTATATATTTTATAATGCACATGTGAAAAATGCAAATGCAAAACACATAATTAATTACAACATTATTAACTTAATTACATAGGTATACAATATATCTCTTTATAGCTACACGTATTGACAAAAACTTGAATGATTATTGACAAAAACTTCAAATTGAGTTCAATTAAGTAGGTACTAACAAAACCTGAGAACTGCAATGTACTTATCTAGTCGACGAGGATCTTGTTATCCTGGAAGCTCCACTTGCATAAGATGAAACTAGCAGTGAATATAACTTCAAAGCATCGAAGCGTAATGCGAAGCTACGGCTCAGTTTGATGTTGAGTTATTTAAACTGTTCCTTTGAGCTTCGACATGGAGTGCATCAAAAAGAGTGTGCAAAGCACCTGAGATACCCCCGATGTCGTGTCCATAGGCGACGGTGACCACTTACCATCAGCCCGTATGTCTGTTTGTCCGTCTGTATTATAAAAAAAAATTCCACCACTACCAAGACTACTACCAACACTACTGTACATATTTCTTATTTTTGTATTTTTAAGTACGTATATTTCTTGATTTGTATCTTTGTCCATTTGTTTTACAAAAAAGAAACTTGTATTTTCTTGTCTTGTCTTAGTCGTACCAAAATATCTTATATACTACGATTACTCTCATTATATTTCAGGGGTGGGAAACCTTTCATAGGTAAGGACATTATGAGAGCTACGCCCCGGGCTATGGAGTTTGTGGATATAGAAATTTTATTCTCAAATGAAATAACATTTCACTGCATGAGAATACAAATTAAAATTACGTTCACTGTAAAGATCAAAGTAAAGATGAGTTTTGGGTTTATAATGAACATTTTTATTATAGTTATAATAATGAGGGTAATATATAATAATGAGGGTAAACAACCAGAATTTTATCCAATAATATTTTTCGGTTGAAGTGTACGACATTTAATTTCTTAAATCGTACTTAAATTAAAAAAGTCATTTGTGCGTATAGCTTAGATTTGAACCCGGACCCATCGAATGAGAGGCGAGTTAGCCACTGAGCTGTCATTATTGTGTGATAAATAATTATTACATGGCAGAAATTAGTCTGGTTGTGCTGCCTCGGGAAATCATATACGGATTGCTGAACCCAGAAATGATCAGCAATTTATGTGTGAGAGGTTAAAATATATTTTGTAATATTAGGTCTTTACAAATTCGTGGGTTCGAAACCCACTCAGGACAAATTAATATTCGTGTGACGAACACTTGTCTTTGTTCTGTGTCTGGATGTCAACATTATATATTTAGGTAAGTATTTAAGAATATGCATGTATGTTTATCATTCTCCCATAGCACAGGGTCGCGCCTAATTAGGAGTCAGATGGCCGTGTGTGAATGTCCATGGTATTTATTTATTTATTATAAGGGCTAACATTTTTGTGGACTGTAAATCTTCAATGAAATGGTCATTATGAATAAAATTTATTCATCGTCCACCGGCCCTTCGACCCCGCCGTAAATTGGGGCGCGCAAAATAACTTCATTAAGGAAACATGCGTTTAGTCCGGCTGCTATTCCGTGACAAAATTTTCCGGAAATCAAAAGTCACGTTTTCCGGTATTGTAGGCGTTTCGTGTCAGACTCCAGATAATATTCTCTTAAACATAGCTAAATTATTGTGGCCCAAGAATAGATACCCTTCTAATTTAATAAATGCGAAAGTTTGTAGTATATTTTCTATTTAAGGGTAACACGGAACCCTATTGCTAAAACTCCGCTGTCCGTCTCTCCGTCTGTCACCAGGCTGTATCTCATGAACCGTGATAGATGTAGCAGTTAAAATTTTCACAGATGATGTGTTGATTCTGTTGCGGCTATAACTACTACTAAGAATAAATAAAAAAATAGGGGGGCGAATCCAACTCGTTCTTGGCCGGTAATTTATTAAACTAAAACATAATGAAAGTTGAACTAACCATTAGTCTGTTTAGTTCATTATGTTTGTTGCCGATTTTTTTTCATACACCGCTTTATTTACCTATTATTTTTTCCTATTTTTATATATGTAGTTTCTATATATACCGTTTAAATTAACACTAAACGTAAATAAATCTCCCTTTATACATTTCCAACCTACTGGAATTATCTACAAACCGAGTCGCAAAAGACCTATAAAAGAACTATAGAAAATCCTTTCTACACCCTCTGATCCAATGGGAGCCATTATTCCCCTATCAGTCAAACACACGGACTAAAATCGAACGTCGAAGACGTTATCGACAAACCGATCTATCTTCGAGTATTTATTAAAAAGTCGGTCAAGACATGTCCGTTTCATACTTTGTGCGTCGAGATGGGTCAGTTTAGTACGGTCGTTCTTTTATGGGTCGGTCGGGACCAAAATTGTGATAATACCGTAGCTCGATATATGAAGTGTGCTCTAGAAAACCAAGCAGTTTTCGCTACCTCCTGCGGCTGAGACACCGAGGGGGTATGCGGTAGTACTACTGTTCACACCAAAGCGGAATTCGCTACCGCTGTGGGTAAAATACCGCAAGGAATATACCGCCTTCGGATATATTCGCCTATACCGTTTTTCGTTAGTCATTTCTGTGAATATTCACGTGAGTCACGTCTGATTGTTGCATCTAATTTTAGTGGTGGATAACGATGTAGAGGAAGCGAAGTTCAGGACATTTTATGAAATAAACATTTTTATGTAATAAACATACATTTTATGTAATAAAATGTCCTATACTTCGCTTTTGGCACATCATTCAAAATTCAAAATGATTCATTTACTTAATAACACATCCTTACTAATATAATATACTCGTATATGGTAAAGTGTGTTCGTTGGTTTGTTGGTTTGTCCTTCTCCTCCTCAACGGAATGATGGATCGACATGATTTTTTGCATAGAGTCAGTGCGGAATCTGCAGTGCTACGTTTTATCCCGGAAAATTACACGGTTCTCGTGGAAATAAACAAAAACCTGTATTAATCATTCGATTTTTAATCGATCTTTTGTCGGTTTGTTCTTCTTCTCAACGACATGATGTATCCAAGGGATTTTTTATAATATCAAGACTGCAGAATATGAGGTTTGATGCACATAGTCTCTGTCACTTCCTACACATTGTCTCTGTATTGCATGCGTATTTGATAGATGTAGATTCCTCAGATTAATGTTTATTTTTATAGGTCTCATTGCTCTGAGAGATTTTGTGGGATACATTCGACATAGTACCGCTTCCACTGTACGTCAAAGGAAAACCCCGTTCCGATCGCATTTACGCATTACGCGGATACGTATTTAAAATAACAACATTGTTTATAAAGTCTAAAAAACAAGCTTTTGTTGATAACCAAATTAAAATGTAGATATTTTTAAATTTTGGCATTGTCATTGATAAGTGTGAAAAGTTTCAAATTAATCCGACGTTTTGAAGTGGGCGAAACTCACGTTCAAAGATTCCATTATATACATACTCGTACATATACCTACATACATACCAAGCTAATAAAATAATAAATGTCCGCACATATTATACCTGCATTTAGCGTTTTGTGAAATTTTAAACTAAAACAACAATAAGAGCGGATCCATCGCGTGAAACCTGCCCATTTCCTTACCACTTCCAGCATATTTCTTTACAACGTCAACCTGCAGGAACCGTGACACAGTCGCGTTAGGAGCTAACACGCAATGCAAACATTTCTTGATACGATAACACGTCACGCCACCTGTGATGTCACGTTTCGTCACGAAGTTACGAAATATAGGTTATGTTGGCATTTAATTTTAGAGATGGAAGGTTTCGCGGTGATAGCGAACGACTGGCCTTGGTTGATATGGCTTGGAGTAAATTATCCTCATCACATAATAGTATCACGCTTTTACTTCCCTAAACAGGTAGGTAGATGTGTGACTACAGCCACGTATCATTATATAGGTAGTTAATATACTTGGCGTCCATAGCCCAATGGCTCGCGTCGATTCAATGTGATCGACAGAGTTAAGCCAGCATAGATATGTGCCTTTAATTTCCAAATGATAAAATAACATAAAATCACGCCTGCAAGTATTTCCCCGAAGGGGTAGGCAAAGGCGTGAAGTACTTTTCACCAGTAATATTTAGGTCCCATGTAATAGGTGGTGAGCCTATTGCCATACATCATCATCATAATCATCACAACCCTTTCTTTGTCCCTTTTTTGTTGAACTCTCAGGCATGCAGGTTTCCTCACGACGTGTCCTTCACCGTGATTTCCGTACACCGGGCACAAATCCAGATTTCGAGCTGCTACCGGACAGAATGATTTCCACAGAGTAGTGCACGTTTTCACCAGTTTCAAAATTAATTTTGATTTTAAATTACACCTTTCTTGGCGGACGGTGAACTAATTTAGACTGTATTTCAATAAAAATTATATTGTGCTGTTATAGCGCGAATGTGTTATAAATATGCTCTAAAATTAGATAAGTGAAATTTAAAATTAAAAAATAATTTTGAAACTGATGAAAAGTTAACCTCTGCACTTCGGGAAAATACAGCGTGATGTCATTTTATGTTAAATTTGTGTCTCTGCTATTAATCGTTGAAGAGTTCCCTCATCTGGAGCCAAGCCTGGCTGTAGGAACAGGTCATGCTTAACATAAAATGCATCGTCATTGGAACTGAGTCGGACAGCCAAACTTTAAATTTGAAGATAAAAGTAGCGCTCATTCCAATGGCTCGCGTCTGTGTTAAATGAACGATTCTGTTTAACAGCGACGGGCGCGGTCGGTTAGTGGAATCGTGGCCGTTAGTTGCAAAATTTAACTAACTACGTACGTACTAACTATACTCATAGTTTTAAAACTGAAAGATATAATTTCAATGAACTGATCTTTAGCAGCTAATTATTACTAACATTGGCTAACATCTTAACTTAGCTTCTTAACTGTGTACTAATACTAATATACTACACTATATACACTACTGTACTTAGGAGAGTCCAGTGATTTTTATACACGTCATTCTTAGTCATTGACGTCATAACGTAAGAGGCACTGATCAAACCTTCGATCAATAATATTAAACGCATTCAATATACTTCATCATAAACTTGTGAAGCGAATAAGGCCAATTTCCCAGTAATTGTACAATGTAAAGTTCTTTTGTGAATAATGCGCTTGTTGTGATCCGCTCGTAAAATGTTTTAAGAGCTTTTTTATGTGCGAAAAGGCAAGATTATAGCTTGGTATTATAAAGACAGAATTTCGGTGTGTTTAGTGTACTAGTACACTGGAGATATTATATATGTATAGCTTTAAAGAACTTATACAGCTTATTTATAAAGAAATATGACTTTTATTTAGAGTTCGCTCAAAACTTACCGCCGCTACTCAATGCAATCACTTGTGCAGTGTCATCATTAATCGTTAACACGCTTTTATTAGCTTGGTATGATGTATGTATGTACGTAACGAAATCTGTGAACGTGATTTTCGTCTTCAAAATCCAAAACGTCAGATTAATTTGAAACTGCACACTTATCAAGTACCGATGACGATACAATAATTTAATTATTTTTTTATATAATGTTTATACTTGAATAAATAGTTGGGTTATCTACAAAAGCGTATTTTCTAGTTTTTTTAAACAGTGTTGTTATTTTTAAGATGTCATGTTCCGGTTGAATGTGTGTAATTACTAGTTTTTATTTTCAGTTAAGCTTTTCTAGAGGCGACCATCTTAGTCCACAAGGAGCAACACATTTGTAACTATGACATTCAAGATTACGCTGACAAATCCATCCGCTGCCGCCGATCCTTAATTTGTGATTTACCTGGGGCATGGGGGCCACATTATCGCGTGATTATTGGCTAAAACGTTGGCGCAAACGGTGGTGACCCTGTCTGTTGCGCCAGGGGTCGTGGGTTCGAATCCCACTCAAGACAAATACTCGTGTAACGAACACTTGTATTTGTTCGGTGTCTGGATGTTAATATTATCTATTTAAGTATGTATTTAAAAATATCTATGTATGTATATCAGTCTCTGACACCCATATCACAGGCTCGCGCCTACTTTGGGGTCAGATGGCCGTGTGTGAGAATGTCCAAGATATTTATTATTATAATTATTCGTGTCGCGCTATCGCTATATAACAAAATAGACGTGTAGTCACTCATGTCGCGACAAAACCCTTTGATGCGCGAAGCATCCGTGTTATCCAAAATACGTCACGATTCGAAAAACACAGGCCATTCGGCGAATCCCAATGAATACCGGGACTATATTAGCCCACGTATTTCATCGGGATTTATTGCTACAATACTAAAACTTTATTTTCATACTAGTGAACGTCCAGCAGCTTCGCTCGCGTGGAATTAGACATTACAATAGTTTCGTTTGCACCTATTCATATTATATACTAGCTGACCCGGCAAACGTTGTTTTGCCATATAAATAATTTTTACTGAATATTTTGGGAGAACTTAATGTAAGTGTGTGGACTACAACTACCACTACCAATACCACTACACCTACTACTACCACTACCCCTACCACTAACACTACCCCTACCACTACCCCTACCACTACCCCTACCACTACCCCTACCACTACTCCTACCACTACCCCTACCACTACCCCTACCCCTACCATTACCAATACCACTACCCCTACCCCTACCCCTACCACTAACACTACACCTACCACTACCCCTACCACTACCCCTACCACTACCCCTACCACTACCCCTACCTCTACCACTACCCCTACCCCTACCACTACCATTACCAATACCACTACCACTACCCCTACCACTACCACTACCCCTACCACTACACCTACCACTAACACTACCCCTACCACTACTACTACCCCTACATCTACCCCTACCACTACCTATCACGCACCGGCGCCATCTACTTAAAATATTGGTTTGTAGTACATGCTATGTATCAGAGATGACGCTGTATGTGAAAAAAGATTTTTCCCGCTTTTCTGTTGAAATTTTTCCTGAATTTTCTTTGCTATAAACCTCACCGAGCCCGAGACCTTTCCAACGAATGCAAAACCGTGGAAATCGGTTCGTGCGTTCTGGAGTTATAGCGTCAGGAAGGAAAACCCGACTTATTTTTATATAGTAGATTACATAGCTGTCATTATACGTCAATTACATAGCTGTCATTTGCGTTTTGTTATTCCGAGTCTGATTCTTTTTTGTTATACCACGTTTTATAGTGACTGACGTTTCATGTCAAGTCACACGGGAACGCTGTCGAACGGGATAAAAAGTATCCTATGTCCGTCTCCTGGCTCTAAGCTACCTCCCTACCAATTTTCAGCCAAATCTGTTCTGCCGTTCTTGAGTTATAAGTGGTGTAACTAACACGACTTTCTTTTATATATATAGACTAGCTGACCCGGCAAACGTTGTTTTGCCATATAAATAATTTTTACTGAATATTTTGGGAGAACTTAATGTAAGTGTGTGGACTACAACTACCACTACCAATACCACTACACCTACTACTACCACTACCCCTACCACTAACACTACCCCTACCACTACCCCTACCACTACCCCTACCACTACCCCTACCACTACTCCTACCACTACCCCTACCACTACCCCTACCCCTACCATTACCAATACCACTACCCCTACCCCTACCCCTACCACTAACACTACACCTACCACTACCCCTACCACTACCCCTACCACTACCCCTACCACTACCCCTACCTCTACCACTACCCCTACCCCTACCACTACCATTACCAATACCACTACCACTACCCCTACCACTACCACTACCCCTACCACTACACCTACCACTAACACTACCCCTACCACTACTACTACCCCTACATCTACCCCTACCACTACCTATCACGCACCGGCGCCATCTACTTAAAATATTGGTTTGTAGTACATGCTATGTATCAGAGATGACGCTGTATGTGAAAAAAGATTTTTCCCGCTTTTCTGTTGAAATTTTTCCTGAATTTTCTTTGCTATAAACCTCACCGAGCCCGAGACCTTTCCAACGAATGCAAAACCGTGGAAATCGGTTCGTGCGTTCTGGAGTTATAGCGTCAGGAAGGAAAACCCGACTTATTTTTATATAGTAGATTACATAGCTGTCATTATACGTCAATTACATAGCTGTCATTTGCGTTTTGTTATTCCGAGTCTGATTCTTTTTTGTTATACCACGTTTTATAGTGACTGACGTTTCATGTCAAGTCACACGGGAACGCTGTCGAACGGGATAAAAAGTATCCTATGTCCGTCTCCTGGCTCTAAGCTACCTCCCTACCAATTTTCAGCCAAATCTGTTCTGCCGTTCTTGAGTTATAAGTGGTGTAACTAACACGACTTTCTTTTATATATATAGATGTCACTCAATGAAGACGCAGCTTTCTAATGGTGAAAGAATTTTTGTAGTTTTTGTGAAATATTACAAATAAATCTTTCCTCTTTATAATATGAGTATAGATTGACATGAGTTACGTTAGGTTAATAATTATAATCGATACTCCATGCATGTAAGCTATTTGAAATTATTATTTTATCTGTCACTTACATTGTAAATTGTATGTTGGCAGCTGAGGTTGGCGGTACAAAATTTGCAGAGCTTTTATTTATAGGTTTTTTCTGCCACAGGCGGTACCGAATTCCCCTGGGGTCTGAATAGGCCTTTATTACTTTGTACCTTGGCTGGTACGGAAAACGCTAAATACTATATAGGTTACATAATATACACAATATCTATATGTTATATTCTGATCAGATTCATTCATTTATTTAATTATATTACATTTGTATACGCTTATTGATTGTTTTAAAAAAATTAAATTTATAATTTGTACCTTAAGTACATTATGATTGAAATTAATGTATAGGAGATACATCGCACCAAGCGTTTTTATCGTTTAAGTATGTAGTCATTTTATAAAAAGCTTTATTGAAGGTTTTGTGTAGTTTAAGTTTAATTGATTCTCTGCGAGACATGTAATATTTCCGTGTGTTTGATTGTAGAAACGAACAAAGTTCCCCATGAAATAATTTGATACTTCACTTAGTCTAGCTAGAGCTACATTCTAGAGGTACATTCTAATTTCTTCTAATTTCTTGTAATAAAGGTTCTATTACGGTTTAAATATGCTCTACCACCTAAAAGTATGAAAAAATATCAAATTTTCTTTATCGTTATCGTTGAGACGTTGAGTCTGCTCGTGACATAATGAAGTACATATTTAGCATTTGCACCCACCTGTGTGACTACGCCTCCATATTTATTTCAAACAAGCTGTTGCCCGCGACATCGCTCGAGCTAAAAATAGCTTATGGCCCTCAGTTATTATAAAGCTTTAAATCTACCTCTCGGTAATCAAATCATTCTGTACATAGCTCCCAAGTGCCTGTTTTCAACAATAATGTCATCTTATTTCAACCAATGTATCGTCCATTGCCCAATGGCTCGCGTCGATTCAATGTGATCGACAGATTTAAGCAACGATGGGCGCGATCGGTTTTAGATGGGTGAACGCTATTAATGAGTGCTACCGTGCTTCGGACGGTTAAGCCGTTGGTTCTGGTTGTTTTCAATCGTGGAAACAGTCTGAACAAACAAAAGAAAAATCAGTGGGACCACGGGCCTAATATAGGTCGCGTCGGCGAGTAAGTCAAAATGGAGAACAAGGTCCTCTAGCTAAGCGGCCGCTCTTGCGACTAGCGAAGCAGTCAAAAAGGATTTATTTTAAAGATAACATAAAATCACGCCTTTATTTCCGCGAAGGGGTAGACAGAGGAGTGTATACATACACCCACTTTTCACCAGTGTGTTTAGGTCTCATGTGTGTATGTGGTGAGCCTATTGCCATACAACGGGCACAAAGCCAGACTCCGAGCTGAAAAACTCAATGCGACCCGGGAGTCGAACCCAAGACCTCCAGCTTAACAGTCGCGGTTACAACCACTAGATCAACGAGGCAGTTAGTCCGAAAAATTAGCAAAAAAAGAGGAAAATCCTTCCTTTGGTATCCCTGACTTTTTCAATTTCATTTATTCAAATGATCCTTCTATTCAAAGCAACAAATCATAATGAACAAGGATCTTTCAAGACCAAGCTTCATTATAAATTGTATGATAATACGCAATATTAGAAATTCAGAAGAAAATATTTTATTTATGTCATATATAACTGAATTTATAACTTTTCATATCAATGGATAATTGAATAACACTGACTTACTTGACTTCTTACTGATATTATAGATCTTACTAAGTTTTTAATTATAATTGCAAAAGTGTATTTATCTTTCTTCAACGCCTCAACGGGACGAAAAATTTATGTAAATTTTTGTATGGAAAATAAAGACTATTTTTTTATTTTTTTATTTCACTTAAATAGACAAATGCAATTCCTGGTAAATAGTTCGGATAGTAGGGAGTCCGGCTTGTTGTAGTATACGGCAATAGGATGACAACCTATTTCATGGGACCTAAGAATAACTGGGGAAAAGTGGGTGTATATGGTGTACCTGTGCCTGCCCCCTCCGAGCAATACAGGCGTTATGTTATGTAAGGTGTATGCGGGTAATCTGGTTAGCTAATCTACATATATAAAAATGTTATGTTGGTTTGTGTTCGCTCAAAAACTCAAAAAGTTCTGCACCGATCGAGCTGAAATTTTAGCATCTATCTATACTATAATAAATCTGAAGAGCAACTTTATCTGTACATTGAATTTTTTTTAAAAATTTCAATTCAGGGGCATTATAATAACGCTTTAGAACTCAGAAATGTGATTTTTGAAAATATTGTCTGTCTGTCTGTCTGTCTGTCTGTCTGTCCGGGCATCACAAGAAAACCCGTGGATGGATTAGGATGCAACTTAGTAAAGTTATTACTCATAGTCCTGGTTAACATATAGGCTATTTTTATTTCCAGAAAATAAAGAGGTTCCCATGGGATATAGATCGAAAGTTTGTATGGATTTTTTTTTAAATCTCAACTAATTCATTTCAAATTTGCAACAAACATTTTTTAAAAAAATTAAAAGAATACGTGTTTACCAGTTTTTTTGTTTAATGTAAAGAAAAGAAAAAAAACACGAAATAATGTAAATATTTTCAATTATACAAAACACGCTCTCGGAATAATCGTAGGTGTTTTCGTATCGTATTTGATTATAGTTAGATGAAGATATTATTTTCTCCAAAACAAATTCAGCATTTACTAATTTTCATCCTAGAAATGGTAAAAAAAGGAGTTATTAGTTAAGGTTTGCACGGATTCTATACAGTCCTCATGTGAAAATGAAAACCTATCAACTGATTGATAAAAAATGTTAGTATGTTTAATTAATTAGTTAGTAAGTCTAATAAAATAAATTTACCAATCTCATATAATGCATAAAGACCCGAGAAAGTATTTTCAACCATCAAACTATTCACTAATTTTCCCTAGATGGCACTTTGATTTTTCCTTACGATTTTGTCGATAACCGAATATTTCATGTGATACACACCAAATTTTACTCGATTGATACATGTTTGGAAACTAAAATAAGTTGAATTTGTATATTCCGACATTCTTTTCAGTTTTAATTAAGCTCTTAGAAAGCAAATATGCCTTCACGAAAACAAACAAGCCTTTCTCAAAATTCTAGAGATGCTAAAAGAAAGAGACTTCAAAGGTCTCAAGAGACAGAGGAAGAGCGTGAGCTACGATTCGTCGCTGCGACCCATAGACGTCTGCTGGGCACGGGTCTCTCCCACAGACACTTCTGCGGGAGGTCTAGAGCATACTCCACCACGCTGCTCCAATGCGGATTGATGGAGGGGTTAGTGGCCAACCCAGTGTCGAATGTTCTCAAGCCACCCGAAGGTCTTCGACAAGGCTTAACGACTGTTTCCAGCATTGAAAACAACCGGGACTGACAGCTTTACGTGCCCTCCGAAGCACGGTAGCGTCCATGAATTTTTTGCCACTAGCGGTCACCTAACCACATACCGACCGCGCCCGTTATTGCTTAACACTTTCAATCACATTGAATCGAAGCGAGCCACTGGGCTATGGACGCTACGATTAAATGCTGAGTAATAATAAATAAAATAATTAAATACTGATTAACGCTATTACGTGCTGCTGAAACTCATTCTCAGCGTGATTTTCGAGTAATATATAGCTGCAGTAAGGATGCGTGGCCATCAAGTTACTGTGGACAATCGATAGGTTGCTCCTTATTCTCCGGTATTGACTAAAACTTTTACTGCCCATATAAATATGGAAGTTTGTAATACCGTAGAAAGTATCAAATACATAATGACCAAAACCACTTTTGCGCTAAGCAATGACTGAGATAAAGTTTGTCGGTTTCAATCTAGGCGTTATATTAGTTCTTCTGAAGCTGCGTATATAATTTTTCGTATTCATGAACGATATCCGCAAGTCGTACATTTCGATACGCATGTTCTTATGTGGAAGGGAGGGAAGTGCTTTAGGCATGAAAGCATACACCATCATACACCTTAGTCGCGGATTGTTGCAAAGTAAAAACTTATGCATAACATAACATAACATCTCGCCTGTATTTCCCCGAAGTGTCAACTTTATTTCCCCTCTTATCAACATTTATGTATGGGTCCCATGTAATGGGTGGTAGGCCTATTGCCATATACCGGGCACATTGATTGATACTTAATTATCGATTCAAAATCAAACGAATTTTTTTTGTTAATTTTACGAGATTTTCCGGGATAAAAAGTACCTTAACTCACTCTCAGGCCGTATAGTATACCTATCCAAAAAATCACATTGATCCATCATTTCGTTGAGGAGGAGAAGGAGTAAAAGCCAACAAGCAAACTTTCTCATTAATATTTTAGTAAGGATTTGTACTTTACATCCAGTTTCTATTTTGGAACTACACTATTTCTCTTTTGTATTTCGTGCCGTGTTCTTTGCAATTTAAAACCCGATTACTACGCGGACAGAGTCGCGGGTACTGCTATTGATATATAATCCGCATCAAGGATTGTTTTTATCTAATTTTTGCATCAGTTTTCATAACGGGGTAAAACGGGGGTGCAAAGTTAGTATGAAACTTTGCCGTTTTTGAAGTCATGTGAGCAACCCGAACGCGGGCTCTACGCGAGCGAAGCTGCGGGCATCCACTAGTTTGACATAATTATGTTTGATATTACTACACTAATTTATTTTTGAATCGAATTGAAATGATTTTTTTTTTTGTATTAATCTTGTCGCAGCTATGATCTGTAGAGTCAGACACATCCACCACTTCTTTATCCGACTATTGGGCACAAACCTCCTCTTGAAATTGACGCATTTAGCTAGTTTCCACCACACTGGACCAGTGCCGATAAAGTTCACATGCCTTCAAGATCATTATTGAGAACACTCAGGTATATAACTACTATCTAAACGATGTTTTTACAACAGGTAACATTTCATTTCTTGACATACACAATAAATTGACAGCCACATCATGTTTTATAATAGTGACAGTTAATAATTAAATAATTTTATTAAATAATTACATACTTCAGTGATATTTTTTTTTAATATAATATTTAGATATAGTCTACGATCTCTGACATCATGACTGTACAATAAGGTGTAGTGTCCATGTACTTATTGACTTCCTAATTGTATTGCTTAAGACGCGCATGATCTTTAATATATATATCTGTAGTACATATATATGTTTTAGTATACTTGTTTTATTTTGTTTTGAGGGAGACCTATGTTTTGTTTTGAAAAATGTTCAATGATTTAATTGAAATAAGGACAACAGTGGATAACTAACTTGCGGCTTACGTGGGTCAAATCAAACACGATCACAACAAGATAAGAACAGTAAATTTTCGGCATTTTCCAACGTCGCGTCAAATTAGCAAAGATTAGAGAAATGCTTACCCAATTACGTAAACCGGCTTATCAACCTTGTCTTGAGACACTCGGGAACAGTCAAAAACTATGATACATCCAAACTCAACACGTTCACTTTTGTTTGCCTATAAAGAAACGCATAACGCAGAAAAATTAAAATTTCAGTTACGTCGTATATCGCTATAACGGGAGAACTTTTCTCAAAATTTCGAGTTTACGAATTCGGCAGCGGGGTTCAACGTAATCGTATGGAGCAATAATATTAAATACATCCGTACGCGTCCGCCGCTGAAAGCACACTGGCTTCATAATATCCTGCCTGAACGGTGGCCCCTCCCTCGCCGCGCCGGAAAAATTCCACCATCCACAAGTGATTGTGAGATGCCAGATGGCTGCCTTCACTCGATATCCCTCATGCTGTCAATTCCTGAAAAAGATTCCTATTCTCTCGAATATTCGCTTCTAATATGATAAGTTATTCAGGAAAAGTCATATCTCTATGTAGAGATGTCTGTAATTTGCAGTGTAGGGTTCCGTTAGAATTACATACAGTTAAACTACAGCGGTGATACAGCTGGCAAACTCGCTCGGGAGATCCGGGTTCAATTCCAAGCGCCATGCACTAATGACTTTTTAAGTTAGAGGAAAATATCATGACGAAACCTGCATGCCTGAGAGTTCTTCATAAAGTTCTTGAAGGCATGCGAAGTCGCACTTGACTAGCGTAGTGGACTA
Source organism: Carterocephalus palaemon (assembly GCA_944567765.1). Lineage (NCBI taxonomy): Eukaryota > Metazoa > Arthropoda > Insecta > Lepidoptera > Hesperiidae > Carterocephalus > Carterocephalus palaemon. The sequence continues at coordinate 6,069,761 of OX155664.1, forward strand.
TGGACATTTCGAGACTCCTTTCCGGTTCTCTAACCGAGCTCAATAGTGGGACAAAGAAAGGGGTGGGGTATATCAACCTCAAAATGAACAATTGAAGTTGCTCTACGCCGAGTCTATAAAGTGAAATTGTGAAGAGCTACACGTAGGTCAAATTCGAGGTGACTCCTACGAATTCTTAAAAATTGTTGCGATTTTATATAACTTGGCGTAATGGATTACGCCAGTTTTTGTTGATATCTATTTTAATAACATAAATAAAGCGTTTAGATCATTTTAGACACGTCTTTAATTTTTTTTTTTTTGTAGTGAGGGATGTTTATAACAGACCAAGAAAAATTACCAATGTAGAATAAGAACTGTTCTAAGCGGTTACGTCTGCGCAATCCGTTTAGCGTTCGCGTAGCACCGTGTTAAACTCAAAGGGAAAATAAACTTTCTGCTCTATGTAGTTTGTAAGGAGGTGGTGAGACTTCTGTCAGGAGCTTTGCTGCTTTGAGTTCAAACATACTGTAACCAACTGTATAACGTCTGAAGAATAAAAGTTTCATAGTTCTGTCTGTGGAGTGAAGCGGTGAAGTAGGTTCAGGTGAAAGAGCCTTTATAGAGTCATTGTATAAGTTTCGCCCGGGACAGTACCAACGCCCGTCACGGTAACTTAACAATTGTTTTAGACGTGATAACGTCTTATAATCGATGAACGCCAACACATTCGAAAAATAGTGTTGGCGGTACGTTTGGCGGTACGGTAGGTACCGCCAAACGTACCGCCAAACGTAAACTGTAACTCCAAGTGTTACGCCAAGCGTATTCATTCAGTTATGTCTGTAACCCATAGCAATAGAGCTAGGTATTTTACTAGGACGTATATTAATACACTTACAGTTTACAGTACAATTGATAGCGTGATTTAGAAAATAATAATATTTCTAATGACGCTATCACGTAAAATTATCGTCCGTAAACAGAGTTTACAGACTTATTTACTTTTAATTTTTTTAATCGTGTTTCGTCCGGCTATAAAAATTATTAATTAATAAATAACGTTTTAATAATTTTCAACTTGGACCACAACCTAAACATGTTATTTCAATTATTGTCTGGAATAGATCGCAATCTATTCGGAAATAACGCGAAATAACTTTATAAGACCGCCATTTTGTATTACCAATCTTTTATTTTTTTAATATTTGGTATACAATAATGCAACTGTCTTGTCTAATTTGGCTGGTATGGTATAATTGCAGAAGAAATACATAGTTTTTTTTTAAATACACGCATTCTTTTTGCTTGCGTATTTTATAACAGTAATACAATAAATAAATAAATAATAAAATTACGTACGTGCACGGACGGCATTCAAAAGCACGAACGTGAAATCAAGATAAATTTCATGAAACAAAATGATGATATCCACTAAACTGTAAACCAAGTGAATCTACAGTCCGTATTTGTCCCACTGTTGGGCATAGACACAGTGGGTGGTCTAGAGCACACTCCACCACCACAACCCTTTCTTTGTCCCACTGTTGGACACGAGTCTCCACTCAGAATGGGAGGGATGAGGCCTTAGTCCACCACGCTGACCAAGTGCAGATTGGCGGACTTCTCATGCCTTCGAGAACATTATGAAGAACTCTCAGACATGCAGGTTTCCTCTCGATATGTCATTTACCGTAACAGCAAATGATATTTAATTTCTTAAATCGCACATAGAAATTTACTATCATATTTTCTGTTTTTTTATATTCAGTCTGTGCAGAATTTTTAGATCCGCGGTTTTGAATGCTGTTCGAATCAATGTTTGTTTCAGAGGCGGAGCTAAAACTTTACAGCTTCTGAATGCAGTGACTACACAGATTTTAAGAAAATTCCGTTGAGCACTACTTGTGGTTGTTTTACGGTGCGGGCGAACGTACCGCATGAACTGACTCATCTGTAATCATGCTCCAATCATGAATAAACATTTTGTATGTTTATAACAAAACATCACCCCAGGAATAGGCAGAAGTGTAGGCGCCGACATTTCACCAGTTATTGTTTACTTGTAGGTAACCGATTGCCATCACAGCCATTTCTTTGACCTTTTTGGGCTCGGGTCTCCTCTCGGAAAGGGACGGCTTAGGCCATAGTACAACGCTGGCAAAGGGCAGACTGGCAGACTTCACATTTCTTCGAGAACTCTTAAACTACTTTTTGAAGTTTGTTAAATACATTATAGGTTTTTCAAAGGAGCTGAAAGGTTCCGCCTCTGAATCCAGCGATATCTTTGCACATAAAATATATTGTGTCTGTTTGGTGAGCTTTCCTCCGGCGTCTGTTCGCGAATTGTTTGCTCAATACCAATTCGATTTGTGGTTGAAACATTTCGCTGTATCAATATTTAAGGTCCATCGAGCATTCTATGCGTCTACATTAATCCACATCTTTGTTATTTACAGTAAATAATAATAAGTAAAATTAAGTGGCAACAGCCAGGCCACGTAAAAGACCGATAACTGGTGGGAAATAAAAGTCCTCGAATGGACCATGAATCCAAAAAAGGAGTAGGTACAGGTCGCCTTGCGACATGGTGGACGACCTGAAGAAGACGGCGGGAAACCGTTGGATTCAGAAGGCACAGGACCGGTCGGAGTGGTATCGTTTAGAAGAGGCCTATGTCTGCAGCAGTGAACCTCAAAAGAGTGCTGGATGGACTGTAACGCGCTGGTCAGTGACCCTGACTGCAGTGCTGCCGACTTATTTTCGATTTCGACGACTTATTATGTTTACGCTAACGCAATAGGCCCAGAAACTTTTTATTTTATTTTCATCATAGAGTCATGCATTGTCATGGGAACCAAATATTTGTGCCATATTTCAGCTCGATAGCTTCAGTGGAAGTGGGTGAAATATTGATTGCAAGATTCCAGGACATACATACTTACAAGATACATACGAGTGGAGTTAAATAAAAGCTTTTAAAATATGTATCAAATTATTAAATTGTAAAAGATTTTACACAACCCGATCGAACCCAAGACCGATCGCTCAGTAGTCGCAAGTGCGACTACTATACCAACAGAGCAGTCTAATTATCAAACTGTATTCCCATTGCAATATAAAAGATGTAATTTATAAGTGGAGCTGCCGTCACATTATCTTAATATTATATTTCTTGTGTACGTGTATGTCACTGAACTCTTTCTAAACGGCTGGATAGATGTTGATGAAATTGTTTGTGTGTGTTCAAGGGGATTCGAGAATGGTTTAGATTCACAATTTGGTCCACTGGAAAATGTTTTTTAAACATTATTTTAGTATTTTAATTTTTAACCGTCGTTCATTGACGTGAAGCGTCGCGTACTTTGACATTTCATATGGCAGAACAACGTTTGCGGGGTCAGCTAGTAGAAATATAGAATTCTATGATTTTCCGTGATATAATAATTAATTCAAATACGTATTAAACTTTCACCTTGCAAAGTTTGTACCCGACATGTATTCGCTGTTTTGTTCCAAAAAGGATTATTTATTACAGGCGCCTCGACTTGAAAGCGTGATAAATAGACTAGGGAACAAGCCACAGTTTCGAAATTCATGAATGCATGGAAGGTTACATTTTCAAATGTACTTTACTTGGAGAGCGGTGACAGCCCAGTGGGTATCGCCTGTCACTAGACGGGTCCGGGTTCAAATCCAAGCGATGCACCAATGAAGTTACGTGCTATTTAAGAAATGAAATGTTATCTTCTGTAACGATGATGAGAATTAGATGGAATTGATTGACTAAAGTGCAGGATAAGTTGGCGTGCAGTTCAATCGATGCGTCATAAAATTACGTGAATTAGGCCGAAGTATCTGAAGGAAATCGTGCAGTAAACATTTATGCCGAAGAGTTCTTCAAACATTAACGTTCTTGGCCTGGTACAGGGGCCTTAGACAAGTGGCAAAACGCTAGTAGAATAAAAGTAGAATATAGAATAATAGAAATAGTCGTAAGTGAATGTCAATCCCATACATTTGTTAATCTATTCTACTTCTATTCTACTAGCGTTTTGCCACTTGTCTAAGGCCCCTGTACCAGTGAACGTCAATCCCATACATTCTAATCTAGTTCTAGTCTAGGCCCCTTGGACAGCCTTCTCGTTTCCGAGAGGAGCTCTTGCTCAATAGTTTGATAAGACCTTTTGTATCTAAAACTAAAGGCACGGTCCGATGCTATCAATAGAGCCAGCATTGTCCAGTTCAGAGTGTGTTGATGGTCTATAGCCAAATTAATCCCGCCTAAGCGTGACATTGCTTAAATAATAAGCGCTAGCGGTTTTATGTCATTTTCCTGGAAACTTTTAGATTTAATAATTTTGCATAATATAATATAGTACGTACTAATAACGTTAATTTTATTAGGTATTTAATAATTTTTTTACATTTAATATGTATTTTTATTTTATTTTTTATATAACATATACTAGCTGACTCCGCAAACGTTCTTCTGCCATATGAAATGTCAAAGTGACGCGGCGCTTCACGTCAATGAACGACTAAAATTGTGTTTAAAAAACATTTTACAGTGGATAAAATTGTGAATCTAAACCATTCTCGAATCCCCTTGAACACACATAAAAATTTCATCGACATCTATCCAGCCGTTTAGAAAGAGTTCAGTGATATACATACACACGTATACAAGAAATATATTGTATTAAGATATATATATATTTTTTCTGTGGTGCCTAATAAAGTGTATTTGTATTTGTATTACACTTTCGGCAGCGTGTTTGTATGGTATGGCCTAGGGTCAAGCCACGGGCCTTAGGTTCGAATCCCGGCCGGGGCAAATAAAAATTTGTATTATCGCAGAGAAATATTTGCCCTGCTATTTCACCTGCAACACACATCGCGTATAGCGCGTGCAGTATTTTTTTACTAGACTAATTAGTTTGGGTCAACCTCTATAATCTTATACCGTATCTAGTTGTTGCAAGGCAGATTTCATACAGCCAGCTTTATAGCCCTTTTGTTCAAAAGCACCAACCCCGCGTAAATATTAGCCAACCCCTATCGCCCCTATCTGCCCAACTAAACACATAAATTAGACTACACCCAGGTCAAGAATTTTGATTCTCGATACAGCGTTCACACGATACAGACATCATATAAATTAGGACAGAGTAAAAAGTTTCATTAAGATAAAACGGTCTAGACATTTGTTTCAGATAAGTAAGTACTACAACTTTATACTAGAAAAATCTGTACAAAATAACTTAATAGCTTTTTGTTGAGACTATTAAAGGTAGACTACGAGCACCAGAGAAATTAATAAAAAAAAAATTCTGGGGTAAAAATTGATGTCGTGCGAATGTTTAAAGCCCCATCCACACGCTTGGCAAACAATGGCAAACAGCCAACAGCAAACAGCAAACACGGACGTGTGGATGGGTGTTTGTCGTTGTTTGCCTGTTTGTGTTTGTGTTGGGCAGTGTTCGGCATCGGTGTCGGTTTTTCTTGCCAGATCAAAGGATGTTCGGCAAACAGTTTGCGACGTATCCACACGTTTGGCAGCGATCAGTAATGCGCGCGAGCTTGCGGGAGGCGGACGTATTTACTTGCCATATTCATGGGCATATAAAGAGAACATTCCACCCTATTATTGATCGAAGATTCCACCCCATTTAAAAACTGTACCTCAAGTATTCGAATTCGATGGTAGCAAAATTATTTATAACAAGTGATTTTAAAAACTTTTAATTAAATTCACTCGTATGTATGTCCTGGAATCTTGCAATCAATATTTCACCCACTTCCACTGAAGATATCGAGCTGAAATTTGGCACACATATTAGGTTCCGATGACAATGCATGAAAATAAAAATAAAAGATATAAGTAAAAGATCTTTAAAAAAAAAAATTTTTTACAGTATAATTTATGAATAAAATCTAACTATATGGATACATTTTATTATTGCAAAATTTTCATCGGAATCACCATCGTCTTCGCTTTCTTCTTTTTTTCTTTTTTCTTTCTCTTGCTTTAATTTATAATAAAAATATGTCAACCCGAAAGTAATAGCTGCCACAAGCTTGTCGTCCGCCATGTTTGCCGATTCGGAATGTTATGAACGTTCGCCAAGCATGTGGATGGCTGTTTGTGTTGGGTGATTGTGGTTGGTGTTTGGGACTTTGCTTGCTGTTTGCGGTGTTTGTGACAAACAGCCAGCGTGTGGATGGGGCATAATAAATACAGAATTTTCGCTGTCTATCGTGATATGACTGACAGCCCAGTGGCTATCGAACTCGCCTCTCACTCGAGCGGTCCGGGTTCATCTGAGTCATGTGCGTTTTAAGTTAAATGTCACTAGCTGTAATGGTGAAGGACACATCGTGAAACCTGCATGCCTGAGAGTTCTTCATAATGTTCTCGAAGGCATGTGAAGCCTGCCAACCCGCACTTGGCCAGCGTTGTAGACTAAGGCCTAATCCTGAGGGGCCCGTGCCCAACAGTGGGACAAAGAAAGGGTTTTGATTATCATGATATGACTAGTCAGTTTTGACCCGATACGCGACGAGCGATTCAACAATAGTGCTCCTGGACTATAATCGCTATATAGGCTCTACCAAATAAAAAGAGTTGCAATCATTCGCGTATCCAAGCGAGCATATACTGAAGCTAATTTTTATGTTTTCTGGCTCAAGAAACGATTTAAATTCTCAAACATTTCCGATTTCAGTGTTCTCAGACGTCAATCATTTTTCAATCACAATCGCTTCAGTCATCTCCAGTAAAAGCAAGATTTTCATAAAACGAAACAAAAACAAATCTATTTTCAGCGGCACTATTGTCGAAGATTTTCCAGAGTTTTTATATCTGCGACTAGTGATGTGCCATCTGCGTTCGTATCCGCGGATATCCGAGTAAGAAAGGACTGTATTTGATCCGTTAGTACTTGGAGGATCTTTGGACGGATTTAAATTATTAATTTTATATCACGTATTTGGAATTCTAGATGGTTTCGGGCTGTGTGCAAAACAATGTAACTTCGCGGGCGGTGAACCAGAGACAATAGAACTTTTATTTTATTTTATACAATAGAACTTATAAAGACTATAGTCATTCGTTAAGAAAGAGTTAACATCCGTGATCCATCCGAATACATTTATATCCCCGGTCCCGGGACCCGCTGTACGGCAGTCACGGTAACTTACCAGCGCTAAAGTCAGTACTAACTAACTAACTATATCTGTTGTCCCTACCATGCCCCGAACCCTGTCTATCATTAACACAAATATTCACTGACTCAGATCTTTCTTTATTTTGTTTAACGACTGAGTAAGAACGCTGAATTTCGTATCCATATCTGTATTCGCGGATTTATACACCAAATATCCATATTTAAGGGATCCATTAACCATTATCAACGGATATACTTTTAACTCTCCGTCACATCTCTACTGGCGACCTACTTGCTTTCTTTTTGTTTCATTTTCTTCGGTCAGAGCTAAAATTACAAAGGTAGGTAATTACAATATTTTCGCGGCCTCTAGATCTAGGGTGATAAATTAAATAGTTTGCTGAGTATGGTCTTTCGCTATATTTGATTGACATCTAACATTTATTTTTTAACCAGCTTTCCACGCGGCTCCGCCTGCGTCAAATCGTTTTAAAATTATACTTAATAAGTATATTTTGAGTTCGGGCCTGTTGGCGCAATCGGTAGTGACCCTGCACATTGCGCCAGTGGTCGTGGTTTCGAATCCCACACAGGACAAACATTCGTGTGACGAACACTTGTGTTTGTTCTGTGTCTGGATGTTAATTATCTATATATGTATGTATTTATAAACATCCATGTATGTATATCAGTCTGGCATCCATAGTACAGGCTCTGCCAAGTTTGGGGTCAGCCATGGCCGTCCATGATGTCAGTCATGTCCATGGCATTTATTTAATTATTTGAGTCCTGTTCAAAGTCGTTCACAGTTATCATGGCTGGCAGAAAAAAAATTTACATAAGTCGTTACAGTTAGGCGCTGGGTAAAATTAAAATTAAAGAATTATTCTATTAAACCTTTGCAAGTAGGTATAATAGAATAACCTCATAATATTATATACATAATCTAAGTCGTAGGGAACTAGTGTAGAACAGGATTGCGGAGTCGTGTGATTGAATAAGTGATGAGTGTTGTCTGAAGCTGGAACTTCAGAGGGAGTTCTCGCATCGTCTGGTGTTCCTACAAAGGCTACACTTTGTGGTGAATAAAATATTAATAAGTAACTATCATTTAAAAACATCATCTCGCCTATATTTCTCAGACGGGGTAGGCAGATGTGTCAGTTTTCACCAGTTATGTTTTGGTCTTTTGTTATGAAGGATCAATTGCCATATTAAGTGACCCCTGGGTCAATAAAGCGGTGGAAGCCGAAAGTGGCTTTCGAACTCGCCTCTCACTCGAGTGGGTCAATAAAACAGGCTTTTGATAAATTTTTTGCACCCCCGTTTAACCCCCTTAGGGGATGAATTTTCAAAAATCCTTTCTTAGTGCTCCCCTACGTCATAAAAGGAACCCCTGTGCAAAATTTCAAGTTTCTAACCCTTATAGTTTAAGCTCTGCGTTGATATGTCAGTCAGTCAGTCAGTCAGTCAGCTTCTCCTTTTATATTTATAGAAGATATGTGTTAATAACTGTGAGAGAGACTTGTGCCCGACAGTGGGACGTTTATGGGTTGCAGCTAGCTATGTCGCTAGATTTCCTGCATAACACATATCGGAGTTTTTGAGGAGGGTAATCTTATTTGAATTCTCTGACTACCGAGCTGAGGTTTGGAATCCCGACCCGGAAAAATATTTATTTCGCAGATAAATATCAGTTTTTATATCTTCTATTTTGTTAAAATTAGGGATCATACAATACTAGCAACCCGCTCCGGCTTCGCACGGGTTTTAGGTATGTATTTTTAGCAACATTTTTGCGAAATGTTTCAATAGTTCAATAGCTATTCTTTCATATGGTGAAAACAGTAGGTACAGGAATGTAACCAAATATGGAATAATACCCGTTAGTTAGATTCCGTATTTGGGGTACAGAGTGTAAACTCAAACTTAACTGTCGTGTGAAAAAGAAAAAGGTTGTCATTAGTAAGTCATAGAAAAACTATATCCATGTAAATACGTTGTGTGCTTATTATATTAATTTACAAGAGTAAACGTCTTTCCTTCTACATGTGCTCCACATTCCAATACTATTCCATATTAGGTTACTTTCCCCTATGAAAACCGTTCAGTAGGAAATTACTGAGATAAACTATTATATGAAGACTATAATTTCATATGTGTAATGATTGACGACGCGCGCGGAGGTTAGTGACCCTGACTTCCGAACCGAGGCATTTGAATTCCGGTCGGGGTAGATATTTATTACGTAGATAAATATTTGTACTTGTGTCTTGGATGTTAAGTTTTGATCTTTTCTGTGTGTCCTTTTTTTTTAATGGATACAAGATAGCAAACGAGCTTGCAGCACCACCCATCCGCTGCCGCCCATGACAACTGTGACTGACTTTGAATAAGACTCAATTAGGGACTGGACAATTAGGGATGGTTAGTCCAATTAGTTGAGAAAGTTAATTAGAACATTAGTTGGTCATTTCGTTAGTAGGTATGAGGACTGGGGACTGTAAATGATAGTTAGTCCTGTTAGTTGGTGTTAGTAATAGTTCAGTTAGTACTTGTTAGTAGGAGTCTCGTTTTAAGTCAGTCACAGATGTGTTGCTACCCTTGAGGACTAAGATGGTCGCCTCTAAAGAAGTGTAACCGGAAACCACACCTTTCCAACCGGACGATAATTGCTTTAAAAACAATTACTACACGGCGGAAATGGTACTAGTTACCGTTACCGAACTCTATATGGAACCAATTAGCTTTCTTAAAAAACCTATTTGGTTCCCTATAGGCTCTACCACCTACCACCACTTGCAACACAGGCCTAGACCCACAGCGTGGTGAGTGTCTAGTGTTGATTTAATAATAATTTTGTCCTAAATTTTAAAAAATCATATGAAACCGTATTTAGCCACACTATTCACAACTCAAACTAGATGTATTATTCAAGATGTATTCAGGACCCACCTGTGTGTGGTCCGATGATTCTGAATAATGCAAAACACACTCCGTGCTAAGACGATAACGGCCCGGTGTGCGGTCATCTTAATTATTTTTACATACAAATTGTAAGCTTTAAGGTTGATGAATTTGCATAATGGTATGCATAATAACTATCTTACACAGGTGAGCGCTATCAAATAATTCCCATTAGCGGTCCCATGCCTTTACGTCTGATGGGCTCTAGGCTTCAGTTCCACTGATTAGTTAAAAAGTTAGTGTGGTTGGGATAAACTTCAGGCTGACAACGGTATCCTAGTTGTTTATAATTTTTATGTTTGTATAATTTTAACTGAATATGTTCTCGTTATTATTTTTAGTATTAGTTTTAGTAGTGTCACCACATGAGGAACTGCTCGAAAAAGGGTTGCGCTGAAAATCAGCAGCCTTGTTTCTCAAGGCAATCACAGAAAGTAACCCTTTTGTCACGCATGACGATTAAGTTAAAAGTTCTTCGTACGTAAGGTGCGAATTGTCCATTACGCGTTTAACGTAAAATTTTGCCGAACAAACACCGCGTTCCCCGTACCATCGTAGACTTGCGTAAGACGGAATAAAGCTGAATTTAAAGCCTTCCTGAGTTGCTAACTCACATAGGGACTCAGTATTGCGTTTTAGAAAAATGAGCAATGACTCGACGCAATGTCAAATGGAATGTATCTTTAGAGAGATCGCTAACTGCCTCTTAGTGTAGACATTCGTAGCGCAAACAAATTAAAAAAACACAAGTTTCTTGATTAATTTAGCACCACGACCCTTTCGATTCAAGACAAAGAACGGTCCAGCATACTTAAATAATTTAGTTAAATGGTGAGAAGAATTTTATTAAGTAGGATAGGATGTCGCCTTTCGTAAGTATAATCCGAAGCATCGATTCAACCGCCAACCCTAATTAAATTGTTCTCATCCATGTAAGGAGAAAAAATTAAAATGTTGCATTTAGATTCTAAACCTTATTTGTTAATAAATAAAATTTTATATATACTTTGGAGAATGATTTTTGCTTAGCCATACGACAAAGATCACTAAAATAATTATTTTCATTTTAGCCTTAGGATTTTTAAGATTATAGATGAAACGTTTTACATAAGCAAATGCTCTTTTTATTCTATTTAATTTGGAGAAGCGCTCAAAATTTATTATTGGTTCAAATATGGATGCAGTGAACGTGGTAGCGGAGGATTTAATTTCAGGTAAGTCATCTAATATTTTTACTTTTAATGTAGGCCAATTTATTTCGTCATTTATTAAAAACTTAAGTATCACTATTATGATTCCAACCAAGCCCCAGCCGGTTTTTGCTAGTGAATAGGACTCACCTAGGCAATCGGGTGAATCACGAAGTGGTAACCTGACTGAAAATCTACCAGACTTAAGTCTTTCAGTATTAGCTAGGAAGTGGCTCTCGCAGGCGACTTCAGTTTCGCTTAGAATATATTTTTTAGGTAGCTCTTCAAGCTCCCAGAATTTAGGTAAAAAATTATCTACTTGGGATTCTTTAGACAAATTCTGCTTAACTGGTAATGCATGGTTAGCACTGATTTTAGTATTTGAATTTTGCATATTTATGTGACCACTTATTAACCAACCGAACTGAGAACTGTGCAACTTAGGGTTACCCTTACTTAGGGACATGTGACTACCACCTATGACGTCCCAAAAAATATCGGCCCCTATCAACACATCGATGGGGGCGGGCTGGTCGAAGTATGGATCAGCTAACTGTATATTTGATGGAATATTATTTTATTATACTTATTTTGATACATCTATGGGAAACTTTGGTAATTTTCCTGTAAGTGTATCTAAAACCAAACAGGATAGGGTTATTTTAAAATTGTTTATAGTTTCACGGGATTGTAACTGCACGACACATCTTTCGTTGACTGTGTTAGCATGACAGTCACCAATACCAATCAGATTTAAAGAAATACAATATAATACAATATCATTTATTGCACCAGAAAAAGAATACAGGAGAACACAGTAAAGAAAAGAAGTTTTGCAAAAGGCTGTCTAAAATAGGTAATGTATTTAATGATAATCTTTTTTGTAGATTTTTACTAATAAATGACGACATAGAACCCGAATCTAATAATGCCTTCACTTGAAGTACTTGCTTAGTTTCTGGATTCATGACATTTATTAATGCAGTGGACAAGAACACCTGGCTACTAACTTCTTTAGAAAAGTTAACTATAGCGTCAGGATAGGCCTCGGCAGCATCACTGCAATCCACAGGCACCTCTGTCACTGCTATCGCCACTTGCTGGACAGCGTTATTAGAATGCAGCAATGTGTTGTGACGCTTTTTGCATAGTCGCCAAGGCCCCATACGACATTCACTGACAGGATGACCCTGTCTCAAACAATTCGCACACAATTTAAGTATATCTATTAACTTCTACTATAATTTGTCATTTAAGTTTTTCGACTTGAAGGTGGGGCAGTCATAAATCTTATGATTTTGGTTACAAATAATACACTGAAACGCAGTACTAACTTCCCGACTGACTGACGCAAATGATTTTGTAATAGTACATTATGATACAAGTGCGGTAAGTTGAAAATTACAGCCGAGGCGATATTGCTAGCCCGAGCCGTAGGCGAGGGCTACAAGAAAGCAGAGGCTGTAATTATCAAAGCGCACGTGTGTCATACGACGTTTTATAACATATTTGCGAGGAAATAAATTAATAAATTCATAATTACTAGACGACATTTTCAAATAAAAACAATACAACGAAAAGAAAAAGCGCGCGGAATAATTTATAACTGTTCACAAATTAACGATGCGCGCGCATCAGCGCTTTTTTTTATGGCAAAGGCACAAAAACAGCCAGTATTACTAATAAAGTAAATTAATATTTTTTTGTTTTTGTTACAGATAAATTATTGTAATTTAGTGTCAAAATTAATTAAATTAAAGAATTAAATGTTTATTTTTTATATTTTATCTCCCAAAGTTAATTTTATTCATAAAATGTTGACCACTTTTTGACATAAAAACTCTTTGCTAAGATTGAAAAAAGTACCGTTCGTTTTAGACGGGCATCTTGTTAGACCGTGCGTTTTACCTTATTAAAAAAAAAACCCGTGCGTTTCACATTACATTACCGCACAAGTGCTGTAATGTAATTTAAAACGCACAAGTGCGGTAATTAGATACATTACGATATTGAAATTGGTGAAATAAGGGGCCCTTTACGAGCAAATCTATATATATAAAAGGAGAAGGTGACTGACTGACTGACTGACTGACTGACTGACTGACTGACATATCAACGCAGGGCCTAAACTATAAGGGCTAGAAACTTGAAATTTTGCACAGGGGTTCCTTTTATAACGTAGGGGAGCACTAAGAAAGGATTTTTGAAAATTCACCCCCTAAGGGGGTAAAACGGGGGTGCAAAGTTAGTATGAAACTTTGCCGTTTTTGAAGTCAAGTGGGCAACCCGAACGCGGGCAGACGTCGTTAATGGATCTAATTCTGCGCGAGCGAAGCTGCGGGCGTCCACTAGTGTGTTATAAATGTATTTTTATGACTACTAGCGCCATCTATGGTCGGTCGAGGAAACTTACGATGTATTGATTCTAAAATATGGGCACGGTCAAGTAAAAACGATTTAAATTGTTCCAATGTAGGCATATCACCGTACTTGTCATGCTGTTCCTCCCACTTCATCGTGGTGTTGTTGTCGAGCTTAGATGTTAACATAAAAATAATCAACGTATCCCAGTGGTCAGTAGGTAGACCAAGGTTTGAAAGCGCGCGTAAGTTTTTAGTGACGTGGTCGACAAAATACCTCAATGAGTTTTCGGATTCACGAGTAATTTGTTGTATATTAAAAAGAGATTTTAAATGGTGATTTATAAGTAATCTTTTATTATCGTAACGATTGCAAAGTAGGTCCCACGCAATTAAATAATTTGCAGACGAAACTTCTATGTTAGAAACTATGCGTTTTGCCTCGCCCTCAAGGTAAGAATAATGAAACTTTTGAATATGTGGAATGCGAATGTTCTTATGTATTAAATTCGAAAAGGTGTCATGGAACTCAAGCCAGCGGAAAAATGAACCGTCAAATTTTGAAATTTGTATCTGCGGCAGTCTTATGTCTATAATCATTGTGATCGAGCGTACATTGAGCATCTGGGTACATAGATTCACGCCTTCTTTTATCTTGCTCAATAGTTTTTAATTCATTTTGGTCTTCGACAATGCCCTTTGCAATCGCGGTACATAAAATTATGTCCTGCTCAATGCGTTCTCGTTCATCAATTTCCGAGTCTAGATTTTCAGAATTTAGGAGTTCTATCTGAGTTTGCACGTCATCAAATTTTGTAGATAAACACTCGAACCGGTTAAGTTTTAACGTTAACTCGGTAAACTCAACAGCTGATAGTGGAGATTGCGCTGTGATGTTGTTTATATAATTTTTAAACTTAGTGATTTGTCCTTTTATAGAACTACGTTTTGTCAGTAAATCTTTCATTGTAGAACTCTTTGTTAATTTAGAATCTGTTATGTTATCGTTCAAAGACATTTTAAAATTGTAAATATAGTATTCGTTTTTGTAAATATTTGATTTTAAGTGTAAATATGTATAGCAAAATAAATCACAGAACAATTCTGAACGTTTGGAAGGTGATAAAATAAACAAATATTCCGTCTCACGCCAATCCACGGTGATACCCGGTACACGATGAGTCGCTGGCAGCCGGCTGCAGACCAGCAAAGTCGCCCCGGTCGGCAGAAGGTCAAAGGTCAATCGGCGTTCCCGCCAACCTGGAATTAGTCGGCCGAAAACTGCTAAATATCGCGTAAAACCTGGCGCGAAACAACTGTTTCTAGTTGATTATGTTATTTACGTGTTTTAATAATTTACTTAACAAATCTAGTCGGAAATTGCAAAAATAAATTAACTTTTTTAGAAATAACAAAATGTAGGTAGGTATCTCACAAAAAAATTATAAAATGATTTGCACAATTGAATTTATGGATTTGATGGATTATTTTGTAGAAAATGGATGGATGGATGGATTTACTGATGTTAAGGAAGTAAGGATGGATAATCAGGGCACTTAACTTGTGAAATAATGCTGCCAGGTGACGCTTTCGATGCTACACTGCTGGGCGGTGATCACGGCAAAGCCCCGTCTGATATTGTCTTGTTTCTGCTATTTCTTCATGCTTGCAATCGTGAAACAGGATAACAGCTGGCACGTAGGGCTCTTGAACTGCTTGGCAAGGTCTCGAAATCCGTCCTTTTGCCGGGCGGTGATGACGAGTTTTTCACGAGGTTGCAGACGAAGATTTCTCGTTGTGGACTTAATTTAGAAAAAGTCCTGCACGGTAAACTGATATATTGATGCAAGATACAAATTGAACCGTTGTGGTGTAGGCGTGACAAAGGACTAATTAGTAAAGCTAAAGTAATAAACGCGACACGTCATGCGCGCCTGTAAATATCGTCCGACAATTGTCCGCTCCGCCTTGCTGGGATGCGCATAGGCGCATACACTGTACATAGCTTAAGTAGTTATAAGTTCATTGTTCTAACCTAAAATGTCGATTAGTATAATGTCTTGTGTGAAAATAAATATCTTGTTCTTCTTCTGCAATAATAATTATGTAACTGAAAAATGGTAATGAAATATGGTAAACCATACCTACATGTTATGAAGTGTTCAAATGTGAAAGTTTATGTAGTAGTCAGTAGCAGGCCGGCAGACAGTCAAGTTACTACCCCGCTCTTTGACACGAATGTGTTTTATGAAAATATTGTCTGTCTGTCTGTCTGTCTATCTTTGTCCAGTAATGTCCATGATTATAATAGGTAGCTACTATAAACGAAACCACCGTAGCGGGGTTGGTGAAGGGGTTAGTGGCCAACCCAGTGTCGAATGTTCTCAAGCAAGCGGAGGTCTTCGACAAGGCTTAACGACTGTTTCCACCATTGAAAACAACCGGGACCGACGGCTTTACGTGCCCTCCGAAGCATGGTAGCGTCCATGAAATTTTGCCACTTGCGGTCACCCATCCACAAACTGACCGCGCCCGTCCTTGCTTAACTTTTTCGATCACATTGAATCGACGCGAGCCATTGGGCTATGGACGCTACATTTTATAACTAATACGCTTATATTTAACTAATACTTTAAAAGTCAATTTTCATTGATGTAGTAAGCTTGAGAGCTGACGAAAGTTCATACACTCCTTTTACAAGAATAATTAAAAAAGTGAAATACATATTTGTATTTAATTACGGCCTCATTGGTCTAGTGGACACAAGCGCGACAAGATAGTCCTGGGTTCGATCCTCGGGTCGGGCAACAACTATTGCGGTTTTCTAACTTCAAATCCCGATAGCAGTTCGGAATTTGGATTTGTGCCTGGTGTATGAAAATAGGCTCTCCACCGTTACATGAAACCTAAATATAACTGGCTAAAAGCACACCGCACTTTGAACGGACATAGTTTCGATTAAAATTTTACATCCGTTTGTACTTAAACATGCATTTAGAATAATCCCGGAACAGCGAAGCTTTGCAGTTCCGGGATAAGCGACGTTAGCAGACTTCCGCTGAACTTGCCAACTAGCCGAGCTTTCGGAGACTGGGACTAGGCGCTGTATCGGAAACACATTAGCCATGCTAATAATGTTACGGTTACCACGTCGGTTTACATAACATAGCATACTATTTTATTTCATTTTTATTTTATTAATATTTGGGAAATATACAATACTTATATTAAAAATGTAAAATATAGAACAAAGTAATGATGCAGAAATCAGCGAAGGTTCCACTATTAAATAAAACAGACTAAGTTTGGAGTAAGAATTAAAAATACAAAAACAAAATTTAGAATACAAAACAAAATTTAGAAAAATGAAACTAGCATAATTTTACAATTAGAGCTACTTATTCGATATATTTTATTGATTGTCGTATACTCTTTTTGTATTAAAATCTGTTTATTCGCAAACGCAGCAAGGAATCGAAACAATTAATTAATTTAGTCTCTCCCTGAAACTGTTGTATCAAAGAGTTAATAACCAGTAGTATATTATATTGTAGCTATATCTATTCGACGAGATAAGCGTCTTTGTTTCAGAAGTTTTGTTGGTGACAGAAGTACAGATTGGCTTTCATTGTTCTCTCTAGAAACTAACAACTGATTCAAGTTGATAATGTGTCCACGAGAAGGTATGTGTGAAAATGTTTTCAAACAAGGTAGCTGAAGGACTCAAAGCGGTTCGGTTTAAATATAATATTTCTCATGCAACACACGAGTACACACAGTAATTCTCACAATTAAATGTGTATGGGCTCCAGTTCTATATTATTATATATATTCTTCATGAATTATCTAAGTTTTAGAAATTTGATCCCATGCTGTAACGGTTAAGGAAGACATCAACGCTGAAACCACAGAACGCTGAAACCACAGAACGCTGAAACACAGTATAGAGAAAGGCCTGCTTTCGAGAACTATTTTATTCCAATTCAAGGTCTTTACTAGGTACCATGCTTTATTTCTATACTAATATTATAAAGAGGAAACATTTGTTTGTACCTAATGCTTTCACACAAAAACTACTGGACCGATTTAAAAAATTCTTTCACCGTTAGAACGCTGCATCTTCGCTGAGTGACATAGACTATATAAAATATTACTAGGTGTAAACGAAACTGTTATGTCTAATGCCACGCGAGCGAAGCTGCGAGCGTCCACTAGTATTATATATTTAAACATTTCATGGACCCTTCCGTGCTCCGTAGGGCACGTGAAGCCATCGGTCCCGGTTGTTTTCAACGTTGTAGTCGTTAAGCCTTGTCGAAGACCTACAGGTGGCTTGAGAATATTCGACCTCGAGTTAGCCTCTAACCCCTCCATTGGAGCAGAGTGTTCGTGTATGCTCTAGACCTCATGCAGCTTTGTCCGTGGGGCAGAACCGTGCCCAGCAGTGGGATGTCTATAGTTTGCAGCTAGGCTTTACTTATAATGGTCTCTGACCTTAGTACTAATTAGCACAGTATAGAGAGAGAGGGGGAATAAGTTTGAGACTAAACTTTTCATTCAAATCACACGTTTTAAAAATCGGTATCCTGCCAACTAACTGACAGCTAAATTGACAACCGATTTCACTCCAAAATGGGTACCGGTTTCAAGTTAGAAAACCTCCATAACACTTTGGCCGACATCGGATACGAACCCGGGACCTCTTTGGTAGCAGTCACGCTTGCAGACAACGAGGCAGTCAGTCTATCTCATACAACAAGTTAGTCTGGAAAACAAATAAAGGGCACTTTGAAAACTCTTGTTTATATTGTAGGTAATCTACTGTATGTTATTTATTTAGTGGTCCAACCCCTAAGTTCAAACCACAATCGGCCATATTTTACAGAGTATCCGAACAGGAAAGGACAATCCTTTGTCCCATCCCTACAAACAAGGGACACCTTTGCACTGCTATTTATCAGAGCGACAGCGTATACAAACACGTTCATAGAAGTATCGGCAATCCGTAATCCTTTTAGGTCTATTTGTATAATTATATAATTAATACAGGCCAATATTCAAATGGGTAGAATTTTGTAGAAATGTTTATGCGACAGTCAAAACAATAATCTGATTTATGCAAACATTTTTAACTTACCAACTTAATATTAATCTATAAATTAATGTAATTTTAACAAAAAATTGAATTGATTGTTTCTTTGTCTCTCTGCTTACTTTTTTTTTATAGTATAGGACGGACAAACAGACATACGGGCCACCTGATGGTAAGTGGTTACCGTCGTCTATGGACACGTGCTACACCAGGGGTACCTACACAGGAGTGTTGCCTGCCTTGAAGGAAGCGTTTCACACTCTTTTTGAAGCGCTCCGTGTCGTAGCTCGAAGGGAAAACCTCAGTCGGAAGCTCATTCCACAGAAGACTAGTTCGCCGTAAAAAGACAATTATTGGTTGAAATGTGAAGATCATTGTTTAAAATGTCAAAAAAAGTCAAGCCGCCTTTGAGCTATGTTACTGTACAGCAGTGTCTGATTGATGGATGGATTGTTATAAGAATGTATGTGTAAGAAGGTAGACTACAAGCGTTTTAATAACTGAGGTTCATATTTTAACGCGGGACGAAGTCGCAGCTAGATAAGTAATATAATTTATTTATATTCAAAGTAGATAAATCAAAGAAAATAACTGTTACAAGATTTTAATAGTTGCTATAATATTGGTAATCGTTGCGACTTTTCAGCCCGTATTGAGGGTAGTGTTGCTCGAAGGTGCCGCCGCCGCGGGAGGGCGCCCCGTTCGCTATCTTCACGCAAGAGAAACTCAGACACTGAAATAATACAAAGGTAATATCAGCTACAACAATACAGGTACGTTACTGCCGAGTCCAGGGAAGTAGGCAATTGCTGGAAGAGTAGTGGTGAGGCAATCAATACCACGAGAAAATATATTTAATTCCATTAATATTATAAATGTTAATGTTTGTAAGTAAGCAAAAACTACGAGTACAAAACGGATTTGGATGAGTCTTGGCATATAGGTGAATAATAATTTATATTAGCACATAGGATACTTTTCATCCCAGAAATATGTTTCCTTATCCTTATCCTCCCAATCCAAACCTATTGGTAAAATACAAGCTATATAAACTTTCTAAATTATCTGGTAAATCTTACGTCTGCTTCACAGTTGCTCCCCCGACACTGCATGAAAAAAGTTAGATGTGTTGTTAAAATAATTATTATTTGTCGTGATGAAGGCCAAATGTGTACCTCTTACGGTTCATGAGATAGAGCACTGGAAGACGTATAAACCAATCTTTTTAAGGGATCCAACTGATAAATTATTTGTAGCAACGGTAACACGCCTTCTGTGCACATTTCGGATGTCTGCCTGGTTCCGTTCAAGAGAAAGACAGCGGAGATAGACAGACAGACAGCGGAGGCATATTAATAAGGTTTCCTTTCGGTACGAAACCCTAAAATCAGTCAAAAGCATCGAATTATGAAGTTTGAAAATGGAAGGGTTAACCATACTATGGTCTCAAAGTGACACACTTAAATCTACTGTTTGTGCACGTTTTTCTTAGTTTTACGTCAGTGACGTATTCTTATGGATTTAAATGTCAACGAAATGTGCCAGTCGTGAGCACTGAAAACCTACCAAGTATGAATTTAACGTATCTACTATTTTTTATTTCACTAAATTAACACCCATCGTAAATGGGTATGTCGAGCAAGCTTGTAATTAAAACGGGCATTGTGGAGAATGCAAATATCTACAACGACATCTCAATGGAGGCAGGATAGCCTGAGACAAAGCTTTGAACCCCTCTTAGAACTTTTGAGCCCCCTCGAGGTCTTATCGGTCTCCTGAGATAATTACCGATTCATTTCATTTGATTGAATACCTTTAGAAAGTAAATTTGAACAGCATTTATTTTATTTGTTACAATGTGATCTCACTGGTGTTTCTTACCTTTAAAACAATTAACCAAATATGGACAAGCATAAATTGATTTCACATGCACTTCTACATAATCTATAATAATATATTAATACGTTAAAACAAAACTTTGTATTCACCCAATTTTTTAAATATTGTTCGGAACAAAGAATGCGAAATTTGGCATTGTTTACCCTAGGTTTAAGTTAATATTAAGGAGATGAAATGGGGAAACGTAGACTTATTATGTAATAATGATGCTTAAAAATACGTCATAAAACAATGACCACAATTGTTTTTTTTTGCAATGACTCGATTTAATTCGACCACTCGGCGTGTACAATTATTTTTTAATCATACTGGGGTTAATTATGAGGCAATTATGTTAATGAATAAAGGGAGCATACCCTGGCTTCACAAGCTTGTCCAGAGCACTAAAAGACAAAACCATAAAATAAGATCATTAAAAACAGGCAAGTTCAAAAAAGTACGATTATAACATCATCCTGTAAATAAAAAACAGTAAATAAACTTTTGAAGAGCGACTTCAATTCACATACACAACACAATCATGTATATGAAATGTGTATGATATTGTATGTATGTTATTATGTAATCAATATAATATTACATTATTTATGTTTGCTCAAAAATTTTAATTAAATCGTTTTTCGTGACTACCTGGTTAGCCCAATGGACGGCTGGCTGGTAGAGAATGCTTTATGCATTAAGCTTGCCATTTATACCCTGTACCTTATGTATTATGTACCTACCTGCTGTAAAAGTGAAGGAAAACAAACATTTCTCCTTAATGTTTTGGAAGGCATGTGAAGACTGTCAATCCGTACTTGCCAGCGTGGTGCCTATCCGTCCCCTAGGAGAATCGAGCCCAACAGTGGGACAAAGAAAGGGTTGTGGTGCTGGAGATTACCTTTGCGCTGCAACGCTCTCCAATGCACTGTAAAACAAGACAGGTTGTATCACAGGTATAACAATACTGAAGCGTTCATAGCCCATGGCTTCCACACGATTGCCTATCTATAGCTGGGTACATACAATACATCTGGAGGCCTACTTGGGGAAGCCTTGCAATTATAAAAATTACATTGTTGTGGACTAATGGTCCAAAAATATACGAAATAGAAACCAATAATTTACCATTGTCAAGCAACCTGGGCCCGTACACTGGAATCAAAATTAAATTGGTACCAAATGTTCGTTGACAAAACTCTAAAGCAAGTCACACGAGGCGAATAGTCGTTACGAATGCAAACATAGCGAGCAAATTCGCCAATGTTTAAATTATTATCGCTGCGAGCCAAAGAAGTTGCGAGAGAAAGTAGAACTTTCTATAGTAGTTTCTAGTAGTTTTTAGTATAGTAGGTACTAGACAGGCTGTATAGAATTTTGGAGCAGCACACGAGATGTTTTGTAAACAATCATTGCACTTCATTTTAATGAAATACAAGATTCGATCCAGACTTCATCCTCCATTCCATCAGACATCCAGACTCTAATAGGCATTTTAAGTAAGGAAACCCCGGTAATACTTTATGTGACCCCGAGATCCAACCCAGGACTCCTAGCCTAGCAGTCGAGCTTACGACAACTGGACCAGACGCCAGTACGTATATAACTTACCATTGCACTGCAAGATCCAGATACGCACTGAAAATATAAAGCTTTTGTCCTATTAAACTAATCATAAGACCTAAAAAGAAATCAGTATTGATGACTACTTATTACAAGGCCTCTTTTAAGTCCGTCTGCTCCTCTTTTAAGAGAGGCCTAACTCAGATATCGAACGGAATCCATTCACTGTAAAAAAGTCAATTTACATTCGCGTGAAATTCATTAATGTGTGGTGAAACATAATGCGGGTCATTCTCCTCTTATTCTTCTTCTCATTATAGAATTTGTTTCTCTTGGAGAGGCGACTTCGATAAAATGAACCCGGACACCTCTTATAGTGAGAGGCTCTCCCTCACTCGAAGTATTGGGGTTCATTAATGCGGCTCAGTTTTTCATCCAATTTGTTTTCTAAGTTATGTGCGCATTCTAGTATTCTCAAAGGCATGTGAAGTCTGCAAATCCGCACTTGGCCAGCTTCGTGGACTATAACTCCCAGTCCTAGAGGAGACCCGTGCCCAACAGTGGAACAAAGAAAGGGCTGTGGTTGTACCACAAAAACTTCAAATTTCAGATAGAAATAAAGATTATATTTAATAAATAATAATTTACCCCCGAAGCACAAGTGTCGCCGTGGCACTGAATGGACATGAAAAATATTTATGAATAGAGATGCAGCTTGATACAAGTTATGTATTAGTATGAGTTGATGTAGGTACCTTAATTAAAAGAAGTAATACTTTGAAATACAAACCATACTTTCGCATCCAAGACGATTACACTGAAAATTAAGTAATTTTAAGTAAGCAAGTTTAATATTAGTTAGTGTAAGTACTTGCATAATTTTTGTTGTGTTCTGATGAAATATATTTCTTTTTGTATTTCCAAGATAAAGTAAACGATGTTATAGCGCAGTAGAAGTTTTCTTTTTACAATCAATACCTACATCGATATTTATACTTGGTAAATGTCGACGATAATCATCATCATATAATTCGACCATGGCACCTTGTACTACTATTTCCGATTGAGCAATCGATAACATCGTGATTCATAGCACCCTTGGTAACAGGCCCAAAACGATCGTTCCTTTAGGGCCGGCGCCACAGAAAATAAATCGATACCGAATACGATCGACATCATTGAGTTAAATATATCGACATAACTGAAACATCGAGGATTCAATTTGAGAAATTACTAAATACAATGTTATTGTAGCGTAGATAGAGAGTTAGTAATTAATAATATACCGTTAAATTTTTATTTTATTTTAAAAAAGCTTTTTAAAACTTTTTTTTTATTTTCATGCATTGTCATCGGAACCAAATATGTGTGCCAAATTTCAGCTCGATAGCTTCAGTGGAAGTGGGTGAAATATTGATTGCAAGATTCCAGGACATACTTACCTACATACATTAATAATGGATACATTCGAGTGAAATTAAAAAAAAAGCATGTTAATAAAAGCTTTTAATTAAAAACAAAAATTCCAAAATGTACGCTCCAACGAGGTTCCAACGTGACTGTTCTACCTGGGAGCGCATTGGCGAGACTTTTCTGATCAATCGCTTTGTTAATGTCGCTTTTCTTCAGCTTCAGTCTCATGACATCTCAATCTTAATTTACTCTTATGTAACGAAAGGACGCACCTTGATAATTCCGTCTAAAATCTCGTCAAATTGCCGCCTTAAGAAATCTACCTTGCAGTAAAATTAAAATATTACTTTCTTTTGTTCCTCCTTTTATTTAACTACCTTTAGTTCAAGCAAATATCCTTTACGGGTTAGAGATATGGCTCATTAAGGCCATGAGTGACTACGATAACTCTTCGATTTCAATTAGAATCACAACCGCACATTTGCGCGCTAAACGTTAGGTACATACAAACGCAGCAAACTGTTGTTTGTGATGTGCTATTGTGTTTATGAGCACATTTTTTAACACTGAATTCTATGGAGGTGGCATAAAATCTATCTATCTATCGATCATTTATAGTATAAAAAATCAATGGGTCATTGACACTCCAGAACACACGTGAACACGTCCATAACAAAAGAAGTTGCCCTATTTGTATTGGCGGTTGAAAGCCTCAAATAATTTTTCCCAAATCACTTGACCTTTCTAAACGTCAGATCTTGTCACAGATAAAATATATTTATTCGGCGAGCGTATCGCGCCCTCAGCAAGTGTGGTCACGTTCCGAGCCCTTCCAAAAGAAGTGTCCCTTTAACGACACACTATAAGCTATATGAGAGGTTATGTGTAACCTACATGTCTATTGTCCCTGGTAATCGCACTAACATAAATTTTATTAGGTACATTTAAAAATATTAAAAATAAAAAATGTGTCGATGGTCGATACAAATAGAGGTGTTGTCAATATAGAGCGGTCCTTTACAAGGCAATCATTGAAATTTATACTAATATTATAAAGAGGAAACATTTGTTTGTAATGTTTTCACACAAAAACTACTGGACCGATTTCAAAAATTCTTTCACCATTAGAAAGCTGCATCTTCACTGTGTGACATAGGCTATATAATATGATTAGGTGTAAAAGAAACTATAGTTGTGTCTAAAACCACGCAAGCGAAGCTGCGGGTCCACTATTATTAAAATAATTTTGTGAAACAGGGTAGCGTAAGGATGCATAATACGATATTACCACAATGCTATTGGATATGGTTGAATGATGTTGAATGTTCGCGCCGCGAGCAGATGTAAAAACTCCTTCGTTGATTCGATGGTTGGACTTCTAGGGTGGATCCTTCTATTCATCATAAATAGTGTGCTCGAGACATTATCAACCGATCGATAGTGTTAAGCCGCAGCGGTCTCGGCCGGCAGTTGGGTGACAGCTAGTGGCCAAGTGGCAAAAAATATTTAACTCTTAATATATCGGTATGTATCAGTATCAGTCCTATGTGAGTTTTATGCGTAAAATTTACAAAGGTCTAATAGAAACCAATCTTATGATTCCATTAACGTTGCACAATATATAGTCAGAATCTAATATGTATATAATTTCATTCAAATTGCAAAAGAGGACAGTTTTTACTACAATTTGCAAATTTAGCGCATAGTGCAATTTTTTTTAAATCACGTCATTTTGTGGAATTTCGTGCAAGACATGTTAATAAACAAAATAATAAAACTGAAAATATAATATTTTAGTTTCTTCGAATAATTGACTGAAAGAAAACACTACGAGTGACAAAGCTATTTATCCCAGCTGTCTCTCCCACAGACGGCTGCGGGAGGTCTAGAGCATACTCCACCACGCTGCTCCAATGCAGATTGGTGGAAGGGTTAGTGGCCAACCCAGTGTCGAATGTTCTCAAGCCACCCGAAGGTCTTCGACAAGGCTTAACGACTGTTTCTTGAATAAGAAATACCTCACTGAAAATGTTACCTAAGAAAAAGGGAAAATATCCTACACATGATACAACAACTATTATTACTTAGTAGATAACGAAGAAGGTACCTAGGTATTGTCGTTGATAGCAAAATTATGCAAATAACTTCCAACTTCGACCTCTCTTTACTTTGGGAATCTAAAAACAAAACACGAGCGCGCAAATACTAATCTTAACTGCCAAACCCATAACGAGATGTGGCTCGTACCGCCAAGTTTGACAGTAAAACTATTTTACTTGGAATAGTTATATCTATTCTAATATTATAAAGAGATACATATATAAAACTATCTTACTTTGAATAGTAATATCTACAATAATGTTATAAAGAAGAAACATTAGTTTGTAATCTTTTCACACAAAAACTACTGGACCGATTTCAAAAATTCTTTCACCATTAGAAAGCTACATCTTCACTGAGTAACATAGGCTATATCATATAACTAGGTGTAAATGAAACTATTGTTATTTCTAATTCCACGCGAGCGAAGCTGTGGGCGTCTACTAGTATACATAATATTCAAAGGATACTCACCCTTGCCTGACAACCGCTGCCCTCACACTGAAACCAAGTATCTATTATACATATTTATATATCAAGTTAAAAGAGGTAGATCCTTATCCTTACTTATGTGTTGTATGTATGTTGGTTTGTCCTTCTTTTCCGCCTTAACGGAATGATGTATCGTCATGATTTTTTTGCATAGATATTGTTGTAATTAGTATACGGCTAGGAGAGTGATATTGGATACTTTTTATCACGGAAAATTCTACTCTACTTCTACTTCTACTCGATTCTTAACTATCGATATTAAAATTTGATCGATAAAATCTACATCTTGATCGTATTCTGATTTGTAAAAGTGCCAGTAAAGCTAGATTATGGTAGCGGTTGTAGTAAAGGTCTTCGGAAACGTTTAATGCGGGCAGTCGTGGGTCATCATCATCACAACCCTTTCTTTGTCCCACTGTTGGGCACGAGTCTAATCTCAGAATAGGAGGGATTAGGCCTTAGTCCACCACGCTGGCCAAGTGCGGATTGGCAGATGAAGTCTGATCATCAGGAGTGAACGCACTCCTGAAGATGATCATCGAAATAGATCGAAACTATTCGGCCTATTTCCGACTTAAATCACACGTGAGTAAGCCGGTAACTTCAACTACGAATATACACACACTAATCGTTCCTTAACAATACCTCCATGCCTGACAGCCCACCGTTCTGATAATTCGCACATGGCGTTTTTGTCCTAAACTCTCTCGATATAAACATACCTCGTGTTCAAAATATTTGTTCCCCAAGACAACTTCAAACGCCAGCCAGTCCCTTTCGTCCACGGTCTTCAGGTCCACGTTTTGGACCACTGTTCTGAGCGCTGCAGGATCACCGACAGAGGCTACAGTGGTTGTTGAACTCTAAAATATAATTTTAATCAGTATTTTATGTGATAAAACTTAAATGGAATCTATATGATTTATGTATGGAACGTACATGGGGTTCTATCTAAAGTTCGCCCGGGGCAGTACCACCACTCAACACAGTAATAATTTAAAAAAAAAAAATAACTCCTATTTAATTATACTCTTGAAAATAATGCAAATACAGTCCGTCAATCTCCAGAGTAGTTTGTAAGCAATTCGCTCTTGTTTTTATACATAACATTGTAGGAATATACAAACGGATAATTAGATACGTAATTAAACAAAGATAAGTAGGTAGGTATACAAGCATTTATCTTTCAAGAAAATCCAATTATCCAAATATGACAAAACATGTATTTTAAGATGATGGTTTCAAGAGTTCAAATGATTAATGATATGGATTATTTCTTGCAAAATAACTTGTGCCCTAATTAAAACAAAAACCGTGAAATTTATCATTTTATTTTTGATTATTAATTATTTAAATGCTCCAAATTAAATCGTTTATTCAAATTAATTTATAGACTGTTTAAACCATCAAAATAAAATACACGTATTTAATTTTGATGGATGGTTTTTACAACATTTATAGTCCGTATAATATGGCTGCTAGACACACTGTTTAATAAAACACGAGTAAGTACGATTACAGTAAATGCCCAACCACTTGAATATTATCTTATTTACCTCTTTACCGCATTACAACAAAATCAACCAAAAAAGACAAAGCTTTCAGAGACCGTAAAAAGTTCATTAGAGCGCTTTCTAGCTTAAAACGGAATTATGGTAAATTGTACTTTAAATGTTTTTAAAGCCAGGTAAAAGGGGTCCACTTTGTATAATGGGCATTAGAAAAATCAACTTACTGTCCATCCCAACCTTTCCACACTGTAATCTACTACGGGAACCCAGACCGTTCCCTGAAAAAACAATGTTTGATAAATAAATGAAATTAAAAATAATATTTCGTTTCGTTTTTTCAGATAGACTGGATTTACGGAATAAAATGAAATATTTACACTAATAACAGCAATACGACGAATACAATACCATAATAAAATAATAATATTCTATGACAATACCGTACGGAGCTAAATATAGAAACATCGTGCTTAATAGGTTTAAGCACGATGTTTCTATGTTAAATATAAATAGTTAAGATGGTAACATGACTGTATATAGGTACGTTGTATATACAAAAATTTCTGCTGCTGAGTAAAATACAAGTACAAGGCGGCAGCATAAAAATTAGTTAGTTAAATTAGTTAGTTTATCATAAGAAGTTGCACAAATTGTATCAACGGCCGACTATAGGCCTCCCGCACCTGACGTGGATAACAACAGTTACGCTAATCCATATATAACCAACCATACTAAAATGGACATTTTAGAAAATAACTTTTTTTTCTTTCTCTCTTCCTCTCATAGCCAGTGGCGTTTCCTATATCTAAGAGGTAGGCCGTCAGTGTAGGCCTATTTTTTTATGACTTTTCAAAAATATTAATTTATCAATGAAAACCTAAATTTAAATATTTTTATATACATACATATAGATGGAGTTGGGTGGAGGTCTATCTTTCTATCTATTTAATCTCACTCGCCTACGAAAATTAAAAAAAAAACGTATAGGTACGAATTTCAAGTTGTCTGTTTTTGACTTGTCTAACGAGTGCTCCCTACCTCTCGAATTCTAATTTCTCCCGGCGATAGAATGTGTGTAATAGATTTCATTCGCAGTGTTTAGGTAAGTTTCATTTTTAATTTACGTAAGTCTACAATTAACTCGTTATGAAATTTGCATACGAAAATGTTTCGTCGTCGATCTAAACTCGTACCTATTCAAAATCGGTGAAATTCAAAAATCGGTTCTCAATTCGAGTGGTAATGATCACTCGTCAGTCGCTTTAAAAAATAAGGAATATTTGAAATACTCGTATATACTAGTACCTACTAGTGGACGCCAGCAGCTTCGCTCGCGTGGAATTAGACATAACAATAGTTTCGTTTACACCTACTAATATTATATAGCCTATGTCACTCAGTGAAGATGCAGCTTTCTAATGGTGAAAGAATTTTTGAAATCTGTCCAGTAGTTTTTGTGTGAAAACATTACAAACAAATGTTTCCTCTTTATAATATTAGTATAAATAATATTATGGCGATTTTCGTATACGAGTAAGAATCTAAAATAGGGCCTCAGATTACTAGACTAGACAGACACTATAATGTCTCGAGCCGATGAAACAAGAGTACCTACCTACTTCAGTTAGTCAAATTAGTATAATTAATTAGCATTATTAAACTTACATTTATTACATACTGTTGGTTCCTTCCAGTATTTTGGTCCTGTTAATTTGTCAAACAAAATATTATTTTGAAGTAAAACATCCCGCACATTAATTAATATTTGAAATATCATAAAAATGTTATGTTGGTTTGTGTACGCTTCAAAAACTCAAAAAGTTCTGCACCGATCGAGCTGAAATTTTAGCATGATATATATTCCGCATCAAGGATTGTTTTTATCTAATTTTTGCATCAGTCACATATCCGCGAAAAATAATGTATATCCACAAGTATTGCAAAATTAAACTTATATGACATGTATTCTTTGTTTTGTTTCTCATTTCGCAATCAATCACAATGTGCCACAGTGAAGCGTGGCAGGGTACAGCTAGTTCATAATATTTTATGATCCAATTAAAATTAGTCAGGGAATATACGACCTTTGTTTAAACTAAGGGATCGTTTACACCAGGTGATAGGCGAATTTGCTTGCCTGTTATATGTAACCATCCATCCAGCCTTTCGAAGTCCACTGCTCGATCGATCGGTGCCACTGGCCACTTCTACAGGTCAGTCCACCTACTTGCAGGGCGCCCTGAGCTCGGTTTTCCGAGGTCCGATGTCTCCACTCTAGGACCTTTCTTACCCACCAGGCAGTCCACGACCACTATTGAAACACTTGCGTTGAAAAGGGCTAAAGATTTAGCCCTTTTCAACAACGGTTAGGGTTACCTCCGGTCACCTTGATAAGAGTTTGCAAAAGTTTTCTACCTTTTGTTATAAAAGAAATCTTTACCGTTACTCTTGCCAGCCCGTCGCTTGTCTCATTCTGGAACCACAAGATGTTGAATTTTGAACATATTTTTGTATTGTGTAATTTTAATTTACTTTTCTACCGCCTTTTTGCTTATCTGCTTGGCCCAAAGGTCGACTGGTAGATAATGCTTTTAGAATTAAGTCCGCCTTTTATACCACAAGCTTTTGGTATAGTAAATAATAAATAAATAAATATTCACACACCACCATAAATACCCGTCATCGGACACGTTGGCGAAGGAGATGCAACCGTACCGAACTACCAAACACTCATTCGGTATTAGCAGGTCGGTTGTCACATTTGAGCGATATTTTACAAACATCTTTTTAATAAAACAACTAGCTACCTCCACGGCTCCGCCCGCGTCATATCGTTTTCCGTGCAGACTTACCTCTACATCAAGGTTAAGGCTATTTTAAATGGTTTAATCATGAATCAGCCTTGGAGCAGCGTGGTGGAGTATGCTCTAGTACAACCCAGTTGGGTCCATGGGGAGACCCGTGCCCAACAATGGGATGTCTATGGGTTGTAGCTAGCTAACGATCAACGACACCACTTAAATAAAAATTACCACTCATCAAACAAATATCACTCATCAAAATCTAGCTTCACTCACCGTTTGGCCGATCATAATCCGAGATAATCCGTCAATCGATTAAAAATTGATAGCTAACGATTATTCCAGTGATTGGTCCATTTAATTGGAAACATAAATTGCATATTTATAATTATTATTCAAATACCGGGATAAAAAGTTGTCCACGTCACTCTGTAACACCTGTTTTTGGTTCATCCATATGCACTCATATTGAACTAGTTCGTAGGGTAATTGTTCTCAAACATTAGAATATTCGCACATAATTATTTTGTTACTAGCGCCCCGGCCGGGTGCAATACTGATACTAAATATACTATACTACAGAATGTATTTACCTATATACATCGTTCACAGCTTTTTTGTCATTGGAAAATACAAACATGTTTTCTTTAGAGGTTACTCTAGAAAGAGCGACATACTCGTATAATTGGCCATGTGAAAAACACTCAACGCTCAAATTGAAGCCTGCAACGTTGAAAGTTTGACTCTGCGATTTATTAAAATTAAGAAGCACATTGTTAACTAATTGATATCTATAACCTAAAGTAAGTGTGTTACTTACTGAATCCAGTCGCACCCACCGAATAGGCGAATTGAAGTCATCCTGCAATTAAGAGTTACAACAATGAACAATACAAGGGTACATTAATATTTGTCGTGTCACTGTAATACTTAACAACCAATTGTTAGTTTGTGTGTGACTAAATCAATATCCTAGTCCGTATTAGAGTCTTCAAAGTGGTGCTGAAACCTCGTTTGCTATCTAAAAGCCTTAAAAAAATCTACAATATATTCAGTTGTGTGGTCATTTGCTATCGTAAATCCATAAAATTACTTTGGCGGCCATTTGCTAAGATCGCTTGGTAACAATAGAACTGACCAGACGCATAATCAAGCCACGTTATTTGTATGAAATCCTTCATCAAATTAATAAACGCTGAGTAATTGTGTGTCAACTAAGATTGTTCCGTTCCCAAACTTTCAATGAATCCCCAAACCGTCCTGATTTCATTTTATTCAATGTTCAAAGTTTCCATGAAATTTAATTTACAAAACTTAATTAGTAATCTGTTTGGATTGAGACGTTTGCTTTGGAAAAGCTTTTCCGGTGTTCATTTGCTGATTGTTTCGTTATTAAAATGGGTAGAAAGAAATTTGTCTGTCTTGTCAATAACACGCTTTTAAAATACGAAAACGGGAGTCACTGAAAATTAAACTCCACGAAGTACGGAAAGGTGAAGAGTCGACATAGCATATTTAACACAATTATCGCACTGTGTCCTCTATTTTCGGGGTCGATGAAAACGGATCGCACTTAATTTGCTATACCTATTTTTTAATATGTAATTATTTCCATAATTTAATATGGCGTATAAACTTACTTCTACAACGTACTTCAAAATTTATCAAATTAATATGGAACCAAATTTGAAGTACTTCATTCATTGCATATTAATTTGTTGTACTAATGTTGCGAAATGAAATAAAATACAAATGAAAATTGTAACGCGACTCTAAAATATGTGATTCCCAATTTATGTGCCTTTAAATAAACAGAATGTATTTATTTATTCTTAATTCAAACAGGGTCTTAGTTCCCACCTCATTCAACTATCGCAATACACGCCGAGGTCTGAAGTTTTATCCGCATCGAATTGACTCCTGGCTTACAACCACCGTGCGTTTCTCG
This sequence comes from Carterocephalus palaemon, assembly GCA_944567765.1. NCBI lineage: Eukaryota > Metazoa > Arthropoda > Insecta > Lepidoptera > Hesperiidae > Carterocephalus > Carterocephalus palaemon. Next base: position 6,102,224 of record OX155664.1, read on the forward strand.
CGGTCTTTTTTACGGCGAACTTTTCTCCTGTGGAATGAGCTTCGACATGGAGCGCTTCAAAAAGAGTGTGAAACGCTCCTTTCAAGGCAGACAAAGCACCTGTGTCGCACGTGTTCATAGGCGACGGTGACAACTTACCATCAAGGTATGTCTGTTTGTCCGTCTATATTATTAAAAAAAAACAAAGGGTTCACACGTGATTTCAGTCAACCCTTCAGTTAGCACTTTTGATCCCTATTATTTATCCTTTTCTATAATGAATAGAAACAGATGTTGAATTCATATTGGAGAACATATATGATTTTATGTTTATTCTTAATTACAAGTAAAAAACATCCTAAGTTCATCCAGTAGCGTGCCTATAAAAAATGAAAATGTCTGCATACATTTAAACTATACGTAAAAAATCCATACAAACTATCATACCATATGCCAAGGAAACCACCATACTTTTCGGAAATTAAAGTAGCCTACCTATATGTTAACCCGGTGTAAAAGTAACTACTTTACTAAGTTACATCTAAATCTATCCACGGGTTTTTACGTGATTCCTGGACAGACAGACGGATAGACTATCCCAGACATTATCATAGCGGTAGCTGTAGCATACTACGGCGTAGCAGCGTCTCTCTATGTCGTAGCACTACCGTAAATGTACTATTCCAACATAATGAGAAAATCGTCCAAAAAACAACAAAAAAAATTTACTGGATATTTTGAAGCTTAAGGTCACCTAACTAACATAACATCACGAATGTATTTCCTTTAAGGGGTAAGCAGAGGTGTGTAGTTCACCCACTTTTCACCAGTTATGATTACGTCATACTCCATGGTGAGCCTATTGTCATATACCGGGCTCAAATACAAGCACAGCGAAACAGACTCCGAGCTACTACTGAGCATTTTAAGTAAAAAAAACTTAATAATACGCTGCCCGAACCGGGGTTCGAACCCAGGATCACTTAGCAGTCACGGTAACTAGTTATGATTTTTATATAAGCGAGCATGCAAAATTACCGATCCGGTTCTTCCCAGGATAACTGTGACAGACTCTGTACAAGACTGTTTATTAGTAAGTTCGTGAGTAGGTGAGTTCTGGAGCAGAAATTGTGAGATGGTTAGTCCTATTATTTGGTGTTATTCAGTCCAGTTAGTACTTTTAATAAGAGTCTCGGTACAGATGCTTTGCTGGGGGGAAGATATGTCTGTAAAAGGCAAGTTCGTAGCGTTGCTTCCGTCCAAAAGGAAGTTTTTTTTTAAAATTCAGAACGCTAAAACATGTTTACTTACATATTGAGGCATTTGTTTAAAAATATCTGATTGACCCTGAAACGAAACCATTTAAATAAACATATGTAATGAGTACACACTGTGGACATTCTTTACAAAATTCTTAAGCACTATTTCTTCTCTTGGGCGCTACTATCCACACAACACACGGGACACAGCACAGTTTAAAATCCATGACGCTAATTGCCAAATTGACGTGCTCAAGATATTGTAAACCACCTAAGCATGGAAGGAATCTAAATTTGGCATCTACCAGTTCAGTAACCGACCCAATTATAATTTCCACGGCAACTTAAGTTACAATAAAAAATCATTTGATAATTAAGTTACAATAAAAAATTATTGTAACTTAAGTTGCCGTGGAAATTATCATTATAAATTTAAATTTTTTTTTTAATTAAAAAAAATGTTAAATTTATAAATCAATCGCTCTACTATAGGACATATTCGGTTTAAAGAATATTTATTTCTCATAAGACATACATTCAGTAAAAGTCACTTAAAATGAGAAACTTAAATTAGGTAGGTAGTACAGATATTAGTGGGGTAAATCAAATTACATAAATTTAGTAACGTACATACCTTTTCTTTTGGTTTCAATGTTTGTAGTTCATGAGTATCTTCCCGGATATTAGTTTGATTCGAGATCTGAAATGGTAAGATAACTTTATATATTTTTACAACTTTATTGACACCTCTAAAGAAATATGCAAGGGCCGGACATAATGCCTTATGCCTTATGGCATTTTCTACCAGTCAAGCCCTGGTCGAGTGGGCCACGCAACTCACCGTAGGGAATAATTTTCCCCACACAGACGAGAATATTCGATACTAGTGGGTAAAATTCGACCTTTCAATCGAGAGGCGAGATGTTTCACCTCCATATCCAAGTATAACAGTAGGTATTGAATTGCGATCAAATTTCGACAAATTTAGGGCAGTTTTCCACCTCGGTTTAAGCTCGAAGATTGCGAAGCGAATCATTTTGTCATCGTTGGTATTGCGTAATTTTTAATTTATCAATGCGCTGATGCCATGTATTATTTAAAAAATATACCTATCTTATTAAAATTTAGATCAAGATTAATTCGACTCCTCTGATGTTACTTATATTCATAGGCGACGGTGACCACTTACGTCAGTTTCGACGCCACCTGATTTCTTAATTATTATTTTAGAAAAAAAAATTACGTCTCAATAGTAGGTGATAGCGACCAAAATGCAGTGTGCGTCCACCCTTATGAAACCCTTCCCGCGTATCTTTGAAAGCTGTACTTGTAGATTGAATATGTTAATTAAGAAGATGGTTTTATAATTGCGTAGACAAAAGGGTCTTATAGTCTGTGGCAGGTAGAGAGTGCTTTCACATTTTATATATATAGATAAGGTATTTAAACGAGCCTGTATTAAACACGTCTGTTCTGTGGTATTAAACGAGCGACGGACACATTGTTAATGGTATTTTGGAACCAAGTGTTGTAACTCAGCTAGTGAAATGGTGAATGGTAGAAATTGTCACGTAAGGAAAAAGCATCTTGCGTATTTTTTCTCTCTGTGTATCTCTTGCTATCATATTTGAGTGTGTGTGCGCGTGAGAGAATTGAGATTCGATCAGGAATTTAATGTGCGCAGAAGGTTGTATAAGGTCACGAATAGATACGGAATACACGTTAAGAGAAAATAAAGAATATGACAAATAAAATAAATGAAAATGTACACAAAGCTATTAGAGCACGAGGCGAGGAGCGAAAACAGAGTCAGGAATCGAACCCAAGACCCATAGTTAAAAAATCATGAAGGTATACAAATACTGACTTGAGATCCGGGATTCAAATGTTATGAAATTTTAGCAAATAAAAAAATAACAGATTTAATGAAGCAAACAAACGGGTCGTAGCATACGTATATTCCTCAAAGAATACACTTCAGCCTACTACGAGTTTAAACCATAAAATTCTAGAAAGTTTCAATGTATTTACGATGATTTTATAATAATTTTTTTCGAGGGGGAAATTCCCTGTCTGGGGGAATCTTCATACTAAAGCCCCCTCGGCAGCCTTATAGCACATGTAGGAAGGCTCCGGGATCTCCAATGGAACGCTCCGAATTGCATGATGATTTATTATACGAGTACTTACACTTTTTAATATGTTCGCAGCTTGATTTTGAACCGGTGGAGAATTGTTTTCTGCGTTTTGAAAGGCCTGTGTGAAGAATTAATTTTTCAACTTTAGAAATACAAATAAGATAATTTAAATAAATATTTTGTTTTCTAATCAAATATTACAACGAAAAATACAACTACTTTAGGGAACTTCATACTAGCCCACTATAAAATATATTTTATTAGTATTTTACAGAAAGAACTATTATTACCACAGAACAGTTAAAGGAGGATAGAATGGAAATGTGGGCGTGACAGGCGCGCCAACAAGTATGATTAAACAATCATACTTCAACTGAAATCACGCGTGCATACTTTTAGTCGCTTTCGGACTGCGGTGGTGCGAATGCGAAGAGCTGCACGAAAAATATACATTGCCGGTAAAGTACGCAAGTAATCCACGTGAACACATAGTTCGTGCGCAATGTATTCTGTCCTACAGAATGCGATGACGTCACGATGTTCTGTCGAGTTCGTTCGCAGCGAGATAGTGTTGTGAAAGTATAAGATAAATTTTTCGATAAGTCTTGATCTTGAGTACGTAATTAAAGTAGTTTCAGGTGTAAATACTTAATTTCAAGGAGTAGGTGTAGTACTAAATAAGTAATTTAGTACTAATTTATATTATGTATTTATTTTAGGTTTCCAAAGGAATCTAATAACCAGCATTGGATAAATGTAACGGGTAGAAAATTTGGATCCCTAAAAAACAATGTACCACTTTGGAACAACTGTACTCGATTTTGCGCAACTTTGTCGGAACTCAATTATTTAGCAACATTAGTTATCATCAGATTGTATTATATTCTACTGAGAAGCATATTACAGACTTTACCAAAGCTATTAAAGAAAAATAATTTAAATATAAGATTGCATTAATTTATTGTAAAAAATTCGATCTTTGCTTTGCACAAGTACATTCGTCGCGCAACTGTATATATTAAAACTGTACCTGTGTATTTATTTAAGTACGTACACTCACTCTGAAACTTTTTAATAAAATAAATAATTATAATGTAATTTTTCATGTGAAGATAATAAAAAAAATGCATGTTAATAAGATGATGGAACAGGCGCAACACCTAAAGGAAGCAAAACTCAAGTTGCATATGTTTTCAGTGTTACTTTTAAAAGAGTCATTTATGCGGATGTAGCATTATAGGTACCTACATAACTCTAAACAAGTTTCAAAATATATTTATCGATAAATATGTTTACATCTCTAGTTGGGTTACCAGTAAATAACATATAAAATTGCACGATCAATTTTCTCAAATATGCAGTAAATTTTGTTTCTTAACTTTTATTTATTAATTTCACCGCCGTTAGGCATCTTTTGGCTCAATAAAGGTTAAATAAATAATACAGTATAATAAAATATACTCTATTTTACTAATCTTGTAGTGGTTCAGTACCTACCAGTTACCTTACCTCCGAATACCTCCAAATACCTCAAGAATACCTCACACGGATACCTCATACCTTCGAACCAGTTACCTACGTTGTTAATATGAAACATATACGCGGTCGTCAAAATAGTGTTTTAAATAGTGTAGTATGTATGAAAGAAAATGTAAATATAAATAGGTGATTTTACAAATAAATTATTCATTCGACAATCGGACAGATCACGAGTTTCATTATGAATCCTATGAAGAACCTCTAAAATCTTATTATTGCACGAAATTTGTGCAAAACACTTACTGGCAACATTAAGTGTCGACAAGGTCAAAACTTGCACAATTCTACAGCTTGACGCGAGCAAAAAGTATCCTTATTGATTTGATGCTAAGGTTAGTTTTTAAAAGTTGCGATTCTCGTGCAATTTGACCAATGGCTGATGAATATTTTATGTAAAGGTAATAATAACGTGTATCTAAGTGTGGGTAACTGGCGACAGTGGTTTTGTTTCAAAACTGACTCGATGGCCTTTCTAACCTCCTTTATCTGTTCTGTGATTATTACTACTAATAGAATTGTTACTAGAATGTACACTACCTGCGAGATATATGCGATTATCAAGAAAATGAGATAAGCCTGTCTAGAATTTGAACCCTGACCTTCGGCACGAATAAGTCTCTTGCCAAACATAGATAACCCAAGAACTCTTCAAAATATCTGAAAACGACGCTTCGGTTGCCCTCTTTTGATTAAAAAAATAAAGCCATAAAACTCCCGTTACCGTAACTTCGTGACGTAAATCGTTTTTGAATGCCGAGATATTCATGAAATGCTTGCAATGGGAGAAGATTTTTTTATCATTTATCTTGCCCATTCAACTGAGAGTCTTAATATCTCCTCGCTTAAGTTAAACGTAGGATTTGAATATTTCCAACGTTAACGTATACTCATCGAGGGTTTAAGTTGTTTTTGTTGCTTTAATCTTTATGGAATACTTACTAGCTTTTGCCCGCAGAATCGCTCGTAAAACGAAACAAATGAGCTTTATCTGTTTTCACATGTTACCGGGGTAAAATTTTATCTATCAGTGGTTTCCGAGTGATTGAGCCGCAATTATCCAATTATTCACAATTATAATATAACTTTTCGAATGCTGTCCGATATTTTTGATAAAAGGTAGGTAGGTAAGTAAAGTAAGTAGGCGGTAGCCTACGTATAGTGAAGAGAACAAAGAGAAGCAAAAATGGTTTATTCAAGTAAGTTCTTTGTGACTTATTATTTATTTGCGTATATTCTTAGTTAATTTGAATAGAAACTAGCAGTTATGTATGTGATTTATTTATGTAAATCATACAACCCACTAGGGCCAATATAATAATTATAGTAGGTACCTAATTGGTTCAATAAAACATATTTTAACGAATTGTTAATAATTTACAATTAAGTGACTTACTGCCATCTTCTTAAGAGCCATATTCATTACTTCTTGTCCGCTCATCTGAAAACAACATAACATAACGAATGTATCTACCCGAAGAGGCATAGGTGTGCCGTGTGTGTAGGTGTATACACCTACTTTTTACTCGACTGCGCGAAGCAAAGAACTCAACTGAACGGGAGGGGAAGAGGGGGTGTACCCCTCTTTCGCAACAATTTTGTCGCCTTGCGTGAGGGAATCCGGGTTTTGGGAAGTCCAACTACCCGGGCTATTGCTCCAGGGGTACAAACCCCTTCGGTATCATCCCCGCTGAGCGGGGGGGACGGTCACAGCGTGGCGTCACAACATCACAACATCACAACATGCTCGCCTCAAGTCGTCATTACCCCCCAGTTGGTCGGGGGTATAAGGTACAGCACTTCCCTTGGGAGTGGCCGGCGTTAGGGTGGGCGCGGTTATCATTACCAGTTATGTTAAGGTCTCACGTAAGAGGAGATGAAATAAAACAAAAATAAATTCGGTGTAAGCGTCGGTTTAATACAAGACAAGTTTCTTAATGGTTCACCATAAGTACAAAACTCAACATACATCAAGCACATATAAAAATACTAGCTTTTGCCCGCGGCTCCGCCCGCGTGGTCAAAGGGAACTAACAATGACTTTTTTATCATACATGACACATCTGTGGTACACCAGTCTGTTCTGTGTCCATTACTGTGTCTATTGATAAATATTCTGTCGTATCTCCTGCTACTTCACTCAATATGTGTGAATTTATTCTGTTTACAATATCGTTTTTAGGTGCTAGAATCCTCCTTTGACATAGATATTGATCTTCATATATATTGATTTGTAAACCTGGATAAACACTTGCAATCAGTTCTGAATTACTCTGTATTAAGTTACAAAAATTTTCCGTTAGTGTCACACAGCCCTCGGCATCAGTTTCCAGAAACGCCCATCTCCAATTTTCAAGAGTGTTTCAGCATAGTTTCCAGCATTCATGTCATTGTACAGATAAACCCTCATATTTGTTGTGAGACTGATTTTTTTCTGAGAGTTCCATAGAGTAGACGACTTATATTATTATTATTTTAAGCCAAATGAACAACAGTCGACAAAACCAATTCAATAAGCGAACCAAAACCAAAATCAAAGCGTATGTCCTTTACCATATTAATTTTAAACCAAAACAACAATTTATCCAGCGTGAATTCAAAATTCAATTCAATGTATCATTTGTTAGTGTGATTCAGAACTTGCAAATGAATTTTACTAACGCCATCTATTAACAACAACCGGAACTAAATATCTAGCAAATAACAAAACATCGATATCTTCCCATGGGGATGTTTTACCGGGGTAAAAAGTAGCCTACGTCACTCTCCACCCTCCTCACTATCTCCATACACAAAAACCATACCATTTAATAGCTTTGTTGCGACGTGAAAGCCGGACTAACAAACAAATAAATAAATAAACAAACAAACACACTTTCACATTTATAATATTAGTATGGATTAATGAAATAAAAATAATGAGCACAAAATGGCGGTTTTAGCATTGAGATTACCTATGGTAAACCATAGGTTTGTAAAAGAAACAGGGTAGGGATACATAATAGGATGACAACATTTAAACAATCATACATATACAGGTTTAATATTTATATCTAGTTAAAATAGTTTAAATTATATTTATAAAAAAAATTTCGGTACCTACTATTCTAATCATTGTTTTCATAGGTAAACAAGACCATTTTGTGTGACGTAAATTATTTTCAGAACAAAAAAAAACAGTATCTATCATTTAAATAAGTAGGTACTTACAATTTTTACAGGTCCATTTGGTCTTGGTGGTGGCGTTATAGGCTGGAATTAATATAAGTTTAAATAAAAAAAAAATTAGGTAAATATTGAAACCCTTAACAAATATACCCCCTTATTCATATCAAATGAAACCTTATCTTATCTATAAAATGTTTTGTCCCTTTTTGTTCTGGATTGAGTTTGAATATAAAGAAAACAAAACACTTTATAGACCCATAGACGATAGCGAAGCATAGACTATGCATGTGTAATTTGAATGAAAATGATAATCCTTTACTCGCATTGCATAACGTTCGTGCAGATTCAACTGTAAGACTTGTACTATTAAGTATTCTGGACTGTAGGTTTTATTATGTGAAAAAAAAAGGTGCGTTATACTGTTCTATATTCAAATTAGCACAATAGATTTTGATACCCACTTTGGCGCGCTTACACAGTGCGCCCCCTGGTGTCTATAGATTGTAGGTACCAAATAAGCTTGATTGAGAGGGCCATTACTTGTAATTAAACCTAATCTAAGCTGCAACCCATCACTAAGCCCAAATCACTGCTGGCCACGGGATTCCTCCACAGACAAATCTGTGGGAGGTCTAGAGCATACTCCACCAGGCTGCTCCGATGCGGATTGGTGGACGGGTTAGTGGCCAACCCAGTTGTATGTTCTCAAGTCACCCGTCGAAAAGGCTTAACGATTGTTATCACCATTGAAAACAACCGGAACCGACGGCTTAACGTAACTCCAAAGCCCGGTAGCGCCTATAAAAATTTGCGCCACTAGCGCAACCGCGCCCGTCGTTGCTTAACATTGTAACATTGAATCGGTGTGAGTCATTGAGTATAGACGCTACACTTGTAATTATTATTATTTAATGTTTTACGTTTATTGCCTTACCTTCGGTTTATCCGCTGCGTTCCAATATGCGTCCATCTAATTACATGAATAATAATTCATCATTTTTATTTACATAATAAATACACGATCTATGAATGTAAACACTAATGAAGTTAGATGAAACCGCAGAAATACAAATTTGTACATTGACATTGAAATATTGAAATTTTTTAAACTCATAGGATTATTGAATTTATTATAAGCTAGGGGACGCCCCCAGCTTCGCTCGCGTGGATTTAGACTGCGGCAGATTCGTTTATATTTGCTACCTTTTTTAACTAATTTTTTTAATACTTATTACTTTAGGATTCTCCAACCAGGGTGGCATTTTTGCGTATGCGACAATGCTCTTTTGTTTTTAATAAGAAATTAAAAAAAAATATTACAGATTCCAAGGAACCATGTTTATTTTCGTTATTATGTAGTAAGACCTATAAAGTCTTATAATTTAATTTTATCACATCATTTCACTTTACAAAAATTAAAGTAATAGACGAACTTACCCCAGGACTGGGCATATAATTCGCGACACGTGCAATCTGTTATATTTTAAGTAATGTAAGGTATCACCTAATATTATTATTGTTAGTAAATAATAATACATACACAATTAATTAAGGTCAACTGCACCATCAATTGACACACCCGTAGGTAGGCCCTGCCATAAGATGTTGCCCTACCCGGGAACCGAAACAAGAACCTCCAAATTACTTTTAAAGTCACACTTGCGACCAATAAACAGTCTATAGTCGTTAAGCCACGTCTCTTCTTCGACAGGCCTATAAAATTCCGACAGTCAGCATTAAGTATCCGGCGTGTATTTTAAGTTGCTACATCAAAGGTTCTTCATTTGCGCTTCAGGAGATATTTTTATACATTATTTAAAGTAAGATTTAATTTAGTATTTACTTATTAAAATAATTAAATTACCGAAAGAAACTTACCGGTTTTGGAGGGTTTCTTATGGGGGGATTATTTTCTTTCTTCTGCAAAATAGAAATACATACTTAAGTTACATGACTGACTGACTGCAACCCATAAACGTCCCAATGTTAGTTAGAGAAGTTAGTAGCCAACGCAATGTCGAATGTCCTCAAGCTAACCGAAGGTTTTCGACAAGGCTTAGCGATTGTTTATGTTTAAACCATTGAAAACAGCCGGGACCGAGGCGAAGACTAAACGTGCCCTCCGAAGTACGGTAGCACCTATGAAATTTTGCCACTAGTGGTCACCCATCCACAAACCGACTGCGCCCGTCGTTGCTAAACTCTGTCGGTCACATTAAATCGACGCGAGCCATTGGGCTGTTGACGCTACAGAATGTTAGAATAATTATGTAACATAGTCATATGTATATACCTACATAGTTAATTGTAAGTAAACATTAAATATATCCGTAGCCCAATGATGACAGCTGTTTGACAAGTCATATCGTACGTTATGAATGAATTTATCATGAAAACATTAACGGAATTGCCCCGTTGTATGCTTCATCGCGAGGGTCTAGAATGCGATATTAATTTAGACTAATTTAAGCACTTGAGATGCTTCTAACTTATACTTACAAGTTTTGTAAGTCAAAACCAATGTGCGAGGTCTCTTAAAGCTTCTGTCGTTACTCCCGCTCCAACTTTAGTAATAAAATTTTTAAAACCGTGATTTAAAACTTACCATGGATGACAACAAGTTTTTGGAATATTGCTGAAATCATATGATTTTGTAGAAATAAGAAGACAAGATTGGAAGTTTGGCATTCACGCCGGTTTAATATTAATTTTATTAAAAATATATGAGCCTTAAATTTTTAATAAATGAAGGTCACACAATCTAAGCAAGCATTAGCAAAGTAGCAAATAACCAAGATTTATCGGTGTAAACAAAGCTTGGCATTCATAATCAACTACAAAATTGTCAAAAGCACAAAGCAAATTGTCTTTCAATATTTTCAATTTTATATGGTGGAAAGGTTACACTTACATACACTAAAAATATACAAAAATTAACTCACTGCTAATGTAATCGCGTCATTTTGCCACTGAATTGAATAAAATTATTTTATTTCCTGTTTATCAATTAATATAAATAGAACATTGATGTAGTAGATAATATCTCATAGTAAGTCTTTGGATTGTCTCAGATCCTCTTGACGGTTCACACTGGCAGTATTTACATTCTACCATCCTTGTTGCCGAGCGTTCACCCGCCACTAATTTTCGATAGAATTAATATTACGGTATTGTTTCTATTTAGCGATAATGAGTCACAGTCGAGAAATTAAGGTACGCAAGCGGTTAAATAAGCTCTAGCTCTGTAGTTGTGTTAGTTAGTTTAGTTATTGTCAGAAGGTTCAAGTTACTTAATATTTGTCACGATTATAGACATAGTAGGAATCATTTATTAACTTACATTTTCTGGCATTCGGCCCTGACGTTGGCGCTTCAAAAAAAATGTTGCTTGTTCTACTTTATTATTGCACTTTTTATTTGTTAAATAATATAAAATAAAAACAAATTTAACTTATATTTTTTTGAATATCAAAATTTGTACCTTCACTGCATTTGCCATTTGAATGAATTCATCCCACTGTCAAATATTAAATATTGATTTTTCACCTGAATTTTTTCACCTTACTAAGCTAGAGAACTGCAGGTCACAAGTCTCACAACTGAGAAGGCCTGGGGAGCTGGTCTGGGCCTACTGTCCCCCCTCCCGACACCCGATTGTCGGATATTTTTAGGCGGCCCGAAGGCTTCTGACATAGCTTAACGACTATTATCAAACGATAAAAACCTGAACCGACGGCTGAATGTGCCCTCCGAAGCACGGAAGAAATTTTGCCACTAGTGATCACCTATCCACTGCAGCACAAACCGGTGCAGCCTGCACACTATCCTTCAGTTGATAATCATTAATCAATGATGTATCAAGTAGAGCGAACACAAGCGTTTTTATCTCCCTCTCAAATGTATCCCTTTAAAAACCTTTATAACACAAACTATGTAGCTAAACCATAGAGGTATAATACTCTGTGGTAAAACAGCCTGCAAAGTTCGAAATACGAAAGCAATTAGGAACATAATTGCTTTCGTAAAGTGGAATAACAACTTAACTCAAATATCATGCAGGCGTTGCAAATTGCATGCACCTACCCTTCGGGAGCAATGTGTGCTTGCGACAAGCACGACACACTGTCGACGTCGAATCGACACAACATAAAAAAATTGCGAGAACGCTCTGCTAGCACAGTAGGTATGGTGAGATTAACCTATTGCTATTAAGACGTTCATCAGAATCAGATGTTGAGATTACACGAAGTAATTACCAGGCTATCGGCATTGTTATATCAAAGTCAAAAGATAGCTATCGCTAAATACCCTAATGTCTTTGGTTATAAACTTTCATCATATTATGTTATTATATTCCATATTAATTGACAAATTTGAGACCAGGCGAATCGACTGGGGGTAATGTCTCTTTTTTAATTTCTAACAACTGGTCTTCAAAGGTTTCTTGGTATAAAGTTGAGTGTGATACAGGAAAAAGGCTTAAAATTCCCCTTAAAGTCTTAGTACGCTTTCAGATAGATCGATTAGTAGGTACGTGGTAAGCGCTCATAAAACGATTGTATATATGGATTGTGGGAGGCCTATGTCCAGCAGTGAACATAGAAAGGCAGATGGATGGATGAAGCGCTTATAGGTATATTAATTATTAGATACTTGCTTATAACTGAAACCAATACGGTTAAACAAACTTATCCCAGAAAAATTTAGTGTTTATATTTTTTCGTTCAGCGATAACGTTACGATATCGAGATTTGAAGCCAACCTATCCCACTGATCTCAGATTCAGAAATTCAGCGCAATTACATGCTTAGCTAAGAGTATTTCTAGTATTTGAATTAAAGCCGCGCGCTATCAAAATGTAAATACAACATCTTATACAAGCATAATTTCCCTTTGTTCAATTTCATGTGTTGTCGAACTTTGTCTTGCTGTTATGTTTAATGTTTGAAATTATTAGAACGCTTTATAAGTTTATTTCTTTATGGATACTAACGTAATACCATAGTATTACCAATATTGTCAAGTTGCACCGATTAATAAGCGATGACAGCCCAGTGGCTACCGAACCAGCGTGGTGGACTAAGGCCCAATCCATCTCATTCTAAGAGGAGACCGGTGCCCAACAGTGGGATGATTTAAGCCATCCCATGGGTGAGCTAGTGTCATAATTTATTTAGCGCCGTGATTCGGAAGGCAAGTTAAGCCATCAACAGTCCGTATTATGAACGTATGTCAGACGCCTCCGCCTAAAAACTTCTGTCAATCGGGTTGACCACTAACCCCTTTGCCGATCCAGTTTGGAGTAGCATGGTGGAGTATATATATACTATATGGAGTATATACTTCTCATTTATGAGAAGCAAACAAAAGAGCACACTTACTTTCCCCGTCGCGGTAAGTCTCGGGCCCTGAAAGTAAATAATTACCGCTCATTTTTGTTCTTATTCTTTCTCATTACTCTTCATCTCATTAACATTTTTTACGGCGTTGCGCTAACAATTACTGCAAATGATATTGCCATGTTTATGTTTTATTATATTTTAGATTATTTTTTTTAATTAACAATTTAGTAGGTTAGGTAACGCTGTTTTGGGGAAGTATAAAGTCTACTGTCCCCGGAGGCATAGCGTCATAGACACTTCAAAATACGTGTACTGCTAATCGTACTAACGCGTATGTTTTCAATCATTTGCGATAGTACCAACTGACAATGAATACGTTATTATTAACCGACTTCGAAAAAAGAAGGAGGTACTATGTTCTTATGTTTGTATTTTTTACAGCGATAACTAAGTATGAATTATGACAATGAGTTTATCCTTATCATTTAAAGCTTCAGCAATGTTTCACGTACTTCTCCCTTTTTTTTTTCGCTGCGACTCATAGCCGTCCCCCTGCTGGGAACGGGTCTCCCCTACAGACAAAGCTTATGCAGTTATATTGCATCATTTTTCATCTTCGTCTTAACTGCTGCCCATTTCCCGGCAATACCCAGAAATTTCCCAATTCTTGACCTTAGATGCACAGAGAAAATAATAATACAACATACATTATATTTAATATGTACTACGTAAAAGTGGTAGCAACGCATCTATGACAAAATTTAAACGAGATTCTAATGATGATTCAAGGTTATTAGAATTGTCATGGGAGTAGATAGGTGGTGGCGTATGTTCGATTGTTAACATATATCACATAAAACATATTTAAATAGGTACATGAAACGTCTGTTTTGTCCTGTATAATCCAAATAAATTCATTAATAACGCTAAGCTGGTATAAGCAAGGATTCAGACACCGATCCGTTGTATGCGAAGTAGTGATAAATGGATGAATAAATGAATGAGGATTTGTTTGTATTTTGTTGGGAAAATAAATCTCACCAAAGCGTTAATATCGCGGGCAATGTCCTGCTTGGATCCTGAGTAGGGTTGATTCGGGAGCTGATGTAGCGGCTTTGGCTACATAATAATAAGGAGGATTAATTCAGTAAATATTGAGTAAGTATTATAACAAGCGAAGCGTCCATAGCCGTGGTTTTACTAAGTACTCCATAAGGTTAGCCAGTGCTCAGTGCGATCCATTTTCGTGAGGCCTGTATAGTTCGACATTCTCACTGGTATTTATTTTTTTTGACTTCTATTCCAGTTGCTTTTTTTATATATAATTTTTAGTATAGTTAACTCTGAATTGGTAAGTAGCCCTTTTTTGTCTTTTGTCAATGCTTGACAAAATAATTTTCAGTTCAGTAAACCCAGGCTTAAAACTCAACTGCATCTTAGGATCGATTTTAGGTCATAGACAATAGTCAAGTTGGTCAATGACGGCAAATAAATATTAAGTTTTGTAGACTTTGGCTTAAACTCTTCCATTTAAATGAAAGGATTTTTGAGAATATGATGAATGTAAAGTAAATCACAGATTGAAAGGATTTTTGAGAATATGATGAATGTAAAGTAAATCACAGATTGATTTACTTTACATTCATCATATTCTCAAAAATCCTTTCATTTAAATGAAAGAGTTTTCATAAGCTAGCAAGCTGGATACTATGACTCACTCTGTCGAAGTTGAAATTGGACGATGGTCTTCCGAGGCCCTGAGAAGGAATATTTAAAAAATATTTGTTTTTTAAATGGTATATAAGGTCTTTTTTAAAATTTAAATCATTTGGAATCAAAATGCAGCTCAAATAGGTGAGCTGCATTTTGATTGATAGGTATCGATCAAATTATTTAAAAAAAAATCTCACCCAGTCGTATGGCGACTCGTCCTGAAAAGGTCATTCAGTGAACAAGAGATTAGTGATTTTTCAGCGGTGTCAGCCCAGTGGCTATCGAACCCACCTCTCACTCGAAGGGGTGTGGGTTCGAATCCAAGCGGTACGGTACGGTTATCTTACAGTCGTCATAAAATGCTGCCGCAACCCATAGACATCCCACGTCCCACTGCTGGAAACTGGTCTCACTCGCAAACAAATCTGCGGGAGATCTTGTGCACACTCCACCACACTGCTTCAATGCAGATTTATTGGCCAGCCTAGTGTCGAATGTTCTCGAACTCTCGATGCGAGCCATTGGGCTATGGACGCTACAGTTGTCATACTTCCAAATAATAATAATAAATATCATGGACATTCTCACACACGGCCACCTGACCCTAAACTAGGCAGAGGCTGTACTATGGGTGGCTGAGACTGATATAATAATATACACACATAGATATTTTTTAGTACATAATTACTTTTATAGATATCAACATCCAGACATAGAACAAACACAACAGGCCAGACAATTCAATCAAATTCATACCCCACAAGCTTTCTGAAGGTCTTATTCTATCTTCTACCTCTGTTCTGTTTCACTATGTTGCAGTACATGTGAGTTGCATACTCGTTTGCTATTTTGTTTACAAAAACAACTTACCGGGACAGGACCAGGCATGAATCTTCCGCCAATCAGTGACTAAAATAAAATATCGCTATTATAAAGCTATCGTCCTCCCCCTAATTCATAAAAATTGAATAATTTATTGTATCGTAAATAAGTATTTTTGTTTTGAATTGTATTAGAAACCAACATAATTTTGCTACCTGCTTTGTTTTCTTAATTCTACTTTAGAAAGAGACAATACACAGCTAAAAATATTTCAATAAATTCTTATGAAAAGGGAGTATATTTCGACATGTTTATTTTATAAATAACTAGTGGACGCCCACAGCTTCGCTCGCGTGGAATTAGACATTCACTAACTTCAAAAACGGCAAAGTTTCATACTAACTTTGCACCCCCGTTTTATCCCCTTGGGGGTAGAATTAATCAAAATCCTTTCTTAGCGGATGCCGACGTCATAACATCTACCTGCATGCCAAATTTCAGCCCGATCCGTCCAGTGGTTTGGGCTGTGCGGTGATAGATCAGTCAGTCACCTTTGATTTATATATATTTAGATTCAGTTTTCAATTGAAACAAAGATATAATATTTATGGATCTAAAATAGATAGGTGTTAGAGAATCCAATATTAAAATAAATGGA